>CM064530.1:24676848-25217334 GCA_032716605.1 Paralithodes platypus
CAGAATTATTGCTTCAGCTCGAATTAGCTAAGATCCAGCAGCAAATAGAATTAGCCAAGATAGAAGAGAGAAAAACTATCAGTCATGAGCACATAGAGCTAGCAAAAATCCAAGCTGAGTCGACTAGGTACTGTGCCGACAGGGACGTAGAAAAGTCGCGAGTAGAGACAACGGGACAGCGACTTGCGGCTGGTAACCGTGCTCATGATCAATCTCTCTCGCACTTATTGAAACTGGTTCCGGTGTTTGATGAGAGGGTGGTAACAGAATTTTTCGCACGCTTTGAGAAAAAGTGCCAGGAACACCAGTGGCCAGAGAATAAATGGGCAGCACTTGTATCCTCTAGATTATTAGGCAAGGGTCTTAACACCTTACGAGCGGCCTATGCGGTTTATTATATGTACCGCACAGCGGGGTGTTTTTAGCCAAAATAGGGCTGTTTACGTGATCATTTTCATGCCTAAATAAGACCCAGAACGTAAAACAAGTACCTATCCCTGAAAGGGCATAAACAGAGCTTTCGAATGACACCATAACGATCCTTGTATGATGGATAGTTTTCTTGCAATAACCGTGCAACGCGAGTGCAAAAAGCAGGTAATTCGGTAGTTTCGGTACATAATTGAGTATGTAGCGAGTGAGAGAGGGAGGAGGGAGCTGAGATTTGTGTCAGTAGGTTCGCCGCGGTGGTCTGGAGCAGTCATACGCTCGCTAGTCTCCTGCCACCACTTGTCTCTCTCTCTCAGCCACATTACGTGCTGAAATTGCCACTCGACCTATGTCGAGCGCCGCCACATAGTCCAGCTTTTTTTAACTCGACTTATGTTGCTCGCCGCTAATTAAGGGTTAAAGCCTGCGATGCGTTACCTTTGGAGTCATGTATTGTGTATGAGGATCTCAAGGAGGCTGTCCTGAGGGCTTTCGAACTGCAACCAGAAACATACCGTTTGAAGTTCCGGGGTGTAACTAAGGGAAGAGATAGCACCTTTTTGGAACACGCCCGGGACTTGTCCGATGCTATGGGGAACTGGCTCCGATCTGAGAAGGTAACAACGTTTGATGGAGTTAAGCAGTTGATGATGTTGGAGCAGTTCTTTAAGAGCACGGGCAGTGATCTAACTTTGAACTTAAAGGAGAAAAACCCAAGGACTCTAGTCGAAGCAGCAGAAATGGCTGATCGACAGCTGTCGTTGATTCGGGGTTGCAGGTCCTCACAGAAGTACGATGTAAGTGCTAGGGACCGTTATCCTCCCCCTCCCCGTAACAATGATACATTTAAACAGAAGAGCCATGAAACTAAAACTGAATCCAAACCTTACACCACAACGTATGTGAAAAGTCAGGGGCCTTTTACATCACAGTATAAGCCGAAACCGAAATTTATGTATTTTAGTTGCCACCAGGAGGGTCATAAGGCAAATGAGTGCCCTAGTCGACCTCCTCCGGCAGCCGTGTCTTTTGCTCACGGCATTGGAGTGTTCAAGAGGACATCGGAGTTTGTTAGAGGCATTTCTTCCGAGGTAAATACACTGCCAGTGCAGAAGGATCCGGAAGGCTTATTCCCTGTCCGTGATGCCTTTAGTGACCACAGGGGACTCGGTTGTGTGGAGTGGGGGGTAGAAGACATGAGGTGAGAATTTTGCGTGACACGGGGGCATCGCAAACACTGTTGAGGAATTTCACTGGTAAACCTGTCAATACGGCGTGGGTGGTTGTGGTTCAGGGAGTTAATGCGACAAGGTCATACCCGCTTGTAAGAATGAAGATGGAGGTTGATGGTGTGACTCGGGACCTGGATGTAGGAATTGTGGAGAAGTTACCTGTTGGGGGCGTCGACCTCCTTCTTGGCAACGACTTTGCGGGACCTACTTCTGAGGCTCCACCCTTGGTCGTTGCCGAGAAGCCGGCCGACGTGAGTAGGGAGGAGCAGGAGTGGGTTGAGAAGTGTCCGGTGCAGCCTATGGCGTGTGTTGTCAACGGAGATCCTGCATCCAGGGAGTCACATTCTGGTCAACAGTCTTTAGATCAGCGGAGGAAGGGTACCGAGAAGGGGTTGAAAGTTGATGCGGTTGAGAGTTTAGTGTCAACGGACCTTCTCAGGGACTCATTATTAGGACCATATTTCGAGTCTGGAGAAGACCCAGTAACTGTTCCTGAAAGGGCAGAGGATGGGCTTAAAAAGACGAAAGAGTTGAAGGAGGACAGTGATGCACAGTCGGGAGATGTAGCAACAAGGTACCCTGATGCGTACCCTATGAGAAATGGGTCGGCGAGGACGGTGGTCCGAAGCTTGCTAGTGTATTTTTCCCGGTATGGTTATCCGCAGGGGATTCAGTCAGTCCAGGGACCCAACTTCACTTCTAGCCTCTTTGTTCAAGCAATGCCGCAGCATGGGATTGTTGGGGTTGTGTCATCTGCGTATCATCCGGAGAGCCAGGGTGTGTTAGAGCGATGGCACTCAGCCTTGAAATCTGTGCTTCGTTGTTGTTGCTTTGAGAGTGGGAAGGATTGGGATCTTGGCCTGCCATGTGTTTTGTTTGCTGTGCGGGAGGTACCTGGGGAGAGTTTGGGATTCAGCCCTAATGAGCTCGTCTTTGGACACCGTGTCAGAGGGCCTCTTCATATGGTTGAAGAAGTATGGGAGGGCGCAGAAAAACCTTGTTCTATGCTCAAGTGTGTCCTCAACAGTCGAGAACGGATGTTGCGCAGTCTGGAGTTGGCTGGCCGTAATTTGACTAGCTCTCAGGCCCTCAGGAAGGACAGGTACGACCTCAAGGTTGAACTCAGGAAGTTTCACGTGGGTCAGGAGGTGTTGATTCTACGGCCCCTTGTAGGTCACCCCTTATCCGCGAAGTACGCTGGTCCTTATAGGGTGGTTGAGGAGCTATCAGACCTGGATTACTTGGTAGCCACTCCAGACAGACGGAAGCGCAATCAGTTATGTCATGTTAATCCCATGATGGAGTATGGGAGGCACCCCCCTGAGCCTCTCACTGTGCCTGTGATGACGTTTAGCAGTCAAGGTTGAGAAGGAGAATGGGACAGTCAAGCTCAGGTGGAGGATAACTGGAAGGATAAGAAGTTCAAATGGGCGCCTGAGTGTGAGAAGGTGTTTAGAGAAGTAAAACACCTGTTGTGCACTCACCCGATCCTCAGGGCCCCTGACTTTAGCCTACCTTTCCAACTAGCAACGGAGGCTAGTGGTGTGGGGGCTGGTGCCGTCCTTGTGGAAAAGGACGATGATGGGCTGGAGCATCCTGTTAGTTTCTGCTCGGAGAAGTACAATTCGGCCCAGGGGAGCTGCTCTGTTGTCAAGGAGGAGCTGCTGGCGGTTGTGCTTGCGCTGGGGCATTTCGAGGTCTATGTTCCAGCCTATGGTCCGGTCGTTGTAGTTTACCCAGATCACATCACCCTCTCAAGTTCTTGGACCAGTTTCACAATCGGAATATAAGGCTGACCAGGTGGTCACTAAGGTTATTGGTATATAACCTGGACATACGCCATATTGCCGGTTGTGACAACGTGGTTGCAGATGGTCGTTCAAGGGTATATGATCCTGGGTAGATTGACACACGGGTAGCCTCCTGCTTTAGTTTGAATAGTATTTTGCGCTTGGTGCTTGTTGGCTCGCGGTTGGGTCGTAAAGCAGGAGTTGAGCGTTTGGTATAGAAGAAAAAACTAGGCTTGCCCCTATAGTGCAGCCGAAATAAACAAATTAAAAACATAAAAATCAAATAAAAACTCTTTCTTTGATAGTTGAATTTTTTCAGTATGTTATAGCAGTAATTCTGAGTTGCACTCCTCTCAGAATGCTGGGTTAGAGAAACTCGCTCTTGAGGAGCATAACTACATATAATTTAACCTATTGTGTTGGGGAGGGTTATAATTTTGTAAAATGTTTTGTTGAGGAACTGTGCCAGATATTTTACTGCCGCTGGGTGATGGGAAGTAGAGATATTGCATGGGTTCTAACCATCAGATTTTTGTGAGCCTTGGGGCCTCTGAGAAAAATCTTGGGGGGGGTGTGACGTTAACCACTCCGTTAGAACCGCATGGCTTGTCCTACAGTGACTCGCTAGGATCGCCAGGGCAGTGGATGTGGCTACAGTTTATGTATTAGGGTGTGCTTTATTTCATATGAAAGCTCGTGTCATGGGCAGTCCAGAAAGGTTCTTTGTTTTCACCCATGTCAAGGCTTTATATATTTAATTGTAAAGTATATGTTTTATCATTAACTAGTAATGATGGGATCTGGGAGAGAGAGAGAAAGTAGAACAGAGTGAGAGGGAGCGCGCAGTGCTTTTGTCCCGCTCGATGACGTCACGGCTGGCTGCCTCGTGGGGGTTGGTTGAGGGAGGTCCGTACCATGTTGCTAGCTTCTTTGCTAGTGGCTAGAGGACTTGTTACCGCTGTACTTTGCGCGGTGAAAACTAGTCCCGGTATATATACTGGTTCCTCGCCACTCTCTCCCTCAGATCTGGTTTCTAGAACGCATCTATCTTATCCCTTGCTACCTGTCTCCCGGTCTCTGCACCTGAGAATCTTTTCCTCTGCCTACCTCTCTCTTTTTTCATATCTTTCACCACCTTTTATTAACACTATATCCCCTCTGGTTAACTCTGCAAAATCAGCTTAATGCTGGCCAGTTGTATTGTGCGTTAAGGTCTGATATAACCTATGTATGTTTAGTTGTTAAGATAAGTTGATCACGAAGCATTGGTTAGCATCCATATTGTTCAGTACTGCTTCCTATAAGTATTAGTGTTCTGCTGGATTAGATAATGCTAGACTAGGGGTCTGATATTATAAGGTATTGTTTCCGATGAGTGCTGGCTTTAGTTAAAAGCTGCACGACATACCTGAGAACTGGAGTTGATTGGGTAAATTCTAGTCTGTGTGCCATTGAGAATAGAGCATGCACGAATGAGGGCTTTTTGCCTATACCATTCTGCACTGTCCTAGTCTCGATTGTTTGTCTTTGAGGTACGCCAGGAGAACGCTTAATACTTCGGTATTAAGGTTTCTCAAGAGAGCTACCCTTCCCTATAACGTAATATTTGACGCACAGACTTGAGATTTGCACTAGGCTATGCGGCATGCCATGCGCACCAGTATCTCGTATCATTGACTCTAGCTAGACTTTATCAGTCTTAGTAGACATTAAGTATATCAATCCAATTACTCTTTTTATGCATACCCATTTATGATTACACAAGCATTTCGCAGCCTAGTTTGATGTATGGAGACACAAACGACTTAGGCTCTTTTTGTTGTTAGGAATACTGCATTGTCGTGGCAATTATTATTGTTGTAGTGTTTAGGATATTCTTGGCTCCGACGGCATTATATATTCTGCCTTTTTGTGTGCATAGCCTGCACGAGCATTGTTCCGCTGCCTGCCTTTTTGGGTTCCATTTCCGATACGAGCATCTTTATAGCATCTAACATTTAAAGAAGATTCCTTGTTAGTGTTGAAGGACTTTAGTGCACTTTCTTTCATGCAGGAGTGCCTGACATTTATTGATTAAAGTAACGTAAGCTGTAACTTCTCTTACCACCTTTCTTTGCATACCATAACCAAGCACCTTCGGTTATAGGTAGTAATAGGCTGTTTTCACATAACATTAAGCCTAGAGTAGACGCACATTTATTGAGAGTTTAATAACCTATTATTGCATATAGAACTCTGTAGAGTATTTGTGTTCTTTGTTCACTGGGAATATACATCAGAGGTTGGATCTAGCGCTTTCCGTTGTAGCATTTATGCCATTACTAGTCCAATGAATAAGAGCCCTGATATATTTGAACCCCAGTCGTAACAGCAGGTAGATACATGGAGAAATACTGGGAAAATTTGCTAATTCTTGGGTAGGAGACCTGGACATAATAGGAGAGGGACTGTGTTAACAGGCGGGTGGACTCGCACTCGCCGCAAGGGGGCTGGGGAGTTGGTGGTTATGCACTGAGAGAACTCTGAAGAACACTGATTGTTAAATTGGCGACAGAAAACCATATAGACAACCCAGATCCCTACTTATCCTAAGTAAGAATTGCTATATCTTACCTGATCCTATAACTAACCAAAAGTCTTACCTATCATGAGTCAGAGCTATTATACCTTACTGATCCTATAACTAACCTATAAGCCTTATCTATCATGAGTCAGGCTTATTATTCCTTACCTGATCCTAGAACTAACCAAAAGTCTAACCTATCATGAGTCAGAGATGTTATACCTTACCTGTTCCTATAGCTAACCTATAAGCCTTACCTGTCATGAGTCAGGGCTGCTATACCTTACCCAATCTAATAGTTGAATCATAACCCTAGAGAGTATAGTAATATATAAGACCATGCTGCTGATGTAACTAAGTGTTTCTATTTTATTCCTGCTAATACTTGATGATGTTATGCAGCCTAGGAAGAACCAGTAACAATAACAGGGGTAAAATAAATCTCAATTTACCTTTTGATTCCAACAGACTCATTGTAATCTTGTAAAATCGTCTATAATTTGTCTGGCCTCCACCACTGTTTCTGGTGTTCCTCACCTGCACAGAGAGTAATCCAGCTAACTCTCACAAACACTTCCTCTTTCCATTCATTTCACTACACTTTAGAAGCACACTACACTTCTTTCCCACACACCTACATTACCTCTATTATACCTTGCTTCTGGCTCTCTACCTCTCTTTCAACCTGGGGTGGGGGGGGGGGGGGGGCACTTGTTACAGGCAGTTTTGCCTTTTGTCTCCTTCATACACATAGAAAGACAAATAAACAGCAGATTATGGCAGACTGCATGATGGTGTACCGAAAGGGTTAGTAGAACACCCCAACCCTACACAGGTATGGGTACTCTCGATAACATCCCATGTCTCTCATCCAGTGTACAACCTCGGCACCAGACCTATGCATTCGTACACAATCATCTAGGGGTCCATCCGGATCGAATGAAGACCACTCTCCACTCTTGACTGCTCGACCGTCTAGCCAGGCACGACTCTGGGCACCAATCCACACATCTGAAAAAGGTTCACCCATTCAGTACCGGTAACATCATTTTCATTATATTCCGGCAACTATTAGACGATTTTATTCAGCTTATGAAGGATGTCTACCCGTTACAAGATTACAAACTATCTTAATGAATCAATTGAGCTACCATATTATCCTTCCTAAGCTTCATAAAGCTGAAAAAAGCAAACAGAAAGACGTCGCCGGTACTGTAAGGTTTCAATACAATAAAACAGTAAACTCTATGGTTGCTATAAGACCAATTTATCGTGAGGAGTGATATTCTAGAATAATTGTAAATTCAGCCACAAAGCGGTGATCATAATGAGGGAGATTCTAAGATTAGGTGAAGTATGATTTGCTAGCTCATAGTGGAAGATATTTTGATGGCTAAATATTCAGGTAATCTGCCAATGTTGGGTACTAATGCCAAGTTGTGTATGTTATCTATTGCAGAGCTCTCCACCTGCAAGTGGCACCGATTACCGTGTCGATAAAGGGCGGATGGGTCGTTTTTCTAGATCATCTAACCTAACCTATACAAGAATAGGAAAATATACATTGAAAATAGAATAGCCTCCCCTTAAGTGAACTCCTATAGTAAATGTTTATAGAATACAGCACTAGAATATACAACACTGTTAACTGTTTTCTTCTATATGATTGAAGGAGACAGAAGGCAAAGCTGCCTGTGATAGTATCCTCCTTCTCCAAGTTGAAAGAGTGATAAAGAGCCAAATTCAAGGAACGTTATAATAAAAATGTCTGGACACACGGAGCATGAAGCAGTTTAAGTCATAGGATGAGGGAAATACCGAGTTCCAGAGCTAATTTGTTGAGTAGAAGAGTGACTGAGATAATCGATTCACTCTTGGGTTTGTAACTCTTTGAGTTGTAATGGGTGGGAATATATTGGAAGACACGTGCCTCTCACTCTCTATAAAGGAGGGGGTATAGCCTATATTGGGAAAGCTGTGTAGAACATGGAATATTAAAGTAGCGGTAGCAGAGAGAGAAAGATGCAACATTGCAGTGTGTAGAGAGAGATTGTAGGGAATTTGTGTGAGGAAGTGAGTTTATGAAACAAAACACTTTTGACTCTACCCTTTCGAGAAGTGTGGTATGGCGGATCCTCCCCACACAAGCGCATAATAATTGATACATTGGCGCACTGTTCCCCTATACAGAGCAAGAAGCTGCACGGGGGTGAAGAGCAAATGAAGACGCTTCAAGACGGTTGAGCACACCTCACTTCTGGGAAGCTGTTTTAGCAATATTGGTAATATGATATTTCCAAGAAAGGTCAGGAGAAAAAGAAACACCAAGAATATTGCGAAGGGTTGATTCGTGTATTGTTGAAGAATAAGGGAAAGTCATGTTTGTTCTTGTCTTTTTGTTCTATGTGGATGACGAGTGCCTACACCAGAGGTAAAAGAGTGACAGGGCCAAAATCAAGGAACGTTCGAGCCAAAATGTCGACACCCAGAGTTTGAAACAATTTTAGTCATCGGATGAGGGAAAGATGGATTCAGGGAGAGAGTTGGTGAGCTCAGCTGTTGAATAAAAGAAGATTGGGAGTAATGTTTCACACATGAGTTGGAGAGTTGTACAGAGTAGGGGTGGGATTGTGTGGCAAGACGGGTACTACGTACCCTACGTAGAGGAGATGGTATGCACTGAGAGAGCTCTGAGGAACAATGATTATTGTTGTAGCGATAGAGTAGCGAGAGTGATCAACATTGTGGGGAAGAGAGAGAGATTGCAGAGAGTCGGTGAGTGGACGGGAGTTAGTGATACAAAAGACTTTCCTTTCTACTTTGTCTAGAAGTGCTGTGTGAGAGGATCCTCCCCACACATGTGAACAATACACAATACAAGGACGCACTGTGCCCCTGTACAGAGCAAGAAGCTGAGCAAGGGTAAAGAACCCCCTGAGGCAGTTGAGCACACCCAGCTTCTGGGTTCTGGGAAGCTGCCTTAGCAAGACTGGTAATATGGTCATTCCAAGAGAGAGCAGAAGAAAAAGAGACACCAAGAATACTGAGAGAAGATGAAACATTGATTTTTATATTGTTGAAGAATAAGGGATAGTCCTCTGAGTGTTCACGGCGGGTAGATAGATAGAGAAATTGTTTTATGGAATCATTAAAGGTATCAAGGTTTTCTCTGCCCCAATTTGAGATGATAGTTAGATCAGAAGATAAGTGTTGTATGGCTTCATTACGTTGGCTTTTGAGGTATTGCTGGCTGGGGCGTTTTGGGAAACTAATTGAATCGTGTAAGGTAGATTCATCTTCATATGAATGGATAGGACTAGAGGTACAGTTGAGAAGATCATTTATGAAAATTAGAAAGAGAATAGGAGATAGGACAGATCCCTGAGGAACACCAGAGTTGATAGGATGAGGATGTGAACGATGGCCGTCCACAACCGCAGCTATGGAATAACCGGAAAGGAAATTAGAGACAAAGGCACAGATGGAGGGATAGACACCGAAGGAGGGAAGTTTAGAAATCAGAGATTTGTGCTAGACTCTATCGAAGGCCTTCGATATGTCTAACGCAATAGAAAAAGTCTCACCGAAGTCTCGAAAGGAGGATGACCAAGAGTTAGTAAGATACAAAAGAAGATCACCAGTAGAGCAACCCTTAAGGAAGCCATACTGGCGATCTGATAGTAGATTATGAGAAGATAAAAGCTTAAGATATTTGGAAGTAAGAATAGTTTCAAAAACTTTAGAGATACAAGAGATGAGAGCAATTGGAAGATAGTTGGAAGGTTGAGAGTGGTCACCCTTCATTGGGACAGGTTGAATGAGAGCAAACTTCCAACAAGAAGGGAAGACGTTAGAGGAGAGACAGAGACGAAAGAGTTTGCCTAGGCAGGGAGTCAGCACGGAAGCACAGTTTTTGAGTACAACAGGAGGAACACCGTCCGGACTGTACACCTTAGTATCAAGCCCAGAGAGGGTAGAAATTACATCTTTAAATGAGATTAGGATACTAGGTATCAGTAAGAGAGAGGGCGGTACAGAGGGAGGAATAGCACCGGAATCATCCAAGGTTTAGTGTCTAGCGAAAGTTTGAGCGAAGAGTTCAGCTTTGTCAGAGGAAGAAGTGATGGTTGTGCCATCAGAGTGGAAAAGGGGAGGGAAAGACGAGGAAGAAAAATTGTTGGGAGAGGTTTTGGCTAGATGCTAGTAAGCTTGGGAAGAGCTAGAGTTGGATAGTTCAGTGCATTTATTATTGATGAAAGAGTGTTTGACAAGTCGAAGAACAGATTTGACTTGATTCCGGGCAGAAACACAGGAAGAATGAGATTCTTGAGTTTTAAGGCGTCGGTACCGTTTGAATGCTTCCTCCTTATTGCGGACAGCAGTAGAACAAGGTTGAGTAAACCAAGATTTGTTTGCATTAGTCTGAGAGAAAGAAGATTAAATGTATGCTTTCTTGACCGATAGGATCACCTTGGTAATGCGTTCAGCACACCCCGAGGGTCCCAGGCCACAGAAGCAAAAATAATTCTATGGGAAATCAAAGAAGTACTGCCGGAGAGCCTCCCAGTCGGCAGCGCCAAAGTGCCACAAGCGCCGCCGCCTGGAATGATCGGGTGGCTGTACTGGAGAGATAGGACAGGTGACAGAGATAAATTGATGGTCGGAGGAGCCCAAAGGAGAGACAAGATCGACAGTATAAGAAGAAGGGTTAGAAGTTAGAAACAAGTCAAGAATGTTGGGCCGATCTCCGAAGCGATCCGGGATACGGGTGGGTTGCTGAAGTAACTGCTCTAGGTCATTTAGGATAGAAAAGACATAGGCTTGTTCACCAGGTTGGTCAGTAGTGTAAGAGGAGAGCCATTGGCGGTGGTGAATGTTGAAATCTCCTAAGATGGAGATTTCCGAGAAAGGAGAAATGGATAGAATGTGTTCCACTTTAGAGTTTAGATAGTCGAAGAATTTGGGAAAGTCGGTAGAGTTAGGGGAAAGATAGACGGCACATAAATATTTAGTATGAGAATGATAGGATAATTTTAGTCATAAAGTTGAGAATTCAGAGGAGTCGAAATTATGAACATGAGAGCAAGTGAGTTTGTTGTGCACATATGCACAACATCTGCATTTGGCTTTGAAACTAGGATAGAAAAAGTAGGAGGATACAGAGAAGGGGCTGCTGGCAGTTGCTTCAGACACCTGCGTTTCAATGAGGAAATGAAGATCAGGTTTCTAGGAGGAGAGATGGTGTTCTACAGAGTGCTAATTAGAGGCAAGACTGCGAATGTTGTAAAACTTGAAAGTAAGAGTGACAGGCCATGGTCCAGAGCATTTAGAGGGGTCGTCAGGTTAAATGTTTGTGTTTTTCGTGTGCAATATGTGACGAAGTGATCACTTATCCCCGTCTGTATAACCCCTGATTGCGATATTATGTCCTCTCTGTTACAATTTACATGGTCTAGTATTGTAGCAGTATTAAAGGGTACATCACACAGTGAGGAGTGCGAGCTAGAGTCACTAGGAGTAAAGGACAATTCGGACTCGCGGGCCTATTCGGGGTGAAAATCGATGACTCCTAGTGACTCTAGCGACTCCTAGCGACTTCCGCTAGACTCCCACTCGCTCGCGGTGAAAATCAATGACTCCTAGTGATTCTAGCGACTCCTAGTGACTCCTGTTAGACTCCCACTAGCTCGCACTCCTGACTGTGTGATGTATCCTTTATCCGTAATCGTGATGAGCTGTTTGTGATTGTGCACTGTCAGTGTTTGCCTATAATCTCCAACAATGCTATTATTTCTTTGTTTGTAACACAGTTAAAATCCCCTAGTATAATCGATTCATTCCGGAGGTCTAATAGTGACAAAGTTCGTTCAAATTTGTTTAAGAATTGTGTGTCGTCTGGTGGCCTATAGCACACTCCGATTGTGATAGATTTTGTCCTAGGCAGGTGTAAGTCAGTCCAAAGAGCTTCTTGGTTTTCTATGTGAGGTAATTCCTGACTGTGTGTGTAAGGTTGTTTTTTCATACAGTACATACATACTCCTCCCCCTTTTCTATTACGATAATTTAGAACCACATTGAAACCTTGAATGGTTATTTCGCCATCGTTTATACTCGAGTACAGCCAGGTTTCTGTAATTGAAACTATTCCAGATTTGGTCTTATCAGCTAACAATTGTATTTCTGACAGTTTATGATACATTGATCTGGCGTTGATGTGGATAAAATGGAACCCTCTGTTAGTTATTTTTTTATATTCATCTTGGACTGTGTCCTGGCTGGATTATTTGGTGTCATGTGGTTAATTTACATTAAGATTCGGTATTGAAAGCACGGCACATTTATTGCATAACAATTCACGTTCTTCACTGTTGGTCTTCTTAGATATGCACTTCATGTGAGCTACAGTTTTACACTTAACACAGTTTAGGATCCTTTGTCGTCGTGTTATGAGTGATTCCCATATATCACAAATATGTATAGGATTTTGTATAGCTAATTTAGCACATTTATCGCATTCCACTTCATTCTACCAGTAACGTAAGTACATCGATTGTGTACTGTTTCATTACAACTGCTGCATTGTGAAATTGTACTCCTATTGTTGATACCAATATAACAGACATTATGTTGCTCTTACTGTTTATCGTACGTCTGGAGGTGTGGTTTGGCCGATCAGCTGAGCGGCGGCGACATGTGAGTGAGGGACGGGGACAGGGTGCACATAGGCCTACTCCTTGGCCCACCCTTACCTGTACTGACATGTACAGTTCCGGACAGTTCCGCGCAGGACACGCAATAGGTGGCAGACAAAATAGTTGTTATAAATATCTGGTAACAGTGGGAGGGTGGGGGTAGCAGGTAAGGGATGGGGGAGGAGAGAGAGTGGCGAACGATGGTAGGGGAGGGTGGGAAACGAGAGGTTGTGACTAAGGTAGGAGGGGAGAGGCCAACTTCTGACTACCTTACTAAAAAAAATATATATATATTATGTATTTTAAACAGATATGTAATTACGATTGCATAGCATTAGATATCCATTACAAAATGTGAATGATATTGTAACTAGTCTAAGACGGAGAGTTGAATTTGTTAAATTAATAATATAAAGCTAATAGGATAAGCCTAAAGTAACCTTATCGCACATCCCATACCCTGAAGTTCCCACACATTAATCTGGCACACAGTACTGTATTATGGTTCGTATCATCCTGAAATCCTTCTTTTGTAAATTATCGGTTTACAAAGATATTCCTAAAGTTGCTACAAATAATTATTTAATGTTGAAAATCAAGTTTGCAATCAATCTTCTCATTATTGTAATTGTTATGTCTAAGAAATATCATATTTAGTTACGAGATATATCTGCTTTAATTTGTCGTGTGTGTGTGTGTGTGTGTATGTGTGGTGGAATGCATGTTTCCCTGCACAGATACACCTACTTACAAGCATGATATTCTACATTTAAAGTAGTCATCTAAATGCAGAGTGTAACAGTCGTTAATCATCGTTTTCTCTATGAGGATCATGACGCATTTTAACAATTTATGGTGGCTATCATTAAATGGGTTTATATAGCTTAAGAAGATTATGTGGGAATTATCAGGGTATTACCCATATCAGTTATCTCATTGACTTGAATATACCAATCGTAATTCGAGTATAATCGTCTAGGCTAATAAATCTATGTTCCAACTCGAAGCCTGGCGATTCCACAGACAGGTGAAGTCAGGAGCTCTTGTTTCAGATTGTGAGTAAAGCATCCAGGTAGTGAATGTGGTAACGAGTTCGTTCGTGGTCTTAAATTCGTAGACCTACGACGTCTAGTTGCCTCCTCGAGACCCACTTGTATTGTAGATAATTCGTAATTCCAAGTTACCACTACAATGCCATTAACGTAAGCTATTGGCCAATTTATTACGAAACATCTCCCGTGTTAACAAATATCTACAAATAACGGTACAGAAAAAAACAAAAAATTCCTTGCACAAAGAAGGCTTGTAATTTGTGACGACTGGACATCATCTCTTTGATCAGGGCGTATGCTGATATAGATAGATGGATACAGAGAGAGAGAGAGAGAGAGAGAGAGAGATTGCTAGAAGAAGGAAATGAAAGAATGTCTGCCCTAGAAATATGTTAGTGGTGCAGAATAATATGCTTATATACAGTATACTGCATATTATTAATCAAACGACACCTTGTGAGAAATTGACAAAAGCTGAAACTAATCATCCAACCTAATTATTAAATATTTAGCATATAGTTATGTTAAGTGTCACAGGTTCGAGTCCCGGAAGTTCCATCCTTGTTCAATTATATTATAAATTTGTTTTGTAACTAATTTGGTAGGTTGGTGATATTAAATGTTACTAAGTCATATAAGTTAATAAATATATAAACAAAAACTGCATTATCGCCAAACCTTCAGCGACAAATATTCTAGGTTAATTTGTCAATATTCAAAGCAACTGAGAACGTAATGTTAAATATAACCAGGGTTTTATCTTGTTGTATAACCTTTGATTCGAACACAGCTACTCGGCACCACACCGTATATTGTTGCTGGTTAAGTTGGTCGAATACTCAGTTGGTTTGAAACAACATATATTAAATTGTCCAATAGGATAAAATATGACACCTATTACCTTTATACGTGCATGTTATCAAAACTAATAATTTAGACGCCCACCTTAAGTTACAAATGATGCAGGAACACTATGATTCTGATTTTGACCAACTGTTATAATTGAACATGAACAGTGCTTCAAACCAAACGAAGTTCGCATACCACAGTCACCCATAGCAACTGGCATATACCCCATCCCCATCCCCCTTTCCATCTCTCCTCTTCCTACTCCATATCGTGACTCTTACGTTATATTCTGAAAGGAGGCAATGTAATTCCAACCGAGGTATTGTGGAAATCTTAAATGTGGGAAAATTCATTGGAGGACTTGTGTTACCCTGAAGATGAACAGACAGCAGACTCAGGTAGCTATGAGAGCCCGAATTGTGGCCCTCCGACGCATAGGCTGGACCGTACGAGGAACTGCTCAGCATCTTGGTGTTGCTAAATCAACGGTGGAGAAATGGGACGCACGTTGGCAGGAAACTGGGAAATTGAATGACTTGGGTATGTAATTCGGCTTTCCTTGATGATGGAATAATTTAGCAATTATATGTCACATACGTAACCTAAGTTAAATGCATGTTTATACACACACACACACACACAAACTATATATATATATATATATATATATATATATATATATATATTTATTACTCTCAGTGGGATTCGAACCGCCGACTATCGTCCTGACGGTCGACGGTTCGAATTCCACTGAGAGTAATAAACATATATATATATATATATATATATATATATAGATATATATAGATATATAATGGTAGTGGTGGGTTGGCCGCTAGGGTACCGTATTTTCAGGAGAAACAGGAGGATAAGGGCAACGACCGTGTTCATCGTGACAGCTTTATTTTCTATATCAAGTTGTAGTTTCTGTATCTTGTAGTGCCCGGTTTCCAACTTCCGGTACGCCTGAGGTTCTACAGACGTACCCGAAGTTGCAAACCGGCCACTACAAGATACAAAAACTACAACTTGGTATAGAGTATAAAGCTGTTACGATGAACACGGTCGTTGCCCTTATCCTCCTGTTTCTCATATATATATATATATATATATATATATATATATATATATATATATATATCCTGTAAGTGAACATTGAGATATTATTACTGCTATTTAGGTTAATTTGGGAAATATTTTATTTATTTTTGTACTTTTTCAGCAAGACGACCACGCCCTCGTGTGACAAACGCTGAGCAAGATATCCAGATTCAACGAGCAGCTGAAAACAACCCTTTCACTAATGCTGTTGCTATTCGGGACGAGCTTGAGCTGGAAGTAACATCACGGACTGTAAGACGCCGGTTGCACGAGCGGGGTATTCACCACAGGATCCCTGCCACGAAGGAATTGCTGACCGACCAACACGGAGCCGGCCAGACTCGCCTTTGGGCGGCAGTATGCAGACCGAGGGCTCCACTTTTGGTCAAGAGTGATCTTTACTGACGAGGAAGAGTTTCTGCTCCACTAACCACGGTCGACTGCACATGTGGAGAAGGAATAATACAAGGTAATGTAAAATGTCTTCCGTAATGCTCTAGTGAACTGTCTTTATTGACTTTAGTTAATTTCCTTATTTAACAACATTATTCATTTGAGAGTTAGGATGCATTTTGACAGTTCATTCTGGCTATTATTTGACGATTATATTCAGAGTAGGAAGGGGATATGAAAAGCAGAGGGCTGTTTAGGCCAATCTTTAACTCCCAGTGATCACATTTGCCCTTTTAACTCCCACTGACCCTTCGTAAAATATATACAATCATTGAATGATAGCCCCAATAAACTGTCTAAACATAACTACCCATAATCCCCAAGGAGTTAATAACATTACCATAGCAAACGGACATTTTAGGTTTACATTACATATGAGTCACTGACCCCTCAAGGATCGTGTTTCGGGTTGAAATCTGATTATGGCTATCATTAGACGAGTATAATAAAACTTAGGAAGGATCCGTGAGAATGCAAAGGAAATTATTATCTTAATCAACCTTCTGACTTCCATACATCCGTCCTAATGTGAACCAAATGTTGTAATAATAACCAGATTATACTCCCAACACGCGTCATGCTCATTAAGGGTTAATCATTAAATTGTATCCTTTAATCTTTCATACTTTATTGAAGAGCCATAATTTGTACTAAGTGTTAAGGGGAGATCTCCACTTGAGGGATTGTTTTCTTGACCCCTTTCTCCCTCATGTTTAGCCCCATTGCTTTTGATATTATAAAACGTTTGCCCCATTAGTTTAGCGATTTTAAGAACTTTCACCCCATATTAAGACCTTTCGTGCAATTCAGGTGTCGATTTTATCCAGGCGAGCGATAGCGAGCCTGCAATTTAAGAGGAACCGGCCTTCGGCCGGGACATTTTTCTACCGAAAAATGTACAAATTTATCTTGGAAGGGACTCAAGGGGATGTAATTTTAAGGTTGATGGAGGTCTAGGGAACAAACTAAATACCTCCCCTTAAGAGCACTAATATGGATAGCTACACGATCCCATTCTTCAGAATTATACAACATTTTTCTTTTCTCTCTGCACAGGTATGATCGTGAGAATGTGTATAAGGAGGCACGTTCTGGACATGTGACCTGTAACGTTTGGTCCTGGCTGTCGTTGCATGGAGTTGGGGACTTGTGTAGAATTGAAGGAAGATTTACAGCTCAGAAATATTTGCAGATTCTGGACGAGTCGTTCCTTCCATCACTGCGTGAGAAGAACTATCCTTTCCCTGCTGGCCCCATATATTATGTGCATGATCGATGTCCAATACATACAGCGAGAGTGGTGCAACAGTGGTTTGCAGATCATGATGAGGTGCAACTGCTAGACTGGCCCAGCAAAGGGGCAGACATGAACCCCATCGAAAATTTGTGGGCCAACGTTGTAAACACGTGGGATCCAGCCAGAGAGAGGACGTCTGCAGAGTTGTGGGCACACGCAGGCAGACTGGGTGTTGCTTAGCAGAAAGCCAGAGCTCGTACGCAAACACGTTACTTCCATGCCAGACAGACTTCGGGAAGTAGTTGAAAAAGATGGTGGCTGTACGAGATTCTAATCTAAAATGGTAGTACGAATTAAAATGTTGACACCCTTGCTTCATCTTTCCTGTGCTTGATAACGTCATTCTTTATTCTTGTTATAATTAAACAATTGCTCTCCGTATATATATAAGTTTGAATCATTTTAATTACCTTTTACCTTTAGTAATTGTTTTAATAGAAGGTAGAATAATATAATGTAGAAACAAATATAAGTTTTAATATATTGAAGGAATCATTATATACGGAATGTGTCTTGTTACTTTACTCTGTATGAAAAAGTAATTGGTGAAAAAAGTTATAATATTATGCAATCTTTCATTATACTAATAGGGGATCGACAATATCATACCTAGATATGAGGTTAATCATTATACTAATAGGGGATCGACAATATCATACCTAGATATGAGGTTAATCATTATACTAATAGGGGATCGACAATATCATACCTAGATATGAGGTTAATCATTATACTAATAGGGGATCGACAATATCATACCTAGATATGAGGTTAATCATTTACTAATAGGGGATCGACAATATCATACCTAGATATGAGGTTAATCATTATACTATAGGGGATCGACAATATCATACCTAGATATGAGGTTAATCATTATACTAATAGGGGATCGACAATAGCTACCTAGATATGAGGTTAATCATTATACTAATAGGGGATCGACAATATCATACCTAGATATGAGGTTAATCATTATACTAATAGGGGATCGACAATATCAATCCTAGAGATGAGGTTAATCATTATACTAATAGGGGATCGACAATATCATACCTAGATATGAGGTTAATCATTATACTAATAGGTATCGACAATATCATACCTAGATATGAGGTTAATCATTATACTAATAGGGGATCGACAATATCATACCTAGATAGAGGTTAATCATTATACTAATAGGGGATCGACAATATCATACCTAGATATGAGGTTAATCATTATACTAATAGGGGATCGACAATATCATACCTAGATATGAGGTTAATCATTATACTAATAGGGGATCGACAATATCATACCTAGATATGAGGTTAATCATTATACTAATAGGGGACTATACAATAGGGGATCGACAATATCATACCTAGATATGAGGTTAATCATTATACTAATAGGGGATCGACAATATCATACCTAGATATGAGGTTAATCATTATACTAATAGGGGATCGACAATATCATACCTAGATATGAGGTTAATCATTATACTAATAGGGGATCGACAATATCATACCTAGATATGAGGTTAATCATTATACTAATAGGGGATCGACAATATCATACCTAGATATGAGGTTAATCATTATACTAAGAGGGGATCGACAATATCATACTAGATATGAGGTTAATCATTATACTAATAGGGGATCGACAATATCATACCTAGATATGAGGTTAATCATTATAGTATAAAAGCATCGAGAATATCATACCTAGATATGAGGTTAATCATTATACTAATAGGGGATCGACAATATCATACCTAGATATGAGGTTAATCATTATACTAATAGGGGATCGACAATATCATACCTAGATATGAGGTTAATCATTATACTAATAGGGGATCGACAATATCATACCTAGATATGAGGTTAATCATTATACTAATAGGGGATCGACAATATCATACCTAGATATGAGGTTAATCATTATACTAATAGGGGATCGACAATATCATACCTAGATATGAGGTTAATCATTATACTAATAGGGGATCGACAATATCATACCTAGATAGGAGGTTAATCATTATACTAATAGGGATCGACAATATCATACCTAGATATGAGGTTAAGCATTATACTAATAGGGGATCGACAATATCATACCTAGATATTGAGGTAATCATTATACTAATAGGGGATCGACAATATCATACCTAGATATGAGGTTAATCATTATACTAATAGGGATCGACAATATCATACCTAGATATGAGGTTAATCATTATACTAATAGGGGATCGACAATATCATACCTAGATATGAGGTTAATCATTATACTAATAGGGGATCGACAATATCATACCTAGATATGAGGTTAATCATTATACTAATAGGGATCGACAATATCATACCTAGATATGAGGTTAATCATTATACTAATAGGGGATCGACAATATCATACCTAGATATGAGGTTAATCATTATACTAATAGGGGATCGACAATATCATACCTAGATATGAGGTTAATCATTATACTAATAGGGGATCGACAATATCATACCTAGATATGAGGTTAATCATTGGAGTAGATGTATTAATAGAGGATGATTATTTCATTGTTTATAATATTTGCAGGAACCTAAATAGCTGATACTTACATGAGGAATGTCTATACAAGGCAAAACCATTTTGGATACTTCATAATGTAATATGGATACATATCATAAACCATTTTGGATACTTCATAATGTAGTATGGATACATATCATAAACCATTTTGGATAATTCATAATGTAATATGGATACATATCATAAACCATTTTGGATAATTCATAATGTAATATGGATACATATCATAAACCATTTTGGATACTTCATAATGTAATATGGATACATATCATAAACCATTTTGGATACTTCATAATGTAATATGGATACATATCATAAACCATTTTGGATACTTCATAATGTAATATGGGTACATATCATAACCATTTTGGATACTTCATAATGTAATATGGATACATATCATAAACCATTTTGGATACTTCATAATGTAATATGGATACATATCATAAACCATTTTGGATACTTCATAATGTAATATGGATACATATCATAAACCATTTTGGATACTTCATAATGTAATATGGATACATATCATAAACCATTTTGGATACTTCATAATGTAATATGGATACATATCATAAACCATTTTGGATACTTCATAATGTAATATGGATACATATCATAAACATTTTGGATACGTCAATGTAATATGGATACATATCATAAACTTCTTAGTAATAAAGGCTTCGTTAAAAAACAGTTGTGTATGCTAGCAAATTCTGAGGTCATAAATATCAATCTTACCATATGACACTCTTCTAATTATTTCATTATAAATTCAGTTGCAATATTGAAAAGTCGAAGATAAGCACCTGTGTATCAAATATCGAGACTTAGGCCTACATTTTTAATTTGTGTTCGATATGGTGAAGAAGATGCATTTACATCATAAGAATGCGTATTTGTATGTGAAATATTGCGAACACCTCGCTATCTATACTTGGACATTTGTCATAAATAGTTTATAACTTTGGTATTAAGCATTGCAACATTAATCACTGAACATTTATGCAATTAATTTACGCTAAGTCTGCTGAAAGCCGTTTGTTTGGAGGTTATGGGAAGCCACTTCAAATGGGGTGCATTATTCCTGACTCGGACACTCTCGCTATACTAGACCAATTGTGGAGATTTGTAATTGTTCATTCTACGTTTATCTGTCATTCCTGTAGTAGTGTATGATATATAAAATAGGTTCTGTAGGAGTACACTTAAGCACAGATAACATTAATTTCATTGAAGAGGACTCGTATTATTTGTTTACTATGCTAGAGTCCCTCAGACAAGATTGGCTATGAATGATCAAACTTCCGGTTTCGTCTGAGGGACAGTGGACTAGTCGAAGAAATAATATTAAGGAACCTCTTCAATAAAAGATATATTAGTTAAGTCTAAGTATACTCCTATATACTACCTATCTTAGATATATTAGTTAAGTCTAAGTATACTCCTATATACTACCTATCTTAGATATATTAGTTAAGTATACTCCTATATACTACCTACTTAGATATATTAGTTAAGTCTAAGTATACTCCTATATACTATCTTAGATATATTAGTTAAGTCTAAGTATACTCCTATACTACCTATCTTAGATATTAGTTTAAGTATACTCCTCTATACTCCTATCTTGATATATTAGTTAAGTTACTCCTATATATCTTAGAGATTTAGTAAGTCTAAGTATACTCCTATATACTACCTATCTTAGATATATTAGTTAAGTCTAAGTATACTCCTATATACTACCTATCTTAGATATATTAGTTAAGTCTAAGTATACTCCTATATACTACCTATCTTAGATATCATACACTACTAATGACTAAAAAACCTAGAATGAAGAAATATGGTCAAAGGCGGGAGCGACTTCGTGGTGAAAGCACCCCATTGCACCCTATCTGTATATATAACTTATATAATTATATTAAGTTGTAGTTTTCAATCGGTCTTTACATTTTAGGAACTATTGAACTGCTTAAAAAAACAACCAACCAATATAGATATGTTTTGTTAATGCCCTCGTCTCATTTTACTGTTAGTGTATAACAATAGGCCTACCGAAATTAATTATTAATATTGATTATAACTAGACATTTAGGGACATGTTTCTTGTTCTAACCTATCCATTAGAAGTCATAATTATGTTCACTGTCGTATAAAATACCCACATACTGTATGTATATACTTGTTTATAATAACCTGCAATTATCAACAACGAATAAGATACAGGAGTAGTATACTTTATTGTGCACATTTGTTTGAAAACAATGATTGCAATAATATGTTCACCAAACACTAACACCAATAATTCGGAAACGTTTTTACAGTAGATGTATCAGCAGGAGTAAGTGTTTTTGTATTACAAAGTGGTTAACTCCTTCAGGATCCATGCCGCATTTGTGTTATGTTGTCTGGCTATTA
Source organism: Paralithodes platypus (assembly GCA_032716605.1). Classification (NCBI taxonomy): domain Eukaryota; kingdom Metazoa; phylum Arthropoda; class Malacostraca; order Decapoda; family Lithodidae; genus Paralithodes; species Paralithodes platypus. The sequence goes on from CM064530.1 coordinate 24,699,317, forward strand.
TAATACGATTTTAGTCAGAATATGGAATATGGAAGTCAGATGGATAATTGATGGATAATAAATTACCATGCCTTTACCCCCTCAAACAACCTTTCGTCACCCACCTCTCGTTTCCCACCCTCCCCTACCATCGTTCCCCACTCTCTCTCCTCCCCCATCCCTTACCTGCTACCCACCCCTCACCACTGTTACCAGATAATTTATAAATACTATTTGTGCTGCCACCTATTGCGTGTCCTGTGCGGAACTGTCCGGAACTGTACCTCCCCGTGGCGGCACGGTTGTGGTTGCTTGCTGTTGTTGTTGTCCTTGGCCGTTGATGTTACTTCAATGCTGATGTGGTTGCAAGTGCTACTTGCTTTGTTAGGTGTTCTGGTTGCATATTGAGTTACTTGGGTCGCCAATATCTGTTGTAGTGATGATCCAGATTTTTATTTTTATTTTTTTTTGTGAGTGAGGGAGGCAAAAGGCAGACTGCCTGTAGCGAGTCCCTCCCCCATAGTTGAAAGAGTACCATGGCCAAAATCAAGGGACGTTCGAGCCAAAATGCCTGGACAGACAGAGTTTGAAGAAATTTAAGTCATAGGAAGAGGGAAAGACTGATTCTGGAAGAGAGTTCCTGAGCTCAGCTGTTGAATAGAAGAAAGTTTGAGATTAAAATTTCACTCTTGGGTTGGAGAGTTGCACAGAGTAAGGGTGGGATTGTGTTGCAAGATGGGTACCACATGCCCTACGTAGGGGAGGTGGTATACACTGGGAAACCTCTAAGGAACACTGATTATTATAGTAGCGATAGAATAATGAGAGAGCTGCAACATTGCAGTGGATAGAGAGAGATTGCAGAGAGTTGGTGAGTGGACGGGAGTTAATGATACGAAAGTCATTCCTTCCAACTTTGTCTAGGAGAGCGGTGTGAGAGGAACCTCCCCACACATGTGAAGAATACTCAATACAAGGATGCACCGTGCCCCTGTACTGAGCAAGAAGCTGTGCAGGGGTAAATAACCCCTTGAGACATGAGGGCAGTGTGGTGTTGTTAGGATGATGGTACTGCGGCGGTGGTTGCCCACCAGCCTGGGTTGTGTGTGTGAGGGGAAGTTTGAGTGTCTGCTTGTTGTATTGAAGCTTTGTGCTAGGGACTGTTGAAATGTCGGTGTCTGCCGTACTTGTTTCGTGGTGAGGTTTCTTCGACGTTGAACTGAGCCCTGTGTCGTTCTCTATATATCCACAGCTTATTAGAGTGTAGCACAACAGGTGTTGTAGGGAGGTTTTGCCAGACTGCTTGCTGAGACGCGGTGGTTTACCAATGTATGTAGCTGCCCAGGCAGGAATGTTGACAGAAATTGTTTTTGTGTGTGACTACTGTATGACGAGGTCCCTCAATACTTGTTTAGCGTTGACGTGGGACACTACCGGTCCCCTTTGTACCTGCATATCGGCACAGCCCCTCTGAATGTTGAGAAGGATGATAAATATGGAGAGAGCTACGCTCACCCCCTTCAGTCCTCCCGCCATCTTTGGCTGTAGCTTGCAATATGGTTTAACTGTCTTGATAGCGTAATGGTTAGTGCGCTGAATTTTGGTGTGAGTATACTATGTTTGAATCTTTAAAGTACCACATGTATTAATTAGTTTAATTGGTTTCCTAAAATAGGTTTATTTATAAGTTAATTGGGGGGGGTTGGTAATATTATGAATACTTTGGACTAAATTACAATGATTCTGGAAAAGTGGATACAGGAATATCGCACATATTCTCACAATCGCTTTTCTTTTTTTTCTTTTTATCTATGTGAATGAGGGAGACAAAAGGCATAACTGCCTGCAGCGAGAGCCTCCCCCAGATTTCAAAGAGTTACATGGCCGAAATCAAGGGACGTTCGAGCTAAAATGCCTGGACACACGGAGTTTGAAGCAATTTAAGTCATAGGAAGAGGGAAAGACTGATTCTGGGAGAGAGTTCCAGAGATCAGCAGTTGAATAGAAGAAAGTCTGAGAATAATGTTTCACTCTTGGGTTGGAGAGTTGCACAGAGTAGGGGTGGGATTGTGTTGCAAGGTGGGTACTACATACCTTACGTAGAGGAGGTGGTATACACTGGGAAAGCTCCGAGAAATACTGATTATTGTAGTAGCGATAGAATAGCGAGAGAGATGCAACATTGCGGTGAAGAGAGAGAGATTGCAGAGAGTTGGTGAGTGGACGGGAGTTAATGATACGAAAGGCTTTCCTTTCTACTTTATCTAGGAGTGTGGTGTGAGTGGATCCTCCCCACACATGTGAACAATACTCAATACAAGGACGCACTGTGCCGCTGTACAGCGCAAGAAGCTGCGCAGGGGTAAAGAACCCCTTGAGGCGGTTGAGCACACCCAGCTTCTGGGAGGCTGCCTTAGCGAGACTGGTAATATGGTTGCAATACTAACCAGAATGGGAAGTGTGGTTTAAATATATCTGAAGTCCCCTGCCACATAGAGGTCTACACACAGCGACTGACAGCTAGCTCGGGCATCAGTGAAATTGGCGGGGGTGCTGACCAGATGCAGGAGACCACTAGCATTCAAGGCTGACATGCTCATATCCAGGGAGAACCTGAAAAAAAAAAAAAAAAAAAATCTTTAGTTTCCTTCGTAGACCTCCATCAAGCTTAACTCTCCTGGCCCGGGCAGGCTCACCAAAGGACGGAGCTCGTATCCGGGCGATCTGGCCGAATATCAACAAAAGTAAACTAAGGCTAATCTCGCTTAATATATTACCTACATTAATCAAACATATATATAAATGGGCGCCTTACCTTGCTGCGTAGAATGGCGTTGAGTAGAGCTCTCTAGCTCAACTGATTCCGGAGTGATGGTGATGGAAGTGGAGGTAACTTTTTCCGCGTATTTACCTCGGCGCGTCCGAACACTCAACCGCGGCCCCGGCTACGACGCCCAGTTGCACTCGTCGCTCCACCCGCAATTATGTCGGGAAGCGATTTGATAGTGTTTTATTGGTTATTCTGTCATTTACTATAGTTATTATGTTATTTTCACTCAATAAAGTTATTTACATGAACTGATTTGTGTCTCCGTCACTTATTACTTCGTTTTATTATTATTATTATGATTATAGTGTCACTTTCACTGGACCTTGATAATTGGTAGTGTCATTTCCCCTTTTATGTATTGTTAGGTAAGCTAATAATATATATAGTGTCACTGTCACTTGTTCATATTGTTATGAAGGCACTTATTATTACTTGTGTGTGTCTCTTTCACTTATACTTAGTTGTATTATTATTATACTGTCACTTTGACTGGCCTAGGCTTATTGAGTGTCATTTTCACTTATTTATTGTTAGAAATATATATTTTAGTGTCACTTTCACTTGTTCATATTGTTATTGAAGGCACTTATTATTACTTATATGTGTCCTTTTCACTTATAATTAGTTATATTATTATTCTTAGCCTACATTTGAGTGTCACTTTCACTGTTGTCACTTCCACTTCAAAAGTTGGTTAGAGTGTGGAAGTCATTGAAGCAGGTGCCAGCACACAGTCCAACTTGACACTTGAGGCATTCCCAAGTGGTTTTTGTGGGTTTGCGGGGTCTGCGAGTTGTGTGGCTGCACACATGGCACCTCTTCTGACTCCTAGCGTTACTACCTGGTGCTTTGAAAGGAAGGGCGTTGAGCTGGTGCTTCCTGAAAAATTCAGCACACCCTGTTCTGTCCAGCTGGCCTGGTCCTTGTAGTGGCCTCCCTGGTGTACCCCCATGTTTAGCTAGGAGCTCAAGTATCACCTGCTTGTGGAACTTCCGCAGGGACTTGTACTTCTTGGCTCCTGGAGTCCTCAGACGGTAGATGTTGTAGGCATTGAGGACCGACATATCTACCGTATGCAGGATAAACTTCTTGTACCACCTGCAAGATGTTCGCAGGCAGTCGATGAAGCCCATCTGCATGTCGGACTTGTCAACGAGGCGCATGTTGAGGTTATAATCCAGGACAGCAGCTGGTTTCTGGACGGGTTCTTGGTTCTTCGGTCCACCTTCCCTGTGGCGACCATCTCGGCCTTGTGGCATGTGGTGAGGAGGTTGACCTTGCGCTGGTCATGCCAGTGGATGGAGAGGATGGGGCCACTCTTCTTGTGGAAGATGTCCGCCTTCTTCGTCTTGGTTGGGTAGCCTGGCATGCCCTTCCTCTTGCCCTTGACTGTGCGGACAATTCCGGTCTTGCGGTCATGGAGGTACTTGGTCAGGAGAGGCGACATGTAGTAATTATCTGTGTAGAGGATGTGGTTTTGATTGAAGTGCCTCTCCATCATCTTCTTCACTACAGCGCCACCAAAACCAATGAGGGGGTCAGTCTCAATTTCTCCAGCCTTGCCGCTGTAGACTATAAAGTCCAGCACATACCCCGTCAAACAGTCGCAGAGGACGAAGAGCTTGATGCCGAAGCAGTGTCTCTTGGACGGGATATACTGTCGGAAGTGCAGCCTACCACGGAACAGGACCAGAGACTCGTCGAGGCACATCATCTGGAAAGGAATCAGGTAGGTGGTGAACCGATGACGTATCATGTCATACAGCTTCCTGATCTTCCATAATGAGTCGGGAAGGTGGACTGCCATGTTGTTTGTCAGGTGGAGATAGGAGAGGATGTCGAAGTACCTGTCCCTGGACATGTACTTGCCAAATGCTGGAGTCGTTATGATGTCGCCAGTGATCCAGTAGTCTGCCAGAGCGTGCTTCCTGATATGTGTCATCAGCATTTTGACTGCCAAGAACACATATAGTTCTGCCACAGTGACAGCTCTCCATGCCACCATCTTGGCACTGGTCTTCCTGCCAAAAAAGTTGGCACAGATCTCATGATGGTTGTTGGTCTCCTCGACGAGGTATTCCATGACTTCATTGTCATAGAAGCCACAGAAAATTTCACTGGGGGTAGCATCTGGGCCACAGGGATATGTTGGTGACACCCCGGAACCCATCTGTACCTCGTCAAAGGCAGGACAATCTGGCTCAAAATCAGCCCTATTTGTCCACACTAACAGGTCGGATGCTGATGCTCGAGGTCGTGCAGGTGCAGCAGGCACACTCCCTGGACGCCCTGGCACACGCCCTTGGCCACGCGGACCCCCTGCACGCGGACGCCCTGCACGCCCACGCCCACGCCCAGGGACAGCGGCGTCGGCAGACTGACCACGTCCTCGACCTCGCCCTCTCGCTCGTCTTGTCGGGACTTCCTCTTCCTCTTCCTCTTCCTCTTCCTCTTCCTCCTCAGGCATTGTCAGGTCATCTGGGGCAATGTTGGGGTCGTCAGCATCCTCTTCAGGAGACAATTCGGGTGAAGAAGTGACCGGGCGTCGGCGGTGTGGGGTGCGGGAGGCTGCGGGAGCTTCAACAATGGGAGCCTCGGCCTCAGGAAATGGGCTCCTTTTGCGGGGAGCCGAGGGCTTCTCCGCACCAAATAATGCTCTGCGGTGTGTTGAGGGTAGTAGCACACTAGTAATACCACTTGAAGAGGCCCTTTGGTCATCCTGAAGGAGAGATGAAGCCGAGGGCTGTGGGTGACCCACGCGGCGTCCCGGGTCAAGGCGTCGGGACAATGGAATGCGGGTGGTTGCTAGGCCAGGGTTGGCGTCATTATCACTGTCTTCAGCTTCCCTATCCTTTTCTGCGGCTGCCCTGCGTGCTTTTTTAGCTGCACTTTTCACCAACGATTGTTTATAGAAATATTTGCCCACTTTCAAGGGCGTATGGTCAGTCAAAGGGGAAGGTCCTGGGCTAGGGCTAGGGCTAGGCCTAGGCTGACCTAGCAAAGATGGCGAGGGGGTAGGCCTAGGTTCTAGCACACTTGGAAGCTCAATGGTACCTTCCTGAAGCACTTCCACATCAGGATCATCACTACTGTCTCCCCCCTCAAATAAATCGACATTATCGTCGTCTCCAAAGCCAACGAAATTGTCATCTTCACTTGCACTTATATATAGTTCCTTGTTCACCAAGCTTTCACCACTGCTGTCTTCACTATCAAAAAGTTGTCGCTGTATAGCGCTATCACTCAACAAACGCTTAACTTTCTTTCATTGAGCTTTCTTCTCGGTTGCAACAGGCGTTGAAGTTGCGAGCGGTGTAGCACTTCGGCCCGCGGGAGGTTGCAGCGAATCGGACACGTCGGAAAGCATTTTTTCATTATAACTCGCTATGGTGGCCACGTACGAACTGATAACACTAGTAGTTGAGGCTTGGTGGCGCTGCGGTCGCTCCTACAATGCAAAATTTGGCCGCGCGAATTTTGAAGCACGCTTTCAAGCACAAGGATTTTAAAATGACACCCGGGCACCGGCCCTTTTTTTTTGGTGTCATTTTAAAATGACACCCGGGCTTGAAGGGTTAAGAAATACCCCAAAGACCCCACATCGAGATAGATTTGTAAATTTTTCGGCTCATCCTAAATTACAGGTTTGTTATTGCTTGTAAGGAGAAATAGGAAACCTAAATGGATCTAAAGATCTTAAAATCGCCAAACTAGTGCAACAAACGTCTTAACATTTCAAAACTAATTTTCATTACGGAGAAGAGGTCAAATATAATTCAGTACTCCCCTTAAAGGATGAAGAACTTGAACACAAATTGGGGAGCAGGTAAACACCAAAATGGAGGGTAGAAAAAACAACGCTCTGATATGTAGATAAGCAATGCATCAACATGAAATTCTTCAATCCTATTTTAGTATTCTCCTAATACATTACTTGTTGTGGCATTGACATTTTGCTTAAAATAGCCCAGCAGAATTGTAAGATATATTACCGAAATATTAGTGTTTCCGAATCCAAATCGTTTGGCCCTGAGAATTTGAAGCACAATGACCCTGAAGGATAGTTTATTGGGAAAATAAAATGTGATAACTTAACTCTATTGCAGAAACCACTGGTGTTCATTCAAAATATTACACCCACCACATAATATATATATATATATATATATATATTATATGTGTGTGTGTGTGTGTGTGTGTGTGTTTATACTCTCAGCTGCTGGGCTTGAACTACCGACAGTCAGGACGATTGTCATGCTTTAACCAACTCTACCCCGGCGTGATAAAGGATACTTAACCTTTTTTCAATATATGTATATTAATAAGATGGGGAAATCCTACTTGCAGAATGTATTAATTTCAATTCATACACAAGTCGAAGGATCCATATTCTAGGATATAATACAGGGATTTTTATAAGTGCCCCAACGCAACTCAACTCGGGCTGAAATTGATATAATTTAATTCTAACCCAACCAAGCACGAGAATCGTAAATAATAATTATGAAAGATATCTCACAAATATACTTGAGCTTCTAAATGTTTTTATACTCTCAGCCGGGCTAGAGTTGGTTAAGGCATGGACAATCGTCATGACATTTTCGGTCAGATTAGACATTTGCTGACTGGTCAATCATTTACCTGACCAACCAAACATTTACCCGACTGATCAAACATTTACCTAACCGATCAAACATTTAGTCTACCGATCAAGTATTTACCCGACAGATCAAACATTTACCTGACCGATCAAGTATTTACCCACCGATCAAACATTTATCTGACTGATCAAACAACCGATCAAACTACCTGACCGATCAAACAACTGATCAAACATTTACCTGACCTATTTAACATTTACCCTACCGATCAAACATTTACCCGACCGATCAAACATTTACCTGACTGATCAAATAACCGAACAAACATTTACCTGACCGATCAAACAACTGATCAAACATTTACCTGACCGATAAAACATTTACCTGACCTATTTAACATTTACCCTACCGATCAAACATTTACCCGACCGATCAAACATTTACCTGACCAATCAAAGATTTACCCAGTCAATCAAACATTTACCCGACCGATCAAACATTTACCTGACCAATCAAACATTTACCTGACTGATCAAACATTTACCTGACTGATCGAAAATTTACTTGACCGTCAAACATGTACCTGGCCAATTGTACAATTACCTGGCTGATCAAACATTTACCCGACCGATTAAACATTTACCTGACCGATCAAACATTTATCTGACCAATCAAACATTTACCTGGTGCATCAAACATTTAGCTGGCCAATAAAACAACTTATCAAACATTTGCCTGGCCAATCAAACATTTATCTGAACGATCAAACATTTACCTGGCCGATTAAACAACCAATCAAACATTTACCTGGTCTATCGAACATTTACTTGACCGATTAATCATTTACCTGGCCGATCAAACATTTACTTGACTGATCAAACATTTACCTGACCTATCAAACAATTACCTAACCGATCAAACATTTACCTGACCGATCGAACATTTACCTGGCCAATCGATCATTTACCCGGCCCATCAAACATTTATCTGACCGATCAAACAACTGATCGAACATTTACCTGGCCGAATGTTTATTTTCCTGGCCCATTGAACATTTATCTGACCGATCAAACAACTGATCGAACATTTACCTGGCCGATCAAACAACGGATAGACTGATAGACGGATAGACATTTACCTGACTGATCAAACATTTCCTTGACGAGTGTGGTTCCGTGTTGGAGAGTGCTGCCCAGTTGAAGGTTGGGGCAGGTGGCATTGGTCAGGCGGCATTCAACACCACCTGCAATTAACGGCAGATTTGTGTATTCATATTATCACCAACCAAACAATAAACATACAAATATACCTAACTAATCAAATCAATGAAATTAATGAATACATGTGGTACTCCAAGAACTCGAACCTAGGATACTCACACCGAAATTCAGCTCACTAACCATTAAGCTATCAAGACAGTTTTTAATATTTGTTGATTTACTTATATATATATATTTTGTTATCTTTGATTTCCTCCCAAGACCTCCACAAAGCTAAACAAAATACCCCCAAGACCCGACTTGGAGATGAATTTATACATTTTTCAGTTGAAAAATGTCCTAGCCGAAGACCGGTTTCTCCTAAATTACGCTACTTGGTCCAATATCTTGGGGGTTACTATATATATATATATATATATATATATTCAATATATATATAAATATAAATATATCTATATATATATATATATTCTTACATACGGAGCCCTGTATGTTTATTTAAGAGTTAGAATTAAGAGTTGAAGGAGTGCCAAACTACCCAGGCAGCGAAACAGACCAGCGAGCGAACCAGCGAGGAGGAAACCAGCTCGTCCGCATACCAGCAAACAAGCCTTCACACCTGCGTGCGCCATAGGGGACCCTGCAAACTACTTCGATGACCCGATGACCCGACGCTATGACGTATGATCGACGCCAGGAGACTCCATTGGATCACGCACCTGCTACGCAACTCGAGGAGCTGTGATTGGAGCGCGCACTACCCGCCACCTCCTGATTCGTTCCTACACCATCATTGTTTAGTATATAAGACCCGAGTAGTGGGCATTCAAATCAGTCTCATTTGGAGTTGGGAAGGTGAACTTGCAGCTGGAGGAAGACGGGTTGAAGTATTATAATGGGTTTGTGACTGTCAATCAGATTATATATGTGTGTGTTAAGTGTGTTCGGTGTAAACACTTACGTTATGTTGGTTAGTGAGATATGTGATTGGGAATTAACGTTAACGCTACTATTATGTACTTAACTATTTGATTGGGAATTAACGTTAACGCTACTATTATGTACTTAACTATTTGATTGGGAATTAACGTTTACGCTACTATTTTGTACTTAACTATTTGATTGGGAATTAACGTTAACGCTACTATTATGTACTTAACTATTTGATTTGGAATTAACGTTAACGCTACTATTATGTACTTAACTATTTTAGTTAACTGACTTGTGGACTAAAGCAACTCTTTAAGTAATTGGGTTATGATGAAAGTAATACTATTGTTTTATATTAATACTTAAGAGTTCTTTCATTTTCTTATAATTAAGCTTACATTGCTTAACGGTGCTTAGTACGGTGATACTATTGTCTCTTATTAGTAATATCGCCTTAGACTAACATGGCTGTTTTAATGTTACTTCTAGTGATTTCCTAAGCTGAAGAAAATTCTTTTAGCTTCAAAATTTTATTTTTGCTTTTCATATTATTTGAGTGAGACCTGAATCGAATCTATGAAGCGATCCTGTAACTTAATTTACTCATAAATCAAACCTCAATGTTGCGTGGTTAAGAAATACATTTAATTAATTATTAAATATATATATCTAACTTTTTATGTGACTTTGATATTAATCCTGATGATAATAATAATATAATACTATTAACGTAAGACAAGAACCAAGAATAATTACATTAAATATAAATAAAAGGACATATAAGAAAACTAGCTATTAATTTCAAAAAGGGTAAAGAGACAGAAATATTCTTACCTCAATATTTATCTTTCAAGACTTTTTATAGAATTAATAGTCCTTCTTTAGATATAACTTATTCGGTTCATAACCATAGCCTACTAAGCTTCGGCTAAATAATAATTCTTTATAAATACTACATGACTTTAATTAGTTTCAGTATTGTTTCATAATTAAAGAGTATCAGTCAATAAAGGATACCAAGTCCTAAGTTCCAAAAGGAAAGGAGGCAACAAAAGGAAATAATTTTATTAGATTTTACTTTTGTTTTGCCTTCAGCTGACTGATACCTTAATATATATCTCTGTGCTATCTAAATTCATCAAGTTAACCGCTTGAGGATCAAGATACGTAACAGAAGAGTGGCGACCTCGCCAGGATTCGTTTCATTACCGTTTCACTACTTAAAAATCAAATATTAATCATGCCTCAACTAATTAATGATGAAGATGCTCGAGTTTTCATAGAATCAGAACCCACAGCCCCTGATATTGACTGTCTGTCAAAATCCGAACTGAAAGTGCTTGCCTCACATCTCCAGTTAACTGTCTCAAACATGTCCAAAGTAGAGGTGGCTCAGACCCTAAAAACCCACCTGTTCCCTGTAGAAGGCGAGGAGGGTGACGGAGCAGTTGGTGGGATCTCGAGTAAACCTAGCCAACTTGATGAACAATTACCACCTGGTTTGACCGGTGATCAAGTACTAGAACTAGCCAGACTAAAAATAGAACTAGCCAGAATAAATATCGAAGAAGCCAGCATAAAAGCCAGAGCAAATACCGAAGAAGCCAGCATAAAAGCCAGAGCAACGACCGAACAATGTGAATATCAATATCGTACGGCTCAACTAAATGCCGATACAAATGCTCCCGTAATTGCTCCCCCTCTGGGATTGACTATGACTAGTGTCATTCCACCTTTCACTGAGGATAATGTGCAGGATTTCTTTGTTTTGTTTGAGGAAGTTGCTGGAGGTATGAAGTGGACAAGAGATCAATGGCCTTTTATGTTACAAACCGTTTTGACAGGGCAGGCTTGAGCCACGTATTTGTCAGAAGTAGCAGAGGTTAGGCAGGATTATGACAATCTCAAAGAAGCTATCCTAAAAACATATCAATTGCAGCCTGAGGCTTACAGGCAATCTTTCCGTAAAAAACAGAAGAAAGTAGAAGAAACCCATAAGGTATTTGCCAGGACCATGACTAAAACTTTCAATCATTGGGTCAAGAGTAAGAAAGTCACAAGCTACAACGATCTGAAGGAGTTGGTCCTGTTAGAAAATTTCCTATGGAAAATTGATTCTTCTGTAGCCTATCATTTAAGGCGGAAAAAGGTAGATTGTCTTGCCGACGCCGCTGACATGGCTGACACATACGTGCTCAACAACAAATTTCGTGGAAAGAAGCCCTACGATAATTCTAGTTCTAATTTTAAGTATCCCAATCACAAATCTAACAGACCCCGTCACAAGCCTGTAACCTCTTCCCCAGCTAGCCAAAATAGAATTGTTCCCCCAACTAAAAATGCGACTCAGGGCAATGGTAAGAGAGGTGGGGCCCAAAGTAATAGTAATGCTCAAAGAGGGAACGTTCCCGTATCCCCTAAAGTATGTACTTTTTGTGGCATGAGAGGCCACCTAGCTTATCAGTGCTGGGCCAAGGAGAAAACTGAGAGATCGGGGCAGACAGTTTCCGCCGTATCTCAAATTCCATATGTGCCTTTAATGCAGGACTCCCGACAGAAGGAGTACCTTGCACCAAAAGTTCCTTTAATGCAGGACTCCCGACAGAAGGAGTACCTAGCAGCTAACGTAAATCATCTAGACAGGGGTGTAGTAGCATGCGTGGTGGAAACCACTAGGGTTAAGCCAATAATAATTTCACCATCAGTGCAGGACAGTTACCGTCCCTTTATTTCATCTGGCAACGTGATATTAAATGGTTCTATGCATGAGGTAAAAATTCTGAGAGACACAGGTTCTACTAGCACCCTCATGGTGAATCCTTACACTGAGTGCCCACCTGGCGAACCAGTTGTAATGAGAGGTGCTGGAGGCCAATTTTATGCATACTTGGTAAAAGGCGAAATTGAATGTGAGTTACTACAGGGTGAGGCCACCATAGCTTTGTGTAGGTCCCAAGATATCCCTGTGCCCGGGGTAACACTCTTTTTGGGGAATGATGTAGCAGGTGAGAAGGTCCGACCAGACCCCATTTTGTCACTTTCCCCTGTTAACGAGCCACTAACCGGTAAGCTCGAAAAGGAGATGCCAACAGTTTTCCCTGTGTGTGCTGTCACACGTTCAATGTCTCAAGTAGCAGTTCCCTCAGACCAAAATGTACCGAATGTAAGAGTTGATGAAAGGGATGATGAGAGTGTGAATGACGCTCCAACTGTGCCTGATGATGTGACTGAGGTGGATTTATCTGACACCTTTATGCCTCATCTTGACCCTAACGATGACCATGAAACCCCTCCAAATTGTCCTAGTGGCCTGGTAGAGCTACAGAGAGATGATAGAGAATGCAAGGAGTTAGCTGCCAGGGCCGTGAGTGAAGAAGAATGTGAGAAGGAGGGTGGTGAATGTTTCTACCTCAAAGGAGGAGTATTGTGGCGTAGATGGAGACAGCCACACAGACCAATCGATGACGGGGCCTGGGACGTCCATCAAGTAGTAGTCCCCAAACCTTGTCGTAGAGATATCTTGGAAATGGCACATTGTATACCATTGGCAGGATACCTAGGTGTGAGAAAAACTCTAGACAGAATCAGAGCCCACTTTCACTGGCCAGGAATGCGTGCAGATGTAGTGGAGTTTTGTAGAGTGTGTCACACTTGCCAGATGACAGGAAAACCCAATCAGAAGGTGCCTGTACATCCTCTGGTGCCCTTGCCCGTCTTCGAGAATCCTTTTACTCGGGTGGTAGTGGACATTGTAGGCCCATTGCCTAAGACTTCCCAAGGTAACAATTATTTATTAACTATTATGGACATGGCAACTCGCTACCCAGAGGCTATACCCTTAAGGACTACCTCTGCTCCAACTGTCATCAAGGAACTGCTCAAATTCTTCACCAGAATGGGTTTCCCCCATGAGGTGCAAAGTGATCAAGGAACTAATTTTACCTCTAACATTTTTCAGCAGTCCCTGAAGGAGTTGGGTATCGAGCATGTTAAGTCGAGCACCTACCACCCAGAGAGTCCAGGGGTTCTCGAACGATATCATCAGACATTAAAAGGAATGTTGCGTAAATATTGTACAGAGACCGGAGTTGAGTGGGATAAGGGGGTACCTTTTCTTTTATTTGCTACTCGTGAGGTTCCAACTGAATCCCTGGGTTTTTCGCCTAATGAGCTAGTTTTCGGTCACCAGGTAAGAGGTCCTTTGCATCTATTGCAGGATAGCCTAGTCGGCCAGGAGGGGAACCAAAACCTCTTCAAGTATGTTTCAGATTTCAAAACCCGGCTGATATCCTCATGTGAGTTTGCCGCTCAAAACTTGACAGTGGCTAAAAGCTCCATGAAGAACTGGTATGACAGAAAAGCCTGTGAGAGGGAGTTTCAGCCCGGTGATGAGGTTTTGGTCCTGCTCCCCCTTTTTGGCCAACCTTTATCTGCCAAGTTCAGGGGCCCATATAAGATCATTCAGAGGGTGAGCATTACTGATTATCTAGTAACTACCCCAGACAGGAGAAAGCCCATGCAAGTATTCCATATAAATATGTTGAAACCCTACCATAGGTCCCCTGATTCCTCTCCTCCAGATTCTCCCACTGTGGCAGTGAATGTCAGGACCTGTGGACAGCCTGGTGCGGACGAAGTCTTCAGTTCTCTTACTGACCCGCAACAGACTGTTCCAGAGCCTGAAGGTATCCATGCAGACTTTGACTTGTTATGTAGCCTATCCAACTTTCAGTATAATTCAGTAGCTTGGGGGGAATTACCATCTAAACTATGTCATCTTCCCTCTGATCAAGCGAACCAACTAATCTCTGTTTTATCTCAGTCTCCCAGTGTGTTCCGTGATACTCCAGGGCTCACTTCTTTGGCCGTGCATGACATCGACGTAGGGGATGGAACTCCCATTAAACTATCCCCCTACCGTGTCTCACCACAACGCAGGAGTATACTGCAGGTCGAGCTTGACTTCATGTTTTCAAACCAGCTGATCACAAGGGCCTTAGCCAGTGGAGTAGTCCGGCCATACTTGTGCCAAAGCCAACGGGAGCCATAGGTTATGTATGGACTATAGGCAAGTTAATGCTGTCACAAAGAACGATACCTACCCACTGCCACGGATCAAAGATTGCATTTACCAGGTTGGCCTCATACAGCAGTAAGTTTAACTTAATGAGAGGATTTTGGCAATTAGCTCTCCCTTGTAGCGAGGTAAATATCATGCTTTAGTAGTGCGCTTTCAAGCCTTCAGCTGTGAGATGCCTTGCAGTTCGAATAACGCTCCAGCTACGTTCCGGCTATGTTCTGATGTGGTACCTGGAGACGTTGCCTACTTTGGGTGATATCCTTATTATATCCTCATTATAATCCTGCTGTTGCCAATCTGGTGGTGAATCTATTTATGTATTATGTTTAATATTATGTACTATACTCCTTAAACTCTTTTCTAGGGGGGAGGTCTTACATACGGAGCCCTGTTTATTTAAGAGTTAGAATTAAGAGTTGAAGGAGTGCCAAATTACCCAGGCGGCGAAGCAGACCAGCGAGCGAACCAGCGAGGGGGAAACCAGCTCGTCCGCATTCCAGCAAACAAGCCTTCACACCTGCGTGCGTCATAGGGGACCCTGCAAACTACTTCGATGACCCGACGCTATGACGTATGATCGACGCCAGGAGACTCCATTGGACCACGCACCTGCTACGCAACTCGAGGAGCTGTGATTGGGGCGCGCACTACCCGCCGCCTCCTGATTCGTTCCTACACCATCGTTGTTTAGTATATAAGACCCGAGTAGTGGGCATTCAAATCAGTCTCATTTGGAGTTGGGAAGGTGAACTTGCAGCTGGAGGAAGACGGGGTGAAGTATTATAATGGGTTTGTGACTGTCAGTCAGATTATATAATGTGTGTGTTAAGTGTGTTCGGTGTAAACACTTACGTTATGTTGGTTAGTGAGATATGTGATTGGGAATTAACGTTAACGCTACTATTATGTACTTAACTATTTGATTGGGAATTAACGTTAACGCTACTATTATGTACTTAACTATTTGATTGGGAATTAACGTTTACGCTACTATTATGTACTTAACTATTTGATTGGGAATTAACGTTAACGCTACTATTTTGTACTTAACTATTTGATTGGGAATTAACGTTAACGCTACTATTATGTACTTAACTATTTGATTGGGAATTAACGTTAACGCTACTATTATGTACTTAACTATTTGATTGGGAATTAACGTTAACGCTACTATTTTGTACTTAACTATTTTAGTTGACTGACTTGTGGACTAAAGCAACTCTTTAAGTAATTGGGTTATGATGAAAGTAATACTATTGTTTTATATTAATACTTAAGAGTTCTTTCATTTTCTTTTAATTAAGCTTACATTGCTTAACTCCTTGCGACATATATGACGCGATCGCGTCATATGGAACTTATAACCAAAAACTCATATGACGCGATATATGGACTTATCTCCATGCCTCTCCAATAAGTTTATGACGCGAGTTTGCGTCATATGAGCTCAGTAAGTCCGATAAGTTAGCTTACGATAAAACCGTTGGTGGCAACTTCAGCCTCCTCCGATAATTCTAACGGCCGCAGTGTTGTTGTGAGTGTAGTGCGAGGCAGTGGCAATGATCCCGGGGCTCCCGCCTCCTCGGACTTATTGGAACATAATATGTCTGAAGGAGTTAACGGTGCTTAGTACGGTGATACTATTGTCTCTTATTAGTAATATCGCCTTAGACTAACATGGCTGTTTTAATGTTAGTTCTAGTGATTTCCTAAGCTGAAGAAAATTATTTTAGCTTCAAAATATTATTTTTGCTTTTCATATTATTTGAGTGAGACCTGAATCGAATCTATGAAGCGATCTTGTAACTTAATTTACTCATAAATCAAACCTCAATGTTACGTGGTAAAGAAATACATTTAACTAATTATTAAATATATATCTAACTTTTTATGTGACTTTGATATTAATCCTGATGATAATAATAATATAATACTATTAACGTAAGACAAGAACCAAGAATAATTACATTAAATATAAATAAAAGGACATAGAAGAAAACTATCTATTCATTTCAAAAAGGGTAAGAGACAGAAATATTCTTACCTCAATATTTATCTTTCAAGACTTTTTATAGAATTCATAGTCCTTCTTTAGATATAACTTATTCGGTTCATAACCATAGCCTACTAAGCTTCGGTAAAATAATAATTCTTTATAAATACTACATGACTTTAATTAGTTTCAGCATTTGTTCATAATTAAAGAGTATCAGTCAATAAAGGATACGAAGTCCTAAGATCCAAAAGGAAAGGAAGCAACAACAGGAAATAATATTATTAGATTTTACTTTTGTTTTGCCTTCAGCTGACTGATACCTTAATATATATCTCTGTGCTATCTAGTTTCATCAAGTTAACCACTTGAGGATCAAGATACGTAACAATATATATATATATATATACATATATATACATTGAAGATTTTGCTTGTTTTTTGCCATTTTCCAGCAAAGTATTTTAGTTTTTCCCATAGGCTATCAAACACACCTTCCGAGACTTCCTTCAAAATAAAAAGAAACTGCTCACCTTGATCCCCTTCAAGCTAAATGTGTACATTTCTTGTTAGAAATATGTCCCGGCCGAAGGTCGATTTCTATTAAGCTACACTCTCGCAATCGCTCGACCACTAAAATACCGACACTTGAAGGGGTCAAACATCGTATTATCGCCAAACTAATGAGGTGAAACGCTTAAAAAATTCAAATTTATGGAGAGAAACAGGGGGCGGGGGGGAGATGGTTTTTTCTGTGATTTTTTGTCTAATGTATATTTGTTTTATTTGTTTATTCAGTTACATTTAGACTATTTTATTTAACTTAGGAATACTATAAGGTAGCTAAAGGGATGAATTTAGATAGTCTATAGCTTTATAATGGGTAAATGTCTTTACTAACCTGAGTAAAATCGTCTAATAGTTGCCAGAATATAATGAAAAGGACGTCACTGGTACAGAATGGGTTAAATTTCAGTCCCACTCGTGCTCGCCATGGACAGTTCATACAGTCACGAGCCATATTCCCTGACCATTCATTTGGATCTTTGAAGTGCCAAGTGGTGAAGCCTCGGGGATATAACAAAACATTGAATGATATTGCTCTGGTCTGATACAGATTCAAATGGGTGTGCAGTTAGTATGGCTCAATACTCTACCTAAATATGGCAAAATGTTTTAACCCTTTGAAGATTGTGCTGCATTTTAATAGTTTATTATGGCTATTAGTAGACGATTTGAGACATTTTAAGGAGGATCTGTGGGAATTAGAAGGGTAAATACTATATCAGTTTAATCTCTGACTTCCACGTATCCTTCCTGATCTGATTATAATCGTTTAATAATAGTCAGAATACAGACCAGTACTGCGTAATAGGATCTTGAAAGGGTAAGAGCCAACTTAATGGGGCGAGACAGAGGACTCCAAAAATATGACCCGCGAATTAGATATATCATGCATTGGATAGATTTTCAAAATGTCTATGTGTGAAGTAAGTTCTCTCTTGTATTGCAGTACATCAAGGTCATCGTAAATCTAAAGTGTTGTGCAATATTATGCAATAATACGACAAATAAGATCAAATATGGTGGTTCCCCCATCTGCAGTACAAAATGTAGAAGTAATATAGAATTAAATAACTGCTTTGTTTGTTCAAAATTATGCTGTTGCAATTAATTTCAGCAATCCATAGAGTTGATAGACATTCATCATCGTTTCTCATAATCTCTAATATATCAATTATTTTCAGATACAAAATGACAACCAGCAAATTCCAGATTAATCCTTGCTCTGTGGCCAACGTGTATATGCGTCCTATGCAAACATTACAGGCATATACTGCAGCCAACGAAAATATTTGCATTGGTATTACCGGCTGCTTTGGCTTTACCAACTCGCCTCGCTTGTTGTCAGATGCTTTCAGGATGTTCTAAGCTTGCCACCCATACTCTTATCAGTGTGTTTAGTGCATTCGTTAAGGGAGGGTGAGTGTACAATAAAGAGATGTTTCTGAAGCTTAAAATCAACAAAATCTGGCCACTTCACCATGTAATTGTGACAGCTATGTACAGTCGTCAGGATTAATTTGTTTCATTTCCCCTGGACTAGGCGTTAGTAGCACTGCACGGTGGAGGGGTATCCCCTCTACCTCCTTTCCTTGTTGGTTCCATACCCCCACCAAAACCCTCCCATGTTCTCTCCGACCCCAGAACTACACCCACCCTCCATTCTCTCGCTCTCACCCAGCTACTTCTGGACCTCACCAATTGCATGTATTCTGAACAACTAATGAAGGAATGCAATGCATCATAGGTAGAGTTAAGTATGAGCTTTACTAAATTTGAACGCAAGAGAGAGGGTGGGGGGATATTCGACGAAAACCTTACATATGATTTGAGTGATTCCTACTGATACATTTAGGCCTACCATTGAAACCTGAAAGCTTCATACCGATTCACTGATGGTTTAATATTGTTGAACTATCATACTCTAATAAAACTGACAAACTAACCCACGTTTTTTTTTTTTTTTTTTTTTTTTTTTTTTTTTTTTTTCCAACTTACTTCCTCTCGGGCATAGGCTGAGAGCCTTAACATTCACCGCTTTACAATGAACAGTGAAGCCCGTGAGGTCTTGTTCCAGTCTAGGGAGTGAGACATGTGAAGCACGTAGAGCACAACGAGCACCTGCCATCTTGCCTTCACATGAGGCACGGTGCTCACTCATGACCCGAAACGACCCCATCTCTGAAGCCATCTCGTTCCCGTGCTTCACTGTCTCACCCACTACACTCGGACTCTCACACTTACACACACACAACGCCACCTGTTGAGCAGATAACTCACCAGGCATTGCACCCCTATAGCATATTTTGAATATGGGAATATTCATACAGTGCTATTTAATCAGGGAACAATGAGGGTATTTTATTGACGTTTCGGTGGGCTTTGTGGTAATGCACTGATACTAGGTACAGCACAAATTCCATCCCAATAATATCTTCCCATTGATACATCGGGATTTGAACCCGGGACCTTTGGATTACCAGGCCAGTGGCAAGACCACTCCACCACACCTACAACGTGAAGTTGTATTTCCTTTTCATCGTTGTAATGGCTCGGGCTCGGCTACGTAACAAGCTTGAGACAACGAGGACCGTCTGTGTCAATTCCTCCATGAGTCTCTCCCATCAATAAACACACAAAACAAACCATTCAATTATTTTGAATTATTTCTTTGTATAAAATTATTTAATACTAATAAAACTACTTATTAGCACCGTATACAAGAACTAAACATTTGCTTAATAATTTTCTCCACAAATTTCACTGATTCCATACAATTCAGGACTCATTAAGTGTAAACAGACAATTTGCCAATACATGCTATGAATTATTGCCGAGAATGTGGCCCGTGAGTCGGCCATGTGACTGCATTACGTGAATTCAACACTCTTAAGATAGCTATCTACCCAATCATTAGGCCGTATTGCTTTCCTAATTGACCATAATGTAAAACTACTCTATATAAACGGGACACGAACTAACCTCGGGCAAGGTACTGTAGTTTTTGAAAAGAGGCTCCAGCTTTGAAAATATTACTTGATTTAAACAGGCTGAATAATCCTGAAGGGTTGATAACCAATATATATGCCCTATTTATACTAACTACCCCTAGGGCACTCTTACGCTCATCTATCCATTATACTAACTACCCCTAGGGCACTCTTACGCTCATCTATCCATTATACTAACTACCCCTAGGGCACTCTTACGCTCATCTATCCATTATACTAACTACCCCTAGGGCACTCTTACGCTCATCTATCCATTATACTAACTACCCCTAGGGCACTCTTACGCTCATCTATCCATTATACTAACTACCCCTAGGGCACTCTTTTACTCTCATCTATCCATTATACTAACTACCCCTAGGGCACTCTTACGCTCATCTATCCATTATACTAACTACCCCTAGGGCACTCTTACGCTCATCTATCCATTATACTAACTACCCCTAGGGCACTCTTACGCTCATCTATCCATTATACTAACTACCCCTAGGGCACTCTTACGCTCATCTATCCATTAGGGTGGGTCTTATTTTAAAGTTCCCTTTCCCTCAACATTAACGTTCACCCATACATTAGGGAAGGACTTATTCATTTGTCACCTTACCCTTAACACCTTGCCATAAGGTTACTCTATTTTATCAGGTATCTGGTGTTGTAACCAAGTTAAGGGGGGCGTCCGCTATGGCTATGTAGCAATATGGGTTGAAACATAGCAAATTGTGTTAAATACTCCCTGAGTAATGGCAAGACTTAGAGTATCTACTCCACATAATACTATGGAAAGCTTCAGGCCTATTCAAGCTTAATCTCTTGAGATAACTTTCAAGATAATTGGAATTCACACCTGTTAAGAATAATTACTTAATAACTTGAAGAAGATTTAGATCGACGCAGAACCAACCAAAATGGATGACTAATAAGCTAATAGATCTTATAGGAAAAAAGAAAGGAATATATCGAAAAATAAAGAAAGGTGAAAATCATTTACATATATACTATCAGACTCTATCAAGACAGGTCAAAAAGGAAATCAGGAAAGCAAAAAGAAATTATGAAATAAGGATAGCCAGCGACTCAAAAAATAACCCTAAAGCTTTTTACCAACTATATAAATCTAAAGTTAGAGATGTAATAGGCCCCCTAAAAACTTCAATAGGAGAAATAACAGAAAATGATTTAGAAATGTGCAGTACATTAAATAGTCAGTTTCTTTCCGTTTTCACTAATGCAAATTTGGCACAGATTCCAGAAGTCAATATGGTATATAGTGATAGTATAGAAAATATGTTAAGTACAGTTAGTATAAGTAGAAATGATGTGCTTAAGGAAATTGACAGACTGAAACCTCAAAAATCGCCTGGTCCTGACGAGGTATATGCTAGAGTATTAAAAGAATGCAGAGATGAGTTAAGTAGTCCATTAGCATTTATATTTAACAAGTCATTAGAAACAGGTTTAGTTCCAGAAGCTTGGAAGCTTGCAAATGTAGTTCCGATCTTCAAAAAAGGTGATAAATCGATAGCATCCAATTACCGTCCCATTAGTCACATCAATCATAGGAAAGTTGCTAGAGTCTATTATTGCTAGGAAAATTAGAAGCCACTTAGTAAAATTTAACTTAATAAATTCTTCTCAGCATGGATTCACTCAGGGACGTTCGTGCCTTACTAATTTGCTTAGCTTTTTCTCAGAGGTATATGAAGCAGTAGATAGTGACAAGTCATATGATATTATATTTAGATTTCAGTAAAGCTTTCGACAGAGTCCCTCATGAGAGATTGATGAGAAAGGTTGAGGCACATGGAATAGGAGGGTCGTTGTTGGGATGGATTAGGTCATGGCTAATTGGTAGGAAACAGAGAGTCAGCATAAATGGTACCAAGTCAGAGTGGGGAGCAGTCAAAAGTGGTGTCCCCCAGGGATCGGTATTAGGTCCCCTGTTGTTTCTTATATACATAAATGACCTAGATTTAGGTATAACTAGTAGGATAAGTAAATTCGCAGACGATACTAAAATGGGGAGATCAATTGATTCAGATAGCGATATAGAGTGCCTCCAAAGGGATCTAGATACCTTACATGAATGGTCAGTAAATTGGCAGATGAAGTTTAACATTGACAAATGCAAGGTATTAAAGATAGGGAAGATGCAAACAAATGTTAAATATAAACTAGCTAATTTGGAATTAGAAAATTCAGACTGCGAGAAAGATCTAGGTGTGTTTGTTAGCAATGATTTGAAGCCTAGAAAACAGTGTATAAGCGTTCGTAATAAGGCAAACAGGATTCTCGGGTTCATCTCTAGGAGTGTGAGTAACAGAACTGCTGAAGTTATCTCAAAACTTTACTTGTCATTAGTGAGACCCCATATGGATTATGCTGTCCAATTTTGGTGTCCTTATTACAGAATGGACATAGATTCATTGGAGAGAATTCAGCGTAGAATGACAAAAATGATCCATAATATTAGAAATTTTCCATATGAAGAAAGGTTGAAGAAATTAGGTTTACATTCGTTAGAGAGACGCAGAGTTAGAGGGGATATGATAGAGGTGTTCAAGTGGGTTAGTGGGATTAACAAAGGGGACATGACAAATGTACTAAAGCTCAGTGATAGCGAAAGAACTCGTACCAATGGTTTCAAATTAGATAAATTTTGTTTCAGAAAAGATATAGGCAAATATTGGTTTGGTAACAGAGTTGTAGATGGGTGGAATAGGCTACCAAGTGATATAGTGGGATCAAGAACGATAGGGAGCTTTAAGAAAAAATTGGATAAGCATATGGACGAGAAGGGTTGGGTGTGAAGGGGGATCAGCCGGGTTGGGCCAATCAGCGCTCTGCAGACCCCCGTAATCCTGCGTTAATCTCTAACCGGTTTGGTAAGATGATCCTCAGGGTATTAGAGTGTTGAGCCTATAATTGGGCTTTGTAATTGGGGTTGTGTGGGACAGGGATCTGCCTTGCTTAGGCCAATCGGCTTTCTGCAGACTCCCATTTTCTTATGTTCTTATGTTCTTATGTTCTTATATAACGCCCATTTATTATATCCCAGACTAACTACAAGACTTATAATATTGACCTGATCCATAATTCTTCTACTACAATACCACTCTGTATAACAGTTTCGTGTATAACCAAATAATCTCATTATACCTTATATATAATTATATAAGTGTGTATATCTACCCCTCATACCTGGTATATCCATAAACACTATACAGTAACGTTAAACCTACTAGTAACGGTAGTAATTAGCAGCTTCAGGTTAGGTTTTCGTTTATTTCATATTTTTGATGTGCAGGAGATGGTGGTCGAGAGATGTGTGTGAAATACTTCATTCCTTCATCAGGTGTTCAGAAAATAGGTAAACGGTGGGGTGCCAGAAGTAGCTCCTAGCTGGGTAAGAGCGAGAGAAGGGAGGGTAGTGGGTGTAGTTCTGGGGTTGGAGAGAAAATGGGAGGGTTTAGGTGGGGGTGTGGAACCAACAAGGAAAGGGGGTAGAGGGGATACTTCTCTACCGTGCAGTGCTACTAACAGGGAAAATGAAACTAATTAATCCTGACGACTGTACCTGATACGAAAATGATATTAATTGCATCTTCATTTTAATATCGTATACTGTGTTGTAAACAAAAATCATGATAACATAACTGTATAATATAATCCTGTTATCGCAAATGAAAGTGAAGGAGAAAATCATATAATTTGGCTTGCGAGTGTAAAGTGTGGGGTTGGCTGGTCAGCGACGAGAGAAGCAAAGTATTATTTGGTTTTGCTGGGTCGTGTGAAGAGGTAGAAAGAGAGTGGTGACTGTTATAGGAAAAATTCAGTCAAATTTTTTCATTGGAGCTCCTTCCATTTAGCTCAGGGCCATGGATAAGGCACTAGGGCGACGTATATTGAACGGAATTAGTGGAATATTAGCTGCCTGGGCGTATTCTTAACTATAGAAGCCACCACAAAGAAAGGGTTAATATGAGTAGAATCATCATGTGCATCAAAGAAGAAAAGTCTTTAACTCTCTGGATTGTCCAAATCGGTTGCAAAAAAAAAGTAATTTGTCATCGGCCAAATGCACAATGTATGTTACCAGGAGGAGCAGCGATGACGGAGACAGCCGTACAGTCATCTCCAGTGAAGCACAACATACGACACTCACCTGGAATAACAATATATATAATTATATATATATATTACAGGCAATCTGCAAAACCAAGCAATGTATATAATGATTACAAAAATCAGGTAATTTATAAGTTGCCTGTTTCATTCAGGCATTTTATAAAATGCCTAAAAATACTAGGCATTTTACAAGTTGCCTGGATTTCTGCATGGTTTTCTTTACATATTGCCTGAAATCCAACTTAGGTGTTGATAATACATATCAAACTAATGTATAATATAATTAGCTTAAGTTAAGTATCAGTGGCCATAAACACACGTGGGTGTATTCTGGTTGTATTCTGATATTGAATGCTCCACTATTTTGTTTGGAAGAACTTTTCAAACCACCTGTTCAATGCAAAATTAAATGTTAATTGCATCCCTCCTTGCCCGACGTAGTTTTATGCTACTTGTGATTGCTCAATTGTTAATGTGTTTTATGTTAATAGCAGTTTTGATTTGCACTATCAACAACAAATATTTATTCCCTCACTGAATGAATCTGAAACCCCTAAGAGTCGAAAACCGAAGCATTTATTAGGTTTTGATTATATTTCGTTCGTATCCTCCACGTGTTTCAAATTAACACAATGAAATATTTGAGGAACGAACTTTTGTCGTGGAGGTATCAACTTTGAATTATTTTTCCAGCCACATTCATAATACGAAAGTGTTACTTAACTGAAAAACCACAACAGTACAATCTAGGGCAAGAATCCATGCCCAATACGTACCCTTGCATAGCAAAATAAACCAATGAAACGTAAATATTAGGTCAGGAATTACAGAATCTATGAATCGCTTGGAGAAAGTTTCAAAACCTAAAAGCCACGTTTATGTCCTGGAGTGTACAGTCACTCGTAACTGATACAATTGTATTAATAATGTCCTGTATGCATGCACCAACTCAAAACCTATTTATATGCACTGAAATCTGGTATAATAAAAGATAATTTTGCTCGCAATCAGTTTGATATTTGTCCTGAAAACCTCTACAATATTGATGATATGTGCACTGAAAACAAACTGTCATTGTGTGAAGCAATTCGTAAAGTCCCAACGTTCCAGCACAACTTTGCTGGGAACAGCTGAGGGCACCATCTAGCAAAACTAGATGTAAGGCAATATGTAAAGAAAACAATGCAGAAATCAAGACAACTTGTAAAATGCCTAATATTCTTAGGCATTTTATAACATGCCTGAATGAAACAGGCAACTTATAAGTTGCCTGATATTTTTAGTAATTTCATAAATTGCCTGGTTTTACAAATTGCCGGTAATATATATATATATACCGTAGAGAGAGAGAGAGAGATAGATAGAGAGTTAGATATTGGCCTTCAGTTCCTTCTGCTTCACTCACATACATCCTTTTTTTTATTCTTTCATCAGTCATTCTAGTCATGTAGCCGTACCATCTAAGAACACTTTCTTCTTTCTTTTGATCAACATATTTCCTAACTCCACACTTCTTACTCTCTCTATTTTGCATGCTCCACAAGTATTTGTTGTCAAGTCCTATTCAATTGCTCTCTCTCGCGATTTCTCATTATTTTGCTATTTCTGGGTTTCGCACCCATAAATCAGTGTTGGCACTAACATACCCTCATGTAATCCTCTCATTGCTTCCATATTTAAGTGTTTACACTTGATTAGGGCTTTAATCGCCCTAGCTAGCTTTCTTCCTTATCTTACCGTTTTCTATTTATTTTGAACATTTTCATCTTTACTCAGTCATGGTTCTAAGATACATAAACCCTTCTACTACTTAAAGTTGTTCTCCATTAACCATAACATTACAAACAGTGTCTCCTTCCCTTGCTACTACCATCACTTTGCTTTTATTCACACTTACTTTCAGACCTTGGCTTTCACATGCTTCTTCAAATATCTCCACCAACTGCCATACTCGTACTCAGCAAATAATAATGCCTCATCTGCATACAACATATTTGAGACAGTCATTCTGTTACCATCATTCATAATTTCTTCTCCCTCTCCTCTTCTTTTGTCCTTAATTGTTCTCATTACCCCATCCACGTACACATTCAACAACCAGGATGACATCACACATCCCTGTCACACTCCAACCTGGACACTAAACCAATAATTTATTGTGCCATTTATTCTTACATATGCTTCACTACCATCATAAACATTCTTCACAATATTTACAAATTGACTGTTACATAATACAGCTCAAAAGCTTTCCACAATCGGTCTCAATTTACTTTATCAAAATCCATACATCTCCATTGTAAGTCATGATTCAGAAAATCTATATTATCAAAACAATAAACAAAACTATTAGACACTGATGAAAATGTAGGTATTTTATTCTTATGATCTAGCTTGTAGAGATTAATTATCAAAGCACCATTGTGTTCATTTCCTGAGAATAGTTAAACAATTGCTAATCCATCCATGATAGCATAACAATATGGACTGGACTGGTCTAGGGAGGAAACTAAACAAGATATTGAAAAGATAAATGAATTAGCCAATAAAACGCGTATCCCCCCTTAAATGCCTAAACATATGATGGTTTACCCATTACAGGTTAATCCCTTCAATAGCTGGTATCTTTACCTGATTTTAACTCTGAAAATTATGACGCAATTTGGCTGCTTATTCTGTCGATTGTATACAATTTAGGAAGGATCTGTGGGAACTATAAGGGTAAAGACTGTCTCATTTACACCTCTTAGGTGTCGATTTTTGGTTGGCGAGCGAAAGCAAGCCTGTAATATACGAGGAATCGGCCTTCGGCCGGGACATGTTCCTACCAAAAAATGTACACATTTATCTAGAAGTGGGATCTTGGGGATGTTTTTTAATATTGATTGAGGTCTAGGGAGGTAACTACAAAATATATAAATAGATAAATGGAAAATCGACTAATAAATAAACCTTCTCCCCTTAGTCATGACGCCAATGAACTTGAATAACATTTTGATGATAAGTGCTTCAGTGAAGCTACGTGTATTGTTTGGTTGTTAACCCCGTCTGTCCCAGCGACGTCTTTTACATTTTAGTCTTGCTATATTTAGATAATTGTGTGCAGTGTTATATGGATCTGAGGTACTAAAAATGCTTATGTTAAATAGTTCGAAGCCTGTAAAGGGTACATCACACAGTCAGGAGTGCGAGCTAGAGTCACTAGGAGTAGGAGACTATTCGGACTCGCGGGTCTATTCGCGGTGAAAATCGATGACTCGTAGTGACTCTAGCGACTTCTGTTAGACTCCCACTCGCTCGCGGTGAAAATCGATGACTCCCAGTGATTCTAGCGACTCCTAGTGACTCCTGTTAGACTCCCACTAGCTCACACTCCTGACTGTGTGATGTACCCTTTAGCTGCTGGAGGCCCTTTTCAAATTGACAAACATCGTCTAATAGTAGCCAGAGTACAGTTAAAAGGAGGGCACTGGTACTGAATGGGCTAATGGAGTGTACATGTGAAGAAAAGTAGGATCACATATTCGTTTGTTCTGTCAAGTGAAATGGAAATTTGTTATGTTTGTCCATTAATCTGGATATAAAGATAACCTTCAACTGTTTGGAGGTGTAATGTGTGTAAGGTCTGTATGTGATCTCCTGGGTTCGATTCCTGGGATGATCACATGTTTTCAATAATTTCATTTGGAGGTTATTAGTATTATGGGGAGGTTTTTGTTTGCTCCCTAGACTTCTATCAAGCTTAAACAAAACCCCACCTTTACAGATACATTTGTAAATGGTTTGGTAGAAAAAAGTGCCGGTTGCTCCTAAATTACAGACTCGCTTTCGCTCGCCAGGAAATATTCGACACTCACTCGCCAGGAAACATTCGACACTAAAAGGCACGAAAGGTCCTAAAATTTACAGAAATGGGTCGAAAATAATTAAAATCGTCAAACTAATGGGAAAAACCTTATATAATCTCCAAACCAATGACATCAATACGTTGTTTAATGCCATAAGAAACAAAATAATTTTAGTCGGTCTATTTTCGGCTGATGATAAATCCTTTAGCAGCTGATTGTTCGATACGATGGGCTTATTTGCTAATTTGTGTATCTATTTATTATGTTTCTAGTTTCCCCCCTAGAGCTTTAAAAATAACATCCATCAGATCCTCCTTCTAGAATACTTTTCACATTTTTCGGTTGAAAAATTTCCCGGCCAAAGGCCAGTTCTTCAAAAATTACAGGCTCACTATCATTCGCCAGGAAAAAAGGTCAACACCTAAAAAGAACTAAAGGTCTTAATACTGACAAAGAATTGAGGCGAAAGGTTTTAAAATCTGAAAACTAATGGGGCAAAACATGAAGAAGAAGGGAGGCGAGAAAAAGAACCCATCTCCCCTTAATGGAGAACTATGAAACTTGTATGTGTGTCTCTGTCATGTTAATGGGAAGTTTCTAAAATTACCCACATACATCCTCCAAAATCTTCATAATAGCAAAGTAATCAAACTGGCGACATGGCAATTTACCGTCAGCTGAACAAAAAACGACTATAGTAAAAGACCATTCCAAACAATCATAGTGAATCCGGTAGAACACAAGAGCTTTTATAGTCAGCATTCGGTGATCAACATTTGTTCTGGCATCATTTCAGCTTTTATAGTCAGCATTCGGTGATCAACATTTGTTCTGGCATCATTTCAGCTTTTATAGTCAGCATTCGGTGATCAACATTTGTTCTGGCATCATTTCAGCTTTTATAGTCAGCATTCGGTGATCAACATTTGTTCTGGCATCATTTCAGCTTTTATAGTCAGCATTCGGTGATCAACATTTGTTCTGGCATCATTTCAGCTTTTATAGTCAGCATTCGGTGATCAACATTTGTTCTGGCATCATTTCAGCTTTTATAGTCAGCATTCGGTGATCAACATTTGTTCTGGCATCATTTCAGGAGTATTTTGCACTGGTACCGGAAACTAGACTGATGATAGATGAATTTAAGTAACCGAAATATTTTCAATGTGTGCCTCATAAGCTGCCAGACCAGTGTTGAGGATAAATGTTGAGGGAATAAGCGCTCGTATGATACCGGCTTAACAGACAACTACAGCTGGAGTGACATACATGGAGTCGTTTTGAAGAAGGTTTGCGTGTAGGACTGAAGGATCGTGTTGGCGTAGGTGTTGTAAAGGAGGGGGTGGTGGGGAGAAGTTACTGCCACACAGTAGCCCCCCCACGGTACTATACTAGCCCCAACACCACCGATAACAACTGGATACCAACGTCTCGTTTTCTCCAGCCTGGGGCCATCATCGTCTGCAACAACAACGCAACCTGCATTCATAACCCTTTCAGTACCGGTGACGTCCTTGTTATTGTATTTCAGCTGCATGAATACGAAATGCAATACAGAATTATATACTGTATAAATGTGCGTTATCGGTTATTCTGATGGTCAAAATGTATTGATACTTCTATACGAATACTCATATTCACTCTATAAAAGTTAATCAGTAAATACCTATTGTATTATGCTTATAAGCAAATCCCTGAGCAACTTGGATCGGAATTCTTCTGGCGTTCTGTTTGTAACCCTTTTAAAATTTGGACGCATTTTGACCTTTTTTTCTGCCAATCATTAGACTATTGTCTACAATTATTTAGAAAGGGTAAAGACTATCTCAGTCAACTCTCTGAATTCCATATACCTTTCATAATCTGAACGTAACCATTAAACAATAGGTAAGAAAAAGTAAATGGGACTTTATGGATTGGCCGCATTATGGATGGTATACTAACAATATATATTACCACATACAGTTCTGTTCCTTGTCCTGATCTTATGTAGTGATCTTATAAATGCACTGAACTTTCCAACTCTAGCTCTTCCCAAGCCTTCTGGCATCTAGCCAAACACCTCTCCAAAAAATTCCATATACCTTTCATAATCTGAACGTAACCATTTAACAATAGGTAAGAAAAAGTAAATGGGACTTTATGGATTGGCCGCGTTATGGATGGTATACTAACAATATATATTATTATCTGTTTTCGCCATGTAAAAAATACAGTTCCCCACATACAGTTCTGTTCCTTGTCGTGATCTTGTGTCGTGATCTTATAAATGCACTGAACTTTCCAACTCTAGCTCTTCCCAAGCCTTCTGGCATCTAGCCAAACACCTCTCCAAAAAAAAATCTTCTACGTCTTTTCCCTCTTTTCCAATCTCATGGCACTACCGTCACTTCTTCCTCTGACAATATAAATGCACTGAAGTTTCCAACTCTAGCTCTTCCCAAGCCTTCTGGCATCTAGCCAAACACCTCTCCAAAAAAAAATCTTCTACGTCTTTTCCCTCTTTTCCAATCTCATGGCACTACCGTCACTTCTTCCTCTGACAAAGCTGATCTATTCGCTAACACTTTACCTAAAAACTGCCCTTTGGATGATTCCGTTGCTATTCCACCCTCTCCACCCCAATATCTCCTACTTATGCCTAACCTCATAATCTCTTCTCAGGATGTACTTTTCACCCTCTCTGGCCTTAATACTAAGAAGGTGTACAGATCGGATGGTGTTCCTCCTGTTGTACTAAACAAATTTGCTTCAGTGCTGACTCCCTGCTTAGGCAAACTATTTCGTCTCTGTCTTTTCTCTAACGTCTTCCCTTCTTGCTGGAAGTTCGCTCTCATTCAACCTGTCCCTAAGAAGGGTGACCGCTCTCAACCCTCCAACTATCGTCCAATTGATCTCATTATTTGCATCTCAAAAGGTTTTGAAACTATTCTTACTTCAAAATGTCTTAAGCATCTCTCTTCCCATAGTCTACTCTCAGATTGCCAGTATGGATTCCTTAGGGGTCACTCTACTGGTTCTTTTCTTTTATATCTTATTAACTCTTGGTCATCCTCATCTTTGGGACTTCGGTGAGGCTTTTTCTGTTGCTCTAGAGTCTAGACATATCAAAGGCCTTCGATAGAGTCTGGCACAAATACCTCATATCCAAGCTACCCTCATTCAGTTTCTATCCCTCCATCTGTGCCTTTGTCTCAAATTTCCTTTTCAACCGTTCCATAACTGCAGTTGTGGACAGCCATCAAGCACTTTCTCAACCTATCAACTCCGGTGTTCTGCAAGGTTCTTTCCTTTCTCAAATTATCTTCCTATTATTCATTAACGACCTTCTCAACTGCACATCCAGCCAGATTCACTCATATGCTGACGACTCTACATTTCACTATTCAAATAGCCTTCCAGAAAATTATTCACAGCAGAAACTCCAAAACTCACATTAGGAGGCCATAAAACACCTATATTTTGATCTATCTACTATCTATAATTGGGGCAGAGAACACCTTGTTACTTTCAATGCTTCCCAAACTTCCAGAAAACTATGATCTCTTCTTCAACAACCTACAAATTAACCCTTCATTTTCTCTTAATGTTCTTGGTGTCTCTTTTTCTTCTGATCTCTCTTGGAAAGATCATATTGCCACTCTAGCTAAAACAGTTTCCCAGAAGCTGGGTGTGCTCAACCTCCTCCAGGGGTTCTTTACACCTGCGCAGCTTCTTGCTCTGCACATGGGCACAGTAGATCCATGTATTGAGTATTGTTCACACGTGTGGGGATGATCCTCTCACACAGCACTTCAAGACAAAGTAGAAATGAAAGCCTTCCGTCTCATTAACTCACGTCCACTCACCAATTCTCTGTAGTTTCTCTCTCTTCGCCGCAATGTTGCATCTCTCTCACTATTCTACCTCTATAACAATAATCAGTGTTTCTAAGAGCTTTCTCAGTGTATACTACCCCCTCTTCGTAGAGCATGTAGCACCCGTCTTGCAACACAATCCCACCCATACTCTGTACAACTCTCCAACCTAAGAGTGAAACGTTATTTTCAGTCTTTCTTATATTCAACAGCTGAGCTCTGGAACTCTCTCCCAGAATCAGTCTTTCCCTCATCCTATGATTTAAATTGCTTTACACTCTGTGTGTCCAGGCATTTTGGCTCGAACGCCCCTTGATTTTGGCCCGGTCACTCATTCAACTCGTTGGGAGGCACTCGATACAAGCAGTTCTGCCTTTTGTCTTAGTCACTCGCATAGAAAAATAAATAAACTGTTGAATTGCGTCATAAACCTCAAGGGGTTAATATGATTGTTTAGCGTACCTCACCAATGGTGTTCCAAACAGCCCCTCTGAGCGAAAGACCAGGAGCTTCTGACAGGTTGTAGGTCACACACAGTAAAGCCGGTAGCACAGTAGAGCTTTTATAGTCAATATTCGATGATCAACATTATTCTGGCAAAATTTCTGGAATAGTTTGCTCTGGTATCGGAAACTAGACTGATGATAGATGAATTTAGGTGACACAAATAATATAAATGTTGACCTCAGAAGCTGCCACACCAGTGTTGAGAATAAATGTTGAGGGAAAAAGCGCTCGTGTGATACCGGGTTTAAAAGGGGAATCGATAACATCTAACACCAGTACACGCTCGAGTATGGTGCAAGGAATTATAGCCGTACATTCCAAGGGTTTTACCAACACTAATGGTGAGGTAATAGTCTTTTCTGGATCCCCTTCTCACCCATGTTTAGCCCTATTTATTTTGAAATTATAAGAAGTTTCCCGTAAGAGTTTCGCGATTTTAAGTCTGTTTGCCCCATTTATGTTTAATTTTATGACCTTCCGTGCCATTTAGGTGTCGATGTTTTCCTGGCGAGCAATAGCGAGCCTGTAATTTAGGAGGAATCGGCCTTCGTCCGGAACATTATCCTACCAAAATGTTTACAAATTTAACTCCAAGGTGGGTCGTGGGTGTATTTTTTGTTTAGCTTGATGGACCTCTAGGGAACAAACTAATAACCTCCCTTTTACCCCTTCAACACCATGACGCCTTTTTATCTTTGATTTTGGCTAAAATTATATGGTTTCATGATGTTTAAGAAGGACCTATGTTACTAAGAGGGTTTATTGAGAACGTATTTACCAATTCAAGTCACATAGCTGGATTATATTCTAAAGAAAATCGTCTAATGGTAACCACAATATGATGAACATTACGTAATGGTGATGAAGGTTTTTAGTTTGTTTCCTGGACCTCGATCAAGCTTAAAAATATATTCCCAAGACTGGAACTCCTGTTTCATGTGCCTTTCATCCCCCACTGTTTATATTTGAACCTCACCTGGATAGAGGGTAATCCAGCTAACTCTCACAAACACCTCCTCCTCCTCCTCCTATTCATTTCACTACACTTTTTCATTTCACTTTCACCTCCCAACACACCTATGTTACCTTAAATGTACCTTGATATATGTTGGCTATGACTCTTTCATCCTTGGGGGGGGGGGGATTTGTTACAGGAAAAATTGAATATTGTCTCCTCCATGCACATAGAAAATAATAAACAAGTGTACTGTATATATATATATATATATATATATATATATATATATATATATATATGATAACAGTGTTGCATAATATATAATTCTCGTATATTTTTCCTTTTCAACTAAATCAGAAGGGCCACTATCACGTACAGAACTCCCTGGTTGCCGTAAACCCGTCCGTGTTATTACCAGTAATGGACTGTTGGAGCTAGAGTGGTCAGGAATGTAGTGATCGCGGGACCGTGAGAACCAATACGCTCTAGTTTTCCCATGCCTTAAACTCCAGTAGCGCAAAACTAAATATATAAAAGTGGTTAATGTACAATTGTAATGTTGAGAGAGAGAGAGAGAGAGAGAGAGAGAGAGAGAGAGAGAGAGAGAGAGAGAGAGAGAGAGAGAGAGAGAGAGAGAGGTTTTGGTGGTGAAAATGATCGGGAGGTTGTCAGAACCTTAAGATTTTACCACCATCCAGGATGTTGTGGCCTGTGGGGGCGAGTTCTGGGGAGCAAAAGCTGATATCTGGAGATGATGGGAGGAAGAGGGCTTGGTGGGGAATATGGGTATGTGTATGGATGTCGTTAAGAATGAAAAGGTTATCTGATTGGCGTTGTAGGACCAGCCCTCTGCCTACTGTATGTCAGGGTTGTCAACAAACCAGGCCGACGTCTTGGAGTACAAAGGAGTACAAAGGAAATCAAGCAACAACAGTTCTAGCGAACCCTCAATGTTGCTTGCCCCCCAAAACACTGATGGTCAAGTAGTGTCCAAACAATGGTTTAGAGTGGGTAAGGGGAAACAAATTAAAACTTTATTCATTTACAAATGCAGTTAGTCATGGATTTAAGGCAAGTTGTTTGCCTATGCGAAGTTTAAAAGAATCAACGGTGCTGCAGTCTATGACATCTCGGGGAAGCCCATTCCACAAGTTAACAACTCGATTGAGGAAGAAATTATTAGACTCGTGTGAGTTAAAAGATTTACCAATAATTTTGCAACCGTTCCCTCGCGTGTAATTTGATTGGTCGAGAGTGACCTGTCTATTACAATTCATATTGCCGATGCCTTTGATGATTTTTAACACTTGATTTAAATCACCTCTTAACCCAGGGACTACGGCCAGACTCTTAAGTAATTCTACTGGGCAAATGCGGCCAGACTACTAAGATCCAAGGCCTAAGAAAAACCTTTTAAAACATCCCAGTGGCACTCAAAACAAAGCAATTTGTGATTAAGTGAGATAATTTCCCTCCATTATTTGCTACCAATCCTACACATGTGTCCCAACCCTCCCCTTTCCCTCCTCCCCCCTCTTCAATCATCCGGTATTTTCCCTATTATTCACGATATTTATCGAGTATTTTCGTGCGAGGATGGGTGGGAGAAAGGGAGGAGGGTGGAGGAGTGTATCTCCGACCCATTAAGCTAGTCTGAGAGCTCTCCTTGTTTCTCAGTATCATGCTAGACACCAGAGAAGGAGGGTGTCTTACTCAAGCCGGTCAAGGTCAGATTACGACCAAGGGGCTAAAATATATGATTTTTACCAGCCAATTGCTGTTACCATTTGTTTTATTGGTTTCCAATGTTCATATACTCATATTAAAAGTAAAAAAGGTGTATATGGATAAGTATTAATTATATATATGATAAATTGACGATTTTCGTCAGGAATTAACCAAATACCTTCGCATGGCGGGTAATTTCAAATACCATAGCTGCGCAGCTTATGAGTTTAACCTGCGCTGGGTTAAAGGAAATAGATTAAATTCTCTAAGGTACTCCTCGTATGGTTTGTTCTTTAGCCAAGGTATAATTTTGGTAATTCTAAGTTGAACTCGTTCTAGCTTGTCTATATCTTTTTGGTAGTAAGGGCAGTGGCATTGAAGTCGCCATCCAGGATGATGTGTGGAGTTTTTGTGATCTGTAGTAAATGTGGTCTGTATTCGTTGGATACTGTAGAGGATGTTTGGGGGGGATGTATGTATTTATTATGGTTATGTTGGATTTATTGGCAGTGCTAATTTTGATGGATTGTATTTATGTTGTGTTATGATGTAGGGGGAAGAGGGATTTGGTATACTCACTGGTGTCTGTGAAGATCATTGCTTAGTGAACCAATGCAGTAAGTCCACCGCCGCCGCCGTCAGCCCGGTCTTGTCTGATGATGGTGAAGTCATGAAATGTAGGTATTTTTTGTGTACAGTGGAGTTTTGTTTCTGGTAAATTGGCAATGTGTATGTTGTATTGTTTGATGAAGTTCGTGTTTCTTTGTGTTGATGCCGTCTATGTTTAATTGAAGAATGTTGGTGTGTGTGCGGTGTACCGTGTATGTTGGGTGCTGCTGCACGGGGATGAGGTGGAGGTGACCGTGCGGGGCGAGGGTGTGGGTGAGGAGGAAGGAGATGGGTGAGGTAGTGATGGGGATAGGGATTGAGGTGCTGGAGATGAGGGTATGGATGGATTAGGGGTGGGATGTGAGGGGATGAGGATGTGGATGGTATGGAAAGGAGAGGTGTGGGGGGCGTAGGTGAGGGGTTTGACTGGGTAAGGGAGGAGCATGAGGAACAGGTCCAGGTGTTTGTGTACTGTTCCGTGGAAGCAAGCGTTGTGCAGGTGAAATGGGTCCAGTTCCCACATTAATTGCAGAGAACTGAACCCTCTGTGAGGCAACTCGAAGTGATAGGTTTTGAGCTTGTTGGACTTAGGCCTATGTATTTATGGGTTGGTCCTGGGTTGCTCTCTATGTCTCCGGCTATAAGAAGTGTTTGAGAAATGGCAGCCAGAGAGTCATTTATCGGTGTAGAAAAAACAGTGTAATTGTGTGTGTAGTTTTTGAGAGTGTGGTACTTGTTCGGGCGACTGAAGCCATTCCCAGGTTCTCGTGCCTCAAAGAAGGGGGCAGTGGTTGGTTGTGGCGGTTTGACTTCAAAGACTGCTGCCGAGTGGTCGGCGGCCTCTGTCCTCCACCGGTCGCAGTCTTGCCCCGGGAGGTGGATCCATGGCTAAGACGCTGCCACTCCAGATCTACCACAGTTTACCTCTACCACAATTTACAGTTACCAGTTTACAGTGGATAGAGGAAATTTGGGAGATATTGAGGAAGATGGCGGCGATGAATCACCCACGGCGTCCCTGCCACCCGCGTCGTCCTTGCATCCACATGACCACCCGCAGGCATCCACCATTGGTTATAGTGGTGCATGCCTCATTTAATCTCACTCAACTAGTCAACCAACCCACCCGTGTACCAGATAATCCTAATCATAATTCCCACCTACTGGACTTATTTTTAACAACCAATTCAGAAAATTATGATGTTACAGTGAGGTCCCCGCTTGGATCTTCTGATCACTGTCTGATACAGGCCACCTGTCTATCACCTACCACACCTTCCCACTCTGAACCTGTTTTGGTGACTAAATGGCATTACGATAGGGCAGACTGGGAGGGTCTTCAAGGTTTCTTTATTGATATTCCTGGACCTCTTTCTTTTCTAATGATGCACACTCCACCTTGAGCCACATACAAGATTTTGTAAAAATTGGAATGGAAACTTTTATTCCTCATCAAAAGTACAGTAAAAGATCTAATTCACCTAAATGGTTTGACCATAATTGTGCTAGAGTAACTGAACAAAAAGCAATAGCCTACAATGCATACACAAGATCAAAAACACATGAAGCCTTTAATTACTTTAGAAACATCAGAAATCATGCCAAAACTGTATTAAACCTAACTAAATCAAACTTTCTCCACAAGCAGGCAAATAAACTTCTAAATAATCCAAATTATAACAAAATATTTTGGTCTACTCTTAACTCATTCAAATCCAACTTCACTACTGCTTCATCCATTCCACCATTAAAATCTCCGACTGGCAATCTTGTAAGTGACCAATGAGGTAAAGCTAACCTTCTTGCGGATATTTTCTCCACGAACTCAACCTTAGATGAAATAAATCAAGATGTCCCTGTACTTTATTTTAATTCGCCTGAAATTCCCTCACTTAATATCCACACCAGACATGTCAAAACTATTTTGCAGAATCTCTCAGTAGATAAGGCTCCTGGTCCAGATGAAATTCCTCCAATAGTACTTAAGAATTGCTCCTTGGTGCTCGCTCCTGTATTGGCAAAAAATTTCCGTCTGTGTACTCATACCTCATGCTTCCCAGTACCCTGGAAAGAAGCAAACATCCATCCAGTTCCTAAAAAAGGTGCCTCTTCAGATCCATCAAACTACAGACCAATAGCTATAACTTCCACTCTTGGTAAAGTCTTTGAAATTATATTAACCCTTAAAAAGAGGCTCACCACATAAGTCGTGTTGAAAAAACGGGTGAAAAAAGGGTGGAAATCGAGTGAAAATGGGTGGGATAGTAATGATCCATACATCCGACATCTGTGGCCTCCCGGCCCACACTAACTCCAGTTCCCCCACCGCGCGTGAGGATGACAGTGTAACCAATAGTTCGCTAAAAGTGAGCAAGGTAGCAAAATAGCTAACCTTCCATCTTCGAGGTAACACTGTCAGTGCTCCACGAGTGCTACGTAGCTGTATGTGGCGTCATTGTGTAGCGATTTCCACCTAGTTTTCGGCGCAATACAGTTCCTTTCATACTGATGGTTGATATAGCAGTCAGAACGGCCCAGAAAGGCCCAAAACGGCCACAGAGCACCCGCTAGAGGAGGGTTAAATAATCACATAATTAAGCATCTTGAGAATAATAAATTAATCAGTGATAGGCAATATGGTTTTAGACGATGTCGATCAACTGCAGACATTCTTTGCCTTCTTATGCATCAAATCAACCAAGCTACAGACCAACATGGTGAAACACATACAATAGCACTGGATATATCAAAGGCATTTGATAGATTCTGGCATCAATCCTTATTGTCGAAGATGTCACACTACGGCCTTGCATCATTAGTTCCACTAATTTCTTCTTTATCTTCATAACAGAAAAATATGTGTAATGGTAGATGTCCTTTATTCTCAATTTCACTCAATAAATGCTGGTGTTCCCCAGGGATCAGTTTTGGCCCCAACTCTGTTCCTCATTCATATCAATGATCTCATATCTACCACTCATAATCCAATACATTCCTACGCAGATGACTCAACACTCCACAGTTCCTTCACATTTACCAATTCTTTCACCCAACCCGATCTTATAAATTCAAAAATTAACACTGCAATTTCTCTGAACCAGGACCTTTCTAGAATTAATGAATGGGGACAAAAGAATCTAGTTTCCTTTTATGCACAGAAAACCAAGTACATTAAATTTTCTAACCGACAGAATCTCACTGACTCCCATATATTTTGTAATGATGTAAATATTCCCACTTCCCCTAGTATTGACATTCTCGGTGTAACATTAACTACTAACTTGAGCTGGACACATTATGTTAGAAGCATTGCTAAGAATGCCTCTAAAAAACTGGGACTCCTGTACAGAGTTCGAGAATTCTTCACTGACGAGCAGTTGGCCGTAATATATAAAAGTCATGTGCGTTCTCAGATGGATTACTGTTCACCTCTGTGTGGTGGAAGTGGAGTGGTTGCATTGAGGCAGTTGGACAAAATTCAAAATAAATCTATTAGATTAATCAATAACCCTGCAATCACACAGGACCTTCCTACATTATCCATACGAAGAAACGTTGCGCAACATCCCTTGCATTATTCTACAGATATTTTCACAGCAATTGTTCCGAGGAACTTGCTTCAATTGTGCCGCCTCTCCACATCTTTCCCCGTAGAACTAGGGCAGCTGAGAGCGCCCATGAATTTACACTTTCTCCTCCACAATGCAGAACTTCTGCTTATCAGAATTAATTTATCCCCAGAGCTACTACTCTTTGGAATTCACTTCCCTCGAATTGCTTTCCACAAACTTATAATCTACAAATGTTTAAATCCAGTTGTTATAAACATTTTATGAATGGAGGATGCCTTTAGGCACATGGACCTTTTTGTTTTATCTGTGTTTTTCCTTCCTCCGTTCATTGTCTCTTAAACAAAAAAATAAAAAAATAAAAAAAATCCCAACGCGAGGGAAAAACCCTCTCCCTCTCCACTACTCTCTCTCCTACTTATACCTAATATCCTAATATCTTCTAAAGATGTACTTTCTACCCTCTCTGGGCTTAATACTAAGAAGGCATGCGGTCCGGACGATGTTCCTCCTGTGGTACTCAAAAACTGTGCTTCCGTGCTGACTCCCTGCCTAGGCAAACTCTTTCGTCTCTGTCTCTCCTCTAACGTCTTCCCTTCTTGCTGAAAGTTTGCTCTCATTCAACTTGTCCCAAAGAAGGGTGACCACTCTCAACCCTCCAACTATTGTCCAATTGCTCTTATCTCTTGTATCTCTAAAGGTTTTGAAACTATTCTTGCTTCCAAATTTCTTAATAATTTCTCTTCTCATAATCTGCTCTCAGATCGCCAGTATGGCTTCCTTAACCCCTTCAGCACCATGACGTCTTTTCACCCTGGAATCTGGCTAACATTAGACGATTTTATGCAGTTTAAGAAGAACCTATGCTATTCGCAGGGTTTATGGATATCGTTTTTTACCCCTATGAGTCCTAGAGATAAATTATGAACTAAAGAAAATCGTCTAATGTTAACTAAAATATGATGAAAATTACGTCATGGTGGTGAAGGGGTTAAGGGTTGCTCTACTAGTGATCTTCTTTCATATCCTACTAACTCTTGGTGATCCTCTTTTCGGGACTTCAGTGAAACCTTTTCTATTGCACTAGACATGTCGAAGCCTTCGATAGAGTTTGGCACAAATCTTAAATTTCTAAACTACCCTCCTTCGGTTTCTATCCCTCCATCTGTACCTTTGTGTCTAATTTCCTTTCCGGCCGTTCCATAGCTACGGTTGTGGATGGCCATCGCTCACTTCCTCATCCTATCAATTTTCACAGGGCTCTGTCCTATCTCCTATTCTCTCTCTAATTTGCATAACTTATCTTCTCAACTGTACCTCCAGTCCCATCCATTCATACGCAGACGACTCTACCTTACACTATTCAATTAGTTTTCCAGAACGCCCCAGCCAGCAATCCCTCAAAAACAAACATAATGAAGCCATAGAACATTTATCTTCTGATTTAACTACTATTTTCAATTGGGGCAAAGAAAACCTTGTTGCCTTTAACGCTTCTAAAACCCAATGTTTCCATCTTACTACCCGTCCAAAACTCCCAGAGGACTATCCCTTATATTATAACAATACTGAGATATCATCCCTTGTTATAGATGAGGAGATGTCAGGGCTGCATAAACTACACCGTAAGAATGTGGGTTCTGTTAAGCCAACGGAGAAGTGTTGGAAGGTAGAATAGTGAAGACTCAAGCTCATAACGGTTAATACAGGTTTATTAATTATTATGTTCCTTCCAACAACCAACTATACTCCTAAAATCGATTAATGAAATTTACAAACACATGTGGCAGTCCGTGGATTCGAATCCAGGACGCTCACACCGAAAATCAACACCTTATGCATCGCACCACGTAGACAGTTAAAGAATGGTGGACACTGCCTACGATTTATTATGCAACTTCGAATCCTGCATATCAATCTAAGCATGTACACACATCCCAACTGCAACTCACGTAGGCTATGCATATGTGAATGGAAAGAGCAATTAATGGGGCCTTAACCACTAGGGAAGTCCTCTCGATAAATTACCCCTGAACCAATATCAATTATTATGTTCCTTCCAACAACCAACTATACTCCTAAAATCGATTAATGAAATTTACAAACACATGTGGCAGTCCGTGGATTCGAATCCAGGACGCTCACACCGAAAATCAACACCTTATGCATCGCACCACGTAGACAGTTAAAGAATGGTGGACACTGCCTACGATTTATTATGCAACTTCGAATCCTGCATATCAATCTAAGCATGTACACACATCCCAACTGCAACTCACGTAGGCTATGCATATGTGAATGGAAAGAGCAATTAATGGGGCCTTAACCACTAGGGAAGTCCTCTCGATAAATTACCCCTGAACCAATATCAATTATTATGTTCCTTCCAACAACCAACTATACTCCTAAAATCGATTAATGAAATTTACAAACACATGTGGCAGTCCGTGGATTCGAATCCAGGACGCTCACACCGAAAATCAACACCTTATGCATCGCACCACGTAGACAGTTAAAGAATGGTGGACACTGCCTACGATTTATTATGCAACTTCGAATCCTGCATATCAATCTAAGCATGTACACACATCCCAACTGCAACTCACGTAGGCTATGCATATGTGAATGGAAAGATTTATTATGCAACTTCGAATCCTGCATATCAATCTAAGCATGTACACACATCCCAACTGCAACTCACGTAGGCTATGCATATGTGAATGGAAAGAGCAATTAATGGGGCCTTAACCACTAGGGAAGTCCTCTCGATAAATTACCCCTGAACCAATATCAATTATTATGTTCCTTCCAACAACCAACTATACTCCTAAAATCGATTAATGAAATTTACAAACACATGTGGCAGTCCGTGGATTCGAATCCAGGACGCTCACACCGAAAATCAACACCTTATGCATCGCACCACGTAGACAGTTAAAGAATGGTGGACACTGCCTACGATTTATTATGCAACTTCGAATCCTGCATATCAATCTAAGCATGTACACACATTCCAACTGCAACTCACGTAGGCTATGCATATGTGAATGGAAAGAGCAATTAATGGGGCCTTAACCACTAGGGAAGTCCTCTCGATAAATTACCCCTGAACCAATATCAATTATTATGTTCCTTCCAACAACCAACTATACTCCTAAAATCGATTAATGAAATTTACAAACACATGTGGCAGTCCGTGGATTCGAATCCAGGACGCTCACACCGAAGTAAGGTATGAATATTGACATGGGCATATAATAATAAAGTACACATTAAAACAAGGGATAAGACAATGGACATAACATTAATTAAGACACACACTGTGTGGCGTAACTGATATTAACTGAGACTCCAATGGTGATTGATTAAGTCTGGGGAATAGCTAGTGGAATTAAAATGTGTTCGTCTAAGTAACGGAATATTGAACACATAAATACTTAGGACATACACTGTGAGACGGGGAATGATACTACTGAGACTCGTATGCTGATGAATTAAGTATATAACTAGCTGGAGTCAAATGCGTTAATATCAGTAATAGGTCCGTGGACATATTAATAATTAGAGCATACACCGTGAGACATAACTTATATTAAAAGCCTCCTATGATAATTAATTACGTATGGAGGAATAGCTAGTGTATTAGCAACAGATCATTGGACACATACATATTAGGACATACACTGTGAGAAGGGAATTATATCAAATGAGACTCCTATGACGATTAATTAAGTATTGGGAATAGCTAGTTGAATTCAAATGTGTTAGTGTAAGTAACAGGTTATTGAACACATAAATACTTAGGACATAGTACGAGGCCTCTCGAAGTCAAGGGGCCTACGAACCAAATCACAGAATTTGAGTTTTCACTGGTTTCCAATAGGTGGCAGCACGCTCTATCATGCTGTGAAGACCGAATTGGGAATTTCGCCCTTATGTGCACGTTGCATAGGGTTGAGCGTCTCGTGTTTTGACTCGATAAATGTACGGATGAAGTAGGGCAAAGCGGAGGTATATGGGCCTAGCCGCCGCGCGCGGCTGACCAATGGGAGGGCGGCTATGTTCCCGCGTGTTTGTGTCACGGCTCCCGGCCAATCAGAGCCGCCATCTCGCACCTCCCCACATCAGTCATGTGGCGGGAGTTTTTTAACTGGTCATTCTCGCTCGCTCTCCCTGTTTTTACCCATATTTCACGGTGTTTGAGGCTGAATAATGAGTGATACTAGTGATCCAGATGTGGGGGAAGGTTCACCGTTGATGCCTAGTAGAAAACGGCACCCTGAAACCTGGAAAAGTGTAGTTAAGAAGAGTAAAAGAGATCATGGTGGCGAGTATGTTTCTCGTAAGGGCACTGTTGTAGAGGCTCGTGTTTTGGGGCCCCCGTGTAGTTGTGCTATGAAGTGCTATGATAAGGTG
Organism: Paralithodes platypus; assembly: GCA_032716605.1. Classification (NCBI taxonomy): domain Eukaryota; kingdom Metazoa; phylum Arthropoda; class Malacostraca; order Decapoda; family Lithodidae; genus Paralithodes; species Paralithodes platypus. Next base: position 24,743,142 of record CM064530.1, read on the forward strand.
GGGAGGGATCATGTGCAAACAGTTTTCGATGCTTACTGGGGACTGGGCAGCCACGATGCCCAATCTAATTATATTCTGTGCCGAGTTAGTGATTGTGAGAGTAAGAGAATGCGGGTGAAAGGGAGGGAGAGCCGTCACAGTGTTACTCGTTCATACAGTGTCATGAGCAATAATATTAAACAAGATGTGTGTATGGTCGCCTTTGAGAACATGCATGGCATTACACATAAAAGAGTGCGTAATGTGATGACCAAGGCTGCTTCCTCACCTAGTGGGACACTGACACCAGACCAGCGGGGCCGCAAAGAACCACCAAACAAAACCAGTGACATTCTCCTTACTGTGGTGCGAGATTTTTGTAACGAGCTGCCCACACTTCAGTCGCACTACTCTAGAATGAAGAACCCTGAACAACTCTACCTACCCCCTGGATCAACCTGACACGGACTTTACAATGCTTTTCAAGAATATTTAGTGACGAAGGACCACCCCAAGGATGCAATGATTGAGTCCAGGTTTAAGGCGAAGGTCCAGGAATACAAAATAATTATCCAAGCCCTTCGTAGCGACACATGTTCAACTTGTGACACCCTTAAATTTATAATATAAGCCCTCGACCCAGAGAAAGACCAAGATGCCATCGCAACTCTTACTGTACAGCGCCATACACACCAAGCCAATGCAGCTGCTGGGAGGAATTTTATCAATGTCTACATAAAGGATAAGAGTCCGGGGATTATAGCGATTGCAGTCGACCTACAATAGACACTACCTACCCCAAAGTTGACTGTCAGTGCCCAGTATTACCGCTGTAAACTCTGGACATACAATCTTGGAATACACAACCTGAAAACCAAACATCCATATTTTTATGTTTGGAACGAGAGTGAAGCCAAACGCGGGTCAGTCGAGGTTGCTAGCTGTCTCAACCACTTCCTCGAGAATCCCATACCTGGCCAGGGATTGTACAAGCTAATCGTCTTTTCCGATAACTGTGCTGGCCAGAATAAAAACATTAATCTTGTACTATTCTATCTTCGCCTCATTCACTCCAAGCGTTTCTCGGGGTTACACCACTACTACCTAGAGAGTGGCCACTCCTTCCTGCCCTGCAACCGTGACTGTGGTGTGCTGGAGAAGCACCAGCGGCCCCATGAGGTGTACACCGCGGAGGACTACTGCAAGTACATGAGGTCCTGTCGCAAGGCCGATCCTGCTACCGTTGTCCGTATGTCTGCTGATGACTTTTTGGACTACGAGGTCCTTCAGCAGCAAGTCTCGAAGGCCGGGCAGACGGCATCGGGGTTCAAGGCGGCCAAGCGACTGATTGCCTCCAACGAACACCCCCACTGCATCAAGGTGTCAGGTGGGTATGCTGATGGCTTCTATGAGGCCCGGGAATGGAAGCTTCAGAAAGGCCACTCCAACAACTATAACCCGGACACCTTTGACCTCTGTAAGGTCGCCCTGCCCAAGAGGTACCCCAACGGAGTGGTGCTGAACAAAAAAAAGCTGAATCACATTAAGTACCTCTCCACGTTTGTACCTCAGGCCTATCAGGACTTCTACACCAAACTCTTCGCTGCCCAGGATGCATTGGGTGGTGGTGGTCATGACAGTGGGGATGAGGAATCCGATGTCGACGACCCCGCCGATGACATCCTCGATTACTAACCCCAAACCCCCCCCCTTCCACCTCTCACATTGACAAGCGGATTGGGCAGCAGTTTAGAGGTAAATAATATTAAACTTTATAATGATTTTATTACCATTGTTCACACATCAAACACGAAGGAACTAAGTCTTTTCTTATAATTTATGAAATTAAATTATTATAAAATGTAATTATGGGAATTATGCTTTCTAATTTGGACTAATTCTTAGTTACATCATGGTTATTAAAAAATATGAGTATGAAATAAATCGGCCCATAATTACGGATACACAAACAAAAAAAATATTACGTGTTTGTTTGTGTTTTTTAGGAATAACAGATTTTCACACAAACACTGATACGATTTCATCCATTTATTTACACTCTATCCTTTGATTATGCTATAATATAATTTGTGTGCATTTTTTATGTTTTAATAAAACACCACCAAACAGGCAGATGGAAAAACACGCATAAAACACGCAATTTTTGGAATTTTGCTTAAATGTTTCGGCTGTCTCCTAGTTATTGCAAAATGTTGTAATGTTCCAAGTATAAATGTAATCGAATAACATTTACGGGTACATAAAAAAAAACACTGTGTTTGTAGGTGTTTTACCTAATAATTACGGATTTCCACAAAAACATTGCTAGGATTTTTCTTTACAATGTGTACACTCATTCTTTTGATTATACTACCATAATAATTTGTATGCATTTTGTATGTTTTGATAAAACACCATAAAACATGTCGAACGAAAAACACGCATAAAACACGCAATATTTGGAATATTGCTTTCAAATTTGAACTGCTTCTTAATGTTATCAAGTACTCTGAAATTATCATGTTTGAATTTAAATTGAACATTAAACACACATACACAAAAACACACACCTTGGTGTTTTATGGTGTTGTATTATTATTTTCAGAAAAAAACACCATCATTTTGATTTGGCAGGTCGAGAGCTTTCCATTGATGTATAATATTGTCATAGGAGTATAGTTTTGGAGTGCAGTACCTTTCTTAGACTTTAACCCCTTATTACTCGAAACTGTGATTTGGTTCGTAGGCCCCTTGACTTCGAGAGGCCTTAGTCTCTCACAGTGTATTACACTGTGAGACATAAGTAATATTAAATGAGACTCTTATGATGAGTACTTAAGCTTGGGGAGAATAGCTAGTTGGAGTCGAGTGTATTAATATAAGAAATGAGTCAGTGGACATGTAAATAATTAGAACATACACTGCGAGACATAAATTATATTAAATGAGACTCTTATGTTGAGTACTTAAGCTTGGGGATAATAGCTTGACTCTAATGTAGTGTGTGTGTAGGACAAAGCTTGGTCACTTATAGGTTAGGCAGAGGTTCGGCGGCTGAGTTGCCGGACAAACATATAACAGTCTACTTATAGAGGACTATATGTACTTTAGGCAATAGGTATCGTGTTAGGGTTTAATAAAATCAACTGGTTGAATATATACAGTAGTTACCTTAGAAGGGGGCTGACTGACAACAACGGACAACTTCGACAGAGGTACTAGTAACTAGGAGATATTAAAATACTCTTTACATAACACCTTACTAGGAGATCATAAATACTCCTGACCTAAACCCAATCTAGTTTCCAGCCATACTGAGCTTAGGGGTTTAACCCTTTATTGGCGGCCCGCAACATAAGTCGAGTTAAATAAGTTTGGACTATGTGGCGGCTCACACCATAAGTCGTGTGGCAATTTCAGCACGTAATGTTGCTGAGAGAGAGAGACAAGTGGTGGCCGGAGAGTAGCGAGCGTATGACTGCTCCAGACCACCGCGGCAGGCCTACTGACATGAATCCCACCCTCCTCCACCCTCTCACACTCGCTATATAGTGAAATGTATGGGCAAAGTACCGAATAACATGGTTTTTGCACTCGTGTTGCGCGGTTGTTGCAAGAAAACTAGCGGTCATACAAGGATCGTTGTGGTGTCATTGGAAAGCTCTGTTTATGCCCTTTCAGGGATAGATACTTGTTTTACGCTCTGGGTCTTATTTAGGCATAAAAATGATCACGTAAACAGCCCTATTTTGGGTAAAAACACCCCGCTGGTGGCTACATATTATATACCGCCTAGGCCGCTCTTTAGGTGTTAAACACCTAGAGAGGTTTTAAGCACTCAGACTCAGAAGGGCAGATGAGATACTTACCCTAACCTGGTCTGAGCACCTATTCACTTATTTGGCTTTACTCGGCTCGTTTTGGCTGTAGGGATAAAATGCGGCCTTAGCTTTTCTCACTGTTGACATAGGGCCCTGTTGCTCTGGCAACGGGGGTAGGAGGAGGGTAATGGGAGAGCCCTCCTGGTACGTCGCAGGACATCCTTCCAGAGACGTGTGCGTCAGGGGTATTGAGGGGAGGGAGGGGGGGGGGGGGTACAACCGCGTTTTCCCTAAAAGGCTTTCCACTTGGAGGGTGGACTTGGGTATTTGAACCGAGCCACGTAGTGTCTAGGGTTTCGGCATAACAAATACAAAAATCAATCCTTCATTTTCTCTCAATATTCTGCTTTTACTTGGAAGAAGCATATTACATGTATGCTAAGGCAGCCTCCCAGAAGCTAGGTGTGCTCAACCGCTTCAAGGGGTTCTTTACCCCTGCATAGCTTCTTGCTCTGTACGGGGGCACAGTGCATCCTTGTATTGAGTATTGCTCACATGTGTGGGGAGAATCCTCTCACACAGCACTCCTAGACAAACTAGAAAGGAAGGCCTTTCGTATCATTAACTCCCATCCTCTCATCAACTCTCTGCAATCTCTCTCTCTTCGCTGCAATGTTGCATCTCTTTCGCTATGCTATCCCTACTACAACATAATCAGTGTATCTCAGAGGTCTCCCAGTGTATACCACTTTCTCTACGTAGTGTACGTGGTACCCGTTTTGCTAGACAATCCCACCCCTACTCTGTGCAACTCTCCAACCCAAGCTTGAAACATTATTCTCAGTCTTTCTTCTATTTAACAACTGAGCTCTGGAACACTCCTGCTTTCGGCAAGTTTATAGCCAGTGATTGTTACCTTTGGTATCCTATCGAACCTCCAATTCGTCACGATCACCAATATGCACCTCCCAGACCGCCTGTGGATAATTAGGGCTCCATTTAATATGAAACGAGAAAAATTCACTAACTTCCTAAAGGCGTTCCAGAAAGTGGTCATCGACGAGTCTCTGGTACGGTTCCGGGGGAACCTTCAATTCCGGCAGTACATCCCATCGAAGAGACATCGTTTTGGTATCAAACTGTTTGTGCTGTGCAATTGCAAGACGGGTTATGTCCTCAACTTCATCGTCTAAGTGGCAAGGAGGGCGAAGTTCGTGCAGTTCCTGAAATAGGGTTTGGTGGGGCGGTGGTAAAGACAATGATGAATCGGTATTTTTACAAGAACCGCATCTTGTATACCTATAATTACTACACGTCCCCCCAACTTACCGATTACCTGTAAATGAAGAAAATCCAGACAGTCGGCACAGTATGGGAGTGGCGGCAGGACATGACCCGATTCCCAAAGAAGACCCACAAATAGGACATATTCACCCAGTAACACAAGTCGATGCTGGCAATTCACTAGCAAGACCAGCGGAAGGCAAATATGATCACAACCATCCACAAGGACCAGCTTGTGGACAGCGGCAAAGTCAACCACAGGACAAAGGAGAGGGAAATGAAACCGGACACCGTCATGGACTACAATTTGAACATGCGGCTTGTCGACAGGTCCGACATGCAGGTTGGCTTCATCGGATGCCTGCAGACCTCCTGCAGGTGGTACAAGAAGTTCTTCCTGTACATGATGGACGTGTCCGTCCTCAATGTTTATAATATCTATAAGCTGCTGAACCACAAAACTCCAAGGAAATACAATAACTTGCATTTGTTCCAGAAACAAGTAATGCTGGATCTACTTGGGGAGTATGCACAGCAAGCAACAACATCAAGAGCCAAGTGTGACGCATGTCCACGTGTGAGCATGCTGTACAGAATGCCTAGTCATGCCCCACTCTCGCTAGGATCGTCAGGGCAGGAACTTTGGCTGTAGTCTATGTAGAGTTTCCTAACTCAGTTCATGTGAGCTGTTGTACTATAAGTATTATGAATATGTATTTTGTTTTCATCTGAGTCAAAGAGTTCTATTTTATATCATTGGTTATAAGTATTGTGTGTAAAACTTATTTGTAATGATGGGAAGAGGAACAGCCACAGTTAGGTGTCAGTGGGTACGCCAGGCAGGAGGTAGGCCTAACTCACTCACATTCCTCCCTCCCTCAGTGCTAGGGGAGCCTTTGTGTATCCCAGAGGAGAGAGAGAAATTACGTAATGGTTGTCAGTGGGCGGTCCTTAGTAGTTCACGTTGGGCTCACTAGAGGGCCGGGTATAAAAGGGAAGTCTAGCCATTTTTTCATCAGAACTCATTAGGCAGAGCGACTTCTCATTTCCCTTGCTAACTATTTATATTCTTCTGACTGATGGGAACTTTCTCTACTACCTTACATTCTTATTTCCTCTTTTCCCTGCCCTGTTTAACTTCCATGGTCCCGTTGGTGCAGAGCTAGTCAGCCAACGTATTATCGCTTGAGTTCTCACGAGATACTTGCCTATTAGATAGCCTATTTTGGAAGGGTTGACTTAGAATAGGATTGATTTATGTTTGTTGCACTTGTATATGCATTTCCCTGTGTGTTATTATTATTATTATTCCTGTTTTCTGCTAGTCTAGGTAATGCTAGACTGGGGTAAGGCTTTTCTGTTTTACGAGTTGTTGTTTGATGCAGTGGTTAAGCGATAAACCTGCATACTCGTTTCGGTTCAGTGAAGCCTAGGTTGTCTTCGCGGCTGACTGTGTTGAGTTAATAATTTACAGTGCATGAGGGCAAGAGACTAACCACCCTGTATTTTATTAACAGTTTGTTTTTACTTTGTCAAGGAGCCGGGAGAAAACCAGATACAAGGGATCTGGATTTCTCAAAGTGCACTTGTTAGTTTTAACGTAATACTTTAAACAGTCGTGAGGACTTCGCTAGGCTACGAGCCGTTTTTGCTCAGTCACTGCTACCTTTTTGCCTACAGTACTCCAGCTAGACTTTACTCGATTAGTAGATACAGAATAATATTGAAGCTTTCCTTATGTATGATATTGTTTATGCACTATTGATTTCATGTGTTGCAAGCTTGGCTACTTTAGTGATTAGTGGCCCACGAGCACAATCCGAGTAGGCTATTGCCGTTGCATTTGCGGAGTACTTCCTTTTAATGTTTGCCATTTACTATTGCATATTCTTTTAATTATTCTTATGCCAATTTAAGCCTTTAATAGTATTTAATTGCCAGTGTTTTTGCTTATTGAATTACTGTTCAAAATCCGATACATACTTCTTACGAGCATCCGAGAAGCATCTAACTTTTTTCAGAAGATTCCTTGCTCGATGCTTAAGGACTATTAATTAACGTAACGTAATAGTGCCGATCCGAAGTAGAGGGTGGTGGACTTCTTAAGTTCATAGTCAAGGGTGGATTACTTCGGCTTCGGCCAACACTATTCTTTGGTGCTGTTGTTTCTTACTTCATTGTTTGATTGTTGACCAGACTAGATAATTCCTGTCTCTTTATTAGTCTGTTGTTGAACACTAGTACCGAGTTCTTGTATACCCCGTTACAGCAGATTGAACTCTGGAGGGTATTGGTGTTTTTTGTTCGGCTGGCAGTACTCAGGGGTTGGGATCGTGTGTTTCCGTTGTGGCAGCGAGCCGTATTCGAGTCCTGATTGAGAGCCCTTGTGTACCCGAGTGCCAGTTCGTAACAAATGGCGACCTTGCTTAGGATTTTGTGAACAGTATAAATTTTTGCAGAGTTGTACAACATTTGTTTGTTTGTATTTTAGCGTGCATATTGATGAATATTTTTTTTTGTATGGCAATTAGTAAAGCATTTAAGAGACTCCAGTTAATTTAGTAATTAGTGCTTGCATAGGAAGTTTAACTCTTTTGTCTCGAGAATTTTTTTTGTGGACTTCAGTATGTCGTGCATTAGCACTGACGATGAGCGAGAGATGTCATTTGAAGGTGTGCCGTTAGTAACCAGTGAGGAGGATGCTAGAGTTTTTGTGAGTAAGCGGTACCACGTGACGGAGGAGAGGCTGACTGGGGTGGATGTTTTTGGCTTGCACCTGATAGCCAAGTTTTTGGGCATTTCCAATGTAGCAGGGATGTCCAAGGGGGAGCTGATTTCCTGGGTGTTGCGTGGGCGACATGGGGTTTCGGAGGAGAGGGCGTTTGGGGGGGTTCCTCCCCAGATCCCCTCTCACTCGACTCCCACAGTGCCGTCCACTCAGTTACCGGAGGTTAGCACTCTCCCACAGAGGGATGAGAATTGGCATGTTGGAGTGCCCTCGGGTGGTGCACGTGGTGGTTCCCCAGTTTTTGCCCCCCCTCCTTCAGTAGTGGCAGCTCCCTCTTCCTGCCTGTCTCCAGATATGGTATTTAGACTTGAGCTTGCTAAGATTGAGGCTAGGAAGCAGGAGATTGAGGCTAGGAAGCAGGAGGATGAGACCAGGAGGCAGGAGGATGAGACGAGGAGGCATGAGATTGAGGTTAGGAGGCAGGAGGATGAGACCAGGAGGCATGAGGCTGAGCTTAGGTACGACTCAGAGAAATATTGTGCTAAATTAGATTTAGATAAGACTCATGCAGAGTCGACAGGGACTCTGATGGGCCGTGAGGGCCAAGTAAGAGAACAGTCCTTAGCCCACTTAGTCAAATTGGTGCCGGTATTTAGTGAAACTGAAGTCACAGAATTTTTTAATCGTTTTGAGAAGAAGTGTAGGGAGCATAATTGGCCTGAAGAGAAGTGGGCAGCTCTAGTCTCCTGAAGACTTACGGGTAAAGGTCTGAAGGCTTATGATGCACTGCCTTTAGAGTCTTGCATTGACTACCCAGAATTGAAGAGAGCTGTCCTACGGGCATACAAGTTGCAACCGGAAACATATCGATTGAAGTTTCGGGGTGTTACAAAGACTAGGGAGGCGACCTTTCTTGAACATGCCCGGGACTTAAAAGATGCACTTAAAAACTGGACACGTTCTGAGAAAGCTGAGACGGCAGAAAAGTTGACTGAGCTGTTTCTGCTCGAGCAGTTTTATAAGTGTACTGGTGCAGAAATGACTTTAACTATTAAAGAAAAGAACCCAAGAACACTTCAAGAGGCAGCTGAGATGGCTGACCTCAGGTTGTCGCTAATCAGGGGATGTGAATCTGTAAAGCGTATTGATGCAGTTCCCAAGGGGCGCGATACTCCAAACCCTCGAGCTCAGGACAATCACTATAGATATAAACCTCAGTTTAAAAGCCAAGATACCAGGACTGAACCAAAGACTACAGCCGTCCCATTACAGAAGGGTCAGAACTCCGCCCCTTATCAGAAGAGACCGATAGGGGAAGTGGAATGTTTTCACTGTAGAAAGAAGGGGCATTATGCAAAATTTTGTCCTAGTAAGCCGCCAGCTGCAGCCGTGTCTTTGGTGCGCAGCATAGGTGTGGCTGAAATGTCGTCTGGATTTACCCAGGGTAGTTTGCCAGCGGCAGGGTCACAGGCTATGTATAAGACTCAGGAAGGCTCGTCCCCTGTCCGTGATGTCTTTTGCGCCCATAGAGGGACCGGTAGGGTAAGTTGGGCGGGTTGCCAGCATAAGGTGGAAGTTTTGCGTGATACTGGAGCTTCACAGACACTTTTGAAGAATTTCACGGGGCGACCAATTAATGCGGCACGGGTGGTTGTTGTTCAGGGTATTAATGCGACCAGGTCATACCCGTTGGTTCGTGTGGAGCTTGAAGTTGATGGTGTGATTAAGGACTTAGATGTTGGGATCGTTGAGAAATTGCCAGTGGAGGGCGTCGACCTTCTTCTCGGCAACGACTTTGCGGTGCCTACTTTAGACGTTCCACCCTTAGTCGTTGCCGAGAGGCCGGCCGACGTGAGTAGGGAGGAACAAGAGTGGGTAGTGAGTTGTCAACACCAACAGATGGCATGTGTGGTAACTCGTTCCCAAGCATTTAAGGTATCACAGCCTATTTCCCAGGCCGCAGAACAGCGGAGGAAGGGAATTAAGGAGAAGCGGAAGGCTGGGAAAAGTTTGAAGAGTTTAGAACCAGTGGCTCTCCCAAAAGACCCAATAGCAGGACCTTTGACCGAGTCTGTTGTAACTCCAGTGCCTAACACAGTTGATAAAGTAGTGGAGGAGGCAGAGACTCCGAGACAGCACCGTTACCTGCAGCGAGAAAACCGGATGTCTAAGTTGGATGTTGGGGGAGGGCATGAGTTGTTGACCAAGCAGTTAGACATGTTGGCTCCCACAGACATTCAAAAGTTGCAATTAGAGGATCCAGAGGTTTTGCAGTGTACCAATGGGGCTGTGGAGTTAGAAGAAGATAGGGATGCAAAGGCAGGGGATTTTTTTGTCTTTAATGGAATTTTATACCACCGATATCAAGATCCTAAAAGGAACTGGGAGGGCGGATCAGGTACAGTTGACCAGCTGGTCGTGCCAGAGGGCTGCAGGGAAAGTTTGCTTAGGTTGGCTCATGATTCTCCATTATCAGGACATTTGGGTGCCAAGAAAACGGTGGCGGCTTTGGGGAAATTGTTTTGGTGGCCGGGGATGAAGTCTCATGTGCAGTCATGGATAAACTCTTGTGATATTTGTCAACGTGTCGGGAAACCGAACCAAGTTATTCCTAAGGCTCCGTTACACCCTATTCCTGTGATTGGGCCACCCTTTAGTAAAATTATTGTTGACATGGTTGGTCCACTCCCTCCCACTAAGGCTGGAAATAAATTTTTGTTAACCATAATGGATGTTGCCACTAGATACCCCGATGCATACCCTATGAAAAATGGAATGGCTAAGACGGTAGTCAGTAACTTGTTGTGGTACTTCTTAAGGTACGGGTACCCGGAGGAGATTCAGTCTGATCAGGGATCTAATTTCACCTCCAACATGTTCAAGCAAACAATGCAACAGCATGGGATACGAGCAGTAGTATCGTCAGCGTATCACCCTGAGAGTCAAGGGGTGCTTGAGCGGTGGCATGCTACGCTTAAAAGCATGCTCAGGTGTTATTGTGCTGACAACGGTATGGATTGGGATCTTGGATTGCCTTATGTGCTGTTTGCTGCTCGGGAGGTACCTGGTGAGAGCCTGGGATTTGGTCCAAACGAGCTGATTTTTGGACACCATGTCAGGGGCCCCCTTAACATGCTGAAAGAAATTTGGGAGGGGACTGTGCAGCCTTGTCCATTATTAAAGTATGTGCTTGAAAGCTGTGAGCGCATGCTTAAGAGTCTGGAGATGGCAGGTAGAATTTGACAGAATCACAAGTGTTACGAACTGGCACTCGGGTACACAAGGGCTCTCAATCAGGACTCGAATACGGCTCGCTGCCACAACGGAAACACACGATCCCAACCCCTGAGTACTGCCAGCCGAACAAAAAACACCAATACCCTCCAGAGTTCAATCTGCTATAACGGGGTATACAAGAACTCGGTACTAGTGTTCAACAACAGACTAATAAAGAGACAGGAATTATCTAGTCTGGTCAACAATCAAACAATGAAGTAAGAAACAACAACACCAAAGAATAGTGTTGGCCGAAGCCGAAGTAATCCACCCTTGACTAAGAACTTAAGAAGTCCTCCACCCTCTACTTCGGATCGGCACTATTACGTTACGTTAATTAATAGTCCTTAACCCGGCAAGCGCGATAGGCCTCACGGAAGGCTTCCTATAGGGAACGCGATAGGCCTCACGGAAGCAGGATTTTTAAAGGCGTACCAAAACGGCGCCAAGCTGTCTAGGGAGTCACAAATTGTGCCACGTTTAGTGCGACATGGTACCTCTCAATGGCACCCACAACCACCCGCCGCACGCACCCCACACAGTCTACACACGCAGTACGCTCTCAGTCACTATGGAGCCTACACGCTCCCCTGACTCGCTCCCTGTTGACTCGCCCAACCCTGTTGCTGGCGGTGTTAGTGCTCGTGGCAGGACACGAACACGTGCCAGGGACCCCTCCTACGTATATACTTCTGAGGATGATGAGCCAGTGCAGCCAAGAAGACCTACACGTGCTGGGAGAGGCACGACACGTGCAACAAGCACGACGAGTGCAAAGAGGTCATTGTCCTCAGCATTTGCTCTGACAACTGCTACCACAACAACTACTGCCTCTACTGTTGTGGCAACGACGCCCACGGCGCCCACCACCACAGGAAGTACAAGTGGCCGTCCTGGGGATGCAGGAGCATCGGGGTAGTTGGCAAGAAGGGTAAGGGTAAAGGACACCCTTATCAGTTCAAGAGGAGTAAGGTGACACCTCCCGCCTCTACCACCCCCGCGTTGCCACCACTACCACCACCCACCACGGCCGCCCCTGCCTCACTACCCACCACGGCCGCCCCTGCACCACTGCCCACCACGGCCGCCCCTGCACCACCGCCCACGCACGCCCCTGCTCCACCACCCACGCCCACCCATGCCCCTGCTGCTGTTGGAGGGCCTCGTAGAGTTTTTGGCAGCCGGTCTAACGCCATCCAAGTTTGACGCCCTCCTCTTCCCTCCTGACTCCTCTGACGACGACGCTGCAGAAGGGGAAGCCTTCGATCCCAGGAACTATGGCTGGGGTGGTGATAGTGGGAGCGAGTCTGAGGAGGATCAAGACCAATATGAGGGAGGTGCAGAGGATTCGGAAGACGACGATGTACTTCTGCACCGTGACCATGACCAAGACCTGTCTGACAACGAAGGCTCAGACGACGTGGCTGACGGAGGGGCTGATCCTGATCCCCCACGGGCGTATAATTTTGCCTGGTCTGAAGGGTCCCATTTCCAACCAGATTTGCACCAGTTCAATGCCAATCTGGCTGGTTCAACAGCAGACTGGCCCTGCAATGACCAGTCCACGGAATCTGATTTCTTCTGTGCATTTTTTGACCAGGAGGTATTATCTCATCTCGTTTCCCAAACCAATGGATATTTTACCTGGGTGAGGGAAAGAATTGATATGATATCTCCTAGAGCAAGAATTCGTGCATGGGTTGATACGACTGTCCCTGAGCTCCTTGTGTTCTTTGCGTTGTTGCTAATCATGCCTCTCTGCAGGAAGCATGTAATGGAGCATTATTGGAAGCACGACCCAATCATCAACACCCCAATTTTCCGGAAATATATGGCTCGTGATAGATTTTTCTTGCTTCTGCGATTTTTGCACTTCGCAGACAATAATAATCCAAACCGAGCTGATAGAATATGGAAAGTTCGGGATGTGTTGACCATGTTGTTGCAAAGGTACAGGAAATTCTTCTACCCCTTTGCCAACCTGGTGATTGATGAGTCGCTCGTGCTTTTCAAAGGACGCCTGGTGTTCAAGCAGTACATTCCCTTGAAGAGACACAGGTTCGGGATCAAGATCTTTGTGTTGTGCGATTGTGAAAGTGGAATAGTGCTCGACATGATCGTATACACCGGCACTGATGTAGACATTCCAAAAGTCGGTGGCAACGACCCATTGGGCATGTCAGGGCACATTGTGAAAAAGATGCTGGAGCCCTACCTGAACAAGGGGCACACGTTGTACACCGACAATTGGTATACAAGTCCTGCACTCTGCCAGTTCCTCCATGACCACAAAACGGGGGCATGTGGGACTGTCAGAACTAACAGGAAGTTCATGCCTAAGTTCCAAGGCAATCGCATAGAACTGGACAACCCCTCCCACAGTGACACCGCTTCTGATGATGACTTGGCAGAGGAACAAAGGCGCCGCAGACAGGACAGACCAAGAAGAAAGAAGAAAGAGCACTAAAAGCAGCTGGAGAAGTCTGGGAAAGTTCTGGCGGTAAAGTGGCTCGATAAGCGACCAGTCCACCTGCTTTCGACTGTCCATACAGGTGCCCAAGTGGACTCTGGTAAATTCCACTACCGTACCAAGAAGATACCACCTGATATGGTGGTGGATTATACCAAGTACATGCGCCTTGTGGACAAGTCTGATTGCCAGCTTGCAGGCGTTGAGTGCCTACGAAAAACAGTGAAGTGGTATCACAAGCTTTTCCTTCACTTTGTTGACATCACGATGCTCAACGCTTACAACATGTGGCTGGTAAAAAAAGACAAGTTCCGGGAGTTCATATACAACGTCGCCTACCAACTCCTAGAGAAACACCAACCAGTCTCCGGTCACAGGGGTCGCCGTGCAGTCAACCTCCCAGACAGAGTCATTGATGGATATGACAAACACTACCCTATCCACACCGAGCTATCTGGCACCCGGAGGCTGCAAGTACAGTGCCAGGTCTGTGCCCACTCCACCAGAAAGCCACAAAAAAGAAACCGAGTCACATCAATGTGCAAGGAATGCAACGTTGGGTTGTGTTTGGGCGAGTGCTTCAGGGACTACCACTCACTCAAGTACTACTAGGAGTGGTACCTGTGTCGCCCTATCTCAGCCAAACTCCTGCCCCGCCCACCTACCTCACTACCTACCTCACTACCTACCTGCCCGTACCTGACCTGCCCGTACCTGACCAACGTGATCTCAAAACACCTGCCTGCCTACCTACTTGCCCGTACCTGACCAACGTGATAATATTATCATAACATGTACAAATTATAGTTGTAGGATAAGTTCATATGTTTTGGTATATACTGTATATATATATAATATATATATATATATATATATATATATATATATATATATATATATATATATATATATACACAGTATATTATTGTATACAGTATACTGTATATATAAGCAATATTTTCATTTATTATTTCAGTTTAATTCATTAGCCAGGCAATATTTTGTTTTATTTATATATATACCTATGTAATATTATACTTATGTACTAACCTTTTGTAACAACCTTTTGTAATAATAAAACAAACAAAAAAAACAAACAAAAAACAAATAAATAAACACAAAAAAACATACTTACGCTCTGCTATTCATCAAAGTTTTCGACTTTATGAATAGCAGGGCGTAAGTATGTAAAAAAAAAAAAAAATTCAAGTGATATAAACACTCCAAAAACATCCCCATAACCTCTCTGGTTTCGAACCCACGTCTCTAGGCCTACGTCTCTAGGCCTACATCTCACTCAGTCCATCACTCTAACCACTAGACCATGACTGTTCACACTATACTGACAGCGATTAGTGCGTACGTATTTTCGGGCAGACGAATGCTTGACAAAAAAAAATATATATACCCTCGATACACTTGTGTATATCGAAGTATTTAGTATGTATAATACTTTTACATAACCTAACATATTCTATCATTACGAACAAACAGTAAAGAAATTTACAAGTAAATAAATAACCTTTCATCCATGAGTTGCAAGCAAATAGTGCGTAAAAATTGTGTAATGAGATATCGGGTTACTCTAACATACTGCGCCATCCAAGAAGCCTTATCGTTGTTTACAATATAGCAACGACAACACAAAGTGTCTATAAGGTCTAAATTTGTGCATACACCCACGCTAATCTCATCTACCTACTGTAATCTGACCCCTTTTCTCTCCCGCGCCACCCACCTTTCTCAATACACCACTCTTATTTCGCCTATTATTCGTCCGTATGCATCTCTGCGCTTCATTTATCAGTGTATATTATTCACATGGGCTGCCTTACTCATGAATATGAACAGGTGAAACCATAAAGGTGCTTTTTAGGCGAGATATAGAGCGTTGCTTCTCATCAATCGCACGTTCTTGCCTCCACCCTCTCTCTCTCTCCTCCCGCATGACTCACTCACACACACTCGCTCGCTCGGGGATGTCGTGCCTATCAGCCCATTTTTTTCAACTTGCAGCCACCGTAACTCCACACCCACATTTTTTTAGGGTGGATATATATATATTGGCGGATGTGGCTGCTTATTTCCAAGACATTGAGGTACTTTTTTTTAAATTCTGTGAGATCGAATTTTTTGGCAGAAATGCACAAATAACTACCCTAGCTCCTAGGGCTATTTAGCGCTTAACAGGTTAAGCATCGAGCAAGGAATCTTCTGAAAAAAGTTAGATGCTTCTCGGATGCTCGTAAGAAGTACGTATCGGATTTTGAACAGTAATTCAATAAACAAAAACACTGGCAATTAAATACTATTAACCAGTACAGCCCCAGCGACGCGCCTGACGCGTCGGCGATGTATGTAACGCACAGCCCCAGAGACGCGCCTGGCGCGTCACCCTAATTGCGCCGACCGTAATCTCAGGTGTAGCCACTCAAGAGGGCTCAGATTTGTATGGGAACTGTGTACGTATCCCACGCAACCGTGCCGATGGTTGAAAACTCTCAAAGTCCACGTGCGTGCGCGCGAGCGCGCAAAAACCTGTTTTTTTGGGATAATTGCCTTCAATTTTTTACTCTTATAAAATCCGTTTTCGGGGGCTCTGTAGGACCATTTTTTAAGCTTTTTGAGCGGTTTTTCGTGGTTTTTCCTTCATTCCTAACCCATTCGCTATTGTTTCTGGAATAAAACCATTTTTTGAAAACCGGCCGGGTTCTGGTGCGCAAACATTACAAAACTAGCCGGG
The DNA here is from genome assembly GCA_032716605.1 of Paralithodes platypus. Classification (NCBI taxonomy): domain Eukaryota; kingdom Metazoa; phylum Arthropoda; class Malacostraca; order Decapoda; family Lithodidae; genus Paralithodes; species Paralithodes platypus. The sequence goes on from CM064530.1 coordinate 24,759,443, forward strand.
GCTCCACGGGTTAAAGGTTTAAATTGGCATAAGAATAATTAAAAGAATATGCAATAGTAAATGGCAAACATTAAAAAGAAGTACTCCGCAAATGCAACGGCAATAGCCTACTCGGATTGTGCTCGTGGGCCACTAATCACTAAAGTAGCCAAGCTTGCAACACATGAAATCAATAGTGCATAAGCAATATCATACATAAGGAAAGCTTCAATACTATTCTGTATCTACTAATCGAGTAAAGTCTAGCTGGGGTACTGTGGGCAAAAGGTAGCAGTGACTGAGCAAAAACGGCTCGTAGCCTAGCGAAGTCCTCACAACTGTTTAAAGTATTACGTTAAAACTAACAAGTGCACTTTGAGAAATCCAGATCCCTTGTATCTGGTTTTCTCCCGGCTCCTTGACAAAGTAAAAACAAACTGTTAATAAAATACAGGGTGGTTAGGCTCTTGCCCTCACGCACTGTAAATTATTAACTCAACACAGTCAGCCGCGAAGACAACCTAGGCTTCACTGAACCGAAACGAGTATGCAGGTTTATCGCTTAACCACTGCATCAAACAACAACTCGTGGTCCTGATGTGGCGGCGTCTACGCCGTGGGGCCACCTCCCGAGGCTGCCAACCGCGGATGGCTGCCGACCCTCCACAGCCGAAGACAAAATCAACGACCAGTGGAGGAAAACCGGATGCCGGCCGCGGGGAGCAGTTTCGGGAGCCAAACCGTCACAACCATCCCCTGCCCCCTCCTGGGGGCACGGGTCCTTGGAGCGGCTTCGGTCGCGCCGGGAATTTCCACACCTCTCACACCACACACACACATCACACAGTTTTTCCTACACCGAGAAATGACTCTCCGGCTGTCATTTCTCGAAGACTTCTTCTAGCCGGAGACATTGAGAGCAACCCAGGACCCACGTTCACATACATATGTCCAACTTGCTCAAAACCCATCACTTCGAGTCGCCATACTAAGGGTTCAGTTCTCTGCAATTCATGCGGGAACTGGACCCACTTCACCTGCACAACACTTGCCTCCAAGAAACACTACACAAACCGCTGGACCTGTTCCTCATGCCCCTCCCTCTCCCAGTCAAATCCCTCACCTAAAACCCGTCCACCTCTCCTCCCCAACCAACCTAACCTTCCATATCATCCACTCCCCCCCCTAAAACCCGTCCACCTCTCCTCCCTAACCCACCTAACCTTCCCATACCATCCACATCCTCAACTCAACACACCACACCCCATCCTAATCCATTCCAACCCCCATCTCCTGCTCCCCCATCCCCCCCCGCCTCACCCATCCCAACCCCCAGCCCCTCCCTCACCCCCACCCCACCATCACCCCCACCCCCACCCCATCCTCGTGCAGCAGCACCCAACATACATCGTGCACATAACATTAACATTCTTCAACTGAACATAGATGGCATCAACACAAAGAAACACGAACTCTCACACTTCATCAAACAACACAACATACACATTGCCATCTTACAAGAAACAAAACTCCGCACAACACAAAAAACACCCACATTTCATAATATCACCACCATCAGACAAGACCGGGCTGTCGGCGGGGCGGTGGACTCATCACCCTGGTACACAAAGAAATATCATACATAGTAACCAGTGTACAAACCAAATCACTCCTCCCCCCAAATGAAAACAACAGAAATACAGTCAATTAAAATACGCACTGGCAACAACTCCAACATAACCATCATAAACACATACATCCCTCCCCAAACATCCCCTACAGTACCAAATGAATACAGACCACACTTAGAACACATCACAAACACACCCCACACACCCCACACATCATCCTGGGTGGTGACTTCAACGCCAAGACGTCGGCCTGGTTTGTTGACAACCCCGACACAGACAGAGGGCTGGTACTACAAAACCAAACCGATAACCTCATCATCCTTAACGACATCCATCAACATACCCATATTCCTCACCAAGCCTCTATAACCCATCATCTCCAGACATCACCTTTTGCTCCCCAGAACTCGCCCCCACAACATCCTGGAGGGTGGTCAGAACCTTAGGCTCTGACCACCTCCCGATCATTATCACCACCAAAACCAGACTCACCCCAACTAGCCACAAACACACATACACCAATTATAAAAGAGCTAACTGGGAAGCATTCACAAATGAGACAGAACAACACTTCACAACTCTAAACAGTACACCCATCCCTAACATCAACAATGCTGTACACATACTCAATAAAACTATCCAAAACGCTGACAAGAAACACATTCCAAGAGGTAACAGAAAAAGACACAACCCCAACTTCACACCAGAAATTCAAAACCTCATCAGACAACGCGACATACTGAAACACTCCCCAGCACCCCACACACAAGACATCACACAACAAATTCAAGCACTCAACACCCAAACTAACAACAAAATACAAGAACAACAAAAACTAAATTGGAATCACTTCCTACAAACACTTGATCACAAAACAAACCCCAAAAAACTATACAAAACACTAAACAGCATCACACTTTCCAACAGCAACACAACACAATCACATGCTGCAATCACAACAACAGACTCTACTCCTTCATGTAAACAACAAGCAAACACTCTCTTCATACACTTTTCACATGTCAGCCACCTAAAACCTCACAAAGACGACCGACGTGTCATCCGACGTAAGAGACAATTCCCCACAGACCCTGACTATACACCCATCACCAATCACCAGACAAAGTATATCATCAACAATCTCAAGCACTCACCCGCCTGTGGCCTAGACAACATAAGCAACATACACCTCAGACACCTGGGACCACAAGGCATACAAGCACTCACTAACATATCAAACTACAGCTATTCACACAACACAATACCAGACATTTGGAAGCATGGTATCATCATCACATTCCCCAAACCCAACAAAGACCCCACGCTACCCTCCTCGCACCGCCCCATCACACTCCTTTGCTCCCCCTCCAAAGTCATGGAATGCCTAGTATTACAACTAATTACACCTGACCTACCCCTAGCTCCAACACAACATGGCTTTAGGCCACTGCACTCCACAAACACTCTTCTCACAGACCTTACACAAAGAGCTTTCGACGGCATCAATTCAGCTAGACCACCACACAGATCACTATTAGCCACACTCGACATTAGTAAAGCCTTCGATGCCATCCCCCGCCACAACCTAACAAACAAAATCTACAACACAAACATGCACAACAACACAAAACGGTGGCTGGCCAACTTCCTAGCAGGCAGATGTGCACACGTATCTTTTGCCGGTCAGTCATCTAAAATCAGAAACTTTCCAAACGGAGTCCCACAGGGATCCGTCCTATCGCCCGCACTCTTCAATCTGTACATGCACGATATAACTACACCCAATACGCCCCAAATAAACTTAGCCTCCTATGCAGATGACATAACACTCACATGCACACACCATAACCCAAAAAGAGCAACAGATCTCCTTCAACCCTATCTCAACACACTACATGGCTGGTGCACTACAAACAGACTTAATCTAGCCCCAGCCAAATCCACCGCAACCCTGCTCACAAGTTGGACAGGAGAACACGAATACATCCCTCAACTCACCATAAACAACACACCCCTAACACATACACACACACCCAAAATCCTAGGAGTAACATATGATACTCATATGACATTCAAACAGCACACCACAAACATTAAAAAGAAACTGACACCCAGACTTAACGCCCTCAGGTCACTTGCTCACACAAAATTTGGACACAACAAAGAAACTACCACCACAGTATATAAACAATACATAAGATCAGTGATGGAATACGCAAGCCCAGCCTGGGCTTCTAACCTAGCTGAAACACATCATAAGACCTTACAGACTATTCAAAACAAAGCCCTGAAGATCATTACAGGCTGCACAGCTACTGCACCCACAGATCACCTACATCAAGAAACCAAAATCCTCAAAGTCAAAGACCATCTGGACATGAGAGGCACTCAATTCCTGGCAGCAGCCTCCACGAACCAAGACCACCCACTAAACTACATGGCAACACACCCACAGACACCAAGAAATATCAAAACAACACCCAGCACACGGTATCACACACAATTATTGTCCTCTCTCCCTCCCTGCCCACCCCGAACCAACTTCCAGAAGCACATCCATACTCACCGATCCATCCACTCACTCACAGACAACACGCAGCTGCATGCACGACCTCCTGAAATCCATCCTTCCGAATCCTCCCTTCCTCGCGAGGACAGAGTCCACCTGGCCAGGCTGAGATGCGGACACCATCCAGCTCTCCTGAGCTATCAGAAGAGACTGGATGACTCCGTTGTCGACACCTGCCCGGGATGTAACACAGCACCCCATACCATTAAACACATCATAGAAGACTGCATTTCACACAACCACTTACGCCAACAACACAATCTACACTCAATGAGAGCTCTGTGGGAAAGCCCGATCGTGGCCATGGCCTTTCTCAGGGACTCGGGGCTGTTCGGCCAGGCAGCTTAGGGAAGAACAACAACAACAACAACAACAACTCGTAACACAGAAAAGCCTTACCCCAGTCTAGCATTACCTAGACTAGCAGAAAACAGGAATAATAATAATAACACACAGGGAAATGCATATACAAGTGCAACAAACATAAATCAATCCTATTCTAAGTTAACCCTTCCAAAATAGGCTATCTAATAGGCAAGTATCTCGTGAGAACTCAAGCGATAATACGTTGGCTGACTAGCTCTGCACCAACGGGACCATGGAAGTTAAACAGGCAGGGAAAAGAGGAGATAAGAATGTAAGGTAGTAGAGAAAGTTCACATCAGTCAGAAGAATATATATAGTTATCAAGGGAAATGAGAAGTCGCTCTGCCTAATGAGTTCTGATGAAAAAATGGCTAGACTTCCCTTTTTATACCCGGCCCTCTAGTGAGCCCAACGTGAACTACTAAGGACCGCCCACTGACAACCATTACGTAATTTATCTCTCTCCTCTGGGATAGACAAAGGCTCCCCTAGCACTGAGGGGGGGGGGGGGGGGAGTGCTAGTGAGTTAGGCCCACCTCCCGCCTGGCGCACCCACTGACCCCCAACTGTGGCGGTTTCTCTTCCCCTCATTACAAATAAGTTTTACACACAATACTTATAACTAATGATATAAAATAGAACTCGTTGACTCAGATGAAAACAAAATACATATTCATAATACTTATAGTACAACGGCTCACATGAACTAAGTTAGGAAACTCTACATAGACTACAGCCAAAGTTCCTGCCCTGACGATCCTAGCGAGAGTGGGGCATGACTAGGCGTTCTGTACAGCATGCTCACACTGGACATGCGTCACACCTCCCCCAAGATTTTACTTGCTCAACCCTGAGCTAAAATCTGACAAACACAGAACCCCATCAAGCCCCTCACACCCAGCGACCGCATGGCACTAAAACAAAGCTGAGTTTATCACCAAAACACATCTTATTATTAATAAAAAAAAATTCACATTTTATAACTCCTCCCAACAATAGCAAAAAGACACAATATCATGCTCCCAGAGCGAGCTTACAGCAGCTCAGCCGTTTGATAGTTCGTGGACTACTCAAACTCTATAGGCTATGACAAACTTATACGATTACCTATATCAAAAGAAAGAGTTTTTTATATGATTTTTATATTTTAATATGTTTTTCCCGGCTGCACTATAAGGGCAGCCTATTTTCCTCCACTCAAACCCACACACCTGTGATAGCCTGCGACTGATCATCCACCCTTGATAAACAATCCGCGATCACATTGTCACATCCAGCAATATGACGGATGTCCAGGTTATACTCCTGCAACATCAAAGACCACCTGGTCAGTCTCATATTGCGATTGTGAAATTGATTCAGGAATCTCAAAGGGTGATGATCAGTGTAGATAACCACGACTGGGCCATAGGCTGGAACATACACCTCGAAGTGCCTGAGCGACAGCACAATCGCCAGTAATTCCTTTTCTATTGTAGAATAGTTCTTTTGTGCAGCATTGAACTTCTTAGAAAAGAAACTTACTGGGTGTTCCACACCTTCATTGTCTGTCTGTAGCAAGACGGCACCAGCCCCTACACCACTAGCATCTGTTGCCAGCTGAAAAGTCCTGTTAAAGTCTGGGGCCCTGAGTATCGGGTGAGTACATAGCAAATGTTTCACCAAAGTGAAAGCCTTTTCACACTCAGGTGCCCACAAAAACTTTTTGTCTTTAGATAACAAATCTGTGAGAGGTGCCAACACCGTTGAGTAACCTTTTATGAAGCGTCTGTAGTAGCCTATCATACCCAAGAATCTCATAATCTGCTTCTTGGTTGTTGGGTGCGGAAATTAATTGATAGCCTGTACCTTGTTCTGAGGAGGGCACACCTGTCCCCTTCCCACTACAAACCCAAGGTACTGCACAGTGGCTTTTACGAAGTCACACTTTGCCAAATTTACTACCAGACCTGCTTCACTAAGTTTCCGGAACAAGGTCTCAAGGTGCTCACAATGGCTCTCAAAGTCGTCATCATAAATGATTACATCGTCCAAATATACGGTGCAATTTGGAATGTCCTTTACAATTTCATTCATCAGGTTCTGAAACGTTGCTGGTGCATTCTTAAGTCCGTAAGGCATAACATTGCACCGGTAGGTACTCCCGTCCACAACAAAACCACATACCTCTTTAGCACGCTCGGACAAAGGTACTTGCCAGTAACCTTTTACTAAATCTACTTTAGACAAAAAACGAGCATTACCAATTTTGTCAACACTATCATCAACCCGAGGAAGAGGATATGGGTTAGTTGGAGTCAAACCGTTTAACCTACGGAAATCAATACAAAAGCGTACCTTGCCATCTGGCTTAGCCTGCAGTGTTACGGGGAAGTCCACTTAACTGTGCCTTTCTCTATCAACCCTCTACCGAGCATATACTCCAACTCATCCCTCAGAGCTGGTAGTTTTATGGGGGGCACACGGTACGGGATTGACTTAAAGGGTAGATGGTCCCCCACGTCAACATCATGCATAGCCTGAGTAGTGAGGCCTGGGTGTTCAGCAAATACAGTGGGGTATGAACCGAACAACTGACGGATAGCATCAAACTGCGGCTCAGGCAAATGAGCTATTGCCTCGTCAGCCCTAAGGCTCGAGTTCCCCGCCCACTGATCCGCTGAAACATGTTGATCCCAGCTATCCTCCTCTGAAGCTTGACTGTCCCCCTCTCCTTCTCCACCACGGCGACAACAAGCCAACACAGGGACAGTGAGAGGCTCAGAGGGGCGCCTCACATACTCTTTAATAAGGTTCACATGACATAACTGGTTCTTTTTCCTCCTGTCTGGAGTGGCAACAAGGTAATCTAAGTCTGAAATTTTCTCTACAATTTTATAAGGTCCAGTGTACTTCGCAGAGAGGGGGTTACCAACCAAAGGCAACAAAATGAATACCTCTTGTCCTACAGTGAACTTCCGGAGCCTCACTTTGCGATCATACCTGTCCTTCATCAAAGCTTGTGATTCTGTCAAATTTCTACCTGCCATCTCCAGACTCTTAAGCATGCGCTCACGGCTTTCAAGCACATACTTTAATAATGGACAAGGCTGCACAGTCCCCTCCCAAATTTCTTTCAGCATGTTAAGGGGGCCCCTGACACGGTGTCCAAAAATCAGCTCGTTTGGACTAAATCCCAGGCTCTCACCAGGTACCTCCCGAGCAGCAAACAGCACATAAGGCAATCCAAGATCCCAATCCATACCGTTGTCAGCACAATAACACCTGAGCATGCTTTTAAGCGTAGCATGCCACCGCTCAAGCACCCCTTGACTCTCAGGGTGATACGCTGACGATACTACTGCTCGTATCCCATGTTGTTGCATTGTTTGCTTGAACATGTTGGAGGTGAAATTAAATCCCTGATCAGACTGAATCTCCTCCGGGTACCCGTACCTTGAGAAGTACCACAACAAGTTACTGACTACCGTCTTAGCCATTCCATTTTTCATAGGGTATGCATCGGGGTATCTAGTGGCAACATCCATTATGGTTAACAAAAATTTATTTCCAGCCTTAGTGGGAGGGAGTGGACCAACCATGTCAACAATAATTTTACTAAAGGGTGGCCCAATCACAGGAATAGGGTGTAACGGAGCCTTAGGAATAACTTGGTTCGGTTTCCCGACACGTTGACAAATATCACATGAGTTTATCCAGACTGCACATGAGACTTCATCCCCGGCCACCAAAACAATTTCCCCAAAGCCGCCACCGTTTTTCTCACCCCTAGATGTCCTGCCAGTGGTATGTCATGCGCCAACCTCAGTAGGCTATCCCTGCACTCCCATGGCACCACCAACTGGTCCACTACTCCGGACCCCTTTTGCCAACTACGTTTAGGGTCTTGAAAACGCCTATAGAGGATGCCTTCTAAATAAAAAAAATCTCCTGGCTGTGCATCGCCGTCCTCGTCGAGCTCTACAGCTCCATTAGCACACGTTTGGAGCTCAGGGTCCTCTAGTTGCAACCGACGTATATCTGAGGGTGCCAAGCGATCTAACTGCTCCCGGAGCAATGCATGACCTTCCCCGATACTGGGCTGCTCCCTCTGTCTCTCTCGATGTACATAACGTTGCTGTCGTGGAGACTCGTCATGCCCAGCCTCGTCACTCTCGATGACAGGCTCAGGGGCTACTCCAGAATTAAGTAATGGTGCTAATACTGAATCACCCAGGAGAGCCGCCGAGTCAAAACTCTTAAAACCAACTCCAGCTTTAGCCTCCTCCTGTTGATCGTTCCTTCGCTGGTCTGAAGACGGAGGACTAGGCTGTGACACTTTAGCTTCCCGAGCTCGGGTGACAACACACGCCATGGGTTGTGTCTGGCACCGCTCGACCCACTCTTGCTCTTCCCTACTCACGTTGGCCGGCCTCTCGGCAACGACTAAGGGTAGAACCTCAGAAGCGGGCATTGCAAAGTCGTTGCCGAGAAGAAGGTCGACGCCCTCCACTGGCAGTTTCTCCACAATCCCGACATCCAATTCACGTGCCACACCATCCACCTCCAACTCCAACCGCACCAGCGGGTATGACCGCGTTGCATTAATACCCTGCACCACAACCACCCGAGCCGCGTTTATAGGGTAGCCAGTCAAGTTTTTCATCAGAGTCTGGGAAGCACCTGTATCACGCAAGACCACTACTCCATGCTTGCGCCCCGCCCACATCACGCAACCCCGCCCTCTATGGTCGCAAAAAACATCCTGAGCAGGGTTCGAGCCTCCCAGGTGCTTCTGCATTGGCTGTGCCTCAGCCTCTGACGAACTGCCCCGGGCAAACTCAGATGACTTCGGAGACACACCAATGTTGAAGGCCAAAGACACAGCTGCTGTAGGTGGTTTGCTAGGACAGACTCTTGCAAAGTGCCCCTTTTTATGACAATGATAACACTCCAACTCCCCTTTGGGCTTCCCTTGGTACTGGGAAGGGCCCGGCCCCTTCTTAAATGGGACGGTGCTAGTCTTGTGGTCAGTCTTGGTAGCATGGCTCTTGTACTTGTTTGCATAAGGTATATCACTAACTCGGGGGGGTGGGGCGTCACGCCCCTTGTTACCTGCCTCACTACGCTGGGCAGACCCGCACCCACGAATTAGTGATAGCCGGAGGTCAGCCATCTCAGCTGCCTCCTGTAGAGTTTTTGGGTTCTTTTCTTTAATAGTTAAAGTCATTTCTGCACCAGTACACTTATAAAACTGCTCGAGCAGAAACAGCTCAGTCAACTGTTCTGCCGTCTCAGCTTTCTCAGAACGTGTCCAGTTTTTAAGTGCATCTTTTAAGTCCCGGGCATGTTCAAGAAAGGTCGCCTCCCTAGTCTTTGTAACACCCCGAAACTTCAATCGATATGTTTCCGGTTGCAACTCGTATACCCGTAGGACAGCTCTCTTCAATTCTGGGTAGTCAATGCAAGACTCTAAAGGCAGTGCATCATAAGCCTTCAGACCCTTACCCGTAAGTCTTGAGGAGACTAGAGCTGCCCACTTCTCTTCAGGCCAATTATGCTCCCTACACTTCTTCTCAAAACGATTAAAATATTCTGTGACTTCAGTTTCACTAAATACCGGCACTAATTTGACTAATTGGGCCAAGGACTGTTCTCTTACTTGGCCCTCACGGCCCATCCGAGTCCCTGTCGACTCTGCACGAGTCTTATCTAAATCTAATTTAGCACAATATTTCTCCAGTCGTACCTAAGCTCAGCCTCATGCTTCCTGGTCTCATCCTCTTGCCTCCTAACCTCAATCTCATGCCTCCTAGTCTCATTCTCCTGCTTCCTAGCCTCAATCTTAGCAAGCTCAAGTCTAAATACCATATCTGGAGACAGGCAGGAAGAGGGAGCTGCCACTACTGAAGGAGGGGGGCAAAAACTGGGGAACCACCACGTGCACCACCCGAGGGCACTCCTATCTGCCAATTCTCATCCCTCTGTGGGAGAGTGCTAACCTTCGGTAACTGAGTGGACGGCACTGTGGGAGTCGAGTGAGAGGGGATCTGGGGAGGAACCCCCCCAAACGCCCTCTCCTCCGAAACCCCATGTCGCCCACGCAACACCCAGGAAATCAGCTCCCTCTTGGACATCCCTACTACATTGGAAATGCCCAAAACCTTGGCTATCAGGTGCAAGCCACAAACATCCACCCCAGTCAGCCTCTCCTCCGTCACGTGGTACCGCTTACTCACAAAAACTCTAGCATCCTCCTCACTGGTTACTAACGGCACACCTTCAAATGACATCTCTCGCTCATCGTCAGTGCTAATGCACGACATACTGAAGTCCACAAAAAAATTCTCGAGACAAAAGTGTTAAACTTCCTATGCAAGCACTAATTACTAAATTAACTGGAGTCTCTTAAATGCTTTACTAATTGCCATACAAAAAAATATTCTTCAATATGCACGCTATAATACAAACAAACAAATGTTGTACAACTCTGCAAAAATGTATACTGTTCACAAAATCCTAAGCAAGGTCGCCATTTGTTACGAACTGGCACTCGGGTACACAAGGGCTCTCAATCAGGACTCGAATACGGCTCGCTGCCACAACGGAAACACACGATCCCAACCCCTGAGTACTGCCAGCCGAACAAAAAACACCAATACCCTCCAGAGTTCAATCTGCTATAACGGGGTATACAAGAACTCGGTACTAGTGTTCAACAACAGACTAATAAAGAGACAGGAATTATCTAGTCTGGTCAACAATCAAACAATGAAGTAAGAAACAACAACACCAAAGAATAGTGTTGGCCGAAGCCGAAGTAATCCACCCTTGACTAAGAACTTAAGAAGTCCTCCACCCTCTACTTCGGATCGGCACTATTACGTTACGTTAATTAATAGTCCTTAAGCATCGAGCAAGGAATCTTCTGAAAAAAGTTAGATGCTTCTCGGATGCTCGTAAGAAGTACGTATCGGATTTTGAACAGTAATTCAATAAGCAAAAACACTGGCAATTAAATACTATTAAAGGTTTAAATTGGCATAAGAATAATTAAAAGAATATGCAATAGTAAATGGCAAACATTAAAAAGAAGTACTCCGCATATGCAACGGCAATAGCCTACTCGGATTGTGCTCGTGGGCCACTAATCACTAAAGTAGCCAAGCTTGCAACACATGAAATCAATAGTGCATAAGCAATATCATACATAAGGAAAGCTTCAATACTATTCTGTATCTACTAATCGAGTAAAGTCTAGCTGGGGTACTGTGGGCAAAAGGTAGCAGTGACGCAAATCGGCTCGTAGCCTAGCGAAGTCCTCACAACTGTTTAAAGTATTCCGTTAAAACTAACAAGTGCACTTTGAGAAATCCAGATCCCTTGTATCTGGTTTTCTCCCGGCTCCTTGACAAAGTAAAAACAAACTGTTAATAAAATACAGGGTGGTTAGGCTCTTGCCCTCACGCACTGTAAATTATTAACTCAACACAGTCAGCCGCGAAGACAACCTAGGCTTCACTGAACCGAAACGAGTATGCAGGTTTATCGCTTAACCACTGCATCAAACAACAACTCGTAACACAGAAAAGCCTTACTCCAGTCTAGCATTACCTAGACTAGCAGAAAACAGGAATAATAATAATAACACACAGGGAAATGCATATACAAGTGCAACAAACATAAATCAATCCTATTCTAAGTTAACCCTTCCAAAATAGGCTATCTAATAGGCAAGTATCTCGTGAGAACTCAAGCGATAATACGTTGGCTGACTAGTTCTGCACCAACGGGACCATGGAAGTTAAACAGGCAGGGAAAAGAGGAGATAAGAATGTAAGGTAGTAGAGAAAGTTCACATCAGTCAGAAGAATATATATAGTTATCAAGGGAAATGAGAAGTCGCTCTGTCTAATGAGTTCTGATGAAAAAATGGCTAGACTTCCCTTTTTATACCCGGCCCTCTAGTGAGCCCAACGTGAACTACTAAGGACCGCCCACTGACAACCATTACGTAATTTCTCTCTCTCCTCTGGGATAGACAAAGGCTGCCCTAGCACTGAGGGGGGGGGGGGGGGGGGGGGGTATGTGCTTGAAAGCCGTGAGCGCATGCTTAAGAGTCTGGAGATGGCAGGTAGAAATTTGACAGAATCACAAGCTTTGATGAAGGACAGGTATGATCGCAAAGTGAGGCTCCGGAAGTTCACTGTAGGACAAGAGGTATTCATTTTGTTGCCTTTGGTTGGTAACCCCCTCTCTGCGAAGTACACTGGACCTTATAAAATTGTAGAAAAAATTTCAGACTTAGATTACCTTGTTGCCACTCCAGACAGGAGGAAAAAGAACCAGTTATGTCACGTGAACCTTATAAAAGAGTATGTGAGGCGCCCCTCTGAGCCTCTCACTGTCCCTGTGTTGGCTTGTTGCGGCCGTGGTGGAGAAGGAGAGGGGGACAGTCAAGCTTCGGAGGAGGATAGCTGGGATCAACATGTTTCAGCGGATCAGTGGGCGGGGAACTCGAGCCTAAGGGCTGACGAGGCTATAGCTCATTTGCCTGAGCCGCAGTTTGATGCTATCCGTCAGTTGTTCGGTTCATACCCCACTGTATTTGCTGAACACCCAGGCCTCACTACTCAGGCTATGCATGATGTTGACGTGGGGGACCATATACCCTTTAAGTCAATCCCGTACCGTGTGCCCCCCATAAAACTACCAGCTCTGAGGGATGAGTTGGAGTATATGCTCGGTAGAGGGTTGATAGAGAAAGGCACAGTTAAGTGGACTTCCCCCGTAACACTGCAGCCTAAGCCAGATGGCAAGGTACGCTTTTGTATTGATTTCCGTAGGTTAAACGGTTTGACTCCAACTACCATATCCTCTTCCTCGGGTTGATGATAGTGTTGACAAAATTGGTAATGCTCGTTTTTTGTCTAAAGTAGATTTAGTAAAAGGTTACTGGCAAGTACCTTTGTCCGAGCGTGCTAAAGAGGTATGTGGTTTTGTTGTGGACGGGAGTACCTACCGGTGCAATGTTATGCCTTACGGACTTAAGAATGCACCAGCAACGTTTCAGAACCTGATGAATGAAATTGTAAAGGACATTCCAAATTGCACCGTATATTTGGACGATGTAATCATTTATGATGACGACTTTGAGAGCCATTGTGAGCACCTTGAGACCTTGTTCCGGAAACTTAGTGAAGCAGGCCTGGTAGTAAATTTGGCAAAGTGTGACTTCGTAAAAGCCACTGTGCAGTACCTTGGGTTTGTAGTGGGAAGGGGACAGGTGTGCCCTCCTCAGAACAAGGTACAGGCTATCAATAAATTTCCGCACCCAACAACCAAGAAGCAGGTTATGAGATTCTTGGGTATGATAGGATACTACAGACGCTTCATAAAAGGTTACTCAACGGTGTTGGCACCTCTCACAGATTTGTTATCTAAAGACAAAAAGTTTTTGTGGGCACCTGAGTGTGAAAAGGCTTTCACTTTGGTGAAACATTTGCTATGTACTCACCCGATACTCAGGGCCCCAGACTTTAACAGGCCTTTTCAGCTGGCAAAAGATGCTAGTGGTGTAGGGGCTGGTGCCGTCTTGCTACAGACAGACAATGAAGGTGTGGAACACCCAGTAAGTTTCTTTTCTAAGAAGTTCAATGCTGCACAAAAGAACTATTCTACAATAGAAAAGGAATTACTGGCGATTGTGCTGTCGCTCAGGCACTTCGAGGTGTATGTTCCAGCCTATGGCCCAGTCGTGGTTATCTACACTGATCATCACCCTTTGAGATTCCTGAATCAATTTCACAATCGCAATATGAGACTGACCAGGTGGTCTTTGATGTTGCAGGAGTATAACCTGGACATCCGTCATATTGCTGGATGTGACAATGTGATCGCGGATTGTTTATCAAGGGTGGATGATCAGTCGTAGGCTATCACAGGTGTGTGGGTTTGAGTAGAGGAAAATAGGCTGCCCTAATAGTGCAGCCGGGAAAAAACATATTAAAATATAAAAATCATATAAAACTCTTTCTTTTGATATAGGTAATCGTATAAGTTTGTCATAGCCTATAGAGTTTGAGTAGTCCACGAACTATCAAACGGCTGAGCTGCTGTAAGCTCGCTCTGGGAGCATGATATTGTGTCTTTTTGCTATTGTAGGGAGGAGTTATAAAATGTGATTTTTTTTTTTTAATAATAAGATGTGTTTTGGTGATAAACTCAGCTTTGTTTTAGTGCCATGCGGTCGCTGGGTGTGAGGGGCTTGATGGGGTTCTGTGTTTGTCAGATTTTAGCTCAGGGTTGAGCGAGTAAAATCTTGGGGGAGGTGTGACGCATGTCCACGTGTGAGCATTCTGTACAGAACGCCTAGTCATGCCCCACTCTCGCTAGGATCGTCAGGGCAGGAACTTTGGCTGTAGTCTATGTAGAGTTTCCTAACTCAGTTCATGTGAGCTGTTGTACTATAAGTATTATGAATATGTATTTTGTTTTCATCTGAGTCAACGAGTTCTATTGTATATCATTGATTATAAGTTTTGTGTGTAAAACTTATTTGTAATGATGGGAAGAGAAACAGCCACAGTTAGGTGTCAGTGGGTACGCCAGGCAGGAGGTAGGCCTAACACTCGCATTCCTCCCTCCCTCAGTGCTAGGGGAGCCTTTGTGTATCCCAGAGGAGAGAGATAAATTACGTAATGGTTGTCAGTGGGCAGTCCTTAGTAGTTCACGTTGGGCTCACTAGAGGGCCGGGTATAAAAGGGAAGTCTAGCCATTTTTTCATCAGAACTCATTAGGCAGAGCGACTTCTCATTTCCCTTGCTAACTATTTATATTCTTCTGACTGATGGGAACTTTCTCTACTACCTTACATTCTTATTTCCTCTTTTCCCTGCCCTGTTTAAGGGGAGCGTCCGGCTTTTACTCCAGAACGTGTCAGTGGATTTTGTCTGTATTTCATAATATTTTGTACACGTATAGGGGACCTAAAAACTAAGAAATTACCAAAATTTTAATTCTCTACGACAATTATTTTTTGAGTTAGGTGAGAATTAGTGTGAAAATTTATGACTTTGTTTAAATTCAAAATCTCATTTAAATGTTGTTGCTTAATTGTTTCAATGCATTGGGGGTACTAACAATAGGTGTAGTTTCAATTGTCCGTGTTTACTTTTTCCATTTTGTATCTAATTGTAGAATGAGGGCATTTAAAATTAGGTACAAATTAGGTGACAAATGTCTCGGGGTGGTGTGTCGAAATGGGAAAGAAATAAAAAAAAAGGGCAACGTAGAGTTGTAGAGAATTTCATGCCCTTTCCAATGACACCCGACTCGTTATTGTAGCATGTTTGGTTACGTCAGAATAACGCCGACGAGTGAACTTTCTTACGTGAGGTACTAAGGCGGGAGAGCGGTGGCAAACTAGCCAGCCAGCCGCACCCTTCCTGTCACGCGGCAAGCAGCACACTGTTCTTTCTCCACCACCACCACACCCTCGGTGTTACCAGGATTGAGATAGCAGATACTGCTAGGGAAAATATCTACGAACGTCATATTTTCACCAAAAATTCATGGTTTTCGTTTTTTTTTGGGCAGATCCGAAACCCATAATGCATTTTCTACGCGTCTGCGCGACCCGCGACCCGCGAAAGTTTGAAACTAGCCCAGAAATAATATGCTTCCAGACGGAATATTGCCTCAGGATTTTAACTGAAGACAGAGGGATGGGTGATGATGCCATATATCGGGTTGCGCAATATTGCCGTTTTGAGCACTTTTCCGAGTCAAACCGGACGCTCTCCTTAACTTCCATGGTCCCGTTGGTGCAGAGCTAGTCAGCCAACGTATCATCGCTTGAGTTCTCACGAGATACTTGCCTATTAGATAGCCTATTTTGGAAGGGTTGACTTAGAATAGGATTGATTTATGTTTGTTGCACTTGTATATGCATTTCCCTGTGTGTTATTATTATTATTCCTGTTTTCTGCTAGTCTAGGTAATGCTAGACTGCGGTAAGGCTTTTCTGTGTTACGAGTTGTTGTTTGATGCAGTGGTTAAGCGATAAACCTGCATACTCGTTTCGGTTCAGTGAAGCCTAGGTTGTCTTCGCGGCTGACTGTGTTGAGTTAATAATTTACAGTGCGTGAGGGCAAGAGCCTAACCACCCTGTATTTTATTAACAGTTTGTTTTTACTTTGTCAAGGAGCCGGGAGAAAACCAGATACAAGGGATCTGGATTTCTCAAAGTGCACTTGTTAGTTTTAACGTAATACTTTAAACAGACGTGAGGACTTCGCTAGGCTACGAGCCGTTTTTGCTCAGTCACTGCTACCTTTTTGCCTACAGTACCCCAGCTAGACTTTATTCGATTAGTAGATACAGAATAGTATTGAAGCTTTCCTTATGTATGATATTGTTTATGCACTATTGATTTCATGTGTTACAAGCTTGGCTACTTTAGTGATTAGTGGCCCACGAGCACAATCCGAGTAGGCTATTGCCGTTGCATTTGCGGAGTACTTCCTTTTAATGTTTTCCATTTACTATTGCATATTCTTTTATTTATTCTTATGCCAATTTAAGCCTTTAATAGTATTTAATTGCCAGTGTTTTTGCTTATTGAATTACTGTTCAAAATCCGATACGTACTTCTTACGAGCATCCGAGAAGCATCTAACTTTTTTCAGAAGATTCCTTGCTTGATGCTTAAGGACTATTAATTAACGTAACGTAATAGTGCCGATCCGAAGTAGAGGGTGGTGGACTTCTTAAGTTCATAGTCAAGGGTGGATTACTTCGGCTTCGGCCAACACTATTCTTTGGTGTTGTTGTTTCATACTTCATTGTTTGATTGTTGACCAGACTAGATAATTCCTGTCTCTTTATTAGTCTGTTGTTGAACACTAGTACCGAGTTCTTGTATACCCCGTTATAGCAGATTGAACTCTGGAGGGTATTGGTGTTTTTTGTTCGGCTGGCAGTACTCAGGGGTTGGGATCGTGTGTTTCCGTTGTGGCAGCGAGCCGTATTCGAGTCCTGATTGAGAGCCCTTGTGTACCCGAGTGCCAGTTCGTAACACAAGCCACAAGCAGGAGCAGGTGTTTCAGACCGCACACTCTGTGCCGAGTTCCAGAGGAAGCACAGACTCAATCCCTTTCCTCTACTACCTGGCACCAATCGCAAGATCCGAAAAACGGTGCCATGTGCGCTACAATACTGTCCACGGGCCCACAAAAAGCTTCCAAAACAACCTATGAGTGTCTGGAATGAAAATTTCCACATTGTGCAGCTCCGTGCTTTGCTGAGTACTATATTCACACAAACTTTTGAAGTGCCAAACACTTGAAACCGTTGTGAAGGTGACACTAATAAATTAATCGGTGAAAGAGCAAGTTACATAAATAAAAACAGTGAGCGAAAGTGACACGCAAATATATATCATAATAATGCCTATAATTGACATACTAATTATAAGTGGAAGTGGCACCTAAAATTGTGTACCGTACACCGTTAAATGCTACACGTAAATAGTGCTACTGTAATATATAATAACCTATTAGTAAGTGAAAATGACATACGAATGAATAACTTCTGAATCTGTTCTTCGACCTGCCAAACACTCCTTCATTAATAATAAATGCAATGAACTATCAAACTTTAGCTCTTTCCCAGCTTTCTGGCATCTAGCCAAAAACTTCTCCAACAAATTGTTGTCCTCGTCTTTCCCTTCCTTTTTCCACTCTGATGGAACAGTCATCACTTCTTCCTCTGACAAAGCTGAACTCTTCGCTCAAATTTTCGCTAGAAACTCAACCTTGCATAATTCCGGTGCTATTCCTCCCTCTCCACCCCCCTCTCTATTACTTATGCCTAATATCCTAATCTCTTCTAAAGATACTAAGAAGGCATACTGTTCCTCTTGTTGTACTCAAACACTGTGCTTCCATACTGACTCCCTGCCTAGGCAAACTCTTTCGTCTCTGTTTCTCCTCTCTTCCAAATGTCTTAAGCATTTATCTCCTCATAATCTACTATCAGATCGCCAGTATGGCTTCCTTAAGGGTTGCTCTACTGGTGATCTTCTTTCATATCTTGGTCATCGGGTCATCCTCCTTCTTCTCAACTGTACCTGTACCTCCAGTCCTATCCATTCATATGCAGACGACTCTAGCTTACACTATTCAATTAGTTTCCCAGAACGCTACAGCCAGCAATCCCTCAAAAGTAAACGTAATGAAGCCATAGAACACTTATCTTCTGATCTAACTACCATCTACAATTGGGGCAGAGAAAACCTTGATACCTTTGATGATTCCGAAAAAAAAAAAAAATTCTCAATCTATCTACCCGCCGTAAGCTCCCAGCGGACTTTCTCTTATTCTTCAACAATACAAAAATCAACCCTTCATATTCTCTCAGTATTCTTGGTGTCCAATTTTCTTCTGCTCTCTCTCTCTCTCTTGGAAGGACCATATTACCAGTCTTGCTAAAGCGGCTTCCCAAAAGCGGGGTGTGCTCAACCGCCTCAAGGGGTTCTTTACCCCTGCTCAGCTTCTTGCTCTGCACAGGAGCACAGTGCGTCCTTGTATTGAGTATTGTTCCTATGTGTGGGGAGGATCCTCTCACACAGCACTTCTAGACAAAGTAGAAAGGAAAGCCTTTCATATCAATAACTCCCGTCCACTCACCGACTCTCTGCATTCTCTCTCCGCCGCAATGTTGCATCTCTCTCGCTATTTTATTGCTTCTACAATAATCAGTGTTCCTCCAACTCAAGAGTGAAACGTTACTCCCAATTATTCTTCTATTCAACAGCTAAGCTCTGGAATTCTCTCCCTGAATCCATATTTCCCTCATCCTATGACTTAAATTGTTTCAAACTCTGTGTGTCCAGACATTATGGGTCGAACGTTCCTTGATTTTGGCCCTGTCACTCTTTTAACTCTGGAGGACGTACTTGTTGCAGGCAGTTTTGCCTTTTGTCTCCTTCATCCACATAGAAAAAAAAATAAAAAATAATATAATAATAATAAATAATAACATACTATAGGTAGCGCCAACGAACTTGAGAATGATCTTGATTCCTGACCTATCTTTAACTCATAAGGGCTTAGAGCAAACTGGCTGTAAATATCTACACCTATTTCCTGGTGGACTCTTCCCAAATGATAGAAATATCAGCCTGATTGCTTTCATTCATTTCGAGTTATATGAAGTTACGGGGTCAAGGTTATTGTCAAGTTCACTGGTGCTACCTATAGTAAGTGCAAGTGATACCTAAAATCGTGTACCGTACACCCATAAGTACCACAAATACAAACTGATATGTAATAATGCATAAAAAGCAATAATATAAAAATAGTAATAGATAATAACTATAAAACTTATAAAATTGCCTCTCGGACAAATTGCCACTGCTGCGACAAGTGACTTATTGCTACTAGCCGAGGCCCCGGCGATGCCTCCGAACACAGCCTGAATCTCTCGCGGAAGCTCGCCATCTTCACAAAATTATAACAACATGCCATGCAACGTAGCAATGTCAGGTCAACGCCAAGAAAACGATAACAGTATGTTCTCCATTTTCCCATTGAGTTGACACTTCTGCATGCTTTTATTGCTTAGCTATGAAGGTGTAAGGATCGAGTGATATCAGCCAAAGGTCATATTCAGGGGTATGGGAGCGTAAGAGGACCGCCGAAGGGGAAAGGTTAAAATTTACTTAACCCGGCAAGCGCGATAGGCCTCACGGAAGGCTTCCTATCGGGAACGCGATAGTCCTCACGGAAGCAAGACCATAAAAAAAGCCTTCCATAAAAAAAAAGGGCCTATCAAAACAAAGGAATTTGTCTCTAGGTGAGATAATTCCCCTCCAGTACTCATCCATGTAAATCTCACCCACCCCCCTCCCCTCCTTCCCCACCTTATTCCCCCCTCCCTCCCCTCCTCAATTATCACCTGTTTTTCCTCTTATTATCATCATTTATCGGTTATTTTTCTCTCCCGCGATAATGTAGCACAAGTGGGTTGCAGAAAAGATCGTTATGCAACACCCAGACACCGGCCCACACCGCCCCGCTCGTCTCAGTTACCTCACAGACAGCGAGAGAGGAGGGTTGCCTGTGGCTCTCTCTCGCCTGAGATTATGACCGGGTGGCCAATATCTTCGTTTTTCACCACCCAAATGCTTTTTCCACTTATTTTAGCACTCTTGAAGGTTCATATATACATCATATATGTAAAATAAAAGCATACCGAAAACAAATAATGCTCTATATTGCAAATATAACGAAT
Organism: Paralithodes platypus; assembly: GCA_032716605.1. Taxonomy (NCBI): domain Eukaryota; kingdom Metazoa; phylum Arthropoda; class Malacostraca; order Decapoda; family Lithodidae; genus Paralithodes; species Paralithodes platypus. The sequence goes on from CM064530.1 coordinate 24,780,263, forward strand.
TCTGTCAGAATCCAAGGCTAGAAATGCACAAATAACTACCCTAGCCCCTAGGTCTATTTAGCGCTTGTCAGGTTAATCCACAGTAAAACAGTATATATACCTTACAAATTTACCTTAATCCAGACTAAAACGGTATGTATATTACCCTTAAAATTAACTTAATCCAGACTAAAATGGTACGTAAAATTATATATCATTGGAATAATAGTTGACCAATAGCTAGTTTTGACCTCCATAAAGCAACAACGCCGCGGGCTCGAGAGTTGCACAACTGAATCTCACTATCCTCTTTACCACTGACCGCTACGGCACCTGGAGAAAATGTTGCGGGGTTGGCATATTTAACTAAGTAGAGTTGAATGCATGATCTACTGCTTGTTCTAATGGATATAGTTTAACAATGGGGCAAGTAGTGACACCGGAGCTCGTCTACAAACGTGCAACTCTAGTTATCCCATCAATACCTGCCTCTAGTCCAGTGACCTTCCCCATTTTCCAACTTAGCCGAGGACCATCATCATGTATTAACACAATATCACCTAGCTCTGGCCATGATTTACCCTGTGACTGTAAGTGACATGTATGAATTTCTCTCAATGCTAAAAGGTATTCTGATTGCCAACGTCTCCAAATATATTTAGACAGTTTATTCATTTAATACCTCGTAGTCAAATTTGTATTACGCTGAGAATAGCGATCCGTTAATTAATCATCACTTATCGCCTCCTTTGGAAATGTCACAATCGTCTACCTCTCAGCAAATGAGAAGGAGTGATGGGGTTTATATCATCTATCTCACCAGATATGGTTAATGGTCGGTCATTAACCCCTTCTGTACTGGGCCCTTCATATGACAGGCGCCATTTTGAGGCTATTATGTGGTCTGGGAGGAGTGTGTGGTAACCACCGAGATATATGTCTTTTTAGCGTAGTAGGGAAGGTGTACAGTAGGGTAGTGATTGAGAGAGTGAGAGTGAGAACGGAGAAATGGATAGGCGACGAGCAGGGAGGTATTAGGCAGGGAAGAGGATGTGTGGATCAGATTCTTACCCTGAATTTTGTTGTGGAGAAATATCCGGAGAAGCAACAAAAGGTGTATGTTGCCTTTATGGACTTGAAGAAGGCCTATGACAGAGTGGATAGAGAAGGTATGTGGAAAGTATTTAGAATATAAGGAGTAGATGGCAAGTTGCTGAAAACAGTGAAGATTATGTATGAGGGTGCAAAGGCGGCAGTACATGTGGAGAATGAGCAGAGCGAGTTCTTTGACCTGAATGTTGGGTTGAAACAGGGGCGTGTGATGTCCCCGTGGTTGTTTACTGTATATATGGATGGAGTCGTGAAAGAAATACTAGGAAGAGCAGTGGATGTTGGTGTATCGCTGAAAAGGGGGCAAAATGAGTGGAAGCTGCTTATACTGCTGTTTGCGGATGATACAGTTCTGATGAGCGATAATGAATGGGAGTTGCAGGGTCTGGTAAATGAATTTGGAACAGTGTGAGAAAAACGGAATTTGAAGGTAAATGCGGGGAAGAGCAAGGTTATGGTCTTCGAAAGGGGTGAAGTCACAGAGTGTGAGGTGAAGTTGAACGGTCAGCCTATGGAGATCGTCAGCTCTTTTAAGTATCTGGGCAGTGTGTTGAGTAAAGATGGGACTATGGATGAAGACGTGCGGGAGAGGGTGTAACAGGGGAAGAGGGTTGTAGGAACGTTGAAAGCAGTAACAAGATATAGAGTGGTCAGTATGGAAGTGAAGAAGTCCTTGCATGACAGAGCGGTAATCCCGACACTAAATTACGGAAGCGAAGCATGGACGTGCGGGAAGAGACTCAGACCAAGAGTGAGAGCGGTGGACATGAGTTACTTGAGAAGTGCGTGCGGAGTTACATGGAGGGATAGACAGACGAATGAGGAAGTAAGATGGAGGTGTGGTGTGGAGGTAGTGTGCTGGAAAGAGTGAACAGGAACAACTTGAGATGGTTCGGCCATATGGAATGTATGGAAAGCGAGAGAATGACTAAGAGGGTGTACGAGAGCGAGGTGGAAGGACAGAGAGGGGGAGGTGCACCGTAGGAGAGGTGGAAGGATGGAGTGAGGAAGTATATGGATGAAGGCAGTGCTGGTTGGGAGGAGGGGCGTCGACTGACTGGGGACAGAGGTGCATGGGGGCGGTTCGTTCGTGGCCACCCCTTCGGGGATCACGGCGACAGGCAATAGACAGATAGATAGATGTTGTCTGGGAGCGAGGCCAGCTTTTGCAAGCAGCGCGGGTGGACCTCAACTGGAGCCCACAACGGTCGGGCTCAGTCTGGCACGACTCATACGTCGTACCAAGATAATTCAGGTGTCATTGGAAAGCTCTATCATTGTACTTTCAGGGATATATAAGTATATTACACTCTGGCTCTTGCTTATGCATGAAAATGAGCAGGGAAATAAGCTCGTTTAGGGTAAAACTACCCGCTTGGCAGGCAGTAGAAGTTACCGCCTAGGCCGCTCGTTGAGTGTTATAATAATAATAATAATAATAGTTCTTAAAGCTAGCGCATGCTAAGCTAGCTAAGGATAGCTCCATAAGGCCGATTAGGCGTATTTCCATTGGGGTCCTGTACTACTACCCCATCCCTTTGCTCATGAGGGATGGTAACGACTCAGTGCTTGTGAAAAATCTTTAATGCGCCGAGCGTGGGCGCGAACCCGGGCCTTCTGGGTGGAAGTCCGAGACCTTAGTCACTACACCAAGCGAGCCGCTATTAAATTAACTGCAACTTTTAACACTGTTACCACATCAATATTGATGCTGGCTACCCAATCGCGGTATGACCCACTAAGTGCAAACCCAAATTTGGTGGGCAAAAGGATAAGGTTACCCTCCCTCTTATATCCTGGCTACACTATGTCATAGTAGTAGTCTACACCTATTGGTAAATCAAGATTAGCCTTGCTACCTAGCAAAGCAAATGCTAACCTATATCCTCAATCTTGTAATTTATTGATAAGGCCCTTAATACATTTGGAGATTCTATATTGGGGTAAGGCATCTAAAACTACAGCATTTATTGAGGAAAACCTATCGATATCCTTGTACTACAGAGTGACTACCTCATACACCTGTTGGTGCTGGGCTCCAATAAACCCTTGCAGTTTCAAAGTTTCTCTTCCGATACTACATATTGGACGGATGGTAGAAAAGACGGCAGAACAAAAGTGAATTGGGAACATTGATCCAACAATGCATATAGGGGAGGTGTGGTGGAGTGATCATGACACTGGATTGGTAATCCAATGGACCCGGGTTCAAATCCCGATATGTCAATGGGAAGATATTATTGGGATGGAATTTGTGCTGTACCTAGTATCAGTGCATTACCACAAAGCCCACCGAAATGCCAAAAAAATACCCTCATTGTTCCCTGATTAAATAACACTGTATGAATATTCCCATATTCAAAATATATTACAGGGGGACAATGCCTAGTGAGTTCACTGCTCAATAGGTGGCGTTCTGAGAGTGAGGGTCTGAGTCTGGAGGGTGAGACAGTGAAGCACTTTAACGAACCAACCAGCCGCTTCAGAGATGGAGCTGCTTCGAGTCATGAATGGATGCTTCACATGTCTCACTCCCCAGGCTGGAACAAGACCTCACGGGCTTCACAGTGTTGAGCGGTGGAATGTACAGGCTCTCAGCCTATGCCCTAAAGAGAGTAGTTGGAATATAGAAAAAAAAAAAAAAAAAAAAAAAAAAATTGTGAACTGCTTATTTTGAATTACTGTTATCATTATTTTAGACAAAATTACCGTTTCTCGCTCTGACACTACAGACATTGTCATGGAGTACAAAGGAGTACAAAGGAAATCAAGCAACAACATCTCTAGTGACCCTTCTAGGCTGATTGTCCTTGATCAAATTGATGATTTTGTACACTTGAATTAAGTCGCCTCTTAATCTGCGCTGTGTTAAAGGAAATAGATTTAATTCTCTATGACGCTCCTCGCTCCTCGTATGGTTTGTTCTTTAGGCTAGGTATCATTTTGGTAACTGTACGTTGAACTCGTTCTAGCTTGTCTATATCTTTTTGGTAATAAGGGCACCAGGATTGAACGCAGTATTCCAGAAGAGGGCGAACTAAGGAATTGTAAAAGGTTAGGATAACGTCTTTGGATTTATGCGCAAATGATCTGCCTATAAAGCCAATTATTTTGTTTGCTTTCTTAACAACTTCTGAACATTGTTGACTCGGTTTTAGGTTACTCGATATTGTTACTCCCAGATCGGTTTCTCTGTTTATATTCTTAAGCTGAGTGCCATTCATCAAATAGTTTGCTTTCTCATTTTGGTATCCGATATGTAGTACTTTACATTTATCCGCATTGAAACTCATTTGCCAAATTTGGGCCCAACATGACAACTTATCTAGATTGTGTTGCATATCGTCAACTTGTTCTTTTGAGAGTACGCTATTTGCAATTTTTGTATCGTCAGTAAATTTTGAGATTGTACAGTTGAGACCCTCATCTATGTCGTTGATGTAAATTAGAAAGAGAATAATTGGTCCTAGTACCGATCCCTGGGGTACCCCGCTACTTACATTGGTCCATTTAGATGCCTTACCGTTTATGACTACTCTTTGCTTTCTGTCGCTGAGCCAATTTTCTATCCATTTCAACACACCGTCTTGTATTCCATGCGCTTTTAGATTTAGCAGTAAACGTTTGTGGGGAACTTTGTCAAAGGCCTTTTGAAAATCAAGGTATATAATATCTACAGCTTTACTCTCATCGTAGAGGTTCAGGATATCGTGGAAGAAGTCTAAGAGGTTTGTTAAACAGGAACGTTTTTTACGAAAGCCGTGTTGATATCTTTAACACTTAAAGAGCGGGGCCCGACTTAAGTCCGTATCTAAAAAGCAGCAAGTTAGGAGCATTATTAAGGCTTTTAAAGGGTTAAAATAGAGCGCAAATGGCCGGGAGCACAGCAGGCCACACGGCCGACACCCAGGGCTTACCGCCGCCCACTGACTCACGCTCCCTCTGTTCTCGAGAGGCCGGCAGTGTAGCCAGTAGTGAGCGTAGCTGGAAAAAATATGCCGCTATACGCTAAACCCCCATGTTGGTGGTACCACTGCATCAAAACGACGAGTGCTACGTAGCTCGTTTTGGTCTCATTTTGAAGCTTGTAGCGCCTAGTTTTTTGCTGAATATATTTCTTTTCATGCAGATACTTGATTGATCATTCAGGAGGGCCTGAATATGCCCAAAATAGCCCAAAAAAACCCGCTAGACGAGGGTTAAGTATGTTATTTTCCTCTAAGTGATTTACGAGTCTGTCTCTTATGAGTGTTTCTAGCATTGTACATACAACTGAGGTTAAGCTAATTGGACGATAGTTACTGGGTAGGGATTTTCTGCCTTTTTTGAATATCGGTGTTACGTTGGCTAGCTTCCACTGATCAGGCATAGTTCCCGACTGCAAGGATTTATTGAATAGCAATGTCAGTGGTTTAGAGAGCTCATCCTTAGCTTCCTTTAGGACTCTAGGTGAGATTGTATCAGGTCCAGGCATTTTATTTACCTTGAGTTTATCTAAACAATTCAATGCTTCTCTCTCTGTAACGGTGATATTGATTAGAACATCTTAATTATCACTCTGAATCGGCAATGGTGTAGGGATATCACTGAGGTCTTCCGTTGTAATAACTGATGCAAAGAAGGTATTGAGGGCATTACTCATTTGTACTTCGTCTTTGGTGTATTCTCCATTTTCATCGACTAACGGTCCAACAGTTGAAGTAACTACTTTTTTCTTTCTGATATAACTATAGAATTCTTTCGGGTTTGTTTTACTTTTATTCGCAACATGTAACTCCAGGGTCTTTTTACTTTGCTTAATTAACTTTTTGGCTTTGCGTTGTAGCTCTACAAATTTCACCCGTTCTTCGTCATTTTGTAAGGATTTTAATCTATCATTAGCAAACTTTTTAGCAAGCAGACAGTTTGAAATATCTTTATTCCACCATTTGTGCTTATTATTATGGCCTGTACGCCGTATTTTCGATGGTATGCAGTCTTGCACTGCTTTTAGGTAAATGGTTTCGAATAATTCCCAAGATGTATTTATGTCGTTATTGTTAATTAAAAAGCTCCAGTCAGTTTTTTAAACATTGCTCTAAGTTTATGAAAGTTTGCTTTCTTGAAATTAGAGACTTTTTCGATGCTGCTATTTGGTTCGTTACTAGTAAACTTTAAAGTGAAAGTTATTGTACGATGGTCGCTGTTACTGAATTCATCGCCAACATTCAAATTCTCTATTAATTCTTCTTTTGTTGCAAGAACAAGGTCAAGAACGTTATTACCACGAGTCGGCGATCGAACAAATTGCAAGTTCGCATACAAGTCATGTCCGGAGTGTGAAGTAAGAGTATCGCCCCACTTGGTCACAGGTAAATTAAAGTCGCCAAAAAATACGGTATCTTGCGAGTTACTTACATCTGCAATTTGTTCGTAAATTTCTCGGTCAGTTTGCACTGATTGAGCTGGAGGTACTGTATATTAATGCAAGTATTATTTTTGTACCTTTATTATTCTTTATTAGCACAAAAGATGTGTCGACGTTCACAATTTGAGGTTTTGACAAGAGGGTCTGGTTAAGACTTTCTTTGATATAAAATATAACGCCACCTCCATTTTTATTTATTCGGCTGTTCTCAAACATTACATAACCGGGAAGGGAATACTCTGCTAAAAAGTCTCTATCTTCTGTATTGAGCCAAGATTCTCTTATGCCAATCACATCATAATTTTCTGTAAACACTAGTTCCTCTAAATCTGAAAATTTATTGCGTATGCTACGAGCGTTTGCATAGAAAACTTTTAAAGTTGCGGTTTTAGAACTCACAGAACGTTCTTTAATCAAATTTTTGGTTCTGGTCGGATCTACATTTACATTCATGGCTGTCCTCGGTCCTCGGTCGTTATCCCTGGCGGTTTTGAATTTGGGTCGTGTTGGTGGAGCTTTATCCAAATTCCCGGTTCTTGACGGATTAGTATATAATTCCTTTGCAGGTTGCCGTCCTCGCTATCTTCGGTCCTCCTTCATGGTTGTCCTGTGCTGAGTCGATTTCTTCTCCGAAAATCCTTCACCGCATCGTTGAGAAGACACCCAAAACGTGCTGCTCCCACCTGGTTCAGATGAACTCCATCGTCCGAAAACAAATAGTCATCGTAGTAGAAATTGTCCCAGGTGTCGACGAATCCCACATTCTCCTTCCTGCAGAGGTTTGCTAGACAACGATTTGGAGGTAGGGAAAGGTTCAGGACTAGCAACAGTGTTGGCATTGACTCTAAAGGACTTATTCCCATGGGAGCATAGTGCGCGGAAGTGTTTACCCTGACAATTACTACAAGGCTTTAATTCACATTTGTACATCTGTGCCCCCCATGATCCTTAGAAAGGCATCCAGTACATAACTTCAAATTTTAGCTCTACCTATCTTAGCCTCATAATTGGAACATTTGGTACATTTAAACCATCAATACTGAGGGCAGCTTCAGCCTGCCCTCCATAACACCTTCTCCTCCTATCAATACATATACCACAAACACCTTACATACTACACTAGTTTTTCCAAAAATAATAATGACGGATTCCCCAAGGGGGGGAGGGGGGAACAGAAATGCCCTCATTTGTCTGTCCCCTGGAATCAACTCGCCAAAATGCTCTGGACCACCAACTTCTACTCTTAATATTATCTTTTGCAACATTCGTGGCCTTTCCTCTAACTTCCACTCTGTGGAACACCACCTCTCCTCTGCCAACCCTGTTGCTCATACGTACGCAAAAATTTTGCTTTCTCTCGTGTTCCCAACTTTGATTCTTCTGAATTCTCAGCTCTCTGGCTAAAGCTTTCTTGTCACTCTCAAACTAAATATTTCAGCGCTGGATATATCTCCCCTAATTCTACCGACTATCCAAAATTCTTTGACTATCTAACTTCGAAAGTGGAAAACATTCTATCCATCACTCCTTTCGCAGAAATCTCCATCTTAGGAGATTTCAACGTTCACCAATGCCAATGGCTCTCCTCTCCTTCCACTGACCAACCTGGTGAACAAGCCTACATCTTTTCTATCCTAAATGACTTAGAGCAGTTAGTCTAGCAACCCACCCGTATTCCACATTGCTGCGGAGATCAGCCCAACATTCTTGACATATTTCTACCCTTTAACCTATCTGCTTATACTGTAAATCTTTTCTCTCCTTTGGGATCCTCCGACCATAAACTTATCTTTGTCACCTGTCCTATGTCTCCGGTATGGCCAACCGATCTTGTCTTGTCTTGTCTTATCCTCCCAGCCGACTTGTGGCACTTTTGTGCTGCTGACTGGGAGGCTCTTCAGCAGTATTTCTTTGATTTCCCATGGAATGACTTCTGCTTCTGTGGCCGGAGACCCTCAGAGAGTGCTGAACGGTTTACCGAGGTAATGCTCGCAGGCGTGGAAGCATACATTCCATTTTCCTTCTGTCAGACTAATGCAAACAAATCTTGGTTTACTCATGCATGTTCTACTGTTGTGCGCAATAAGCAGGAAGCATTCAAACAATACCGTCGCCTTCAAACTCAAGAATCTCATACTTCCTATGTTTCTGTTCTTCGACTCGCTAAGCATTCTTTCATCAACAATAAATGTACTGAACTATCCAACTCTAGCTCTTCCCAAGCCTTCTGGCATCTAGCCAAGAACCTCTCCAACAATTTTTCTTCTTCGTTTTTCCTTCCCCTTTTTCACTCTGACGGGATTGCCGTCACTTCTTACTCTGACAAAGCTGAACTCTTCGCTAACACTTTCGCTAAAAACTCCACTTTCGATGATTCTGATGCTCTTCCTCCCTTTCCACCCTCCTTTCTCCTACTTATGCCTAATATCATAATCTCTTTCAAGGATGTACTTTCCACCCTCTCTGGGCTCTCTGGTCGGTAATGGATAATAGGAAGAACATTGGAGATAGGACAGAACCCTGAGGAACACCAGAGTTTATAGGGTGAGGAAGTGAACAATGGCCGTCCACAACCGCGGCTATGGAACGGCCGGAAAGGAAATTGGAGACAAAGGCACATATGGAGGGATAGAAACCGAAGGAGGGTAGTTTAGAAATTAAAGATTTATGCCAGACTCTATCGAAGGCTTTCGATATGTCTAGTGCAATAGAAAAAGTCTCACCGAAGTCCCGAAAGGAGGATGACCAAGAGTTAGTAAGATATGAAAGAAGATCACCAGTAGAGCGACCCTTAAGGAAGCCATACTGGCGATCAGCAGACTATGGTGAGAGCAGACTATGAGAAGAGAAATGCTTAAGAAATTTGGAAGCAAGAATAGTTTCAAAAACTTTAGAAAGACAAGAGATGAGAGCAATTGGACGATAGTTGGAGGGTTGAGAGCGGTCACCCTTCTTTGGGACAGGTTGAATGTGAGCAAACTTCCAGCATGAAGGGAAGACGTTAGAGGATAGACAGAGACGAAAGAGTTTGCCTAGGCAGGGAGTTAGCACGGAAGCACAGTTTTTGAGAACAACAGGAGGAACACCGTCCGGACCGTACGCCTTATTAGTGTTAAGCCCAGAGAGGGTAGAAAGTACATCTTTAGAAGAGGATGTGGGGAGGATCCTCTCACACAGCACTTCTAGACAAAGTAAAAAAGAAAGTCTTCAGTCTCATTAACTCGCGTCCACTAACCAATTCTCTGCAGTCTCTCTATCTTCGCCGCAATGTTGCATCTCTCTCACTTTTTTACCGTTATTACAATAATCAGTGTTCCACAGAGCTCTCCGACTGTATACCACCCCCTTTTCGTAAAAAAAAATTGGTAGTTTAACTCTGGCCAGTTTTGTTGGAGTTTTAGAGGAATGACAGGATAAAGATTGGATTAGTTCCTCCAATTTAGTTACCAGTGCCTCCATTCACTTGGAGTACTCATCGTTGTGCCCCGCAATTTGTTCAATATCCACCGACTCCTCTTACAATTCGTACATATAGCCATTTATCGACTCCAGGTCAATGAGTCGCTTATGGAATAAAGTAATTTTAGTCTTAGCTTCCGACGCATCGGCCAGTTCCATTAATGCATTGATATCCTTTGTTAGTCTAGCTTACCACCCCCTAGCAATCTCGCTTTTCTTATTCAATTCAGAAAGGGTGTCAGTCATGATGGAAAATGCTAAGGTAGGCTACACAAAAATAAAGTACAGTAACTACCGTTGTTATTACTATCCCCACTAGCATCTTAGGCCTAACATGTTATCCCAACATGGCAACATTGTATTAAAAGCTGGCAGAGTATTCCCTCATCAATTCCGCAAATATTCCCCCCCCCCCCCTACCCCCCCTTCTCGGTATTTCCTGCATGTAGAACCCCATAGCCCCCGCAACTGTAAATTTATGCCTAAAGTTGTGGATGATACTAGGCTGATCAACGTATCTTGTGCACAAATATACCCTTGTATGGTAACACTCCCAGCCATGAGATATACACAGCCGAAGACGAACAGTGGGGCAAATGAGGACAGGAAAGTGAATATGTAAAATGTAAAATCGAAAACAAATTAGGAAAAAGGAAACATGAACAAACTTCAGGAGGAGCAAGATTGAAATCGAAAACATTATAGGACTGTAAATGGTCGAAGGACCATTAGGCTATTTGCTGGGACTGTAAGCAACAAATAGTATTGAATTATAATAAAAACAATGAACAAATAATACTTAAAAGATCTTAAATACATATTTTGGGCCCAGTGATTAAACACATATATGAGTCTTAGCTGTTTGGTAGAGTTGAGAAGCTAAGGTAGGCTGGATGGTGGTGATTATTGACGATAAATTAGGTCATTGGACGGACGGACGTAATTGTAGATGGTTAGAGAATCCTAGTTTGTTTACATCCGGGAACATGACTTGGTAATTCATTATTAATGTCTTAGTCATAGCTTGGCATTGGTATATGTTGACCAGATGTATTATAACTAACTATTTTAGAGTTAATTGTTTATACATTGCATTAATTAAGCATTATATATTTTAACATTATGAGAGGATCTGCTATATACTGCGGTGTTGTAAGTACAGTATCCTAATTCTAAGCTAATATCCTGCTTTTGTTGATTTCATTAATTGAGTTTAGATGTGAAGTTGGTTGGTGTAAAAAGCATAATAAAATCATGATACAATAATTATGCAAACACAAGCTTCTGTTGTAAATATCATATGTATGTATTATGTATAAATGGAGGGTTACACAACTGAACACGTATAATAGGAAGTAGTGTAGTGTCGGGGATATAGGTTGTAGTGAGAGATGTCTTTAGGTAGCTATAAGATAGATGTAATGTAGGGGATATAGGTGTAAAATAACACATAAAGATGTAGGGAAGACGGGGTCTGCCTCATTAGGGTCAATAGACCTTCTGCAGATTTCCATGGTCTTATGTTCTTATGTTTGTATGTCTGTTTCGTGTCGCGTTGTATATGATCATGTGTATACATATGTACACTCACGCGTACTAAAAGTTGCTCAGGGGTGGGGTCCTTCCTTCCCCTACTCCACCCTGGGCAGGTGGAAGGGGGGAGTCGGGTCCATGTCTACCCCCACCTTCCTCCCCAAAACTGAATTTGAATGTCGGTGATGAATTCAGTAACAGCGACCATCGTACGATAACTTTCAATTTAAAGTTTACTAGTAACGAACCAAATAGCAGCATCAAGAAAGTCCTTAAGTTCAAGCAAGCAAACTTTTGTAAACTAAGAGCAATGTTTAAAGAAACTGATTGGAGCTTTCTAATTAACAATATCGACATAAATACATCTTGGGACCCGGGTTCGACTCCCAATATGTCAATGGGAAGATATTATTGGGATGGAATTTGTGCTGTACCTAGTATCAGCGCATTACCACAGCACACCAAAATGCCAAAAAAATACCCTCATTGTTCCCTGATTAAAATAACATTGTATGAATATTCCCATATTCAAAGATATGCTACAGGGGGGCAATGCCTAGTGAGTTAATTGCTCAATAGGTAGCGTTCTGAGAGTGAGGGTCCGAGTGTGGGGGATGAGACTGTGAAGCTCAGAGGCTTCAGAGATGGAGTTGCTTCGAGCCGTGAAGCTTCGCATGTCTCACTCCCTAGACTGGAGCAAGACCTCACGGGCCTCACCGTGCTCAGCGGTAGAGTGTAAAGGCTATCAGCCTATGCCCGAGAGGGAGTAGTTGGAATATATAAAAAAAAAAAAAAAAAAAAAAAAATCGCAAACACTTACCTAAAAGCAGTGCAAGACTGCATACCATCGAAAATACGGCGTACAGGCCATAATGATACGCCCAAATGGTGGAATACAGATATTACAAACTGTCTGCTTGCTAAAAAGTTTGCTAATGATAGATTAAAATCCTCACAAAATGACGAAGAACGGGTGAAATTTATTGAACTACAACGCAAAGCCAAAAAGTTAATTAGGTAAAGTAAAAAGACCCTCGAGTTACATGTTGCGAATCAAAGTAAAACCCAAAATAATTCTATAGTTATATAAGAAAGAAGAGAGTAGTTACTTCAACTGTTGGACCGTTAGTTGATGAAAATGGAGAATATACCAAAGACGAAGTACAAATGAGTAATGCCCTCAATACCTTCTTTGCATCAGTTTTTACAACAGAAGAACTCATTGATATCCCGACAGCATCGCCGATTCAGATAGAAAATTCTGATCTTCTAAGCAATATCACCATTACAGAGAGAGAAGTATTGAAATGTTTAGATAAACTCAAGGTCAATAAAACGCCCGGACCTCATACAACTTCACCTAGAGTTTTAACCCTTGTCGAGTGGGGGGTTTTGGGCTTATTTGGGCATATTCAGGGCCTCTTGAATGATAAATCAAGTATCTGCATGAAAAGAAATATATTCAACAACAAAAAACTGGGCGCTAATAGCTTCAAAATGATAGCAGAACGAGCTACGCAGCACTCGTCGTTCTCAGGCAGTGTTACCACCAACATGGGAGTTTAGCTTATAGCGGCATATTTTTTCCCATTACGCTCACTACTGGCAACGCTGCCGGCCTCTCGAGAACAGAGGGAACATGAGTCAGTGGGCGGCGGTAAGCCCTGGGAATCGGCTGTCTGGCCCGCTGCGCTCCCGGCCATTTGCACTCAATTTTAACCCTTTAAAAGCCTTAATAATACTCCTAATTTTCTGCAAATTGGAGGCGGACTTAAGTCCGCCCCCGCTACGAATGGGTTAAAGGAAGCTAAGGATGAGCTCTCCAAACCACTGACATTGCTATTCAATAAATCCTTGCAGTCTGGAACTATGCCTGATCAGTGGAAGCTAGCTAACGTAACACCAATTTTTAAAAAAGGCAGCAAATCCCTACCCAGTAACTATCGTCCAATTAGCTTAACCTCAGTTGTATGTAAAATGCTAGAAAGGCTCATAAGAGACAGACTTGTAAATCACTTAGAGGAAAATAACATACTTAAACATACTCAACATGGCTTTTGTAACAAACGTTCCTGCTTAACAAACCTCTTAGACTTCTTCCACGATATCCTCAACCTCTATGATGAGAGTAAAGCTGTAGATATTATATATATCTTGATTTTCAAAAGGCCTTTGATAAAGTTCCTCACAAACGTTTACTGCTAAAACTAAAAGCGCATGGAATACAAGATGGTGCGTTGAAATGGATAGAAAATTGGCTCCGCGACAGAAAGCAAAGAGTAGTCATAAACGGTAAGGCATCTAAATGGACCAATGTAAGTAGCAGGGTATCCCAGGGATCGGTACTAGGACCAATTCTCTTTCTAATTTACATCACCGACATAGATGAGGGTCTCACCTGTACAATCTCAAAGTTTGCTGACGATACAAAAATTGCAAATAGCGTACTCTCAAAAAGAACAAGTTGACGATATGCAACACAATCTAGATAAGTTGTCATGTTGGGCCCAAATTTGGCAAATGAGTTTCAATGCGGATATATGTAAAGTACTACATATCGGATACCGTATTGAGAAAGCAAACTATTCGATGAATGGCACTCAGCTTGAGACTGTAGACAGAGAAACCGATCTGGGAGTAACAATATCGAGTAACCTAAAACCGAGTCAACAAGGTTCAGAAGTCGTTAAGAAGGCAAACAAAATAATTGGCTTTATAGGCAGGTCATTTGAGCATAAATCCAAAGAAGTTATCCTAACTCTTTACAATTCCTTAGTCTGCCCTCTTCTGGAATACTGCGTTCAATCCTGGTGCCCTTATTACCAAAAAGATATAGACAAGCTAGAACGAGTTCAACGTAGAGTTACCAAAATGATACCTACCCTAAAGAACAAACCATACGAGGAGCGTCTTAGAGAATTAAACCTATTTCCTTTAACCCAGTGCAGATTAATAGGCGACTTAATTCAAGTGTTCAAAATCATCAAAGGCATCAACAATATGAACTGTAGTAAGTACTTCACTATCGACTAATCTAATTACACGCGGGGAAACGGTTGCAAAATTATTGGTAAATCTTTTAACTCACACGAATCTAAGAATTTCTTCTTCAATCGAGTTGTCAACTTGTGGAATGGACTTCCCTGAGACGTTATTGACTGCAGCACCGTTGATTCTCTTAAACTTCGCCTAGACAAATATCTTGCATCAAACCCGCGACTGACTGCGTTTGTAAATGAATAATTGTATTTTATCCCCCCCTCAGTAACTAACCCTTCTTTCCCCTACTAACTTCCTAATCCTGCCACGGACATTAGTTCCAGGGCAGTAGTTCCCTTTCCAATGTTCCCTTACCCACTCTAAACCAATGTTTGGACACTTGATCCTCAGTGTTTGAGAGGACAAGCAGCCTAGAATGGTCACTAGGTCTGTTGTTGCTTGATTTACTTTGTACTCATTTGTACTCCTTTGTACTATCCCCAAGTAAACCACCTTCCTTCTCTAGGTGGCAGTTAGTGATTAGCGACGATTGTTCTCATGTATTGCACATTATTGTCAAACCATCATTGCACATGCTTACAATGGCCGACATTTAACATTTATTAGGAATTTACAAATACAATATACTGTATAATTGTTATCTCAAAATTAGTTTCTATACTTAACTTGGGTTACACGAATCTTGGCTGTAGTGGTCTTGTGCGGCTCTCTCTCTCTCTGTCTCTCTCTCTCTCATTGCACTACTTTCTACCATCAAGACTTAATTTGATTTCAGTATAATATAACCGTAATTAAATCCAATCTCATACAGTATTCAGGATATTATGTTCCCCACTATTGCAATACACATCAACTTGCCCTACTCCTAGGTTCTCCAATTACTTACAGTCGGGCTTTTATATCATAACAGGAAAGGACTAAAGGCAAAGAATGGCTGGAATAGTGTTGCGACTGTTAATGATTGTTTCGTCTATCATTTCAATCAGTTTCTCCCATTTATACAATACCATACATATTATAAACAGTCTGCATTTCATTCTATTTGGCCTTTACACTATTTTTCGATCAATTAAATGTAGAACTCGATACAAATTACTATCAAAGTCGGTGTGAACTTTTAGTAAGGTTTTAGTATAGTGCCCCTGAGTAGCAGGGATCGCCTTCTCACTGCCCCCTTCTCTGTCTCTATCTGTGATCCCAGCCTCTCACCTCTACAAAGCACTAAATAATGAATAGGATAAAAAGACAGTTTTACCATCAACTCTCCTCTTTGTGTATCGAATACAGGCAACATTCATCACACACTCTAAATCACAACCCGTTAAATCTTGGTTGTAGAAAGTGTGTGCTATAAGAGTTACAATGAGTTACAAGGAATAGTTAGTATCTCAAAAGACCTTGCGGTCCATTACGGGGAAATATTCGAATTGGAAGGAGAGACATTTTTTCAGTGCACTACACTCCTTACAAAGTGTGCAAAAAACTATCTACTGTCTTCTTGAACTATTCAACTGAGGAAATGTTTACAACTTCTGAGGAAAGTTTGTTCCAGGTAGAACATATCATAAATGGGAAATAGTTTCCACAAATACTAGTGCTGAACCTTTTCAATTCTAACTGCCAGCCATGGTTGCGTATCATATTCATATTGAGGTTAAGAATTTTGCTATGATATACATTATCAAACCCATTACACTTTTTTTTAAACTCTAATTAACTGACCTCGTAGTCTGCATGTTAAGAGAGAGAGAGAGAGAGAGAGAGAGAGAGAGAGAGAGAGAGAGAGAGAGAGAGAGATCCACTACAGCCGAGATTCTTGTAACCCACGTTGTGTATAGAGACTCATTTTGAGAATGCAATTATACAGTATATTGTATTAATAAATTCCTAATATATTTTAAATGTTGACCATTGTAAGTATGTGCAATGATGGTTTAACAATAATTAATACTGCATGAGAACAATCGTCGCTAATCACTAACTGCCAGCTAGAGAAGGAAGGTGGGAGAGTTGGGGATAGTGTTATAGTGGGAGGTGGGGGTAGACTAGGACCCGACTCCTCCCTTCCACCTGCCCAGGGCGGAGTAGGGGAAGGAAAGACCCACCCCTGAGCAACTTTTAGTACGCGTGAGTGTGTGAGTGTACGTGTGTATGTGACAGAATAGATATATGTGTGTTTATGTGTGACTGTGTGTGTAAAAAGAGAAAGTGGAAGTGTGTGAGATAAATATGGGCTCTTGTAAGTGTGTTACTCAGTTACTTGTTCGTCAAGGGGAATCCACGCAATGCGAGCTAAGCTCATTATTATCGCGCCTCCTTAACTGGGAATGTATTGCGTGAAATGCATGTTAAGTGTTTTATGTACTGTTGGAATGGCTGTGGATGTGTGTGTAGTCTGTAATTTAGCCAATTGGCGACATCGGAAACGAAGGCTTAGGGTGGATCTGTATGGTACCATTCTCACTATAGACGGTACCGTCTCGCCCGAAGGCTTAGGTAGCCATCAGCTTAGGTGAACCATATGATACCCATCTCGCCTTGTACCATTTTTGCCAACCCCAGATGGGACGTCACAACGTCGTCCACTTATTCCAGGTACCTATTTACAGCTAGGTGAACTGAGGCTAACACATGAAAGGAGACAAGCCCAATTTGTCTCCGCCCGACCGGGGATTGAACCCCCGACCCTTCGTGTGTGAGACGAGAGCTCTACCTACTAGGCTACGGGCTGTGTGTGTGTGTGTGTGTGTATGGTCATGTGCAATTGCTGTATACATGTGTAGTATGTGTATGTGTGTGTGTACAGTATTGCCCTCTTCCCTTCATCCCCTTCCAAACTCCAATAGGCCTACTTGCCCCTACTATCCCCGGCTCTCCACAATAATTAATTACTCCAGGAATATCGTATATCTTATATATCGTACTACCTGGAAATCTTGGGTTATCGAGGAGAATATCAATATAACGGCGGCCTCATAATGTTCCAAGTATTTCTCAACAACATCCGGGCTTACAGGTGCTGGAGGTGACGTAAGAGGTAGAGTTTAAGGAGAGGTTTTTAGGTTGATCCCTAGATATCTATCAAACTCAAGATAATGCCCCCTCTTCGAGGTAAATGTATATTTGTTTTCGGTAGACAAATATTTCGGCCAAAGGAATTATCCTCCTATCTTACAGGATCACTGTCGCTCCCCAGGATAAAATCGGCACCTAAATAGCAAGAAAGGTATTCAAATTGACTGAAATGGGGCGAAAGGTTTTTAAATTGCCAAACTAATGAGGTGAAGGTCATAACATTTCATAACTAATGGGGCAAAACATGATGGAGAAAGGGGTCCAGAAAAGAAACTCTGCCCTTACGAATATAGTTTGTATAATAATGGATATATGGTACAGGATATGGGATTCTGCAGAAGAGTTACTTCACCAGCGGAGTAAAAACTGTCAGAAACAATTATTTATTCCAACAGGTTCTGACACAACTGCCTACATAGTATTCAGTAATTACAACTAATTACATTGCCCACATCATATAACCTGCATACAGTATAATCCAGTTGAGGTGCGTCATTTTATTAATAACTTTGTTCGTGACTTTCAAGCTTCTAGATATTGTTGTTTGTATGTGTATGAATGATACAAATGACAAGGCTGCCTGTAACATGTGCCCCCCCCCCCCACCCCCTCCCCCAGAATTGAAAGAATGATAGAGAGCCAGATTCAAGGTGGGATAGAGTTAATGTATCTGGATACACGAATCTTGAAGCAGTTGTAAGTCATGGGATGTGGGAAAGACAGATTGAGGGAGAGAGTGCCAGAGCTTACTTGTTGAGTAGAACAAAAAATACTGAAATAACCGGTTTACTCTTCGGTTCGTTAGTTGGGAATGATAGGGATGGGAATGTGGTGAAAGGCGGGTGCCACCTATACTCCGCCAGGGAGGAGGTATACTGTATATTAAGAAAGCTCTGAAGAACACTGATTATTGTAATAGTGGTCTAAGAGTGAGAGAGATGCAACATTTCTGCATATAGAGAGATATTGTAGGTAATTAATGAAAGGAGGTGAGTTCATGGAGGCTAGAATGAACAATGGCGAATTACATTACATGAACTAAAACGTCATGAAATGCTAACCGTATTATTTGTTTTCAGCTAGCTTGAATGCATGCCACTTGCATGAATGTTCACAATATTGTTTGCGTGCAGAATTAAAATATTTTGTGTTGTACATTTGCATTAATATTTCCTAGTGAAGGTTTGTCTAGGTGTTATAGTACATATATTTCATAATCATTTTGCTATAACTATGTATCATGGAATTGATGGCAAATATGCAATAAATATTATAAATTGTCAATATGAGGCTAAATGAAATTCAACGTATACTGTATGTTATACAACCACTAAATATACTGTATGTTATACAACCACTAAATATACTGTATGTTATACAACCACTAAATATTATAAACAAATCATCGACGATAAATATTAATGATATTGTACAACAAAATATTCTCATGATTCCCGCACAAAGAAAACACCCAGCGTTAGATAATTCCAATACTACACCAACAACTTTCACGGTTATCATTCCATGGCATTTTAGTTTCCTTCATATTAATCTCTGGTCCTCATTCAACCCGATGTACGAGAAAATACAGGTTATTATCAAAATAATGTTAGTAAAGCCAGTGTCACAATACTCTCTTTCCAGCAATATTTTGGAATACATCTCTTCAGGTAACTTAAGAATATATTGTGTATTAGTCTCAAGCCACCAAACATATTCTACTTTCAGTCTAGTTTCTGACACCAATGTCAAAAAGCCCAGAAATATTACAAGAACAACTTGCTCTTAGAAAATTGCCGGGAAAATCGCTTGTGTCACATCGCCTTAAGGGGGGGTCACCTTCATTTGTTTCTCTCCGTTTCTCTTTTTCTATGGCTTGTATCCATTCGGCCCTATTCAGCCTTCTGTTTTAAGACGTTTATCCCTATTCAGATGTCAATTTCTTCCTGGCGAGCGATACCGACCAGCATTGTATGGAGAAATCCGGCTTCGCCGGAGCCATTTGTCTATCGAAAAATGTACACATTTAGCCTGCGGTCAATTTTTGTTTTTAAATATATGCTGGCTCGCAAAAAAATCGACACCTGAATGGGGTTAAGCGTCTTAAAACAGTAGGTTGAATAGGGCCGAATGGATACAACCCAGAGAAAGAAGGAGAGAGAGAGAAGAAGAAAAAACGAGGTGGGCCCCCTTAACAAGAAACGCGGCGGTCAGAGAACATTTTTGCTTAAAACCTTGTTATTATGTTATTTTCACGGGATGAAAAGAAAACAGACACTTTTCTTTCTTTGGTTCAGTGGCCTGTGGTTAATAGCAGGTGTCACACGAGCGATTTTTCTGTCAATTTTTATATACAACTATACTATGGCAGTTTCACTTTTTTTATTTCCGAAATAATTGAACTACCTAACATTATCTAGTGCCGATCTAATTTCCGATTCCAATGCGAAAGAGCCTCATAATAGTAATAGTACGAGAAAAACCTTGCTCATCGAAAAATGTCAGAAAATGCGCTCGTGTGATACCAACATCAGACCCGCGTTGGTTTGTTTACGTGAGGCTAAACTATCGTACCGTATCACTCTCCTATATCCGTGTGTCCATCCCACAAGTGAGGCTAAACTATCGTACCGTATCACTATCACTCTCCTATATCCGTGTGTCCATCCCACAAGTGAGGCTAAACTATCGTACCGTATCACTATCACTCTCCTATATCCGTGTGTCCATCCCACAAGTGAGGCTAAACTATCGTACCGTATCACTATCACTCTCCTATATCCGTGTGTCCATCCCACAAGTGAGGCTAAACTATCGTACCGTATCACTATCACTCTCCTATATCCGTGTGTCCATCCCACAAGTGAGGCTAAACTATCGTACCGTATCACTATCACTCTCCTATATCCGTGTGTCCATCCCACAAGTGAGGCTAAACTATCGTACCGTATCACTATCACTCTCCTATATCCGTGTGTCCATCCCACAAGTGAGGCTAAACTATCGTACCGTATCACTATCACTCTCCTATATCCGTGTGTCCATCCCACAAGTGAGGCTAAACTATCGTACCGTATCACTATCACTCTCCTATATCCGTGTGTCCATCCCACAAGTGAGGCTAAACTATCGTACCGTATCACTATCACTCTCCTATATCCGTGTGTCCATCCCACAAGTGAGGCTAAACTATCGTACCGTATCACTATCACTCTCCTATATCCGTGTGTCCATCCCACAAGTGAGGCTAAACTATCGTACCGTATCACTATCACTCTCCTATATCCGTGTGTCCATCCCACAAGTGAGGCTAAACTATCGTACCGTATCACTATCACTCTCCTATATCCGTGTGTCCATCCCACAAGTGAGGCTAAACTATCGTACCGTATCACTATCACTCTCCTATATCCGTGTGTCCATCCCACAAGTGAGGCTAAACTATCGTACCGTATCACTATCACTCTCCTATATCCGTGTGTCCATCCCACAAGTGAGGCTAAACTATCGTACCGTATCACTATCACTCTCCTATATCCGTGTGTCCATCCCACAAGTGAGGCTAAACTATCGTACCGTATCACTATCACTCTCCTATATCCGTGTGTCCATCCCACAAGTGAGGCTAAACTATCGTACCGTATCACTATCACTCTCCTATATCCGTGTGTCCATCCCACAAGTGAGGCTAAACTATCGTACCGTATCACTATCACTCTCCTATATCCGTGTGTCCATCCCACAAGTGAGGCTAAACTATCGTACCGTATCACTATCACTCTCCTATATCCGTGTGTCCATCCCACAAGTGAGGCTAAACTATCGTACCGTATCACTATCACTCTCCTATATCCGTGTGTCCATCCCACAAGTGAGGCTAAACTATCGTACCGTATCACTATCACTCTCCTATATCCGTGTGTCCATCCCACAAGTGAGGCTAAACTATCGTACCGTATCACTATCACTCTCCTATATCCGTGTGTCCATCCCACAAGTGAGGCTAAACTATCGTACCGTATCACTATCACTCTCCTATATCCGTGTGTCCATCCCACAAGTGAGGCTAAACTATCGTACCGTATCACTATCACTCTCCTATATCCGTGTGTCCATCCCACAAGTGAGGCTAAACTATCGTACCGTATCACTATCACTCTCCTATATCCGTGTGTCCATCCCACAAGTGAGGCTAAACTATCGTACCGTATCACTATCACTCTCCTATATCCGTGTGTCCATCCCACAAGTGAGGCTAAACTATCGTACCGTATCACTATCACTCTCCTATATCCGTGTGTCCATCCCACAAGTGAGGCTAAACTATCGTACCGTATCACTATCACTCTCCTATATCCGTGTGTCCATCCCACAAGTGAGGCTAAACTATCGTACCGTATCACTATCACTCTCCTATATCCGTGTGTCCATCCCACAAGTGAGGCTAAACTATCGTACCGTATCACTATCACTCTCCTATATCCGTGTGTCCATCCCACAAGTGAGGCTAAACTATCGTACCGTATCACTATCACTCTCCTATATCCGTGTGTCCATCCCACAAGTGAGGCTAAACTATCGTACCGTATCACTATCACTCTCCTATATCCGTGTGTCCATCCCACAAGTTTCCTTATACATCAACCTCCCCTTACCTTGGGTGTGTGGTTTAAGAGGAAATTTTCACTTAATGGCTCTTTTTTTTATTTTTTTTAACCCCTTCTCCCTCATCCTTATAAGCCCCATTAGTGTTGAAATGTCAAGACGTTTGCCCCATTAGTTTGGCGATTTTAAGACCTTTCGTCCAATTTCCTAAAATGTTAAGACCTTTCGAACCATTTAGGTGTCGATTTTATCCTGGCGAGCGACATCAAGCCTGTAAATTTGGAGCAACTGGCCTTCGGCCGGAATTTTTTTTGGTAGAAAAATGTACAAATACATCTCAAAGGGGAGACCTGGGGGTATTTAAATTTTAACTTAATGGAAGTCTAGGGACCAAACTAAAAACCTCCCCTTAACTCGTCCAATCCCAGCGACGGCTACTAGCCGTCAGTAGATAAGTCACTCACCAGTCCCAGTGATGGCTAGTAGCTGTCAGTAATGTAATTTCCTTGTAACTGCCTGTATTAGACTTTACCTGGTACCACGACCATCTGAGCACTGCTCTCGATATGGCAACACTTCTCAGCTTATATAAGACCCTCTGAAGGCTGGGGGAGCAAGGAACTGGAGTTCTCGCAGAGAGGCTCCAGTCCTGACATTATTCTTGACCTACAGTGTGCTGGCTTAATAATCCAATATGGATGATAGCCTCTGCAGTCTTATTTTAACTAACTGGGGGAGCCAGTCTTCCTTCATCTCTCGAGGTGGAAGGTTGTTCTATCATGCCATTTTGGCCACATTGCTTGGGACTGGGGGGGGGACTTGTATTACTGTATCCTACGGTACAGTAGGGGTTAATATTGTTGGAGGTAATGCTAGATAGATATATATATATAAGGGCATAATGTCAACGCAATGGGATATATTTTGGAAAACATGGTATAATAATTGACCACTTGCGAGTTGTTGGCTAAAAGGAAGTTGGAGCCATAAACATCAACAGTAAATATAAATGCAATAATAATGTAGGTTTTTAATGGATAGAAAGTATATGGAATTCAGTTTTATGAAAATATAAATGCACTCCCAC
Organism: Paralithodes platypus; assembly: GCA_032716605.1. Lineage (NCBI taxonomy): Eukaryota > Metazoa > Arthropoda > Malacostraca > Decapoda > Lithodidae > Paralithodes > Paralithodes platypus. The sequence continues at coordinate 24,803,518 of CM064530.1, forward strand.
CGTATTTAATCTGGTAGTTATCGATGTGTAGAACTTCTATTTCCTTATAACCTAAAACTCGCAAGAGGTCAATTGAAATCACTCAAAACTCCAAAGCACATCTCTTAATGTCTGAACTGGTGTATTTAACAGGAAAGTACTTTCTATATTTTGTTATATGTTATCGCGTCTCATCGATAAGATTATCTTATGTAATGATCGTGTATATAATTTGAAAGATTTCCTGATTACCATCGATAAATATGATAATGCTAGTAAACACTACGGCACACTTTGATTAATCTCCCCCCTTCTCTCTCTCTCTCTCTCTCTCTCTCTCTCTCTCTCTCTCTCTCTCTCTCTCTCTCTCTCTCTCTCTCTCTCTCTCTCTCTCTCCCTAAATGAAGGTAAATCAATATCAAAGGTAAGCCTCATTAAATTCCAAAAACGTAAGGAGGAAACCCTATTAATTAATTAATTACATTAATTAATTATATTACTTATTGGTGTTCTTCTCGTTATGTGGTCGAGTTTGTGGTTGTTGATATTGTAGTAGTTGTGGTGAAGGTAGTTGTTCGCTCTGCTGTTGGTGGTCATGGTGGTTAGTGTAGTCGTTGTGGTGATACGTGGTAGTTGTGGTTGTGGTAGTTGTAGTGATGGTAGCTGTGGTTGCGGTAGTTGTAGTGATGGTAGCATTAGTAGTCAAGCTAGTTAAATGTAGCCTTTGTGGTGATACGTGGTAGTTGTGTTCGTCATTGTTATGGTGATGGTAGCTGTGGTTGTGGTACGTTACTCTCAGACGTTCTTCTATGCAACAGCTGAGCTCAGGAACTCTCTCCCAGAATCAGTCTTTCCCACCTCCTATGACTTAAATTGCATCAAACTCCGTGTGTCCAGGCATTTTGGCTCGAACGTCCCTTGATTTTAGCCCAGTCACTCTTTCAACTATAGGGGAGGCACTCAATACAGGCAGGTCTGCCTTTTGTATCCCTCACTCAGAGAAATAAAAGTCATGGAAGTAATTGTAGCATTTGCAGTGATACGTGGTAGTTGTGGTTGTTGTTGTTGTGGTAGTTGTGGTGATGGAAGCTGTGATTGTAGTAGTGTTGATGGTACTTATGTCCTTTGCAGTGGTACGTGGCAGTTATGGTTGTTGTTGTTGTGATGGTAACTTGTGATGAGTTTGATGTCCTTTGTAGTGGTATGTGGAAGTTGTTGTGAAGGTAAATTGCAGTAGTCCTGCTGGTATATTAGATTGATATAGTTATTGTGGTAGTAGTTGTGGTGATGACAGCTGTTGTTGTGGTAGTGGATTGATGCTTGGATTTGTAGCCTTTGTGGTGATTCAGTTTGGTTGTGGATGTTGTGCTGGTTATAGTTGTAACCGGTATATACTGTAGTTGTAAGAGTGTGGTTTTTGTGATGGTATTGGTAGCAAGTATGGTAGCTATGGTACTATACCCTATTCCTAATATGTAGGCCAACACTCTAGAACAATACCCTTTATGACACACAAACGACTAAAGTAATCTAGCTAATATGTCTACCATTTGGGAAGGGTCAGCCAAGAAATAGATATGGAAATTCAGTGCTCATTTGCTCTAGCCCCTTTGGAGTTATAGAGGTTAGGGTTAACGACTGCTGGCATATCTATGTGAAACAGGGCATAAATGTGTTTGATAGAGAACTGTTTTTTATTTTATTTTTTGTGGGGTAAAACGTGTTGTGGTTGTGATGGTAGTTATGTGTGTTGAGTATAAAGTGGTGACACCTCAGCCGCGGGACCCCACATATGTCGGGCGAGAGAACCATAGCCACCCCTGCGGGGCCTGACAATATCCGGGCGGGATGTTGAGCGCATTATCGGCTCTGAGAGAGAGTCCACGCGTTGGGAGGACGATAGGCGGGCTCTGACCGCTCGGCATGGACCAAGCGAGGTAAATGAGCTCCCCACCACAACATCCCACACCCCTGGCCTCGCAGACAAGGAAAAACTCAGGAATTTACCGTATTTTAGGGTATTTGCCCTCGTGTTGCGCAATTGTTGCAAGAGAACCCGTGGTCGTACAAGGATGATTCAGGTGTCATTGGGAAGTTCTATTATCGCCCTTTCACAGATACATAATTGTATTACGCTCTGGCTCTTGTTTATGCATGAAAAAGAGCATGGATAGAAGCTCGTTTAGGGTAAATATGCCAGCCAGGCAGGTAGTAGAAGTTACAAACATCCCCGTCCATAAGGGGTTAAAAAGTAGACCAGTCTTCAGGAAAATGTACCAACTTTTGATCAATTAAGGGGAGACTGGCCGTTTGTTTGGTCTATTAATTCATGTATTAATATTTTTTTGGTCTATTAATTCATGTATTAATATTTTTTTTTTTAGTTTCCTCCCTAGACCTCCATCTATCTATCTATCTATTGCCAGACACCTTACTCCCCTTAAAGAGGGTGGCCATATACAGAATGCTCCCAAGCGGACCTATTCCCTGTAAGAGGGACAACCCGAGCCAGTTTACTGAAGGACTTACAGGATTGACCACTCAACTTAGGGTCCGTCCGACTCCGAGGCCTTCTATGTATCTTGCTATTTTTCTATAGTGGTGTTCGGCTAGTCCATCCACTAACCTGCCTTACCCTTAGGTAAACAGTACGGATTTGTATCAGGTTTACTCCCCTAGACAGGTTGCCGACCAAGGCTGACGAGTCCCATCCACCCGGATTTTTATAAGGTTGTCTCCCCTAGATGGGTTGCCGACCAAGGCTAACGAGTCCCATCCAACCTGAAGCTTAGAAAAGCTTAGAGAAATACTCCCTAGAACCCCCTTCAAGATGAATTTGTACATTTTTCGGTAGAAAAATTTCCCGGCCAAAGGCCGGTTCCTCTTAAAATTGCAGGCTCACTATCGCTCGCCAGGAAGAAAAAAAAAGACACCTAAATGGCACGAAAGGTCTCAAAATTGACAACGAAATGGGGCAAAAGGTGTTAAAATCGCCAAACTAATGGACCGAACGTCTTATAATTCAATACTAGTGGGGCTAAACATTAGGGAGAAAAACGGTCTGCCTCCCCTTAAGATAAGCATTTCCATCTCACAGATGGATAGGGCTTATTAGCCTTGGTCTACAACCCAACTAGGGAAGAGAACCATATAAAAATCCGGGTGGATGGGACTCATCAGCCTTGGTGGTCAACCCGTTTTAATTTAATGTAATTGTGTTTAGTTTGGTTTTTGCTATGTGTATGAAGGAGACAAAAGGCGAGCCTGTGACAATTGAGTATCTGACCCCGATTCAAAAGAGTGACATAAAGCCAACTTTAAGGGACGTTGGTGTCAAAGTGTCTGAACAACACACAGTTTAAAGTAGTTTAAGCCATAGTATGAAGAAAAGATTTATTGAGTGAGTGACTTCACTTGTTGAGTAGAAGAAAGACCGATAACATTCTAGGAGAGTAAACCTTATAACAATATGTACTGCTTACCTAAGGGTGAGTCAAGTTATTGGATGGAATATGTACTGCTTACCTAAGGGTGAATCAAGTTATTGGATGGAATATGTACTGCTTACCTAAGGGTGAATCAAGTTATTGGATGGAATATGTACTGCTTACTTAAGGGTGAATCAAGTTATTGGATGGAATATGTACTGCTTACCTAAGGGTGAATCAAGTTATTGGATGGAATATGTACTGCTTACCTAAGGGTGAATCAAGTTATTGGATGGAATAGCCAAACACCACAGTTGACAAACATAGCTAAAGAGAGTCGGACAGACCATAAGTTGAGTGGTCATTCCTGTAAGTCCTTAACCCTTAAAAAGAGGCTCACCACATAAGTCGTGTTGAAAAAACTGGCAAAAAACGGGTGAAAAAAGGGTGGAAATCGAGTGAAAATGGGTGGGATAGTAATGATCCATACGTCCGACATCTGTGGCCTCCTGGCCCACACTAACCCCAGTTCCCCCACCGCGCGGGAGGATGACAGTGTAACCAATAGTTCGCTAAAAGTGAGCAAGGTAGCAAAATCAGCTAAACTTCCATCTTCGAGGTAACACTGTCAGTGCTCCACGAGTGCTACGTAGCTGTATGTGGCGTCATTGTGTAGCGATTTCCACCTAGTTTTCGGCGCAATACAGTTCCTTTCATACTAATGGTTGATATAGCAGTCAGAACGGCCCAGAAAGGCCCAAAACGGCCACAGAGTACCCGCTAGAGGAGGGTTAAATAAAGTGGCACAGGTTGTCCTTCGGACAAGGGGCAGGTCCCTTTGGGAGTGTGTTATGTATCGCCAACCTCATAAAGGAGAGTAAGGCAGCCGGAAATAGAATAATTTATCTCAATAGTATTAAATCAATATTATATTCATGCCTATGTAACATTTGTTTGTCTGAAGATAATTTTATGATTCTTTTGTGTCTGTGCTTTCTGTCTTTCTAAATCAATGGAAGATATACCCTCCTCTCAGCATTACTTCATTCCTTCACCAGTTATTATAACCATAATAGTTTAGCTACAAGAATAACGTTCTTCTTATCTACCTCTAAAGAACCACTGATTTCAACAAAATGGTTTCCAAATGCTATTACCGTATACTATGCACATTTGAGCTACATTATTTTATTTGTTTTAGGGAGTTCATATAAAAAAAAAAAAAAAAAAATGTACTTAAATGAACTAATTTAGCCACATAAACTAATTGTTTTGTTACACTTTTCAGTGTGTCCTATTTCGTGTTATACATTAAAAGTAGGTATTCATGCATTCTTGTTCACGACTGTACTGTCACACATATATGTGAACACTTCCATACGATATACATAATAGAGTGATCGCTGACTGGAGTTGTTGTTGTTGTTGTTGTTGTTCCCTAAGCTGCCTGGCCGAACAGCCCCGAGTCCCTGAGGAAGGCCATGGCCACGATCGGGCTTTCCCACAGAGCTCTCATTGAGTGTAGGTTGTGTTGTTGGCGTAAGTGGTTGTGTGAAATGCAGTCTTCGATGATGTGTTTAATGGTATGGGGTGCTGTGTTACATCCCGGGCAGGCGTCGACAACGGAGTCATCCAGTCTCTTCTGATAGCTCAGGAGAGCTGGATGGTGTCCGCATCTCAGCCTGGCCAGGTGGACTCTGTCCTCGCGAGGGAGGGAGGATTCGGAAGGATGGATTTCAGGAGGTCGTGCATGCAGCTGCGTGTTGTCTGTGAGTGAGTGGATGGATTGGCGAGAGATATGAGTATGGATGTGCTTCTGGAAGTTGGTTCGGGGTGGGCAGGGAGGGAGAGAGGACAATAATTGTGTGTGATACCGTGTGCTGGGTGTTGTTTTGATATTTCTTGGTGTCTGTGGGTGTGTTGCCATGTAGTTTAGTGGGTGGTCTTGGTTCGTGGAGGCTGCTGCCAGGAATTGAGTGCCTCTCATGTCCAGATGGTCTTTGACTTTGAGGATTTTGGTTTCTTGATGTAGATGATCTGTGGGTACAGTAGCTGTGCAGCCTGTAATGATCTTCAGGGCTTTGTTTTGAATAGTCTGTAAGGTCTTATGATGTGTTTCAGCTAGGTTAGAAGCCCAGGCTGGGCTTGCGTATTCCATTACTGATCTTATGTATTGTTTATATACTGTGGTGGTAGTTTCTTTGTTGTGTCCAAATTTTGTGTGAGCAAGTGACCTGAGGGCGTTAAGTCTGGGTGTCAGTTTCTTTTTAATGTTTGTGGTGTGCTGTTTGAATGTCATATGAGTATCATATGTTACTCCTAGGATTTTGGGTGTGTGTGTATGTGTTAGGGGTGTGTTGTTTATGGTGAGTTGAGGGATGTATTCGTGTTCACCTGTCCAGCTTGAGAGCAGGGTTGCGGTGGATTTGGCTGGGGCTAGATTAAGTCTGTTTGTAGTGCACCAGCCATGTAGTGTGTTGAGATAGGGTTGAAGGAGATCTGTTGCTCTTCTTGGGTCATGGTGTGTGCATGTGAGTGTTATGTCATCTGCATAGGAGGCTAAGTTTATTTGGGGAGTATTGGGTGTAGTTATATCGTGCATGTACAGATTGAAGAGTGCGGGCGATAGGACGGATCCTTGTGGGACTCCGTTTGGAAAGTTTCTGATTTTAGATGACTGACCGGCAAAAGATACGTGTGCACATCTGCCTGCTAGGAAGTTGGCCAGCCACCTTTTTGTGTTGTTGTGCATGTTTGTGTTGTAGATTTTGTTTGTTAGGTTGTGGCGGGGGATGGCATCGAAGGCTTTACTAATGTCGAGTGTGGCTAATAGTGATCTGTGTGGTGGTCTAGCTGAGTTGATGCCATCGAAAGCTCTTTGTGTAAGGTCTGTGAGAAGAGTGTTTGTGGAGTGCAGTGGCCTAAAGCCATGTTGTGTTGGAGCTAGGGGTAGGTCGGGTGTAATTAGTTGTAATACTAGGCGTTCCATGACTTCGGAGGGGGAGCAAAGGAGTGTGATGGGGCGGTGCGAGGAGGGTAGCGTGGGGTCTTTGTTGGGTTTGGGGAATGTGATGATGATACCATGCTTCCAAATGTCTGGTATTGTGTTGTGTGAATAGCTGTAGTTTGATATGTTAGTGAGTGTTTGTATGCCTTGTGGTCCCAGGTGTCTGAGGTGTATGTTGCTTATGTTGTCTAGGCCACAGGCGGGTGAGTGCTTGAGATTGTTGATAATATGCTTTGTCTGGTGATTGGTGAAGGGTGTATAGTCAGGGTCTGTGGGGAATTGTCTCTTACGTCGGATGACACGTCGGTCGTCTTTGTGAGGTTTTAGGTGGCTGACATGTGAGAAGTGATTGATGAGAGTGTTTGCTTGTTGTTTACATGAAGGAGTAGAGTCTGTTGTTGTGATTGCAGCATGTGATTGTGTTGTGTTGCTGTTGGAAAGTGTGATGCTGTTTAGTGTTTTGTATAGTTTTTTGGGGTTTGTTTTGTGATCAAGTGTTTGTAGGAAGTTATTCCAATTTAGTTTTTGTTGTTCTTGTATTTTGTTGTTAGTTTGGGTGTTGAGTGCTTGAATTTGTTGTGTGATGTCTTGTGTGTGGGGTGCTGGGGAGTGTTTCAGAGTGTCGCGTTGTCTGATGAGGTTTTGAATTTCTGGTGTGAAGTTGGGGTTGTGTCTTTTTCTGTTACCTCTTGGAATGTGTTTCTTGTCAGCATTTTGGATAGTTTTATTGAGTATGTGTACAGCATTGTTGATGTTAGTGATGGGTGTACTGTTTAGAGTTGTGAAGTGTTGTTCTGTCTCATATGTAAATGCTTCCCAGTTAGCTCTTTTATAATTGGTGTATGTGTGTTTGTGGCTAGCTGGGGTGAGTCTGGTTTTGGTGGTGATAATGATCGGGAGGTGGTCAGAGCCTAAGGTTCTGACCACCCTCCAGGATGTTGTGGGGGCGAGTTCTGGGGAGCAAAAGGTGATGTCTGGAGATGATGGGTTATAGAGGGCTTGGTGAGGAATATGGGTATGTTGATGGATGTCGTTAAGGATGATGAGGTTATCTGTTTGGTTTTGTAGTACCAGCCCTCTGTCTGTGTCGGGGTTGTCGACAAACCAGGCCGACGTCTTGGCGTTGAAGTCACCACCCAGGATGATGTGTGGGGTGTTTGTGATGTGTTGTAAGTGTGGTCTGTATTCATTTGGTACTGTAGGGGATGTTTTGGGAGGGATGTATGTGTTTATGATGGTTATGTTGGATTTGTTGCCAGTGCGTATTTTAATTGATTGTATTTCCCCCCTGGGGGTTAGGGAATAGAATATGCCCCACGTGCCTTCTGCGTGTCGTAAGAGGCGACTAAAGAGGTTGGGTCGGTGGGCTTGCGACCCCCACCCGGAAAAAATATCTAAGCAAAGAAAAACGAACGAACAGCCTCGGATGCGGACGGAACCAACGTTGACGAACCAAGACCGACTAAGGACATGCCTTCGGACATTCTGAGAATGGCTACGTGGAATGTTAGTGGCATGAATGATGGCACAAAAGAGAGAGAGGTTCTGGAAGTGTTAGTGAATGCCAGGCTGGATGTATGTGGAATGACAGAGACCAAATGGAAAGGTTCAGATGTGAGAGAATGGGAATGTGGAATGGGTGTGTGTGCTGGAGTGAGTGAAGGAACAGCGAGAGAAGGTGCATGTTTGTTTGTAAGTAGCAAATGGAAGGAATGTGTAAGAGAGTATGGGTCTGTGGGTTCAAGGATTGTGTGGGTGAGAATGAAAGTAGGAATACAAACGTGGGTGATTGTATGCGTGTATGCCCCGACAGAGGATATACTTGAAAGAAAGAAAGAGGAGTTCTGGATGAATGTGGAGGCGTGCCTGGAGAAGTTTGACAAGAACGAAAGAATATTTCTGATTGGGGATATGAATGGTAAGGTGGGTGATAGGAAAGTTGAGGGAGTGGTGGGAGGGTGGGGGGTACCATCAGAGGTGAATGGGAATGGTAGTGCACTTGTGGACGTATGTGTGGGGAGGAGGCTGTGGATAGCCAACACCTTCTTCCGACACAGAATGATCCACAGGTACACGTGGAAACGGATGTTGACGATGAAGGATAAGACAGTGGTGGAACGAAAGTCATTGATTGATTATGTATGTGTGGATGAACGAATGAAGAAATCTGTGATGGATGCTAGGGTGTATAGGGGTATTGGAGGGGGTCTATCTGATCATTATGTAGTGGTAGCTAAGGTTAGGATACAAAAGAAGTGGGTGAGGAGAGCGGGAGGGAGGCGAGAGGAGGGTGGAATGGTGAGGAGGGTGGAGAGGTTGCAGGAGGAGGAAGTCAGGGAGGAGTACAGGAGAGCAGTGGAAAGACGACTAGGTGGGTTCGACCTGGAAGTTATGGAGGAAGCGGAGGAGATGAGCAAGGTGTTTAAGGATGAGATCTGTGCAGCATGTGAGGAGGTGTGTGGAGTGAGGAGAAGAGGGAGGGGAGTGAAAGGTACAGCATGGTGGACAGAAGAGGTAAGAATAGCTGTGGAAGAAAAGAAGAAAGCATATAGAGAGTGGTTGGGTAGTAGAGGGAATGAAGATTCCGAGAGACAGAAACGAGCGAGGTACGTGGAGAGTAAGAGGGTGGTGAAGAGAGTAGTGAAGGAAAGTAAGAGAAGAGTAGATGAGGAATTTGGAAGGAATCTGAGTGTAAAATGGAGGGAGAGTAAGAAACTGTTCTGGAAAGAAGTCAAGAAAGTTAGGGAAGGTAGCAAGGGAAACAGTAAGGGTGTGAAAGATAAGAATGGGAGAATGCTAGCCGAGAAGCAAGAGAGAGTCGAAAGATGGAGGGAGTACTTCAGTGAGTTGCTAAATGAAAGGAATGAAGAGCCAGCAAACATAGCTGGATATGGTATGGGAGGGAGAAGAAGAGAAGTAGTGGAAGAGGAGGTGGGGATCAGGAGGTCAGAAGTGTGGGAAGCCATGAAAAGAGTGAAGTTGGGGAAAGCACCAGGAACAGATGGAGTGTGTGGGGAAATGTTGAGGTATGGTGGTGAGATAGTGATAGAATGGGTATGGAAAATGTGCAAACTAGCATGGGAGAAGGGGAGTGCACCCGATGACTGGAAGACTGGCATAATAGTCCCCCTATATAAGGGCAAAGGGGAAAGAGGAGTGTGTGGTAACCACCGAGGAATATGTCTTCTAAGCGTAGTAGGGAAGGTATACAGTAGGGTAGTGATTGAGAGAGTGAGAGTGAGAACGGAGAAATGGATAGGCGACGAGCAGGGAGGTTTTAGGAAGGGAAGAGGATGTGTAGATCAGATTTTACCCTGAATTGTGTTGTGGAGAAGTATCTGGAGAAGAAACAAAAGGTGTATGTTGCCTTTATGGACTTGGAGAAGGCCTATGACAGAGTGGATAGAGAAGGTTTGTGGAAAGTACTTAGAATATACGGAGTAGAGGGCAAGTTGCTGAAAGCAGTGAAGAGCATGTATGAGGGTGCAAAGGCGGCAGTATGTGTGGAGAGTGAGCAGAGCGAGTTCTTTGACCTGAATGTTGGTTTGAAACAGGGGTGTGTGATGTCCCCGTGGTTGTTTACTGTATATATGGATGGAGTTATGAAAGAAATACTATCAAGAGCAGTGGATGTTGGTGTATTGCTGAAAAGGGAGGGAATTGAGTGGAAGCTACCTATACTGCTGTTTGCGGATGATACAGTTCTGATGAGTGATAATGAATGGGAGTTGCAGGGTCTGGTAAATGAGTTTGGAACAGTGTGCGAAAAACGGAATTTGAAGGTAAATACGGGGAAGAGCAAGGTTATGGTCTTCGAAAGGGGTGAAGTCACAGAGTGTGAGGTGAAGCTGAACGGTCAGGCTATGGAGATCGTCAACTCTTTTAAGTATCTGGGCAGTGTGTTGAGTAAAGATGGGACTATGGATGAAGAGGTGCGGGAGAGGGTACAACAGGGGAAGAGGGTTGTAGGAACGCTAAAAGCAGTAACAAGAAATAGGGTGGTCAGTATGGAAGTGAAGAAGTCCTTGCATGACAGTGTGGTAATCCCGACACTGACTTACGGAAGCGAAGCATGGACGTTGGTTGAGAGACTCAGACCAAGAGTGAGAGCAGTGGAAATGAATTACTTAAGGAGTGCGTGCGGAGTTACATGGAGGGATAGACGACTAATGAGGAAGTAAGAAGGAGGTGTGGTGTGGAGGTAGATGTGCTGGAAAGTGTGAAAAGGAACAACTTGAGATGGTTCGGCCTATGGAACGTATGGAAAGCGAGAGAATGACTAAGAGGGTGTACGAGAGCGAGGTGGAGGGACAGAGGGGGAGAGGTAGACCGAATATGAGGTGGAAGGATGGAGTGAGGAAGTACATGAACGAAGGCGGTGCTGGTTGGGGGGAGGGGCGTCGACTGACTGGGGACAGAGGTGCATGGGGGCGGTTCGTTCGTGGCCACCCCTTCGGGGATCACGGCGTCAGGCAATAGATAGATAGATAGATTTCTGTTGTGTTATCATTTGGGGGGAGGAGGGATTTGGTTTGTATACTGGTTACTATGTATGATATTTCATTGTGTACCAGGGTGATGAGTCCACCGCCCCCGCCGACGGCCCGGTCTTGTCTGATGGTGGTGAAATTATGAAATGTGGGTGTTTTTTGTGATGTGCGGAGTTTTGTTTCTTGTAAGATGGCAATGTGTATGTTGTGTTGTTTGATGAAGTGTGAGAGTTCGTGTTTCTTTGTGTTAATGCCATCTATGTTCAATTGGAGAATGTTAATGTTATGTGCACGATGTATGTTGGGTGCTGCTGCACGAGGATGGGGTGGGGTGGGGGTGAGGGAGGGGCTGGAGGTTGGGATGGGTGAGGTGGGGGTGGGGATTGGGGAGCAGGAGATGGGGGTTGGAATGGATTAGGATGAGGTGTGTGGTGTGTTGAGTTGAGGATGTGGATGGTATGGGAAGGTTAGGTGGGTTAGGGAGGAGAGGTGGACGGGTTTTAGGGGGGGGAGTGGATGATATGGGAAGGCTAGGTGGGTTGGGGAGGAGAGGTGGACGGGTTTTAGGCGAGGGATTTGACTGGGAGAGGGAGGGGCATGAGGAACAGGTCCAGGTGTTTGTGTAGTGTTTCTTGGAGGCAAGTGTTGTACAGGTGAAGTGGGTCCAGTTCCTGCATGAATTGCAGAGAACTGAACCCTTAGTGTGGCGGCTCGAAGTGATGGGTTTTGAGCAAGTTTGACATCTGTATGTGTACGTGGGTCCTTGGTTGCTCTCAATGTCTCCGGCTAGAAGAAGTTTTCGAGAAATGACAGCCGGAGAGTCATTTCTCGGTGTAGGAAAAACTGTGTGATGTGTGTGTGTGGTGTGAGAGGTGTGGAAATTCCCGGCGCGACCGAAGCCACTCCAAGGACCCGTGCCCCCAGGGGGGGGGGCAGGGGATAGTTGTGACGGTTTGGCTCCCGAAACTGCTCCCCGCGGCCGGCATCCGGTTGTCCTCCACTGGTCGATTGATCTTGTCTCCGGCCGTGGAGGGTCGGCAGCCATCCGCGGTTGGCAGCTCCGGGAGGTGGTCTGACTGGAGTAGGTCAGATATATGACTTGATTACTTTTCAGAAGACTTCGTTAGTAAATCACAGTTCTTACATATAATATTGCAAAGTTATTCCTGACCACAGTTGTACAGTACAATCATATACCATAATCCCGGGCCTTAGAAACCCTCGTACAGTAAGAACTAGCCTCTGAAATGTGAATATTTGGTGGACACATAGTCAGCTTTTTCGATTTAGTTTGAAAGTTTAACCCGTTAAAGAATATGAGTAATGACGCCTTTTGACATAGTTTGTCCTGGCTATCATTCGACGATTTAATACAACTTAGGAACGATCTGTGGGCATCAAAGGGAAAATATAATTTCAATAAACCGTTTAGCTATTACAAATTCTTCCAAAGCTGAAAATATCACCTAATGATAGCCAGAATAAATTGGCAAAATACGTCATAATCCTCAACAATAGGATAGTGCCACGATTTATATCCCAGAGTGTACTGTGCAAAATATATATATATATATATATATATATATATATATATATATTTCTCTCAGACCAATGCTAAAAAATCTTGGTTTACTCACGCCTGTTCTACTGCTGTCCGCAATAAGGAGGAAGCATTCAAACGGTACCGACACATTAAAACTCAAGATTCTCATTCTTCCTATGTTTCTGCCCAGAATCAAGCCAAATCTGTTCTTCTACTTGCCAAACACTCTTTAATCAATAATAAATGCACTGAACTATCCAACTCTAGCTCTTCCCAAGCTTTCTGGCATCTAGCCAAAATCCTCTCCAAAAATGTCTCTTACTCGTCTTTCCCTCCCCTTTTCCACTCTGATGGCACAACCATCACTTCTTCCTCTGACAAAGCTAAACTCTTCGCTCAAACTTTTGCTAGAAACTCCACCTTGGATGATTCCGGTGCTATTCCTCCCTCTCCGCCCTCCTTTCTCATACTTATGCCTAATATCCTAATCTCTTCTAAAGATGTACTTTCTACCCTCTCTGGGCTTAACACTAATAAGACGTATGGTCCGGACGGTGTTCCTCCTGTTGTTCTCAAAAACTGTGCTTCCGTGCTGACTCCCTGCCTAGGCAAACTCCTTCGTCTCTGTCTATCCTCTAACGTCTTCCCTTAATGCTGGAAGTTTGCTCACATTCAACCTGTCCCAAAGAAGGGTGACTGCTCTCAACCCTCCAACTATCGTCCAATTGCTCTCATCTCTTGTCTTTCTAAAGTTTTTGAAACTATTCTTGCTTCCAAATTTCTTAAGCATTTCTCTTCTCATAATCTGCTCTCAGATCGCCAGTATGGCTTCCTTAAGGGTCGCTCTACTGGTGATCTTCTTTCATATCTTACTAACTCTTGGTCATCCTCCTTTTGGGACTTCGGTGTGTGACGCTCCTGCATAGTAGCCACGTGCGGGCATGCGCGAATGTCGGCTGCCCAGCCGTTTAGAAACCGGCTGGCGGCAGCCGGCTGGCCGGCTTTTCCTTAGTATATATCCTACCACAATGTAACTAATGTCTGGGATATTCTTATGTTGTTTCACAGCTTGAAGCTGCCCTTATTCTTAACCAACACATCTTAGTATATTTTATTCTCGATAGTTGATTATATCATTATTATATATAAGATGTAAGTCTAGTGAGAGTGGGAGGAGACGAGCGGGAGAGAGAGACCGGCTGGGGGACGTTGCTTCGCGCGGGCGCAGAGAGAGTAGCTCGGGACGAGCCTGATTGTTGCCAATTAATCGCAACGTTAGGCTTAGTTTCGACTCACGCAAGGGGTAGACGATTTTGACCCGGCAACGGTGTTGAGTGTTGCCAAGCATGGGATGTATTTCGCATGGCTAGGGTGGGGTCCAGACAGATTCAAGACTCAGAGCTCACCTCACTGTCGTACCCTTCGGACCCCCTTGATATCTATCCCTCTCAACCCCACTTAGAAACTTTCTCTCTTACTTTGTATACCTTCCTTCCACTACTTCACCAATCTATTTAATTATCCCATCCCCTTGATAGACCTTATATCTATTATTGTATTAGCGACGAGCTCTCAGATAATTAGATAGGATTTTGGGCCTTATGCAGAGATGTAATTGTTAATGAGACCTAGGAAGCTTTTTTGCTGTCTCATATTTGGTGGTTTCATGCTTGCTAGTGTGTTCTTGTGGCAGGTGAGCAGGGGCTAGACCGGAGGGGAGGCTTTTTGCGATCCTTTAAGTAAAGTCTGCTGGTGAGAGTCCTGTGGACCCGCACGACTTTACTAGGATACCCGTGGGAGTCTGGGGGCATTTTCTTGTCTGTGTGCCTGTGTGTCTAGCATTGTGTTGTGTGAGGGCCCTTGCCTAGTCCACTCAGCACTGCGCTAGCACGTCTTGCGTTTGTTTTAGGGTCGCCAGGAGAGAGTCAGATACTTGGGATCTGAGTCTCACAAGAGAGCACCCTTTCAATTAGAGTAATTTGGCGCACAGACTTGGGAACATCCCTAGGCTAGAGCAGGTGGCTCAGCCCGGGTATCCGAAGCCTATATCCTTCCGGCTAGACCTCTGCCACCTGGCAGATTAACAGCTAGGGGTTTATTATTTCTGCATGCTTGTTATTGTGCCACAGTTTTACTGTTTTTGTGAGCATTGTGAGTCAGGGTGTGGCTTAGAGACTCTGTCCGAGCAGGCTTGCCTGACTAAGAGTGAGAAGCACACCTGTATGTGGTTATGTTGCGAGTTGCTGCCTTTATTTAATTATACCTATGCCATTATACACTGTAGGTCCTATCACTTGTATTTATTCCTGCTTATTAGTTAAGAGTTCTCTAAATCCGTAACGTACTTTCTTTGCTAAGCATCAGATCCTACAGTAGCCGCATGCAGTTTAGAAACCTGCATCTTGTCTACCTGTACGATGTTTTGAGGACTGTTTGCTTTCACCTTCTTTCACGCAGGGGTGATTAGTTGTATTAATTAACGTAACGTTAAATGTACTTTCTTCTAGTTTGTTATTAAATTGTTTCTGCAATTTAATTCCGTCATCTATCTTTTACTTTAAGCTTTAAGTCAACTTAATTGTGTGATCTTTTATATAGCCTGCTTGACTATCAGCAGTCTATAGTGCGTGCACCCTGTAACCGAGTCATAGGATACCTCGTTGTCCAGGCAGGACTCTTGACGGTTTAGGGTGGTTTGTTGCCTGGGTTTATAGAAAAGGGTTGGATCTAGCGATTTCCGTTGTTGCTTGTTGACGCATATCTAGTCCAATAGAAAGAGCCCAGTGTTTATATATCCCAGGACGTAACAGGTGAGACTTTTTCTATTGCATTAGACATATCGAAAGCCTTCGATAGAGTCTGGCATAAATCTTTATTTTCTAAACTACCCTCCTTCGGTTTCTATCCCTCCATCTGTGCCATTGTCTCTAATTTCCTTTCCGGCCGTTCCATAGCCGCGGTTGTGGACGGCCATTCTTCACTTCCTCACCCTATTGTTACGGACTAGGATTCAAACCCTCAGCACCATGAATAAATTATTAACTCCAATGAAAAGGCAACACAACTTATCACCGTGGTATTATAAGAATGGAAGTTAACCACCCAAAACTAGACTGCAAGGTTAATATTATCCTCCAGCGAAATCCTACTATTATATTACCCTATTGCTATACAAGTCAACCAGAATCATATAATTGATATTATTAAGTTTACGTTAAATGTCAGTAGAATAATTTATGCTTTCGTAAATCCTTTAGGGTTTATATGTAAGGAACCACAAAAATATCTAAGGTATTTAAATCTTTAAGTTAATTTGAAAGTAAAAGATAGTAGGCTACATGAAAATAAATAAGGGAGGTATGGATGAAAAGATAGTTTAAAAGTATGGATATTATTTACATATAAATTACACTTTATACATCTATCCTTACATTCACACAATACAACATAATCATACAATACAAAATAATACTTATCTATAGAGAGATAGTTATACAAGGCAGGACAAACTCAGGATGACCCATGGTGAGGTCTTGGCGAAGCAGAGGCGTGAGGAGAACTCAAGTATCTCAAATCCTATTTTCTATCGAGTCCTTGCATGGTCAGTAAAGTTATCGTACTGGACTAACATACAACTACTCTCTCTCCAATCAAACAACTTAACTCAACTAATAATTATATAGAATACTTCATTAAAATATAAATAAATGAAGAGTAAAACATTAAATCACGAATTATATAAAGACTAATCATACGTCTGCCAGAGATATGCTTAAACAAGGTAAGAGGGGGGAACGTGTGCGCTTGGCGCCACTTGCCTACAGTACACTCTGAACACAAAGTATGTTCCCCGAAGTTAGTTTACTTCCTAAAGGCCTTCCTATGTACAAATAAATAGTCACATATACCCACTAATAATAGTTAACTCTATCCCACCAGCAATTAGTTTAATTAAGGCAATACATAACACCTCCCCCATTAAGAGACTTATAAGGGAAACATTGTAAATCAAAATATTCTAAGTCCTAGATAACATGTCTGCAATTATATTGTTTTTCCCCTTGATATGAAAAATGTGAAGCTTGTAAGGCTGCAATGCCAAAGCCCACCTCATGAGACGCTGGTTAGAATTTTTCATCCTATGCAGAAATTTGAGGGGATTATGATCAGTGAACACATCAATTGGAAAGCAAGAACCATTCAAGTACACATTAAACTTATCAATGGCAAACAATAATGCAAAGCACTCTTTTTTAATAGTACTATAATGTCTCTGGTATGGTTTGAACTTTGTGGATGCGTAGCAAACAGGATGTAATACTTCATTCTCGCTATACTGTAACAATACAGCCCCTGCTCCCACATCACTGGCGTCTATTTGCAAGATAAACGGCTTGGTGAATTGTGGAGATTTCAGTATGGGCGCATTTGTGAGAAGGGCACGGATTTTCACGAAAGCGTCTTGGCATTCCTGAATCCACACAAACTTCTTCTTTGGACTGACTAAGTCTGTTAAAGGTGCAGAGAGGTCAGAAAAATTGGGCACAAAGCGCCGATAGTACCCACTCATGCCCATGAAGCGCATTAATGCCTTACGATCATGAGGAACAGGCAGTGACGCAATGGCTTCTACTTTGGCAGATACTGGGCTAACTTCACCTTGCCCAACCACGTGACCCAGGAATATTACGTTGGCATGTCCAAACTCACTCTTGGCCAAGTTTACTGTTAAGTGTGCTTCATCCAGGTTGTAGAATAGGGCGCGCAGTTGAAGTTGATGATCTTCCCAAGATTTGCTGTATACTACCAGATCGTCCAAGTAAGATTGCACCCCGATAAGTCCCTCTGTCACCAGATGAATCAGCCGTTGGAAGGTTGCTGGTGCGTTGACCATCCCAAAGGGCATGACGGTGTAGTGGTATAAGCCGTCAGGGGTGACAAACGCAGAGATTCGTTTGGCACGCTCAGTCAGCCGGACCTGGTAGTACCCACGCAATAAGTCGATCTTGGTAATGTAGTTGGCGTCCCCCAGTTGGTCTATAAGGTCGTCAATCCGAGGAAGAGGGTAGCAGTCCTGACAGGTTAGTTGGTTAACCTGGCGGTAGTCAGTGCACATCCGGAACGATCCATCCGGCTTGTCCACTAGCAGGCAGGGTGAAGCCCACTCGCTGTCACTCTTCTCCACCAGGCCATTATCCATCAGGAACATCACCTCCTTCCTCAGGGCCTCCCGCTTCCATGGACTGGCGCGGTAGGGATGCTGCTTGATGGGAGGAGCACCGTCGACCAACACCACATCATGCTCAACCAGAGGACACTGCTGGGGAACATCGCCAAACAGCTGTGGAAACTCATTAAGCAGGGATTCCAAGTCATCACTCTGGTCAGGCGGCAAGTGCTGGAATTTTAGATGAGGATTAGACAAGAAATCAGAGTTTTGCAATTTCGTGTCCGAGGGCAAAGAAATATCTTCTTCATCCGCAATTACAGAGTTTGCTACATCCACGTTCAACACAGGGGCATCATTGCCAGGATCTCTTATAAAGTATGGCTTGATCAGATTCACATGTATTAGTCTCTCTGCCTTTCGTCTGTCAGGAGTTTTCAGGACATAATTTACATTACTGGTCTTTCGTTTTATCACATAAGGACCATGAAACTTACTTTGTAAAGGTTTCTTAGGGATTGGCAGAAAGGCTAACACAAGATCACCTGGCTTAAACTCTCTGGCAACAGCTTTCCTGTCAAAATTGTCTTTCATTGTTACCTGAGAATCCTTCAGGTTTTTCATTACATGTTCTATAGCAGTTTTTAATCTCTGTCTAAACTGATGAACATAGGTAAGAAGAGGTTTACTGGAAGGTGTATCTAACCAAGTTTCTTTTAGAACTTTAAGAGGACCTCTAACCTCATGACCATACACCAACTCAAAAGGTGAAAAACCAAGGGAATCTTGTACACTACTCCTGACAGCATACAACACAAAATGAATACCTTCATCCCAATCTGCATTATTTTCCTCGCAATACTTTGTCAACATTGACTTGAGAGTTTGATGTAGGCGTTCTAATGCACCTTGGGACTCTGGTCTACAGGCTGTGGAATGGTACTGGCGCACTCCCAACTCATCCATAGTTTGTTTGAAAAGTTTGGAAGTGAAATTGCTACCTAGGTCAGATTGGACAATACGAGGAATTCCATACTGAGTGAAGAATTTACCAAGGGCTTTCACGATATTCTTGGAAGTTATTCGCCTCAATGGAAAAACCTCTGGATACCTAGTGGTAGAACACATAACCGTTAGCAAATACTCATTTCCACTGCGTGTTTTAGGCAAGGGACCAACACAATCAATGATTACTTTACTGAAAGGTTCCTCTGTCACTGGAATTGGATTTAATGGTGCAGGTTTTATTGGCTGATTTGGTTTTCCAGCCATTTGGCACCCATGACATGTTTTACAGTAGTAGGCAACAGATTGCTTCATTTTAGGCCAGAAGAAGTCCTTGGAGATTTTGGTATAAGTTTTGTTAACACCTAAATGTCCACCACTGAAGTCATGACCCACTGATATGATAAGAGATCTGAACATAGTAGGTATAACCACTTGGTGGTATTCTTGCCAAGTTTCATTAGCTGGTACTTTAGGAGGTCTGTATTTTCTCATTAGGATACCGTTCCTCACATTTTTTTTTTTGTTTTTTCTATGTGATTGAGGGAGGCAAAAGGCATTACTGCCTATAGCGAGTGCCTCCCCCATAGTTGAAAGAGTGACAGGGCCAAAATCAAGGGACGTTCGAGCCAAAATGCCTGGACACACGGAGTTTGAAGCAATTTAAGTCATAGGAAGAGGGAAAGACTGATTCTGGGAGAGAGTTCCAGAGCTCAGCTGTTGAGTAGAAGAAAGTTTGAGAGTAACGTTTCACTCTTGGGTTGGAGAGTTGCACAGAGTAGGGGTGGGATTGAGTTGCAAGACGGGTACCACGTGCCCTACGTAAAGGAGGTGGTATGCACTGGGATAGCTCTGAGGAACACTGATTATTATAGTAGCGATAGAATAGCGAGAATAGGGGAGGTGTGGTGGAGTGGTCTTGCCACTGGCCTGATAATCCAAAGGTCCCGGGTTCAAATCCCGATGTATCAATGGGAAGATATTATTGGGATGGAATTTGTGCTGTACCTAGTATCAGTGCATTACCACAAAGCCCACCGAAACGTCAATAAAATACCCTGATTGTTCCCTGATTAAATAGCACTGTATGAATATTCCCATATTCAAAATATGCTATAGGGGTGTAATGCCTGGTGAGTTATCTGGTCAACAGGTGGCGTTGTGTGTGTGTAAGTGTGAGAGTCCGAGTGTAGGTAGTGAGACAGTGAAGCACGGGAACGAGATGGCTTCAGAGATGGGGTCGTTTCGGGCCATGAGTGAGCACCGTGCCTCATGTGAAGGCAAGATGGCAGGTGCTCGTTGTACTCTACGTGCTTCACATGTCTCACTCCCTAGACTGGAACAAAACCTCACGGGCTTCGCTGTTCATTGTAGAGCGGTGAATGTTAAGGCTCTCAGCCTATGCCCGAGAGGAAGTAAGTTGGAATATAGAAAAAAAAAAAAAAAAAAAAAAAGAGAGAGATGCAACATTGCGGCGGAGAAAGAGAGATTGCAGAGAGTTGGTGAGTGGACGGGAGTTAATGATACGAAAGGCCTTCCTTTCAACTTTGTCTAGGAGAGCGGTGTGAGAGGAACCTCCCCACACATGTGAACAATACTCAATACAAGGGCGCACTATGCCCCTATACAGAGCAAGAAGCTGTGCTGGGGAAAAGAACCCCCTAAGGCGGTTGAGCACACCCAGCTTCTGGGAGGCTGCCTTAGCAAGACTGGTAATATGGTCCTTCCAAATGAGAGCAGAAGAAAAAGAGACACCAAGAATATTGAGAGAAGATGAAAGGTTGATTTTTGTATTGTTGAAGAATAAGGGATAGTCCGCTGGGAGATCCTGACGGGTAGATAGATGGAGAAATTGGGTTTGGAGGCATTAAAGTTAACAAGGTTTTCTCTGCCCCAATTGGAAATAGTACTTAGATCAGAATTTAAGAGTTCTATGGCTTCATTACGTTTATCGTTGAAGAATTGCTGGCTGGGGCGTTCTGAAAAACTAATGGAGTAGTGTAAGGTTGAGTCGTCTGCGTATGAATGGATGGGAATTAAGGTACAGTTAAGGAGATCATTTATAAAAATTAGAAAGAGAATAGGAGATAGGACAGAGCCCTGAGGAACACCGGAGTTTATAGGGTGAGGAAGTGAACTATGGCCGTCCACAACCGCGGCTATGGAATGGCCGGAAAGGAAATTAGAGACAAACGCACAGATGGAGGGATAGAAACCGAAGGAGGGTAGTTTAGAAATTAAAGATTTATGCCAGACTCTATCGAAGGCTTTCGATATGTCTAGTGCAATAGAAAAAGTCTCACCGAAGTCCCGAAAGGAGGATGACCAAGAGTTAGTAAGATATGAAAGAAGATCACCAGTAGAGCGACCCTTAAGGAAGCCATACTGGCGATCTGAGAGCAGATTATGAGAAGAGAAATGCTTAAGAAATTTGGAAGCAAGAATAGTTTCAAAAACTTTAGAAAGACAAGAGATGAGAGCAATTGGACGATAGTTGGAGGGTTGAGAGCGGTCACCCTTCTTTGGGACAGGTTGAATGTGAGCAAACTTCCAGCATGAAGGGAAGACGTTAGAGGATAGACAGAGACGAAAGAGTTTGCCTAGGCAGGGAGTCAGCACGGAAGCACAGTTTTTGAGAACAACAGGAGGAACACCGTCCGGACCGTACGCCTTATTAGTGTTAAGCCCAGAGAGGGTAGAAAGTACATCTTTAGAAGAGATTAGGATATTAGGCATAAGTAAGAGAGAGGAGGGTGGAGAGGGAGGAATAGCACCGGAATCATCCAAGGTGGAGTTTCTAGCAAAAGTTTGCGCGAAGAGTTTAGCTTTGTCAGAGGAAGAAGTGATGGTAGTGCCATCAGAGTGGGAAAGGGGAGGGAAAGACGAGGAAGAGAAATTGTTGAAGAGGTTTTTGGCTAGATGCCAGAAAGCTTGGGAAGAGCTAGAATTGGATAATTCAGTGCATTTATTATTGATGAAAGAGTGTTTGGCAAGTCGAAGAACAGATTTGGCTTGATTCCGGGCAGAAACATAAGAAGAATGAGAGTCTTGAGTTTTAAGGCGTCGGTACCGTTTGAATGCTTCTGGAGAGCCTCCCAGTCGGCAGCGCCAAAGTGCCACAAGCGGCGCCGGCTAGGAGGATCGAGTGGCCGTACTGGAGAGATAGGACAGGTGACAGAGATAAGTTTATGGTCGGAGGAGCCCAGAGGAGAGAAAAGATCGACAGTATAAGAAGAAGGGTTAGAAGTTAGAAACAAGTCAAGAATGTTGGGCCGATCTCCGATGCGATCCGGGATACGGGTGGGTTGCTGAACTAACTTCTCTAGGTCATTTATGATAGAGAAGACGTAGGCTTGTTCACCAGGTGGATCAGTAGTGTGAGAGGAGAGCCATTGGCGGTGGTGAACGTTGAAATCTCCTAAGATGGAGATTTCTGAGAAAGGAGAAATGGATAGAATGTGTTCCACTGTAGAGTTTAGATAGTCAAAGAATTTGGGAAAGTTGGTAGAGTTAGGGTAAAGATAGACAGCACAGAAATATTTAGTAAGAGAATGACAGGAAAGTTTGAGCCATAAAGTTGAGAATTCAGTGGAGTCGAAATCGGGAACACGAGAGCAAATGAGTTTGTTGTGCACATATGCACAACATCCGCCTTTGGCTTTGAAACTAGGATAGAGAAAGTAGGAGGATACAGAGAAGGGGCTGCTGGATGTTGCTACAGACACCTGAGTTTCGGTGAGGAAGAGAAGATCAGGTTTGTAGGAAGAGAGATAGTGCTCAAAAAAAGCATAAAAGCATTTGGGAAAGTTCACTAACTCAGAATCCTCGACAGCCTTGTCAAAGAATGGTGCTAACTCAGAGTCTTTTACCTGGGCTTCTTTAAGAGTGTTAGAATCAATTGGTACGTTACTTAGTTCCTCTGGAGAAGCTAACACCTGAGAAGAGTCATTATCAGAAAATAGGTGTGAGAGATCAACATCCACAGAATTAGTGCTATCATTACTGTCATTCTGTTGAGCTGCCATGCTCCTGGTCATTACACAAGAAGGGAACAAATAAGGATAGTCCTTTTCCAGCTGTTCTGTGTTATTACATAAAGAGGGAGACGAAACTACAATGGGGTCAGGTACAACTTTTCCACCTGCAATATCATTCCCTAACAGAAAGTTCAATCCTTTCACAGGTAGTGACTCTTGAACTCCTACAGTGAAGTACCCACTAGCTAACTCAGTATTCAAATAAACCTTAGCCAGAGGAACAGTAATACACCCACTAACTCCATTGATCAGAACACTCTGGGCCAAATAACAGTCCTCCAAATCAGGTACCACACCTGTTAACATGAGGCTATGAGAGGCTCCTGTGTCCCTAAGTACTTGAATAGGATATTTAGTGGAAGTGTCAGACAAAGAAACTGTTCCTATAGAACGAAAGGGTTGAAACTGATCAACAGAACAGCTAGGAAGGTCACTACCAGCTAGAACACTGTCTTGAGTCTCTGTGGGGTTATTAGGACAGGCACTCAAAACAGTCAGTTTAGAAGTTTGGTTGTTGTTGTTGATGTTGTTCCCTAAGCTGCCTGGCCGAACAGCCCCGAGTCCCTGAGGAAGGCCATGGCCACGATCGGGCTTTCCCACAGAGCTCTCATTGAGTGTAGATTATGTTGTTGGCGTAAGTGGTTGTGTGAAATGCAGTCTTCTATGATGTGTTTAATGGTATGGGGTGCTGTGTTACATCCCGGGCAGGCGTCGACAACGGAGTCATCCAGTCTCTTCTGATAGCTCAGGAGAGCTGGATGGTGTCCGCATCTCAGCCTGGCCAGGTGGACTCTGTCCTCGCGAGGAAGGGAGGATTCGGAAGGATGGATTTCGGGAGGTTGTGCATGCAGCTGCGTGTTGTCTGTGAGTGAGTGGATGGATTGGCGAGAGATATGAGTATGGATGTGCTTCTGGAAGTTGGTTCGGGGTGGGCAGGGAGGGAGAGAGGACAATAATTGTGTGTGATACCGTGTGCTGGGTGTTGTTTTGATATTTCTTGGTGTCTGTGGGTGTGTTGCCATGTAGTTTAGTGGGTGGTCTTGGTTCGTGGAGGCTGCTGCCAGGAATTGAGTGCCTCTCATGTCCAGATGGTCTTTGACTTTGAGGATTTTGGTTTCTTGATGTAGGTGATCTGTGGGTGCAGTAGCTGTGCAGCCTGTAATGATCTTCAGGGCTTTGTTTTGAATAGTCTGTAAGGTCTTATGATGTGTTTCAGCTAGGTTAGAAGCCCAGGCTGGGCTTGCGTATTCCATCACTGATCTTATGTATTGTTTATATACTGTGGTGGTAGTTTCTTTGTTGTGTCCAAATTTTGTGTGAGCAAGTGACCTGAGGGCGTTAAGTCTGGGTGTCAGTTTCTTTTTAATGTTTGTGGTGTGCTGTTTGAATGTCATATGAGTATCATATGTTACTCCTAGGATTTTGGGTGTGTGTATGTGTTAGGGGTGTGTTGTTTATGGTGAGTTGAGGGATGTATTCGTGTTCACCTGTCCAGCTTGTGAGCAGGGTTGCGGTGGATTTGGCTGGAGCTAGATTAAGTCTGTTTGTAGTGCACCAGCCATGTAGCGTGTTGAGATAGGGTTGAAGGAGATCTGTTGCTCTTCTTGGGTCATGGTGTGTGCATGTGAGTGTTATGTCATCTGCATAGGAGGCTAAGTTTATTTGGGGCGTATTGGGTGTAGTTATATCGTGCATGTACAGATTGAAGAGTGCGGGCGATAGGACGGATCCTTGTGGGACTCCGTTTGGAAAGTTTCTGATTTTAGATGACTGACCGGCAAAAGATACGTGTGCACATCTGCCTGCTAGGAAGTTGGCCAGCCACCTTTTTGTGTTGTTGTGCATGTTTGTGTTGTAGATTTTGTTTGTTAGGTTGTGGCGGGGGATGGCATCGAAGGCTTTACTAATGTCGAGTGTGGCTAACAGTGATCTGTGTGGTGGTTTAGCTGAGTTGATGCCGTCAAAAGCTCTTTGTGTAAGGTCTGTGAGAAGAGTGTTTGTGGAGTGCAGTGGCCTAAAGCCATGTTGTGTTAGAGCTAGGGGTAGGTCGGGTGTAATTAGTTGTAATACTAGGCGTTCCATGACTTTGGAGGGGGAGCAAAGGAGTGTGATGGGGCGGTGCGAGGAGGGTAGCGTGGGATCTTTGTTGGCTTTGGGGAATGTGATGATGATACCATGCTTCCAAATGTCTGGTATTGTGTTGTGTGAATAGCTGTAGTTTGATATGTTAGTGAGTGCTTGTATGCCTTGTGGTCCCAGGTGTCTGAGGTGTATGTTGCTTATGTTGTCTAGGCCACAGACAGGTGAGTGCTTGAGATTGTTGATGATATGCTTTGTCTGGTGAAGGGTGTATAGTCAGGGTCTGTGGGGAATTGTCTCTTACGTCGGATGACACGTCGGTTGTCTTTGTGAGGTTTTAGGTGGCTGACATGTGAGAAGTGATTGATGAGAGTGTTTGCTTGTTGTTTACATGAAGGAGTAGAGTCTGTTGTTGTGATTGCAGCATGTGATTGTGTTGTGTTGCTGTTGGAAAGTGTGATGCTGTTTAGTGTTTTGTAGATTTTTTTGGGGTTTGTTTTGTGATCAAGTGTTTGTAGGAAGTTATTCCAATTTAGTTTTTGTTGTTCTTGTATTTTGTTGTTAGTTTGGGTGTTGAGTGCTTGAATTTGTTGTGTGATGTCTTGTGTGTGGGGTGCTGGGGAGTGTTTCAGTGTGTCGCGTTGTCTGATGAGGTCTTGAATTTCGGGTGTGAAGTTGGGGTTGTGTCTTTTTCTGTTACCTCTTGGAATGTGTTTCTTGTCAGCGTTTTGGATAGTTTTATTGAGTATGTGTACAGCATTGTTGATGTTAGTGATGGGTGTACTGTTTAGAGTTGTGAAGTGTTGTTCTGTCTCATTTGTAAATGCTTCCCAGTTAGCTCTTTTATAATTGGTGTATGTGTGTTTGTGGCTAGCTGGGGTGAGTCTGGTTTTGGTGGTGATAATGATCGGGAGGTGGTCAGAGCCTAAGGTTCTGACCACCCTCCAGGATGTTGTGGGGGCGAGTTCTGGGGAGCAAAAGGTGATGTCTGGAGATGATGGGTTATAGAGGGCTTGGTGAGGAATATGGGTATGTTGATGGATGTCGTTAAGGATGATGAGGTTATCTGTTTGGTTTTGTAGTACCAGCCCTCTGTCTGTGTCGGGGTTGTCGACAAACCAGGCCGACGTCTTGGCGTTGAAGTCACCACCCAGGATGATGTGTGGGGTGTTTGTGATATGTTGTAAGTGTGGTCTGTATTCATTTGGTACTGTAGGGGATGTTTGGGGAGGGATGTATGTGTTTATGATGGTTATGTTGGATTTGTTGCCAGTGCGTATATTAATTGATTGTATTTCTGTTGTGTTATCATTTGGGGGGAGGAGGGATTTGGTTTGTACACTGGTTACTATGTATGATATTTCATTGTGTACCAGGGTGATGAGGCCACCGCCCCCGCCGACAGCCCGGTCTTGTCTGATGGTGGTGAAATTATGAAATGTGGGTGTTTTTTGTGATGTGCGGAGTTTTGTTTCTTGTAAGATGGCAATGTGTATGTTGTGTTGATGAAGTGTGAGAGTTCGTGTTTCTTTGTGTTAATGCCATCTATGTTCAATTGGAGAATGTTAATGTTATGTGCACGATGTATGTTGGGTGCTGCTGCACGAGGATGGGGTGGGGGTGAGGGAGGGGCTGGAGGTTGGGATGGGTGAGGTGGGGGTGGGGATTGGGGAGCAGGAGATGGGGGTTGGAATGGATTAGGATGGGGTGTGGTATGTTGAGTTGAGGATATGGATGGTATGGGGAGGTTAGGTGGGTTAGGGAGGAGAGGTGGACGGGTTTTAGGGGGGGGAGTGGATGATATGAAAAGGCTAGGTGGGTTGGGGAGGAGAGGTGGACGGGTTTTAGGCGAGAGATTTGACTGGGAGAGGGAGGGGCATGAGGAACAGGTCCAGGTGTTCGTGTAGTGTTTCTTGGAGGCAAGTGTTGTACAGGTGAAGTGGGTCCGGTTCCTGCATGCATTGCAGAGAACTGAACCCTTAGTGTGGCGACTCGAAGTGATGGGTTTTGAGCAAGTTGGACATATGTATGTGTACGTGGGTCCTGGGTTGCTCTCAATGTCTCCGGCTAGAAGAAGTCTTATAGAAATGACAGCCGGAGAGTCATTTCTCGGTGTAGGAAAAACTGTGTGATGTGTGTGTGTGGTGTGAGAGGTGTGGAAATTCCCGGCGCGACCGAAGCCGCTCCAAGGACCCGTGCCCCCAGGGAGGGGGCAGGGGATAGTTGTGACGGTTTGGCTCCCGAAACTGCTCCCCGCGGCCAGCATCCGGTTGTCCTCCACTGGTCGATTGATCTTGTCTCCGGCCGTGGAGGGTCGGCAGCCATCCGCGGTTGGCAGCTCCGGGAGGTGGTCCCACGACGTAGACGCCGCCACATCAGGACTGGTTAAAACTAGAAGTAGCTGGTTCACTGGTAGGCAAGTTAGAAGGAATGCTAGAAGTAGCCAGAACTTGTTCTGGGCGTCTTTCCCTGCCTTTAAGCTTAGGACAGTCCCTAATGTGATGACCGGTTTGTTTACAATAAGCACAAATCAAATAAACTCCAGTGTTCCTCAGGGCTCTGTCCTATCTCCTATTCTCTTTCTAATTTTTATAAATGACCTCCTTAACTGTACCTTAATTCCCATCCATTCATACGCAGATGACTCAACCTTACACTACTCCATTAGTTTTTCAGAACGCCCCAGCCAGCAATCCCTCAATGACAAACGTAATGAAGCCATAGAACTCTTAAATTCTGATCTAAATACTATTTACAATTGGGGCAGAGAAACCTTGTTAACTTTAATGCTTCCAAAACCCAATTTCTCCATCTATCTACCCGTCAGGATCTCCCAGCGGACTATCCCTTATTCGTCAACAATACAAAAATCAACCCTTCATCTTCTCTCAATATTCTTGGTGTCTCTTTTTCTTCTGCTCTCATTTGGAAGGACCATATTACCAGTCTTGCTAAGGCAGCCTCCCAGAAGCTGGGTGTGCTCAACCGCCTTAGGGGATTCTTTTCCCCTGCACAGCTTCTTGCTCTGTACAGGGGCATAGTGCGCCCTTGTATTGAGTATTGTTCACATGTGTGGGGAGGTTCCTCTCACACCGCTCTCCTAGACATAGTTGAAAGGAAGGCCTTTCGTATCATTAACTCCCGTCCACTCACCAACTCTCTGCAATCTCTCTCTCTCCACCGCAATGTTGCATCTCTCTCGCTATTCTATCGCTACTATAATAATCAGTGTTCCTCAGAGCTATCCCAGTGCATACCACCTCCTTTACGTAGGGCACGTGGTACCCGTCTTACAATTTAATCCCACCCAACTCTGTGCAACTCTCCAACCCAAGAGTGAAACATTGCTCTCAAACTTTCTTCTACTCAACAGCTGAGCTCTGGAACTCTCTCCCAGAATCAGTCTTTCCCTCTTCCTATGACTTAAATTGCTTCAAACTCTGTGTGTCCAGGCATTTTGGCTCGAACGTCCCTTGATTTTGGCCCCGTCACTCTTTCAACTATGGGGGAGGCAATCGCTATAGGCAGTTATGCCTTTTGCCTCCGTCAATCACATAGAAAAAACAAAAAATACAAAATATATATATATACTGTATATAAATATATATATATATATATTTATATATATATATATATATAAATATATATATATATATATATATGTTAGTAAAGCCAGGTAATAAATTTTCTTTAATTCATACGAGGTTGAAAGAAATGGCAATTTCTGCGTTGGAAATTTTATTATTCAAAGTTTCCAGGTCTCTGATGAGTTTTCGTTGGGTGGCAGGAAGTAGATGAATGAGATGAGCAAAATTCATGGTGGTACAGGGTTACATAAATGTACATGATGATGCAGGATATACAGGATTTTGCGAACTTTTTTATGGGTACCATCGAGGAAGAGCTGCTAGCTGCCCAACGACCCGCCATCTACTGTAGATACGTGGATGACATCTTCGTGCAAATCAAGGACCTCCACGAACTACAGGAATTCCAGCGTCGCTTCATGACCTCTTCCGGACTTAACTTCACCTTTGAAAAATCAAACAATGGACAACTCCCCTTCCTCGACATCCTCGTAGCTCTGAACGACCATGGGTTCAAAACCACCGTCTACACTAAACCTACTAACACAGGACAATGCCTCAACGGCGATAGTGAATGCCCCCGCCGTTATCTTCTATCCTCCATCTCCGCCTATGTAAGGAGAGCCCTCACGCACTGCTCTACCTGGGCCGACACCCACCAGGAACTAGAAAGACTATCCCAAGTTTTAGTGAATAATGGATACTCCAACTCCGACATCTCCAGCACCATCAACCACCATCTTGAAAAATGGTACACCCAAAGCCCTCCCAACATTGACCCCCCCAATCAAATTAAGATCTTCTACCGCAATTACATGTCCTCTGAACACAAAAATGACGAGGCCGTCTTAAAAGAAATAATCTCCAAGCATGTCCACCCAACCAACCCGGAAAACAAAGTCAAATTAATAATTTATTACAAATCCCCCAAGACCTCCAACCTCGTTCTCCGCAACAAACCAGCTTCCACCAAGATAAAGAGCCCGATGACCGACGATCACGTCATTTACCAACATACCTGTAATTATGAGGACTGTGGACCTCATTCCTATATTGGCATGACGCAGACTCGTCTTTCACGTCGGTTAACTCTTCACCTTCAGGCTGGAGCCATCAAAGTCCACTATCTCACCCCCAACCACCCCCACCTCACACGCAACGAGTTAGAGAAACACACCACCATACTCGATAAAGAAAGTGACCCAAGGAGATTACCTATACTCGAAGCATTATATATCCAAGCCTTACATCCTAACATCAACAACCAAACTCTAGACCTTCAGATCCTTCCTTCTGCCAAAAGGCACTACCCTACAGGACCTAACGCCCCTCCTCGCCCCCCGGTGCCCTTGACGCAGCCCCCCGCGCTATCTCCTTCAGCTTCGTCTTCTGCCGGCGCCACACGGACCATACAACTTAGGCCACGCCCCTCGACACGCAGCCAATCAGCTTTGACCCCGCCACCCGACCAACATCATCCCGCATCCAGTGCGCCTGCGTGAAGCGGTTCCCCCTTTTGCACTCCTAGAATACCCCTCCACCAATAGGAGACTTTTGCCCCCTGATTTTCGCCTCCTCTGATCCTCCACCCTCTATATATACCCTTCCTGTTTACCTTTTATATCATTCTACCCTTACTTGATAATGCTGGTTGTCCAGTGAAATGCGTCGTATATCCTGTATCATCATGTACATTTATGTAACCCTGTACCACCATGAATTTTGCTCATCTCATTCATCTACTTCCTGCCACCCAGCGAAAACTCATCAGAGACCTGGAAACTTTGAATAATAAAATTTCCAACGCAGAAATTGCCATTTCTTTCAACCTCGTATGTATTAAAGAAAAACAAAATATATATATATATATATTTACCTCATGGAAAATATGAAACTACTACGTTACTACTTCATGTTAATGCAATGTTTTCACAAATATCCCCTTCTGTGCCTTCGCCATTTTTGGTTATATTATTAAATCTATATTTAGTCGATTTTGTGCAGCTCAAGAAGGATCTCTGGTAGTAAAAAAGGTGAAGTGAGATAGTTCGATGCTTGTTAATTGATGGAGGCACTTTTATTTTTGTTCTCCTAGGTGTATGCAGGTTGACTGTAACAAGTTCCTCTCCCAAATCCGAAAGAGTGAGAGGGCCTAATTCAAGGGACTTTGGGCTAAAAATGTCTGGATACACGAAGTTTAAAGCAGTTTAAGTCATATGATGAAGGAAAGATTGATTGAAGGAGAGAGTTCCAGAGTTCACTTGTTGAGTTGAAGAAAGATTGATAAAATTTGCCAATTCTTGGATTTGAGAGCTGGACGGAATAGGATCGCACTCGCCATAAGTGACATAAGTGAGGGGGTATGCACTGAGAGAGCTCTGAAGAACACTGATTGTTGTAATAGCGATAGCAGAGTAGAAGAGATGCAACACTGCGGCATGTAGAAAGAGATTGTAAGTATAGGTATCGCCAACCAACTTGACAATAATATCGACCCCTGACCTCTTCGTAACTCAAAAGGACCTTAAGCAAACTGGCTGTAAATATCCACACCTATTACCTGGTGGACTCTTCCCAAATAATAGGAATTTCAGCCCAATTGGATTTATTCATTTTGAGTTTTAAGAAGTTAAGAGGCCCAAATTATTGTCAAGTTCGTTGGCGCTACCTATAAGAGGAAGTGAGTTGATGGGATAAAATCCTTTGGACTCTACTCTTTTAAGAAGTGCGGTATAGGTGGAGCCTCCTCACATATTATGCGAACAATAGTCAATACAGGGGCGCACTGTGCCATGATACAGAGCAAAAATCTGTGCGGGGGTGAAGAATCCACGGAGACGATTTACAACACCTAACTTTTGGAAAGCTGCTTTAGCAAGAGTGGTAATATGATCTTTCCAAGAAAGGTTGGATGAAA
The DNA here is from genome assembly GCA_032716605.1 of Paralithodes platypus. Classification (NCBI taxonomy): domain Eukaryota; kingdom Metazoa; phylum Arthropoda; class Malacostraca; order Decapoda; family Lithodidae; genus Paralithodes; species Paralithodes platypus. Next base: position 24,834,757 of record CM064530.1, read on the forward strand.
AAGATAACCTAGAATATTGAGAGAAGAAGAAAAATTGATTTATGTATCGTTGAAAAATAATTGATTGTCCTGTGGAAGATTGTGATGAAGCGATAGAGGGTGAAATTAGGTCATTGAGGCGTTGAAAGTAACAAGATTTTCTCTGCCCCAATCAGAAATAATTGATAGATCGGAAGATAGGTACTCTATAGCCCTTTTACGTGAGTATATAGTTTAAAGATGGCACCCGTACTGAAAGGTTAATGGAATCGTAGTTAACTAAGTATGTAAGATGCCAATTAGCAATCAGCTAAAAAAGAATACAATAAATAAAACAAATATATAAACAAGCAAACAAACTTGTTTTTCTTCAGTTATTGGGTTTACAGTACAACATCAGTGTATGTTAACTCACTGGATTCCAGCGCCGCAGCCCATGCGTCGGCAATGTATGTAACGCTAAACCCCAGCGCCACATACGTTGCGTCCGCTACTACAAAATTATTTACTCTTGTCCTATGGTAGCTAGAGGCTTGAGGATGGTATGGGAAGCTACCTTATGATCTTGCCGAACAGTGGCGGTACACGGGAACCTCCTAGCCCATCCGCGCGGGTGAGTAAGGGCGGATGGGGAAAGCCAGTTTACCCACTTATCCCACCGCCACTTTTGTGCTTATTTATTCTTATCCTATGGTAGCTAGAGAGTTCAAATTCATATGGCATATACCTTATGATGTTGCCCAACAGTGGCAATACTTATCAATTGGCAATACCCAAGTCCCACCGCGGTGGGGTGTGGGGAGAGAGAGCACGGGAGTGGAAGGACTGGGCGGCCTCCCACCTCCCGCCTGGCCCAGTTTCCTTGTTTACATCATGAGTTTTGGATGTACTTCGTCGCCTCGCTATGTTTATCTCTCCCCTAACGCTTCCCATAACATAGTTGATTCCCCACCAAGTGGGGAAGAGGAGGAGGAGGAGGATCCAGATCCCACGGCATTCCTCAAAATCCCGCCAGCTCATGGTAGGGGTATGAAGAGACGAAATAGTGTGTCATGTTGCTACGTACACAGTAAGTTTATGTGTAGACTGGTCCTCCCCCACTCCCCCTGCCTTCACCACCTCCCCTGTCTCCCCACTAAGAATACGTCAAAACCCATATTTCTAAGTCAAAAGTGCCTAAAACACTCATATTCTAACTATAAAACATACGGTAGAGTATAAAATCAATAAACAGAGTATGTGAGAGAGGCATAATAAAAGTGTGGGTGAGTGAAGGGGAAGTCGGGTGTCATTCAGCTGGCAGTGTGTACGTGCGTGAGTCCATGAACAAGGTGGACGCCAGCCCGCCAGTCGTCATGGTAACTAGGACGCTCGCAAGGCTTGCCACTCCCTCGACACTTATAAAACTTGAATCTATGCACTTATGACACTAACTTCACTTACAATGACAATATGTGATACATGTTGCTAATATCTGAACTACGGAGGCACTCATGATGCTCGGGTGGTGTAAATAACCGTCACTCGAAAACTGGACGCGTCGTACATCTGCCATGCTGCCGCACTCAGCTGTGTCTTGAAGGGCGGGAAGCTTGAAGGCCACCCTGCATCACCTGATGGCTGAGGCTGACCCCCCCCCCCCTTACATAGGACCCCAAAATGACCGAGGTGAGTGTTTTTTTGTGTGTTATTCTTCATTTCTCACCTATTTAAGCTAAAAAACAAAAAAAATCTGCTGGTCTCTCAGTGTACATTTAATCTAAACTAGCTGGGGTTCAGTGGGTTAATATCCCTACAAATATTACATATATTTTTCTTGTTCAGGGTTATACAATATTATATACGGTTTGGTGATGTTGGAACGTAATTTCAACAAACAATTATTATGATAACTGCCCAATATAAAGGATAATTTTGTTAATTTCCTAAATTAATTAACCAGCAACCCGAAATGGAACGTAACTGTTTTGTGTCTGGTATTGACCCACAACATTTTTCTATACAGTAGCTTATATTTTTTTCTATCTAACCATGTATTTTTTACAAAGATATATATCTATGTTTGGGCATTATATTTATTACATTTTTGTATTGGAAAATTATGAATATATATTTGGATCTGAATGCTATCAAAAGAATACTTTTGCTGACAAACGTATAACTAGTATAAGCGTACTAACCGAGGTACCCGAACACTGTGAGGGTTACAAAGTAGTCCGGATATCCAGTGAGGCTGCACTATGATACTGAGCTCTACAGGATTCATAAATTCACGAAGCACAGATTTGTATTCACTCTCTAAAACCTTGGGATAAATACACAAATAAATATTATATAAATCATAATATATATAATATATACAAATATATATATATATATATATATATATATATATATATATATATATATATATATATGCTATCAGTGAGTTGTCCTCCAGGATAACGTATTTTCAAAAGGAAAAGCGTAGCCAAAACAAGGAAGATCCCCATCTTCATATTTATTGCAATATTTCGGACTCTGCGTCCATCATCAGGTCAGTACACGATCCTATAAAATGAAATTACCATACATAAAATTTCGTAAATAGAAGGACCCGTAAAATAGTTTAATACAAAGTAAATAAGGGTATAAAATACCTAAATGAAATTAATTCGTTAACAAAACACTAGTACCCATGAATAAAAGGAAAACTAATGCGATATGACTAAATAATAAAGACAAATCCCTACCCACCTAGATCCAACTCCAAGCCCACCTCGAGTACAACTGAAGACCATTATTTGATCATTTAACACTAACACCGACAACCCCAAAGACACAAAACAAAAGAACATCTGAAAATGATATATTCTGACTGGACGTACAATGTGAAATACTCCTAATGAATTTGAAATTAAACAAAACAAATATGAAACAATTAAAACTAAACTATTTGAAAACTGACTAAACAACTGAATCAGTTCATAGTATTTAGTTCCGGCTTGAGTTGTTGAATTAATATTTTTTCCCCTAAAAAAGTATCTTGTTCATTATTGAATTTACCTATTATTTCAAAATCATTCACTGAGAAAAGATGGTCATTCTCATGTGAATGATTTCTTATGGCCGAAAAGGGCATTTTATTAAGATATTGACCCGTTCTATAGCTCCTACCCAAATGTTCAGATATTCTAATTTTGAAATGTCTGGAAGTACATCCGACATACCTAGCATTACAGCTGGGACACGAAAATTGATATACAATATTTGAACACTTCAGGTTAGGAATACGGGCTTTAAAATTGAAAAATGAACCTATAGTGAAATCATTATTGAATATTATTCGAAAGTTGACGTCAGGAAATTCAATTTTGAGAACGGCTAGCAACTTCTTCCTGAACAAGAAACTTGATTCTCCATAGAAAGGCAATTTAACATAATATTATTTGATAAGTTTAGGTACTTCCGAAACTGTGACCTCTAAATTTTGCTTCGTGTATAGAAATGTTTTAAGTACTTTATTAAATACATTCATAGTATAATTGTTGGATATAAAATACTGCTTCAAAAACTCGAATTCTAGATGCATAACATTAAAATTAGAACACACATTGTAGGCACGATTTAAAAGTGTTTTAATAGAGTTTATTTTGAAAATATCTGGGCAGAAACTAAGCCAATTGAGACTTACACCAGTAAAGGTTCGTTTCCTAAAAACATCAGTGATCAATCCGTTCCCGGTTTTGGTTATTTTAACATCCAGAAAAGCTAATGTACTGCTATCTTCAACCTCCATTGTGAAATTAATATTGGGATGTTGTTTATTCAAATACTCCAAAATCAAATGTATATCCTCATTTCTATTGAAAATAAAAAAGCAGTCATCTACATATCGTCTATAAAAAAAGGGTTTGAAATCTTTAGGACAATTATTAAGCCAAATTGCTTCATTGTGGCACAAAAAGGTATCTGCTAAACTAGGTGCAAGGCACCCCATCGCACAACCATCGATTTGATTATACATTTCTTTATTGAACAAAAATAATGATTCAGACGTAGCAAATTTGAGTAGATTATTAACAGTTTTCCTATCAAGTCCGTAAAATTATTGTGGATTAGTTTTACTGAGAATGATATCTATGGTTTCTTGTAGTGGTACATTGGTATATAAAGAAACTACATCAAAGCTGGCCATGACAAATTCAGGGGGTAGAGTTAGTGACAGTAATTCGTCTACAAATGTCTTGGAATGTTCTGCAGTATATTCATTATTGATATGGGGCTTAAGTAATGGAATGAGAAATTTACCAAGTTTGTAAGCTGCTGTATTTATGGTTGAAATTATGGGTCTTAATGGTACATTTAATTTGTGAATCTTTGGAAATCCATATAAAATCCCGGGGGAAGTTCCTGAAGCATACAAAAGATTAAAATTTGAAATTCCAATATTATCCTTAATAGAACGAAGAATTCGATTTAGTTTATCTTCTAATTTAATTATATGAGAAAATAGGCTACCAGTTACTCGCTGAAATTTAGATCTATCTGAAAGTATTTGCTTAATTTTAGTAAAGTAGTCAATTTTATTTAAAATGACCACTACCCTTCCTTTGTCTGGCTTGGTAACAATAATGACCACTCCCCTTCCTTTGTCTGGCTTGGTAACAATAATGACCACTACCCTTCCTTTGTCTGGCTTGGTAACAATAATGACCACTACCCTTCCTTTGTCTGGCTTGGTAACAATAATGACCACTACCCTTCCTTTGTCTGGCTTGGTAACAATAATGACCACTACCCTTCCTTTGTCTGGCTTGGTAACAATAATGACCACTACCCTTCCTTTGTCTGGCTTGGTAACAATAATGACCACTACCCTTCCTTTGTCTGGCTTGGTAACAATAATGACCACTACCCTTCCTTTGTCTGGCTTGGTAACAATAATGACCACTACCCTTCCTTTGTCTGGCTTGGTAACAATAATGACCACTACCCTTCCTTTGTCTGGCTTGGTAACAATAATGACCACTACCCTTCCTTTGTCTGGCTTGGTAACAATAATGACCACTCCCCTTCCTTTGTCTGGCTTGGTAACAATAATAGATTCATCTTCACTAAGCTTTCTAAGAATGTCAACATCATCAGGTTCAAACACAGGAGACAATACATCACCGTTTGATCGTTTAGTCGAATTAAAACAAAACCGACCTAAATCCTTTATTTTCCGTAGAGTATCTCCTATCACTCTTCCACTCCGAAGTAATCCATTATTAGCACAGTCAGTGACAAAGTTACATAGCTTATGTATACCCAAATAATGTTTAACAAAATTGGTCTTATAATAAGGAATGCAAAAATGCAAGCCTAAGGATAATAATTTTTGTTCTCTACTTGTGAGGACTCTACTCGACAAATTAAAAATGCAATTTTCATTCCAGTTTAGCGGTCCAATACCAAGGTCCTTCAGTTTATTGTCATGGCGTCGTCGGACATCAGTGTATGAAGTACGAGTATTAGTTTTCATTTTATTCATGCGGTACTGGTGTTTTGTTAACGAATTAATTTCATTTAGGTATTTTATACCCTTATTTACTTTGTATTTAAACTATTTTACGGGTCCTTCTATTTACGAAATTTTATGTATGGTAATTTCATTTTATAGGATCGTGTACTGACCTGATGGACGTAGAGTCCGAAATATTGCAATAAATATGAAGATGGGGATCTTCCTTGTTTTGGCTACGCTTTTCCTTTTGAAAATATATATATATATATATATATTATATATATATATATATATATATATATATATATATATATATATATACTATATATATATATATATATATATATATATATATATCTTCTATGTAATATTGCATAATTTTTATTCAATTGTTTCTCATCTATAGTTTGATACATTAAATAACAATAGGCTTTTATTAGTACTTTTAGTCTTTGGTGTATTACTTGTGTTGGCCTTTTCCCAACCCAATAATGTTGGACCAAGGTAGTAATAACCCAATGACTGTTGACTGAGAGAGAGAGAGAGAAAGAGAGAGAGTATGTGTGTGTGTGTGTGTGTGTGTTTGTGTGTGGAAACAATAATATTAATGTCATATTATCAGAATATACTATACCAAACAAATCAGAGTGAAATGACGAAGACCAAATATATAACGATAAGATAAACGCAATCGTAAAGAACAGGCAAGCAACGGAAATGTTTAAAGCAATAATAAAAGAGAAATACAATTCAAACCGCACAGGTAACTCACACTCGGTGAAACTTTCCTATTGATCAACGCAAGAGTTTAACCCCTTACCGACGGGGATGTTTGTAACTTCTACTACCTTTCTGGCGGGCATATTTACCCTAAACGAGCTTCATTCCATGCTCTTTTTCATGAATAAACAAAAGCCAGAGCATAGTACAATTATGAATCAGTGAAAGGGCAATAATAGAACTTTCCAATGACACCTGAATCATCCTTGTACGACCAAGGGTTATCCTGTAGCGATCGCGCAACGAGAGGTGAAAAATCCTAAAATAACGTATTTTCCCAATTTTTTTTCCTGGTCTCGCGAGGCCGTGGGTGTGGAATGTTGTGGTGGGGAGCTCAGTCGTGGCTCTGTGGTTGGGCCGATCGGTCAGAGCCCGCCTATCGTCCTCCCAACGCGTGGACTCTCTCTCAGAGCCGATAATGTGCTCAAAATCCCGCCCGACTATTGTCGGCCACCGCGGAATAGGCCACTTATCTCTCGCCTAACATATGTTGGGCGCCGCGGCTTGAGTGTTAACAAGAATTATTTTCTTTAACCCATTGGCTGCTGGAGACGTTCTGGAACGCCATGGCAATTTACAGCATTTTACAGGTTTTTATAGCCTCTTAAAGCCTGTAGAATTGAGTGTCAGTGGGCAGGAGCGTGAGAGGGTACCCTCCGCTCTCCAGCCAGGCTGCTGAGGCACTGAGGAGTATGAGTCATCCTCTCGCTAGACATACAGTGCTGCCAAAGGCAAATGTAGCGCGACATTTGCGATAATTGCTCAGTAATAGCAAATGTATATAGTAGCGCTGCAGCTCTGAGCTACGAAGCTCATTCTGGTGTCATTTTGAAGCTATTTTCTTCTAAATTTTGGCTAAATATATTTAATTTCATTCAGACACTTGCCTAATCAATCAGGAAAGCCTGAATTAAACCCTAATATGGATGAAATAGGCGGAAATATGCTCACAGTGCAAGTGTTAATACCAGTAAGCTTGATGGATCAATAATTTATTAACGTTTAGTAACCAGTTCCTTGATCATAGTTCAGTAGTATATAAACTATAACCTTTTAAAAATAATAAGAAACCGGCTGTAAAATAAATACAATGGCTCAGGTAACTCTTTAACCCTTTTTTCTGTGGGCTTTTTTGGCTATTAGGGCATATTCAGGCACTCCTGAATCAATAATTAAGCATCTGCATTAAATGAAATGTATTTAGCCGAAAACTAGATATAAATACCGGTAGCTTAAAAATGACACTAGAATGAGCTTCATAGCTCGCGGGGTTCACCAGCAGCGCTGCCATAGACATTTGGGAAAACTCGCTATTCATGAGCAATGTAGCGCTTATTTGCCTTTGGCTGCACTGCTGAGACCCGGGGCTGGGGTCTCAGTGCACGATTTAAAAGCTTTAATAGCGTGGAAATTGCTGTAAATTGCCATGGCGTTCCGGAACATCTCCTGCAGGGAACCAACCCCCGGCCACAGGCAGCGGAGAACGCTCGCTCACTCATATGCAGCGTCACAAATAGGAAACAGAAAAAAGTACTAATTTTTACCGATTTTGGCATTCGTGAACAAGATCGTTGCAAGGTAACCAGATGTCGTAGTAGGATGAATCAGGTGTCATTGGAAATCTCATGACGGAGGTATGGGGAGGCAACAAAAACCTCCCCTAGAAATAACTTGTAAGTTAATAATGTATAGGTATATTTATATGTGAACAGTTGTTAAAGATATGAACCCAAATTATATTGAGTACAATATATACAATTTATACGAAGATATATGATTGAAAACACAGAAAATATTTTATTGTAAAACAACTGATATGTAATCAGGAACAACTTTATGATGTTCTCGTGGCAAGGGAGGTATTTGTTTTTTGGTGACCACTTTTTTCCTCATGTCTAGCCGCATTACTTTTTAACATATTAAGAAATTTGCCCCATCAGTTCAGCGATTAAAAGATATTTCGCCGCATTTCATTGTCAATATTTAGACCGTTCATGCCATTTATATGTTGATTTTCCCCTGGCGAGCGATAGCGAGCCTGTAATTTAGTAGGATGCGGCGTTCGGGTAAGTATTGTTTTCTAATTAAAAATGCACAAACAAATCTCGAAGGGGGGTTTTGGGGGGCTTTTGAAGGCTTAATAGAGATCTAGGGAACAAACCAAACAAAAATGACAGAACTGAACTTTGAGACGTCAAGGTGTGAAAACAAATATCCCGAGTAGTTTGAAAGAACATGTTGGACTACGGGAAGCTATGAAGTTGCTGTCTGTTTGACGGAGGCGAGAGGGGAGGATAGAAGGAAGGACAAGATGAAGTATATGAAGTTTGAAAATAATAATGGAGACACAAGGATGGAGGAAGATAGCGGGCAAAGAGAGAGAGAGCGAGAGAGAGAGATCTGAAAATAGTAATGGAGAAACAAGGAAAGGAAGGACAGAGAGAAGGAGAAACAAGAGCGAGATTGGTTGGTAGAAAAGGCTACATACAAATTTGGTGGAGCCATGGTAATGTAATGAGGATGTTATATTTATTATTACATGGTAAGTATAGACTTATTATTACCTACATATATGTTGACCATAGTATAATGTTTATTATTACATGGTAAGTATAGACTTATTATTACCTACATATATGTTGACCATAGTATAATGTTTATTATTACATGGTAAGTATAGACTTATTATTACCTACATATATGTTGACCATAGTATAATGTTTTGTATTTGGTTTTCAAATTAAAAACCTGACGAAGCTTTATCACAATCCATCTGTTCTTTGAAAATGATGTAAACAACCAGGCAGACAAACTAACACAGCTGACACAAATACCCTGACTCAGTCCCAACCCAATTACTTACCTGAAAGAATAAAGTTGAAGTCAATTTGAGATTGAAGGAACAAATTAGTATCCGAAGAAAACAAATATATAATGTATTGACCTGGTTAATGTATGTGTTTCGTCATCTTTAATCTATTTACATTCTCTAAAATAAAGGGATATATAGAAACCGATGTTGTTTATAGTAAAACAAGGTATCCATACTTCAGATGGACCCCAAAAACTCTTCTGTAAATGTCTTCATCTTCCAGTGGCTATGAGTTGGAAATGTAGACTCTTCTTATTTTCTCGGTTGAGTTGAGAAATTAACCATAGTGGATGACTAAGCAGGGTAAATGTGACACCTAATCTCTTCTAAAGATGTACTTTCTACTGTTACGTCCTGGGATATATAAACACTGGGCTCTTTCTATTGGACTAGGTATGCGGCAACAAGCAACAACGGAAAACGCTAGATCCAACCCTTATCTATAAACCCAGGCAACAAACCACCCTAAACCGTCGAGAGTCCTGCCTGGACAACGAGGTATCCTATGACTCGGTTACAGGGTGCACGCACTATAGACTGCTGATAGTCAAGCAGGCTATATAAAAGATCACACAATTAAGTTGACTTAACCCTTAAAAAGCGGCTCACAACTTAAGTCGAGTTAAATAAAGCTGGACTATGTGGCGGCGCTCGACATAGGTCGAGTGGCAATTTCAGCACGTAATGTGGCTGAGAGAGAGAGACAAGTGGTGGCAGGAGACTAGCGAGCGTATGACTGCTCCAGACCACCGCGGCGAACCTACTGACACAAATCTCAGCTCCCTCCTCCCTCTCTCACTCGCTACATACTCAATTATGTACCGAAAGTACCGAATTACCTGCTTTTTGCACTCGCGTTGCACGGTTATTGCAAGAAAACTATCCATCATACAAGGATCGTTATGGTGTCATTCGAAAGCTCTGTTTATGCCCTTTCAGGGATAGATACTTGTTTTACGTTCTGGGTCTTATTTAGGCATGAAAATGATCACGTAAACAGCCCTATTTTGGCTAAAAACACCCCGCTGGGCGGTACACATAAATAAACCGCATAGGCCGCTCGTAAGGTGTTAAAGCTTCAAGGAAAAGATAGATAACGGAATTAAATTGCAGAAACAATTTAATAACAAACTAGAAGAACGTACATTTAACGTTACGTTAATTAATACAACTAATCACCCCTGCGTGAAAGAAGGTGAAAGCAAACAGTCCTCAAAACATCGTACAGGTAGACAAGATGCGGGTTTCTAAACTGCATGCGGCTACTGTAGGATCTGATGCTTAGCAAAGAAAGTACGTTACGGATTTAGAGAACTCTTAACTCATAAGCAGGAATAAATACTAGTGATAGGCCATACAGTGTATAATGGCATAGGTATAATTAAATAAAGGTAGCAACTCGCAACATTACCACATACAGGTGTGCTTCTCACTCTTAGTCAGGCAAGCCTGCTCGGACAGAGTCTCTAAGCCACACCCTGACTCACAATGCTCACAAAAACGGTAAACTGTGGCACAATAACAAGCATACAGAAATAATAAACCCCTAGCTATTAATCTGCCAGGTGGCAGAGGTCTAGCTGGAAGGATATAGGCTTCGGATACCCGGGCTGAGCCACCTGCTCTAGCCTAGGGACGTTCCCAAGTCTGTGCGCCAAATTACTCTAATTGAAAGGGTGCTCTCTTGAGAGACTCAGATTGCAAGTATCTGACTCTCTCCTGGCGACCCTAAAACAAAAGCAAGACGTGCTAGCACAGTGCTGAGTGGACTAGGCAAGGGCCCTCACACAACACAACACTAGACACACAGGGACACAGACAAGAAAATGCCCCCAGACTCCCACGGGTACCCTAGTATAGTCGTGCGGATCCACAGGACTCGCACCAGCAGACTTTACTTAAAGGATCGCAAAAAGCCTCCCCTCCGGTCTAGCCCCTGCTAACCTGACACAAGAACACACTAGCAAGCATGAAACCACCAAATATGAGACAACAAAAAAGCTTCCTAGGTCTCATTAACAATTACATCTCTGCATAAGGCCCAAAATCCTATCTAGTTATCTGAGAGCTCGTCGTTAAAACAATAATAGATATAAGGTCTATCAAGGGGATGGGATAATTAAATAGATTGGTGAAGTAGTGGAAAGAAGGTATACAAAGTAAGAGAGAAAGTTTCTAAGTGGGGTTGAGAGGGATAGATATCAAGGGGGTCCGAAGGGTACGACAGTGAGGTGAGCTCTGAGTCTTGAATCTGTCTGGACCCCGCCCTAGGCATGCAGAATACATCCCAGGCTTGGCAACACTCAACACAGTTGCCGGGTCAAAATCGTCTACCCCGTGCGTGAGTCGAAACTAAGCCTAACGTTGCCAACAAATGCATATGGCAACATCAGGCTCAAGCTAGACTCTCCGCGCGAAGCAACGTCCCCCAGCCGGTCTCTCTCTCCCACTCGTCTCCTCCCACTCTCACTAGACTTACATCTTATATATTATAATGAAACAATCAACTATCGAGAATAAAATATACTAAGATGCGTTGGTCAAGAATAAGGGCAGCTACAAGCTGTGAAACAACATAAGAATATCCCAGACATTAGTTACGTTGTTGTAGGATATATACTAAAGAAAAGCCTGCCGGCCGGCTGCCGCCAGCCGGTTTCTAAACGGCTGGGCAGCCGACGCGCGCGCACGCCCGCACGTGGCTACTATGCAGAAGCGTCACACCTCCCCCAAGATATAAGACCCTTGACTAAGTTCTTCATATCTAACAGAAAGCTTCTCATAGTACCACACACTGTTGCGACACAAGGCACTATATATAAAAAAAATAAAGACTGTTGCGCTCCACCGAGCAAGTTCAACTAACTTAGCGACAATAAGCGAAAACATTCAACTTAGATACTGCTACAACATCTTATACAAAATTCTACACGTTATAAAAAAATAAAGAGTTTTTATAAGGTTTTTGCTTTTTTAATTTGTTTTTTCCGGCTGAACTACAGTGACAGCCTATTTTCCTCCACACTCAACCCTCAATCCTGTGGCAGTCTAACCAACATCATCCACCCTTGATAGACAATCCGCTATCACGTTATCAGAACCGGCAATATGGCGTATGTCCAGATTATACTCCTGAAGCATGAGTGACCACCTGGTCAGCCTCATATTCCGGTTATGAAACTGATTCAAGAATTTCAGAGGGTGATGATCGGTATAAACCACTACGACTGGTCCGAAAGCAGGAACATATACAACGAAGTGCCTGAGCGCCAGCACTATCGCCAGGAGTTTTTTTTCAATTACAAAGTAATTCCTTTGTGCACTATTGAATTTTTTGCTGTAAAAACTCACTGGATGTTCGATACCTTCATCATCTGTCTGTAACAAGACTGCCCCAGCCCCTACGCCACTGGCATCAGTCGCCAGCTGAAAAGGTCTGCTGAAGTCCGGGGCCCTGAGTATGGGGTGGGTACATAACAGGTGTTTCACCAAGGAAAACGCCTCTGCACACTCAGGAGACCACCGGAACTTCTTGTCCTTAGATAATAAGTCAGTTAAAGGTGCCAGTACAGTCGAATAGCCTTTGATGAAGCGACGATAATAGCCTATCATACCTAGAAACCGCATGATTTGTTTCTTAGTCGTAGGCTGGGGAAACTGATCGATGGCTTTGATCTTTGTCTGTGGAGGGCACACCTGACCCATCCCCACCTCGAATCCCAGGTACAAAACTGTGGCTTTCACAAAATCGCACTTACCCAGGTTTACCACCAAACCTGCTTCATTCAGTTTATTAAAAAGCTGTCCGATGTGAGCACAGTGACTGTTAAAATCATCGTCGTATATTATGACATCATCTAGGTACACCGTACAGTTGGGAATGTCGGCTACAATGTCGTTCATTAATTTCTGAAACGTTGCAGGGGCATTTTTCAGCTCGTATGGCATAACATGGCAACGATATGTGGCACCGTCCACCACAAACCCACACACCTCTCGCGCTCGCTCAGACAAGGGCACTTGCCAATAACCCTTAACAAGGTCTATCTTAGTGAGGAACTTGGCCTTTCCTATCTTATCCACACTGTCGTCCACGCGAGGGAGAGGGTAGGCATTTGTGGGGGTTAAACCATTCAACCTGCAGAAATCTATACAAAACCGCACCTTGCCATCTGGTTTGGGCTGCAGTGTGACTGGGGAAGTCCACCTTACTGCACCCTCAGAAATCAGCCCACGTTTCAGCATATAATCCAGCTCTTCCCTAAGTGCTGGTAATTTAATAGGGGGAACACGGTATGGCACTGATTTAAAGGGCGGGTGGTCCCCAACATCGACATCGTGCACCGCTTGAGTAGTGAGGCCAGGATGCTCCGCGAAAACAGCTGGGTTTGAATCAAACAAGTGCTGCACAGCTACACGCTGTTGCTCAGGCAGGTGCAATATCAACTCGTGAGCCACTTGTCTAGAATTCCCCGCCCACTGATCCGCGGAAACATGACAATCCCCTTTATCCTCCCCCGCAGCTTGACTGTCCCTTCCTCCTTCTCCACCACGATCGCTGCAGATCAACACCGGGACAGTGAGAGGCTCGGAGGGGCGCCTCACATACTCCTTCATCAGATTTACATGGCAAAGTTGGTTCTTTTTCTTACGATCAGGAGTAGCTACTAAATAGTCGAGATCAGAAACCTTCCTTACAACCCGATACGGACCAGAATACTTGGCAGACAAGGGGTGTCCCACCAGAGGCAGTAGTATCAGTACCTCCTGATCTACTTCAAACTCCCTCAGCTTCACCTTCTGGTCGTATCTGTCCTTCATCTGAGCTTGTGAACTCTTAAGGTTCCGACCTGCTACCTCCAAGCTCTTTAGCATTCTCTCACGGCTTTCAACTACATACTTTAGAAGCGAGCATGGCTTTGTGACTCCCTCCCAGATCTCCTTGACTATGTGGAGGGGCCCCCTGACCCTGTGTCCAAAAACCAACTCGTTCAGGCTAAATCCTAAGCTCTCCCCAGGTACTTCTCTCGCAGCAAATAAAATGTATGGGAGACCTAGAGCCCAGTCCTTCCCATTTTCCATGCAATAACACCGCAACATACTCTTGAGAGTCGAGTGCCACCTTTCCAAAACTCCCTGACTCTCGGGATGGTAGGCAGATGACACCACAGACACTATCCCATGTTGCTGCATGGTCTGCTTAAACAGAGCAGAAGTAAAATTGGATCCCTGATCAGACTGGATCTCCTGAGGGTAGCCATAACGAGAGAAATAGACAAGTAGGTTTTTGACAACAGTCTTAGCCATCCCGTTGCGCATGGGGTAAGCGTCTGGATACCGTGTTGCTACATCCATTACAGTTAGTAAAAATTTATTGCCGGCACTAGTGGGGGGCAATGGGCCAACCATATCGATAACTACTTTGCTGAAGGGCGGCCCAATGACAGGGATGGGTTGTAACGGGGCTCTCGGGATGACCTGATTGGGTTTCCCAACAACTTGACAAGTGTGACACTGTGACACCCATGACACGACACTCGCCTTTAACCCAGGCCACCAGAAAAGCTTGCTCAGAGCTGCCTCCGTCTTACGTGCCCCCAGGTGCCCTGCCAAAGGCACATCATCAGCTAATCTCAATAAGCTCTCACGGCACACCCTCGGTACTACTAACTGGTCCACTAATCCTGACCCGCCATCCCACTTTTTCTTGGGATCCTGATGTCTCCGATACAAGATCCCCTCGAACAAGAAAAAATCACCAGGCTGCGCATCCCCATCGCTCTCCAGTTCGACAGCACCATTACCACACGCCCTGACTTCAGGATCTTCCAGCTGCATGGAACATATATCAGCAGGTGCGAGATTATCCAAGTTCATCTTAAATAATTTATTTCCACCTCCAATGTCCCGCTGAGCCATCCTTTCCTCACGCTGCGCATAACGATGCTGTCGCAGAGTCTCTTCCTGCCCTGCACCTGCACTAGCGGTGACAGGCCCCGGGGCCTCTCCAGACTCTAACATAGGTGCCAATAATGAGTCACCAAGAAACACTGCCGGCTCAAAACTCTCCAATTGACCAACACTTCCCGTTTTCTTGTGACCTTTCCTCCGCGGTTTGATAGACTGAGGTGGTGGCTGCAAGGCTCCGGATGTCTGAGAACGCGTCACAACACACGCCATGGTTTGTACGCTACACTTCTCAACCCACTCCTGTTCCTCCCTACTAACGTCGGCCGCCTTCTCGGCAACGACCAAGGGTGAAACCTTAGAAGCAGGCACCGCAAAGTCGTTGCCGAGGAGGAGGTCGACGCCCCCAACAGGCAAGTTCTCTACAATTCCTACATCCAGCTCCTTCGCCACACCACCCACCTCCAGCTCCATCCGCACCAGCGGGTAGGACTTTGTAGCATTGATCCCCTGAACTACCACCACCCGAGCAGCGTTAATCGGTCTACCAGTAAAGTTCCTTAACAAGGTCTGAGAAGCCCCAGTATCACGCAATAGCTTAACTCCTCGCCTTTCGCCAGCCCACCTCACAAAACCATGCCCTCTATGACCCCCAAAGTCGTTGCCGAGGAGGAGGTCGACGCCCCCAACAGGCAAGTTCTCTACAATTCCTACATCCAGCTCCTTCGCCACACCACCCACCTCCAGCTCCATCCGCACCAGCGGGTAGGACTTTGTAGCATTGATCCCCTGAACTACCACCACCCGAGCAGCGTTAATCGGTCTACCAGTAAAGTTCCTTAACAAGGTCTGAGAAGCCCCAGTATCACGCAATAGCTTAACTCCTCGCCTTTCGCCAGCCCACCTCACAAAACCATGCCCTCTATGACCCCCAAAGACGTCGCAGACAGGGTTCGAGCCTTCCGAACTCTTGAACACAGGCTGTGTCCCAACCTCTGATGAACTACCCTTGGCAAACTCAGAAGATATAGGCGACACCCCTATGATGCGGGCCAATGACACAACCTTGTTTGGTGGCTTGTTCGGACAAGCATTTGCAAAGTGACCCTCCTTGTGACATGCAAAGCACTCTTTACTCTTTGGTTTCCCTTGGGAGTGGGAGGTACCATTAGACTTCTTATACGGGACGGTATTTGGTTTATGTTCAGTTTTATTGTCAGTGCTACATGGTTTTGTGTATTTATGTGTATCAAAATTCTTGGGAGGGGGAGGGGTACGATCCTTTGCACCCGACTCACTCCTAGCTGCTGCTTCGCACCCTCGAATTAATGACATTCGGAGGTCAGCCATTTCTGCTACCTCCTGGAGAGTTCTAGGATTTTTTTCCTTTATATTTAATGTTAAGTCCCCGCCTGTGCACTTAAAAAACTGCTCCAGGAGAACCAGCTCACTCAACTCCTCAAAAGTAGCTGCCCTCTCAGAACGCAGCCAATGTCGTAGTGCATCAGACAAGTCCCGGGCGTGTTCTAGGAAGGTACTATCCTTGCCCTTAGTAACACCCCGAAACTTCAAGCGGTAAGTTTCTGGTTGTAACTCATAGGCCCGTAGCACAGCCTTCTTTAGCTCATCATAAACTACACAGGACTCTAAAGGTAGTGCATCATACGCTTTTAGCCCCTTTCCTAGGAGTCTTGATGAAACTAATGCTGCCCACTTTTCCTGAGGCCACTGGTGTTCCTGACACTTCTTCTCAAATCGCATAAAAAACTCAGCCACACATAACTCATCGAACACAGGAACTAGTTTAAGCAGGTGCGACAATGATTGGTCCCGATGTCTGTTACCTCCCCCAATATTTCGCCCTGTTACCTCCACTCGAGATCTCTCCAGCTCCCTGTCAGCCCGATACCTAGTAGACTCTGCCTGCAGTTCAGCCTCTCGTATAGCTGTTCTCTCTGCGGCCTCAGACTGAGCTCTAGCAACCTCAGCCTGCACACTAGCCTGTCTTTCGGCAGCCTCAACCTGAGCTCTAGCAGCCTCAACCTGAGCTCTAGCCTGTCTTTCGGTAGCCTCAACCTGAGCTCTAGCAGCCTCAACCTTGGCCATCTCAAGCCGAAACAACAAATCTGGAGTCAACCCTTGAGGAGGGGAAGGTGCATTTAATGGAGAGGGTCCCTGTGATTGAATTCCACGCTGCCATTGACCATCAACTTGGGGGTATGTACTAAATTCAGGCACCCTGACGTTTGATATGGGGGTAGAGTGGAGGGGGGGCTGGGGACCGGGGCCCCCAGTCGCCTCTCCACCCAGGTCTCTCCCTTCTAAACCCAATATCAAAGTCCTCAGCTGATCTTTCCTCATGCCACTTAAACCCTGGTGACCCTGAAGACCTGCCACACACTTTAAGCCATACTTATTCAGCTTCAACACCCTGGCAGCAGTAAGGGGCACCTCTAAAAATCTTCTAGCACCCTCCTCACTACCGACTAGCCACTCCACAGGTCTTTCTCCCTCCGAGCCCGTATCGTGACCTGACCCATTACTGTGTTCCGATGTATTAGACATGTTTGTGTACTGCAGTAATTATCACGGTTATAGAATGTGCCGTATCTCCTATGCAAGTATGTATATACTAATATTATTTAAAGTCTTTAATGTGTTATATTGGTTGCTCCAAAAAAAAAACTCTATGTCCACTGTATTCCTCTAATCATAAGGAATCTCAAAACAAATGACCACTATATTCCTCTGTTCAGTAAATCCTATGCAAGGTCGCCATTTGTTACGTCCTGGGATATATAAACACTGGGCTCTTTCTATTGGACTAGGTATGCGGCAACAAGCAACAACGGAAATTGCTAGAGCCAACCCTTATCTATAAACCCAGGCAACAAACCACCCTAAACCGTCGAGAGTCCTGCCTGGACAACGAGGTATCCTATGACTTGGTTACAGGGTGCACGCACTATAGACTGCTGATAGTCAAGCAGGCTATATAAAAGATCACACAATTAAGTTGACTTAAAGCTTCAAGGAAAAGATAGATAATGGAATTAAATTGCAGAAACAATTTAATAACAAACTAGAAGAAAGTACATTTAACGTTACGTTAATTAATACAACTAATCACCCCTGCGTGAAAGAAGGTGAAAGCAAACAGTCCTCAAAACATCGTACAGGTAGACAAGATGCGGGTTTCTAAACTGCATGCGGCTACTGTAGGATCTGATGCTTAGCAAAGAAAGTACGTTGCGGATTTAGAGAACTCTTAACTCATAAGCAGGAATAAATACTAGTGATAGGCCATACAGTGTATAATGGCATAGGTATAATTAAATAAAGGTAGCAACTCGCAACATAACCACATACAGGTGTGCTTCTCACTCTTAGTCAGGCAAGCTTGCTCGGACAGAGTCTCTAAGCCACACCCTGACTCACAATGCTCACAAAAACGGTAAACTGTGGCACAATAACAAGCATACAGAAATAATAAACCCCTAGCTGTTAATCTGTCAGGTGGCAGAGGTCTAGCTGGAAGGATATAGGCTTCGGATACCCGGGCTGAGCCACCTGCTCTAGCCTAGGGACGTTCCCAAGTCTGTGCGCCAAATTACTCTAATTGAAAGGGTGCTCTCTTGAGAGACTCAGATCGCAAGTATCTGACTCTCTCCTGGCGACCCTAAAACAAATGCAAGACGTGCTAGCGCAGTGCTGAGTGGACTAGGCAAGGGCCCTCACACAACACAACACTAGACACACAGGGACACAGACAAGAAAATGCCCCCAGACTCCCACGGGTATCCTAGTAAAGTCGTGCGGGTCCAGAGGACTCGCACCAGCAGACTTTACTTAAAGGATCGCAAAAAGCCTCCCCTCCGGTCTAGCCCCTGCTAACCTGACACAAGAACACACTAGCAAGCATGAAACCACCAAATATGAGACAACAAAAAAGCTTCCTAGGTCTCATTAACAATTACATCTCTGCATAAGGCCCAAAATCCTATCTAGTTATCTGAGAGCTCGTCGTTAATACAATAATAGATATAATGTCTATCAAGGGGATGGGATAATTAAATAGATTGGTGAAGTAGTGGAAGGAAGGTATACAAAGTAAGAGAGAAAGTTTCTAAGAGGGGTTGAGAGGGATAGATATCAAGGGGGTCCGAAGGGTACGACAGTGAGGTGAGCTCTGAGTCTTGAATCTATCTGGACCCCGCCCTAGGCATGCAGAATACATCCCAGGCTTGGCAACACTCAACACAGTTGCCGGGTCAAAATCGTCTACCCCGTGCGTGAGTCGAAACTAAGCCTAACGTTGCCAACAAATGCATATGGCAACATCAGGCTCGTCCCAAGCTAGACTCTCCGCGCGAAGCAACGTCCCCCAGCCGGTCTCTCTCTCCCGCTCGTCTCCTCCCACTCTCACTAGACTTACATCTTATATATTATAATGAAACAATCAACTATCGAGAATAAAATATACTAAGATGCGTTGGTTAAGAATAAGGGCAGCTACAAGCTGTGAAACAACATAAGAATATCCCAGACATTAGTTACGTTGTCGTAGGATATATACTAAGGAAAAGCCTGCCGGCCGGCTGCCGCCAGCCGGTTTCTAAACGGCTGGGCAGCCGACGCGCGCGCACGCCCGCACGTGGCTACTATGCAGAAGTGTCACACTACCCTCTCTGGGCTTAACACTAATAAGGCGTACGGTCCGGACAGTGTTCCTCCTGTTGTTCTCAAAAACTGTGCTTCCGTGCTGACGCCCTGCCTAGGCAAACTCTTTCGTCTCTGTGTCGAGAACAGAAGTACTCAACATGAATGAATCTTCTAGTGAATAAATAATGTAAACAAAGACTAGACTAAGAGATATATACCCAATAACGAATAAGGAATTAAGAGAGAACGCTGATAATGGTACAGATTAGAATCCGAGAGTCTTGTTATCTGTAATCAGCCAATGTATACAATAAGACAGAACCTCCAGTATATATCTGGGAGTAAACATTGATCAGCTGTTGTTTACATAATGGATTTATGATTTATAGTATATATTATAAATTAATATATGTATCAATAGATTAAGTGATAGACTAATAACTTTGTTTTAAAAGTGTAATTCAGGTATCTTCTGTGGAAGTAGATCAAGTAGCACTATGTTAAATCAACACTACCAGGCTGGTAAACACTGGAAATCTATTCCATGATTACAAGTCCTAAGAGATTACTTCCGAGTCCAGAGTTTAGTTACATAGAGTTATATATAAATATAATCTAACACGTGAGTGTAAACGTGGAAGCTATTAACACGTGAGTGAAGACGTGGACATATGCATTTGAGCCCTATATAAGCTCAAGATTACAAATCAAACAGTTAGTACCAGAACCAGCCAAGTAGCCGTCAAGAACACCACAGCCCTAACAAGGCTCCCCAACCAAACACAGTCATCATGGACTCAGAGAAAGAGAGTCCCAGACAGATACATTTAATCCTAGTGAGTACCAATTGAATAATAGTAAAAAATGTACAAATTAGTAATGGTTGGAAATTATAGGAAATTATAGGAGTTATAGGAAACAACAATGTTATAGTTATCATACAAGCTAAATCACATTAAGCCAAGTATATAATCTCATTCAACACGTGTTATAACAATCCAAGTCGTCTTGGTAAATTATTCAGTCATTTACAACTCTGTGAAACTCTGTGAAATTATTATCTGAAGTGTAATAATATTTAAAATATATATAAATAAATATACAAAAAAAGTGCAAATAAACAAAATTCATAATTTTGTTTTTATAACCAAAATATTTATTCTTATAAATATATAACGATACTCCAACTATAGTAAAACTCTCCTAATTCTTATATATCAATAAATATAGCAATTATAACGTGAGCTAGAGTAAACAACGAGACTTAAAGATACGATAGATATGTGCATCTATCTACATAGTGTGGAGTATGGTTATCAGCCTATAACTATAACATAGTAAGAGATCCTTCATAATCAAAGGATAATATAAAACAGTATTTCTATTGTTATTCCCTTATAGCCTCTTGGATATTGATAATAAAGTAACAAATAGATAAGGGTTAATACGAAATACGACAATGGTGGCAGCGATAAACGATATTCATTCACCCTGTACGTTTGGTGGTAGCGTGTACTTACGGTAGCGGTGATACTTGCAAACAGTCGACAATGGTCGCAGCGGTAACTGATTTTTTTATTTTTGCCCTGGAAACTATATTTTTATTCGCACTGTCGACGATAGTGACATCATTAATCGACAATAGTGACAATGGTAAACGCACGTGATTCTTAAACTACTTTATTTTTGCCGACTCGCCAAAGGTAGCGAGCTGTTAACTACAGTGATTTTTTAGTTGCCCTGCAGTAACTAGAGCAGGTGGTGTGCGATTAACTGTTTATTTTCTTGCTTATCGACCTAACACCAGCGGATTTTTTTCCTATTACCAAACATACCAAGTGATTTTTTTATATTACTAAAAACTATGATGGGTGAAACTTTGGGGAAACAGATTTTTTGGGAAAAACTGGGAAACTAAGATCTTTTGTGAAATGATTGATATCTGAGTTTGAAGTATATTCTGATTCTTCTCTTAGTGGTGATAATAATACGGATTCTGAAGGAAGTCTGTCCACTCCAGATTTAACCTCCAATAGTGATACTAGTAACGGTGAAGACGAAACCATGACAGAACAGGTTATTGCTCACTTGGCAGAGACCATAACAGCTGGTCTCTCGCTAGCTAATAAAAGTAATTTTGCCAAACTCACGAACGTTTCATATTTTTGTGGCGGTCCAGTGAGCCATTCTGATAAGCCAGAGGTTAAGTGTAATACTTCTGCAAGAAACTGGGTAAAGGATCTAGATTCCAAAACACCTGTCCCATTAGAATGGAGTATTCAGGGTAAGCTGGAAGTTGCAAGACTTTACAGCTTAGGTCCTGCTAAAACTATCGTTCAAACACTCCTTGATGATTTAGGCACTATTCCTGATGGTAAAACGGAATGGGAAGTGTTCAGGGATAAATATTTTACTTTCTTCCCCCCTGAACGTACCATAGATAGAGTCATGGGTGACCTGATGAAGGCAACAAAAACTGCCGACGAGACGTATCTAACTTTCTTTTCTCGTTTGAATAAGTTTGCAGCAGAGTTAAAGAAATTAAATTCTGATGCACGGACGGTAAACTCATTAGTGGTGGCTAGTTTCCTAAATAACGCCCCCACTGCTTTCGTCATTCATATTAAAGAATCAGATAGGGAAGATTCACAAAAGATCTGGAGTAAGTTTTTAAGATTTCAGGAGCGAGATCCAAAATTATCAGCAGCAGAGAAAGAAGGAACTGGTCTGGGAGTTAAACGTTCGGTGTTAACCATCGGTAGGTCCGAGGGTGGTTTACACACTGGCGTCCGTAAGCAAACCCAACACAGACAGTATAACACACCCAGTAATGGTAAACAGGCTGTTAAAATACTTTGTAACAGGTGTGGGAAGATTGGGCATAAAGCGAATCTTTGCCGCATGCCTTCGCACAAAATAGCTGGTTTTAGTAGAGGTCTGAGGAAAGGTCCTGATGTCAAATGTTCCCGTTGCAAAGGCGTGGCACATTTTGCAAAACACTGTTCTACACCATGGGAGGCTATTGCTCAAAGGAATGGAGGAATAGCTAGTGCTAGACCTTATAAGCAGTATACAAGACAATCCTATGCTACATCCATGGGGTATCAATCTGACCCCCTGGAATTGCCATATCGCCCGCAGGTTATGAATAGCCCGCACTATGGTGGTTACAGTCAGGCACCCCCTCAGTCACAGGACTATGCCCCCTACCAACCCCCGCCACACTTGTCGCGCGGTCCTAGAAATGTGCCGACGCGCTCAGAGTCAGGTTATGTAAACACTCCTTCGCATGCACATCTTTCAGGAGAAATGGAAAACAAAAAAAGACCGATGTAAGGTTAAAAGTCCTTAGCTCATCTCCGGACGTAGTTTCTAAATTAATTGCAATTCAAACTAACGTAAATGACGAGAAGATGATAGCTATGATTGATACAGGTGCAACTACTAGTTTAATTTCTGAAGAAAAATTGAAGGAATTACCACATTCAACTGATTTGGTAATGGATACAGCAAAGCCTTTGTATAATGTAAATGGACAGCCCCTTTCTGCACTAGGGTCTGTTAACTTGAGGGTATCTATTGGAGGTTTGGTCATACTTCACGACTTTACGGTAGTAAAGAACATGTCTATTCCTACAACCATCCTCCTAGGTACTGATTTCCTCTGTAGTAATACAATTTCCTTAAATACAAACCCTCTATCTTTTTATATCAATGGAGTTCAGGCTAACATTTCTACTTTGGAAGAGGAAGCCATACAGTCAGTACACACTCAACCAGGTAGGACAAATAAACTGGTTAAAGTTACTGTAAGGGAGGTGACAAAACTCTCCCCATGGGAATATGGCTCCGTACTGCTATCATGCGAAAGAGGGAACCAGAAAGGAGAAGAAATTAATGATACAGTCTATGGAGTTTATACGCCATTTGAAGGGGTGCCACAGGCATCTGCGTTTTTTCAAGGTATCATTGCATTATCAGAGGGTACATTTGCAATGAAATTTGCCAATCTCACTCCAGATATAATAGAAATTAAACCAGGTGATTCATTAGGATATGTAGAAGTTTGTGAAAAGGTAGACTTAGATATCTCGGACGAGGTATCTCCTACACAGAAAGATAATATCTGTACTTTGACGCCTAACGAACGAAGTGATGGCTTAGTAAAACACGTAGAGGATTGTTTTGCACATTTATCGGTGGAACAGAAACAAGCTTTGAAAACCATGGTAAAGGAGTTCTCTGACGTATTTTCTTTGGAAAGTGATCCCCTGACAATCAGTCCGTACTTTTTTCATAATATAGAGACAGTTTCGGACCAGGTTGTTTACAGACGTCCTTATCCTATCCCTCATAAATATATTCAGGATGTAAAGGACCAGATTCAAACCTTAATGGAACAAGGAATAGTACGACCATCCCGTTCTTCTTTTAATACCCCGGTAGTCCCGGTAGCAAAGAAAGAAGGAGGATTGAGATTGTGCTTGGATTTCCGTAATTTGAACAAGCTAATTAAGGATGATAGATATCCTTTACCTAACATAGACCGTATTCTAGCTCAGATTGGGGAAAGTCAGTTTTTCACTTGTCATGACTTACGCAGGGGATATCACCAAATTCCCTTGACGGAAGAAAGTAAGAAAACAACTGCCTTTTCAACCCCAGATGGTCACTATGAATATAATGTGTTGCCTTTTGGATTAAAGGATGCACCCTCTAGTTTTCGGATCATAAATCAGGTGCTGATGGGTTTAGTGGGAAATAAGGCACACGTATATCTAGATGACATAGTTGTACCTGGGAGGACCTGGGAACAACATATTGACAACCTGACTACTGTCCTAGAGAGACTACGAGAGTCCTCTCTCAAGCTAAGGCTGGATAAATGTAGTTTTTTCGCTGAGCAAGTACATTATCTAGGTCATGTCGTAGGTACCGACGGAATCAAGCCACAACCTGCAAATATTCAGGCTATAAAGCAGCTAACTCCTCCGCAAACCATGCATGAACTACAGAGTTTCTTAGGAATGTGTAACTATTATCGGAAGTACATCCGACAATATTCGGAAAAAGCCGCACCTCTTACGAAATTGACAGGAGGCAGAACTAATAAGAGGAAAGATAAAACAGTCATTAAATTCACGGAAAGAGAAAATGAAGCTTTTAATGAGCTCAAACATATATTATCAGACGAACTGGTATTAGCATATCCAGATTTCACAAATAAAAGCCTTTTGTGCTCACCACAGACGCGTCAGATATAGCAATAGGTGGAGTACTTCAGCAGGAAGATGAACATAATAGGCTTAGACCTTTAACTTACTTCAGCCGTAAATTGACCCCTGCTGAACAGCGATATTATACAGTTGAGAAAGAAGCATTAGCTATTGTCTATGAATTGAAATACAATCGTAGTTTAATACTAGGATATCAGATAATAGTAAATACGGATCATAGACCATTAATTTGGCTTCTTACTACATGTAGTCCTAGTGGTAGAGTGGCACGATGGCAACTTCTAGTAATTGAATATGATATACAGCCAAAATATTTACCTGGTAAGGATAATGTTGTAGCGGATGCACTAAGTCGCTTAAGAGTCGATACAGAAATAGAAGATAGAGTACTAGCAATTACAGGTATGAGAGTTCGTGTTAGTCAACGCACAACGCCCACAATCGCGGCTATACAAAATACAACCCATTTAAACACGAATAATACACCTAGCAATGAGACTAAGGTACATGACAATAATACACCTAGCAATGAGACTAAGGTACATGACAATAATACACCTAGCAATGAGACTAAGGTACATGACAATAATACACCTAGCAATGAGACTAAGGTACATGACAATAATACACCTAGCAATGAGACTAAGGTACATGACAATAATACACCTAGCAATGAGACTAAGGTACATGACAATAATACACCTAGCAATGAGACTAAGGTACATGACAATAATACACCTAGCAATGAGACTAAGGTACATGACAATAATACACCTAGCAATGAGACTAAGGTACATGACAATAATACACCTAGCAATGAGACTAAGGTACATGACAATAATACACCTAGCAATGAGACTAAGGTACATGACAATAATACACCTAGCAATGAGACTAAGGTACATGACAATAATACACCTAGCAATGAGACTAAGGTACATGACAATAATACACCTAGCAATGAGACTAAGGTACATGACAATAATACACCTAGCAATGAGACTAAGGTACATGACAATAATACACCTAGCAATGAGACTAAGGTACATGACAATAATACACCTAGCAATGAGACTAAGGTACATGACAATAATACACCTAGCAATGAGACTAAGGTACATGACAATAATACACCTAGCAATGAGACTAAGGTACATGACAATAATACACCTAGCAATGAGACTAAGGTACATGACAATAATACACCTAGCAATGAGACTAAGGTACATGACAATAATACACCTAGCAATGAGACTAAGGTACATGACAATAATACACCTAGCAATGAGACTAAGGTACATGACAATAATACACCTAGCAATGAGACTAAGGTACATGACAATAATACACCTAGCAATGAGACTAAGGTACATGACAATAATGCACCTAGCAATGAGACTAAGGTACATGACAATAATACACCTAGCAATGAGACTAAGGTACAAAAAATTGATACACCAAGCGATGAGACATTGGTAGACGACCGCAGAATTGAGTGGAATTTAATTGATATTGCAAGTGAACAGAAGCTTCACCCTATATATGGCAAATTAATTCCCCTACTACAAAGTAAACCACTGGCCAGTGTCACTACAAAGGAACGTAAATATTTAGAGTCAAATCTCAAGGCCAAACTTGAAGATCTAATTCTTCAAGATGAGACGAATCTCTTATACATTCGTCAGTTTAACGGGAACGAGAAAGGAAGGCAGCTCACATAATCGAGTTATTTGTCCGGAGACACATATATTAGCGGCCCTGTTTCTAACCCATGATCATCCAATGGCAGGACATGGTGGGGTTAGAGCAACGATGCATCGGCTTAAATAATTTTGTTATTGGCCCAGTATGCGCAAGAGTGTCACAGCATACGTAAGCGCATGCCGGAACTGTATCCTTTATAAGGCCCCAGTGGACGCACAAGGTCCCTATAAAAGATACCCAATACCCGATGCCCCGTTTGAGAGAGTTCATATTGACTTAATTGGGCCCCTGCCTGACTCACATGCCGATTCACCAGATGAATCACATATTTCTACAGGATATAAGTATATCATGACAATCATAGACGTATTTACACGTTATCTTATAGCAGTCCCTTTACGTAACAAAACTGCTCAATCCACTGCACAAGCATTTGTGGAAAATGTAGTATTAAAACATGGTACCCCTAAGTGGATTGTATCAGATCAAGGAAAATAATTCACAAGTACATTGGAGCAGGTTGCAACACTCTTACATATAAAACATACCTGTACCACGGCTTACCGACCAAGCGCAAACGGCGTAGTTGAAAGAGTAAATCAAACTGTTGTGAGGATTCTGAGGACACCCGTAGATGATAATTCAGGAATATGGACTTCAATGTTGCCATATGCAGTTTTTGCTTATAATTCTGGATATAATCGAGTGATCAAGGACTCACCATTTTTCTTATTGTATCATCGTGATCCACAGATGCCATATCAAACGATCTTGTCAAGTCAAACTTTCAGTTACAACCTCGAAGACTACAAAAATGAAGTAGCGATCAAAATGAACAGGACATATGAAAGATGTAAGAAGTACCTAGAAGAGGGTCAAGAGGAAAACGAGAGAAACCAAAAGAGAAATAAAGTAAAAGCGGTAAAGGAAGGAGACCGAGTGTATGTGAAAGTAGTTCCACGAAAAAATGAAAGACAAAAACTTCAACCAAAATACAACGGTCCGTATAGATTGGTAGAGAAAGTAAGTGACGTAGTAATTAAATTAAGGCGCATTAAAGATAGTCGCCCAGTGACGATTCACACTGACCGTGTCCGAGTTGTGCCGGAAGAGGTATTGCTAGCTCGCGACAATCTAAATGTAAGAAATGTTTATCCAATACACAAGGATATACACGAAACTGATAGTTCTAGCAGTATGAATGATCCTCACTTAATCCTGGATGACAGTGAGAGTGAGAGTGACTGTGAGGATGATAAAGTAGGTAATAATATTGATGATAATATTGTACATAATATACCTAGATATTCTCTACGATCACATAGTAGAGTACAACCTTTGCCGTATGTAATGCCCCGTCCCCTTGAATATAGAAAATAGTAGTGAAAACTAATTAATGATATTGTTTACCTTCCAGGTAATCCTGGGTTACTTGGCGATCGTCTGTCCCGCAGCAGATACGGGTGAATTACGTAATCCAGTCATCTATACTGAAGAGGCGAGATTGGTGGTTACGGGAAATACTTATGTCATTCCTTACCAAATTGACACTACAACTGTGTTACACCCACTACGTTTAGCTCAAGTTTACGTTCATGACATTATACTATATTATGAATCTCATAGTCCTAAGTTAGTAAAGGAAAATGGAAAATGGGATATTTGGATCAACTCGATAAAAAATGAATTGAATAGAATTGAACAATATTTTCATAATTACATACGTTACGTCATGTCCGAAAGTCCGGTAGAAAAAATATCATTGACATCCAAGCGCTATAAAAGAGGAGCAATAGATGTTGTGGGATCTCTAGCTAATTCTCTTTTCGGTATTGCAACACAAGATCAAATTGATGCAGTTCACGATAAATTAGGCAACTTACAAGTCCTTACAGAAGAGGAACGTGAACAATTAAATGTACATACTAGAATACTCAATATTACTACTCGACGTATGGAATCTTTAAATTATGCAATTGATAGGCTACATAATAGCACTCGAAATACTTTAAACATTGTTGCACGAGTTGGAAATAAGTTGCAAGAGTTGGAGGATGAATCAGATTTAATTGGTAATTTATTATCATTACAAATAGTATTGTCTGATATTTATGCTGACGTAAATAACGTTAAAATTGGATTGGATCAGATGTTAGAATCTAAAATTTCTCCATATTTAATGCCAACAGATAAATTGCTTGAAATTTGATCAGAAGCTTCATTAAATTCACCAGGATTATTGTACCCAGCAAGACCAGAATATTTAAGTTTATATAGAGATACAATAATAGTTGTTTCCAAACCAACCATTGCTAATCACATCTTTTATTTTTATTTAATTGTACCCCTACGTGGACAACCAGCACATACCTTTGATGTTTTAAAAATACATACTTTACCTTTTCCAGCGCCCAAGACACACTTGTACTTACAAGTTGATATAAAAAATCAATTTTTAGCCATTTCTGAAGACCGGAATACGTATGCAATGTACAATTCTTTTTCCCATTGCAAAGCACATAACACATTTTTGTATATGCCCCTCAACCGGTCCTCTTTATAGTATTCACACCCCTAATTGTGAAGTTGCTACATTTCTTAATGGTAAAGTACACCCGACACTATGTCATACTAATATAATACATAGTTTCACTCCTATTCTTATTAAACTCAATGAAGGATGGATATATTCAACACCTATTCAAATTACTTTTACACTTGCTTGTCCATCAACTACACTTGAATTAAAAAAACAGATAACACATAACCTGGGACTCCTCACACTGAATGAAGGTTGTGGTGCACATAGCCCAATTCTTCAATTACCGGCTATGGGGAAGAGACGGCGAGAAGAGACATATATAAGAGCTACATACTACAATGTGACTCTTCCAATTTCACGGCACACCCACAACCTACTACAAGAGATAAACTCCACTTTACTACAACTACGAGATCTACCTACCCCAACATTATCTACAAGTGATCTCCTACAACTAGCAGTAATAGCCAAACGTATCGAGATACACCATCCTCTTCAACAGAAAATAATACAGAATACGACCTTGGCAATAGCTGTTATCCTCATCATGGTAGGAGTAGCATATGTAATCTACACCGTCGTGTTAGCCCGTACACGTCGAGCTGAGGAGATCAAGAAGCAGCACACCTCCGAAGCAACGATGCAGCCATCTGTGATCAACATACAGCAAATTCCATCATCTACACCCATCACTTCCGTTCCTGCACTGTCGCCCCTCTCAGCTGACGAGGGTCCCCAACTTACTACAATGATTGGCCAGCGCGGACGCAGGCTTAAAAAAAAAAAAGGGAGTGATGTCGAGAACAGAAGTACTCAACATGAATGAATCTTCTAGTGAAGAAAAGAATGTAAATAAAGACTAGACTAAGAGATATAATTATACCCAATAACGAATAAGGAATTAAGAGAGAACGCTGATAATGGTACAGATTAGAATCCGAGAGTCTTGTTATCTGTAATCAGCCAATGTATACAATAAGACAGAACCTCCAGTATATATCTGGGAGTAAACATTGATCAGCTGTTGTTTACATAATGGATTTATGATTTATAGTATATATTAGAATATGTGCTTTGCTGTGTCAATGGTACCAATAGACTGGAAGAGTGCATGTATTGTGCCGTTGTACAAGGGGAAGGGAGATCGGCAGGAGTGTTCAAGTTATAGAGGTATTAGTTTATTGTCAGTGGTTGGAAAGCTGTATGGCAGGGTGTTGATAGAGAGGATAATAAAGTGTACGGAAGTTGCAATAGGAGAAGAACAGTGCGGTTTTAGGAGGGGAAGAGGGTGCGTGGATCAGATGTTTGCAGTAAGACAGTTATGCGAGAAGTATTTAGAGAAGCATAAGGAGATATTTTGGGCTTTTATGGACTTGGAAAAAGTGTATGATCGTGTGGACCGTGAAGCAATGTGGAAGGTGTTAAGGATTTATGAAATAGGAGGAAATTTGTTAGAAGCAGTTAAGAGTTTTTATGAAGGGAGCAGAGCATGTGTGAGAGTAGGAAATGGTGAGTTGAGTGAATGGTTTGAGGTAAAGGTAGGTTTGCGACAGGGTTGTGTAATGTCACCATGGCTGTTTAATATGTTTATGGATGGTGTGGTGAGGGAGGTGAAAAGGAGAACTATGGGAAGAGGATTGGGTTTAGGAGGAAAGAATGGTAGAGATTGGGAGTTGAATCAGTTGCTGTTCGCTGATGACACAGCATTGGTGGCGGATTCTGATGAGAAACTGCAGCGGGTAGTTAAAGAATTTGGTGTGGTTTGTGGAAGGAGGAAACTGAAGGTGAACGTCAATAAAAGTAAAGTAATGGTGTGTAATAGGGGAGAGCATAGGGTGAATCTAGATGTGAGGCTGGATGGGGAAATATTGGAACAAGTAGAGCGTTTTAAATATCTAGGAGGAACGATAAGCAGGAGTGGAGGTATGGAAGTGGAGGTAAAACAGAGAGTGTGTGAAGGAAGGAAGGTTTTCGGAGCAATGGGAAGTATGTGGAAGACGAGAAATCTCGGAGTGAAAGTAAAAAGTGCACTGTATCAAGGAATTGTTGTGCCAACAGTGATGTATGGGGCTGAGACATGGGCTCTGAAGAAAAAGGAGAAAAGAGGGCTGGATGTGATGGAGATGAGCTGCTTGAGGAGTATGTGTGGAGTTACTCGTAGAGACAGATTGAGGAATGAAGAGATACGTAGGAGAGTGGGGCAGCAGGAACATTTGTCAGCCAGAGTAGACAGAAGGGTGCTGAGCTGGTATGGTCATGTTGAACGAATGGGAGATGAAAGGCTTACAAAGAGAATATGTGAGTCAGGTACAAGGGGAGATAGAAGGGCAGGAAGACCCCCATTGAGATGGAGAGACTGTGTAAGAAAGGCTTTGGATGATAGAGGAATGACTATAGATCAGGCAGGGGAAGTGGTGGTGGACAGGAGTGAATGGAGAATGCTTGTGAATAGTTGAGTGAACACGTGGTCATTTGGAGTAAGGGGTCGGGCGCAAGTTGGACTAGATAATAGTCCATCAGGCGCCTGGCCCGGGGAGACGATTAATATGAAGGGTGTGCCTGGAAGTGTGGTGGGAGGGCTTGTGGCTTTGGCTCCGCTGCATGTCTGCCTGCCGAGATCGGAACCTCTCCGGGTGGTCAGGGGCCGGGGGAGTGCTGGAGCGACCTTGGTAACCCTGGTCTCTGGGTCTTCTCCTGGGTGACCTGGATGTGTGAGAGTTTGTGTTTTTTATCTGTGTTTATTTTTTTGTTTTATGTTGTTTTTGTGTTTTCCCTGTTTTTGCTCTGTCTTGAGTCGGCTACCCCCAAAATGGGGATTGGGCCTGAGTATATAGATAGATAGATAGATAGATAGATAGATTAGAAGTTAATATATGTATCAATAGATTAAGTGATAGACTAATAACTTAGTTTTAAATGTGTAATTCAGGTATCTACTGTGGAAGTAGATCAAGTAGCACTATATGTTAAATCAACACTACCAGGCTGGTAAACACTGGAAATCTATTCCATGATTACAAGTCCTAAGAGATTACTTCCGAGTCCAGAGTTTAGTTACATAGAGTTATATATAAATATAATCTAACACGTGAGTGTAAACGTGGAAGCTATTAACACGTGAGTGAAGACGTGGACATATGCATTTGAGCCCTATATAAGCTCAAGATTACAAATCAAACAGTTAGTACCAGAACCAGCCAAGTAGCCGTCAAGAACACCACAGCCCTAACAAGGCTCCCCAACCAAACACAGTCATCATGGACTCAGAGAAAGAGAGTCCCAGACAGATACATTTAATCCTAGTGAGTACCAATTGAATAATAGTAAAAATGTACAAATTAGTAATGGTTGGAAATTATAGGAAATTATAGGAGTTATAGGAAACAACAATGTTATAGTTATCATACAAGCTAAATCACATTAAGCCAAGTATATAATCTCATTCAACACGTGTTATAACAATCCAAGTCGTCTTGGTAAATTATTCAGTCATTTACAACTCTGTGAAACTCTGTGAAATTATTATCTGAAGTGTAATAATATTTAAAATATATAAATAAATATACAAAAAAAGTGCAAATAAACAAAATTCATAACTTTGTTTTTATAACCAAAATATTTATTCTTATAAATATATAACGATACTCCAACTATAGTAAAACTATCCTAATTCTTATATATCAATAAATATAGCAATTATAACGTGAGCTAGAGTAAACAACGAGACTTAAAGATACGATAGATATGTGCATCTATCTACATAGTGTGGAGTATGGTTATCAGCCTATAACTATAACATAGTAAGAGATCCTTCATAATCAAAGGATAATATAAAACAGTATTTCTATTGTTATTCCCTTATAGCCTCTTGGATATTGATAATAAAGTAACAAATATATAAGGGTTAATACGAAATACGACATCTGTCTATCCTCTAACGTCTTCCCTTCATGCTGGAAGTTTGCTCACATTCAACCTGTCCCAAAGAAGGGTGACCGCTCTCAACCCTCCAACTATCGTCCAATTGCTCTCATCTCTTGTCTTTCTAAAGTTTTTGAAACTATTCTTGCTTCCAAATTTCTTAAGCATTTCTCTTCTCATAATCTGCTCTCAGATCGCCAGTATGGCTTCCTTAACCCGTGGAGCCCTGGCTAGATTTGTAATGTTTGTTCACCAGAACCCGGCCGGTTTTCAAAAAATGGTTTTATTCCAGAAACAATAGCGAATGGGTTAGGAATGAAGGAAAAACCACGAAAAACCGCTCAAAAAGCTTAAAGAATGGTCCTACAGAGCCCCCGAAAACGTATTTTACAAGAGTAAAAAATTGAAGGCAATTACACCAAAAAACCAGGTTATTGCGCGCTCACGCGCACGCACGTCGACTTTGAGAGTTTTCAACCATCGGCACGGTTGCGTGGGATACGTACACAGTTCCCATACAAATCTGAGCCCTCTCCAGTGGCTACACCTGAGGTTACGGTCGGAGCAATTAGGGTGACTCGTCAGACGCGTCGCTGGGGCTGTACGGGTTAAGGGTCGCTCTACTGGTGATTTTCTTTCATATCTAACTCTTGGTCATCCTCCTTTCGGGACTTCGGTGAGACTTTTTCTATTGCACTAGACATATCGAAAGCCTTCGATAGAGTCTGGCATAAATCTTTAATTTCTAAACTACCCTCCTTCGGTTTCTATCCCTCCATCTGTGCCTTTGTCTTTAATTTCCTTTCCGGCCGTTCCATAGCCGCGGTTGTGGACGGCCATTGTTCACTTCCTCACCCTATAAACTCTGGTGTTCCTCAGGGCTCTGTCCTATCTCCTATTCTCTTTCTAATTTGTATTAATTATCTCCTTAACTGTACCTTAATTCCCATCCATTCATACGCAGACGATTCAAGCTTACACTACTCCATTAGTTTTTCAGAACGCCCCAGCCAGCAATCCCTCAACGACAAACGTAATGAAGCCATAGAACTCTTAAATTCTGATCTAAATACTATTTCCAATTGGGGCAGATAAAACCTTGTTAACTTTAATGCTTCCAAAACCCAATTTCTCCATCTATCTACCCGTCAGGATCTCCCAGCGGACTATCCATTATTCTTCAACAATACAAAAATCAACCCTTCATCTTCTCTCAATATTCTTGGTGTCTCTTTTTCTTCTACTCTCATTTGGAAGGACCATATTACCAGTCTTGCTAAGGCAGCCTCCCAGAAGCTGGGTGTGCTCAACCGCCTTAGGGGGTTCTTTTCCCCTGCACAGCTTCTTGCTCTGTACAGGGGCATAGTGCGCCCTTGTATTGAGTATAGTTCACATGTGTGGGGAGGTTCCTCTCACACCGCTCTCCTAGACAAAGTTGAAAGGAAGGCCTTTCGTATCATTAACTCCCGTCCACTCACCAACTCTCTGCAATCTCTCTCTCTCCGCCGCAATGTTGCATCTCTCTCGCTATTCTATCGCTACTATAATAATCAGTGTTCCTCAGAGCTATCCCAGTGCATACCACCTCCTTTACGTAGGGCACGTGGTACCCGTCTTGCAACTCAATCCCACCCCTACTCTGTGCAACTCTCCAACCCAAGAGTGAAACGTTACTCTCAAACTTTCTTCTCCTCAACAGCTGAGCTCTGGAACTCTCTCCCAGAATCAGTCTTTCCCTCTTCCTATGACTTAAATTGCTTCAAACTCCCTGTGTCCAGGCATTTTGGCTCGAACGTCCCTTGATTTTGGCCCTGTCACTCTTTCAACTATGGGGGAGGCACTCGCTATAGGCAGTTATGCCTTTTGCCTCCCTCAATCACATAGAAAAAAAAACAAAAAAAAAATGAGGTCAGGAATACCTCCATCGACTGTGACCAATTGGCTTGTCTCACTCGATATAGGTGCCACTAAAGGCAAATTAAAAGAATCTGCGTCATATGGCGTCCAATGGCGATGAAAGTTAAAGGATAAAATAATGTGCTCTGAAAATATTAGAAGAAGAAAATCACAAATGATGATTATGGCATACAATTATTTATCGATACAAAGGATCGCAAATCGCAAACATTTTATGAATGGAGGATGCCTTTAGGCACATGGACCTTTTTGTTTTATCTGTGTTTTTCCTTCCTCCGTTCATTGTCTCTTAAAAAAAAAAAAAAAAAAAAAAAAAAAATGAAATGGACAGTGCTGGTGATAATAATATAGAAACAGGAGAGACACAAAAACTAATGAATTAGAAGATTGAAAGGCATTTCATTAATACAAATACATTAGATATAACAAGGACACATATTGAAATATGTTATCGGAAATAGTATATACAAGGAACACAACAGATTGCAGTAACAAAGAAAATTAGGAGAAAAGTAGAATAATATATGTCCCTCTACCTTTGTTTGACAATACAAACAGTTAGCACTCACCATTACGACACCAACAATAATCTATATAATTGTTAATCACAATCATACTTTGGAGTCCCTTTGGAGTAAAACAAATAAACAGATATATCACTACCAACATCAGGGAGCTTACATTAGTTAATTACGAAACCAGAACCTCAGTCCAACACTCTCCATAATAACTTATATTCCTTCTGTATTTATATTATCACCATACAAATAAATAACATATTTGTCCATTCAACTAATAGCACCCTCTCCTCCTCTGTCGTCTTATACCTACTTTAGGTCTGAGTTGCCGTCTGGATGTTGTCTTCATGTATGCAATAACGTTAATTGCGTTCAACTAATAGCACCCTCTCCTCCTCTATCTTCTTATACCTACTTTAGGTCTGAGTTGCCGTCTGGATGTTGTCTTCATGTATGCAATAACGTTAATTGCGTTCAACTAATAGCACCCTCTCCTCCTCTGTCGTCTTATACCTACTTTAGGTCTGAGTTGCCGTCTGGATGTTGTCTTCATGTATGCAATAACGTTAATTGCGTTCAACTAATAGCACCCTCCTCCTCTGTCGTCTTATATACCTACTTTTAGGTCTGAGTTGCCGTCTGGATGTTGTCTTCATGTATGCAATAACGTTAATTGCGTTCAACTAATAGCACCCTCTCCTCCTCTGTCGTCTTATACCTACTTTAGGTCTGAGTTGCCGTCTGGATGTTGTCTTCATGTATGCAATAACGTTAATTGCGTTCAACTAATAGCACCCTCTCCTCCTCTGTCGTCTTATACCTACTTTAGGTCTGAGTTGCCGTCTGGATGTTGTCTTCATGTATGCAATAACGTTAATTGCGTTCAACTAATAGCACCCTCTCCTCCTCTGTCGTCTTATACCTACTTTAGGTCTGAGTTGCCGTCTGGATGTTGTCTTCATGTATGCAATAACGTTAATTGCGTTCAACTAATAGCACCCTCTCCTCCTCTGTCGTCTTATACCTACTTTAGGTCTGAGTTGCCGTCTGGATGTTGTCTTCATGTATGCAATAACGTTAATTGCGTTCGGGATTCTAATTTATCTGTTTTAATTACGTCTATGCTTAAGGAAAATGGTTATTCCGAAGCTATATATATATTTATGCGTACCATATAATTAATTTCATAGAGTACATATTGTATTATACAGTATAAAATTTATTATATTTTTAGTGTAAGATAATTTTGTTTGGTGAATCTTCCACTTCTATCATTACCTAACAATTGACTTTCATTGCATCTACTAACCTAGCGAACAAAACTTAACCCAAGCTTTCATTATTGTAGTGCAATTAATTCAGTACACTGGCTTAAAAATGTTTTGTAGTCCGGTAATGACCTAATTTCGCAAGCTTAAATCTTTCTGATAACTCTAATCATCCTTGCTATATTTGACTTCTCCAGAACTGTTGGCTGGGAAATTGTCATCTAGTATACTATTCGATTAGCAATGTATTTATAGTCAGAGATTCAAGACGTGGGCTGAATTGATCACCACCGGCATGTGATTGTACTACTGATATATATTTTCTCCAGTAAACAACACTCAAATAAGGAATGGGCTTTGTCCATAGTTTATATACGGAATATATCCTAATAGGCTCTCAATCTGTGCAAATACTACTTCGTTGTAGGGTATTAAGATCTTTCAAACTTCCAAATACACTTTTTTCCAAGCACATAGTAAACATAATATATCGTTTTGGGTTTTTTCTTTCGTCATGCAACTCTCGAAATACTGACATCCATTCATTCTTTGAAAAGTGAAACATTTTACTCGTAGCTTTATTACAAAATTGACTTTGAACGATTGTGTCTCCACTTCGCTCATCACATTATGCCTGACATCAAACTTTATTATACAAGCTGTATTCTCCACATTAGTGCAGATAATACTAAACAGTTGTTTTGATTTAGAAATCTTGTGCCAGTTATTCTCAAGGACAGTGATGAATCCCTGAGGTAGCATCATTCTTTCAATTTGCTTCTTCAAAATTTGAATGTATTTCTTGGCAATAAGTTTAATATTTCATAAACATACTTGATTTCCAATATGGAAGTAAGGGTTCTTGAAGGGTAATTTTATGATAAATTTTCTTTCCATAGACTTTGGTGGAAGAAGTGTTTGTTTTGGTATATGTCTTC
The DNA here is from genome assembly GCA_032716605.1 of Paralithodes platypus. Taxonomy (NCBI): domain Eukaryota; kingdom Metazoa; phylum Arthropoda; class Malacostraca; order Decapoda; family Lithodidae; genus Paralithodes; species Paralithodes platypus. The sequence goes on from CM064530.1 coordinate 24,872,490, forward strand.
CCACGGTTTATATCCTTCTCTCTGTGCCTGCTTCTTAGAGTTTACATCCGGAATTAGTTCATATCACATTGCAGCCGCTAGCCACTCGTCGGTTCCTAAACAGTTTCTGCTTGTTGTTTCTCTGATGTGTTATATCACCACATTGTTTTTTATTCATGAATGGCATTCTTAGTTCAATTGATATCCTATTTAAAAAGGTTAAGAGATAACACACCTATTGTTTAACTTATATTTTGCCTCCATACTGCAATTTCTGAAACTCTAAGGTACTCCATCAATCTATTAACTGCAGAAACTATCAGTTAATTAAATACAAACACAACATAGTACCCTTTCTTCTTTCCATTGTGTGAAACAATGATGTTATAGGTATTAATAAAGCTGCAATGAGTGTTCAATCAATTTAGTAACCTTACATTAAGCAGCTCCATGCTCCTTACTGTAGCTTTACTATAGTTCAGAATATAGATGAATATCCTTTAAAAAGGATGAAATCAAAGCTGTTTGGATCATAAACTTAACTAACTTTAACTAACTCATTTTGCAGTCAACAATTCTAAAACACGTTATAACAAAATGCTTTCCTGCCCCATAATGGAGAGTAAGTGACACACGTACTTCAACATACGTTGTTGTTCTAGTTGTTGTCACTGTTCCCCAGGCTGCCTGGCCGAACAGCCCCAAGGCTCCGAGCAAGGCCAAGGCCATAACCGAGTGCCCCCACAGAACCCTCCCTGCCTACCACAATAAAGCCTGGGTGACCGAAGCCACTCCAAGGCGGGGAGCTGAGGAGGGTGCGGAAACGCCCGGGAAACCAAATCCCCACCCAGGGCCCTGTGCCCCTCAGCAATTATGAAGAGAAAGTTGAGGGGCAATGGAAGAATGTGACGTTTTGGCTTCCAATCTGCCAACTTCTAGGTTGGCAGATTGGGAGGTCAATCCAGGGAAGAGACGCCGTCACTTGTGATCTAGAAAATATACAAGTAAAAGGAACAGTCAGAGTAAGCTATGGGTATGGCAGAGATCGTTCAGCTCTCACTCTGATAAACCAGCCCATCACCACATGACTAGAACCCAATCCTCTCAGCATCAGCTAGGAAAGACCCTAGAAATCCGCCTTGGTGGGGGGATGGCTCCCCTATTTCAACCCCTTTAGGAGTTGGGCACCCGTCCATACGTTCAACGAAATACCATTCAGCACCATGCACGAGTGGATGATACAACATCGATTTACATAACTTCAGACTGCCTACGACTCACGATTCGTGCCTCCAGACCCTTCCCTTTTATCTCCCTGATCTGGCGTAATTACTTCACCTAACACTCTTATCAGGGTTCTCGTTATCAGGTCTCGCACGATTTTTTTTTTTTCTATGTAATTGAGGAAGGCAAAAGGCAGAACTGCCTATAGCGAGTGCCTCCCCCATAGTTGAAAGAGTGACAGGGCCAAAATCAAGGGACGTTCGAACCAAAATGCCTGGACACACGGACTTTGAAGCAATTTAAGTCATAGGAAGAAGGAAAGACTGATTCTGGGAGAGAGTTCCAGAACTCAGCTGTTGAGTAGAAGAAAGATTGAGAGCAACGTTTCACAATTGGGTTGGAGAGTTGCACAGAGTAGGGGTGGGATTGAGTTGCAAGACGGGTACCACGTGCCCTACGTAAAGGAGGTGGTATTATTATTATCATTATTATTATTATATGAGATGCCGAAGTCTCCAACCAGGGTGCTGAAACACTAGCAAGATGAATCCACACAAAACACCCGGAGGCACTGGAGAGAGACTAGGCATCTTTAGGAAAAACAAAACAAAACATATATACTGTACTGCATATATACATATATTAAACACAGATAAAATGAATATTAAAATATTATGCAGTGGAGGATATCAAATATAATTATAAAACAATAAAATAGAATAAAATAAGTTTAAAAAATATAATTAATGGTGCAAAAAAGCATTAACTCTAGACTTAAAGATGGAGATATGAGTGAATTGACTAGGTCATTTGGCAACTTATTCAACAAGTCAACCATGGCCGGCACAAAACACCGTGAAAACTGTGTAGTAGAAAAATTAACACGGCTCATGGCAAGATCATTAAGGTTGCTTGTGAATCTAGTTGCACGAGCCCGGACATAGGGCCCTGGCAGAACCCCATGTAAGGGATGCTGAGGGTTGTTAACCTCTGAAGTGCGCATGGGGGTAATTGGAAACGTCCCCCTGTGCTGACGTATTTGAGGTGTTTCCGTCACTAAAATATTCATTGTGCCATTAATAGCATTAATACTTATCCATATGTGCCTATTATGGGTTGATTATAAAGGTATTAACCTGAAACAACAATAAAACGAGTGAAAACAGCGTTTGGATGGTCAAAATCGGAGATATAGCCCGCGAGTTGTATAATGTATGGGTGAGGCAATCTGCTTTCCCGCCAATTTCCCCCAAGGCCACTGAGACACAGTCGATCGATACTCTCTCTTTCTCTCTTACACTCGCTTGCTATCAGTGATGACCACACCCTCCAATCGGATTTCTAATGTTAGCACGAAAATATACCTCAGAATAAGGGAATAACAGGGAAAATAGGTGATAACTGAAGGAGAGGAGGAAAGTGGGGAAGGAGGGGAGGTAGAGGACTGAGATTTTGCATGGCCCAGGGGCCAAAAAAAAAAAAATAAATAAAAAACAAAAAAAATTTTTTTTTTTTTTTTTCGATGTCAAAAGTTGATTTTTTTTTTCTCTGACTCTTAAGAGTCTCCCCGCAGTGCGCCGGGGGAACTCTTAAGAGTCTCCCCGCAGCTCCCGGGTTAACACTCAAAGAGCGGGTGGTGGAGTATATTTGACTGTGCCGCCCAGCGGGGGTTTTACCGTAAACGAGCTTGTTTCCGTGCTCGTTTTCATGCATAAAAAAGATTCAGAGCGTAATACAAGTATGTATCCTTGTATGGGCGTTAAATGAGCTTTCCAATGACACCAGAACCATCTTTCTACGATCACTGGTTGTCTTGCAACGATCGTGCAACCGAAGGGCAAAATCGGTAAAATACGGTTATTTCCTTACATTATTACGTGTGAAACGAGTGAGGGAGGGTGAAGTAGGGCGGAGTACATCTCAGTAGCTCCACGGCCACCGTGGCGAGAGGTCATGAGGTAACCTACGCTCCTCCCACCGCTCTGCTCTCTCTCAGAGCACATTACGTGCTCAAAATTGCATGCGACTATAGCCGGGCCCCGCCACATAGTCCTTGGTTCTCTTGCCCGGCTATAGCCGGGCGCCGCCAAAGAAGGGTTAAAAACTTTATATAAAAGACTAAGGGCGCCAACTTTACGTCGATGACACAGATCAAGAGACAAATGAGGTAGAATAAAACTAATAGAATTTAGTGACCTGTCAAGCAACTTGAGATGGCAGTCAGCTGCTGACGACCAGACAGGTGAGCAGTACTCAAATTGTGGCAAAATAATAGCATAAAAAGACTTGATAACTGGCATCACAAGCAAACGTTTTATAACACTTGCGAAGCAGACCAATCTTTTGGGAAATGGAAGAGGAGAAGGAACGAATATGCTTTTCAAAAGTAAGTTTGGGATCCAGAGTAACTCCTAACAAACGCAGAGTATCCACATTCTCAATTTGGTCGCCAGAAACTTGTAGACAAGGATGGGGAGGATCCAAAGTACGAGATCTGCTGATGATAATGGGGTGTGTTTTACTAGCATTAAGTTTCATACCCCAAAGTTCACACCATGATGTAATTTTGGCTAAGTCCCTATTCAGAGCAGTAGCAATTTTGTGTCGATCAATTGGTGATGGAATTGACGCATATAAAGTTGTATCATCGGCATAGGATATTAGTTTATTTTCAAGCTCGGAACACAGGTCAGCAGTAAAAATAATAAAAAGCAAAGGCCCAAGGAGACTGCCTTGTGGAACGCCAGAAACAACAGTAACAGAAGGGGAATGACACCCATCAATGACCACAGACTGAGATCTTTTCGTCAAAAAATCTTCAAAGATCCTTAAAAAATTGCCACCAATACCGATGAGCTGTAACTTATACAGAAGTGCTTTATGGTTGACTACTGTAAGTCAAAAGCAGAACTAAAGTCAATAGCCACGACACGAGACTCATGTCCCTGGTCGAATGAAGATTGCAAGTCATGGGTGAGTGTCAGATACTATACTACACTGGGCATACACTGGGAAAGCTCTGAGGAACACTGATTATTATAGTAGCGATAGAATAGCGAGAGAGATGCAACATTGCGGCGAAGAGAGAAAGATTACAGAGAGTTGGTGAGTGGATGGGAGTTAATGATACGAAAGGCCTTCCTTTCAACTTTGTCTAGGAGAGCGGTGTGAGAGGAACCTCCCCACGCATGTGAACAATACTCAATACAAGGACGCACTAATATATATGTTCTCACATTTCAGTTCATTATCCACTGTTTCCTCCTCCCTCCCCCCCCCCCCTCTCTCTCTCTCTCTCTCTCTCTCTCTCTCTCTCTCTCTCTCTCTATCCTGTGGACCTGGGGATTGCCGTTTAGCATTCAGAAATAGAGGTATCCCAATTTCATAATTACCTCTCCAAAATTAGTTTTCTGCCCACAGCTCACTCAAAGATAACTGAATAGATTGAAATAACAAGACTAAAGGTTTATAAACACCCCTGATGGTCACATAGGCCTGTAAGTATCCCAGAAAGGGCGCAAATCGCGTCCGGTGGAAGAGAAACATGGGATTCACTAATTAACTGAATAATGTTGGTGTCACAGAAAAAAACATTTGTTTATGTAGGTGAGGAAGCAACATGAAGAAGGAAAACGTTATACTAGTGTGTTTAACTCTCTCAAGATTCTATGACACATTTGTTTTCTGTGTTTTGGCTAATATTACATTTATTTATTTGAATTAGGAAGAGTAAATTTACGTCAGATTTCCCCATGTCCTTATTAAGCTGTATCAAATCGCATAATGATAGCCAGAACAAACTGTCAACATGTGACACAATCCTCTAGAGGTTTTTACGATAAGAGAATGAGCATGTTAACAAAAATCGTGAATGTCAGGACCAATAGTAGATGGGCAAAAGCCCATACAAAGACCTAATGTTAATAAAAATGTAGTTTTAGTAAAGGACAAGATAGACTGGGGCAAGTTTCTTTATTTATAGCTAAAATTCATAATGCAGAACAAAACCCAATTACAAGAAGATAATACAAACTATTATAGAATAGGACATAGAAGAGTGATAATATTATGGAGCTAAGCAAAGAACGAAAATAACGCTAAGTAGAGATGCACATGAATGTATTTACTCATAACTACCTAATGTATGTCTTGTATCGTTATTCCAAACATTTTACTCATATACATTGTATAGCTACTCAATATTACATATTTAGGAAATCACGCATTCAACTATAATGTATGGCTAGTATCTTCAACTTAATTGGCTTGTATATAGATGTCTTTATCCAAGTTTTCTACTCAAAAACTGCCAAAGACTGTCCTGTATCATCAACCAAGCTGTATACTCCTAACAAACTATCCAGTGTCATGATATATATACAGTGGGTAAACAACTGATTAATTATAATGTAAAACTTGCAACCCAAACAAACCAAAACAGAAAAGGCACACTATAAGAACAAAAACAATGTGCAAAATCGCTACGTGAAAAAAACAAACGCATTGATGAATTAGCAAAACAATACTATGATATAAATATCCAAGTTTCATCAAGTAAACAAGTTACACAAAACCAGTCTAAAAGTAGAACCCAATGCCAACGTCAACAAAGATGCACGGTGCTATAATCCTCATAGCAGTGACATCATCAACAGTTGAGATTAATTATTACATTAAATGTAATCCTTTTTATATAGTTTTAATCCTTTGTCGACTTTTAAGTAAGGTTGGATTAACATACTATATTCGCCTGTGTTTTTGGGAGGAGAATCGAGTGTTGGTAAATTAATATCTACAGTAGTTGCCAGTCTGTCACCATGATGAAAGTGTCCATACTAGCTGAGCGAACGTTTCGGTCGGTTAATTATATACGTATATTTACATAAACAAATATAAATAAAAAAATATATATACAGTATATATATATATATATATATATATATATATATATATATATATATATATATATATATATATATATATATATTTATATATATATGGAGGTAAAATCACAAATACGTGTGATCAAATTGTGTAGTATAACTCGCTAGGAAAATTGAAACAATGGAACACCAAGCTTTCGTCTATTCTCTCAGTAGGATGGCAACACTTTTTGTATTTTTATGCTAGTTAGCAACTCACAGATGATTTAGGACGGGTGTTTAAGCCTCACTCTCCCCCTGTTTTCTTGTATTACCCTAAAGATGTCTTGAGAGAATAGACAAAAGCTTGGTGTTCCATTGTTTCAATTTTCCTAGCGAGTTGTACTACATTTATAAATATATATATATATATATACTGTATATATATATATAGATATATATATATATATATATATATATATATATATATATATATATATAAAGACACATATATATATGTATATATATATATATATATATATATGTTTCTAATCTCTCAGTGGGGTTCGAACCGCCGACCGTCAGGACGATGGCCGACGCTTTAATCAACTAAACCACGGCAGTCTAAAAGACACTCAACCCTCTATCCTATTTATGTTAGGGAGTTGCGTCGGGACACTCAGAAATCCTTGTATGGTATTCTGGAATATGGATCCTACGACTAGGTATGAATTGAAATATATTCGCCTAGTGGGTTTCCCTTCTCCCTAACATAAATAGGATAGAGGGTTGAGTGTCTTTTAGACTGCCGTGGTGTAGTTGATTAAAGCGTCGGCTATCGTCCTGACGGTCGGCGGTTCGAACCCCACTGAGAGATTAGAAACATTTAGTGGGTCACGTGTATTTGTGATATATACTCAATATATATATATATATATATATATATATATACAGTATATATGTACACGGTAAAGTGTTTGTGAAGAGGCTCAGACAATATTGAAAAGAATACCAACCCAAGCTCAATATTACAACAAAGGATCAAGAGCAAGATTATTTATTCCGGTGGGGATACAGTGACGATGCGTCTTCCTGGAAGTAAACTGTGGAACCCTGGAGCAGCCTATGTCTAGAATAAGTTTCTCCCCGATGGTTTAATGTGCAGATTGGAGAAACAATATCTAGAAGTTGTAGTCATCTGGTGATGACACAAGAGAAGACAGTGGAGCGGACAGTGCGTAGTGGAGAAGACACTTCTGAGAGCGAAGCTGACAACGGATTGAGTGACAATGTTCCAGATCATGAAGTGGGAGGTTCTATGTCACAAGGTGACCAGTGTGGGGAGACATCACTGCCGCAGAAAGCAGTAACTGAACATGAACACTCTAAATGTGTAAAAACAGAAGAGAGTTCAGATTCTTAGTCTGTTCCCTCACGCAGGTCAACACGAGTTAGGAGACCTCCAAAACGTCTTGGTATGAATTACTAGGATGAATAATAGTATTCAAGTTCTTGTGTACATGTGTGTATGTGTATATGTATTCCTACTAGTAAATAAATATATAAATAAATACAAATACTTATGTGTGTCTGTATACTTCTATGTAGGAAGGTTTGATTATAGAAATCTGACATGAATGAGAGCAAAATGTGTAAATGCGAGTAAAGTTATAGAAGTACATAATTAAGAAGTATTGTAAGAATAATATTGTAAATGTGTTCATGTGAGTAAAGATATAAAGTGCATAATTATGAAGAAATGTAAGTATAAATATACATGCATGTGTTGTGTGTACTCTACATTTATGATGTGTGTACAATTAGACTATGTATATTTGTAAGTACGTATACATGGTTATATATTGATGTTGGTATAATTATGCATTAGGCTACACTAAATATTTCTCTTTCTATTATCCCTTGAATTCAAATACTCTTACAGAAGAAGGGGATATGTAATTATATTAAATGTTTTAATTTGTCATTGCTTCAAATATTATTATTTTGAATTTTAAGGTAAATACAAGAGGTTAATGTTTCAAGTACAGTATTATGATTCCACATTAAGGTTTGCATTGATACTATAATGCTTCGAGACACTTATGTAAATCATGATCAATTGATTTGTTTTTTCTAAATGTTTGGATGTTTGTTGTTTTGTTTCACATTTGTAATTATTATAGTCAGATTATAAATTGAAGGTAGGAGTTCAGTTGTTGTTGTAAGCCCAGCCACACACCTTGTACCCTGATCTGCTGCAATTAAATTGGTGTGTTATCGACCTACTGTTATTAACATAACATTACAGGCTCAGTTAATTTTCATTTGTCAGTACGTGTTCTTAGTTCAGTCAATTAGATATGATCCTTTGTTTCACATATGTTCTCATTTAACAAAACTAAAATTAAATGTAGATATATGATTCTTCATAGAAGCATTAATTTCTTACAATGGCGTTTCCGATCCTCAGTATTGTTTCCCTAATGAACAGATTACTGGTGATCTACATATTATATAAACTCTTTTGTATCTGACTTTTAGGATTCCATTATGTTTGATCTTGCATTAAGCAGCAAAGAGTTACAATGTTCTTGTTTTAAGCTACCCTATATTATGTGATGTCATTAGTGCTCTAATTATGACCGTTCTTTACAATGTATAAATCCATCTATAACTGTTCTATCAATACTTCATCTAATTCCGTCCGATTTGGTCACGCACTACTTTGCAGCATGCATTAATTATCGGTCGCCTCTTTATCTCCAAACCAGAAGAAGTATATCAAACCCATATATGTTAGCATTTGTCTATCTTTTGTTGTGTCTATAATGCTAGATATCAACATCTTTATCTTAATATTCCATTTTAACCACCACAACTATACCGCTGTACCGCGTTGGGATGGTAATACCGATAACAATCTTGTTTTTTGTCCTAATCAATAATCCAAGAGTATTTTCATGCTTGCACTCTTTAGCTCTGTACGGTGCCTATGGGTATCTCAGCTCAAATGTAACTTGCTATATTTCGTCTGTCATATTTGTTAGCCCCTTATTTCTAGGCAGGATTATAGCAGTTATTAAAATTGCCTCTCTCCTGGTGGTGCAACAGGTTGAAGGGGAGGCGTTACCAAAGACCGTCACCAACACAATACTGCCACAGTGGAGAGCGGGACCACGTAGAAGAAGTCTTACACAAGCCTTCAGGGACCCTTCACCATCACCACCATCACAACAACAACACACGTCCACAGCTGGAGGCCGTGGGGAAGAGGCTTCATGTGGGCAGGAGGGAGAGGATAGCATATTGAAAGAAGGTAAGTGTTTACACAGCAATTGCTGATGTTGTCCTTGATCATATTTCTACCGCCGTAGCCAAGGAACCGAAAAACATAGTTCATTCTCATTTGTCTTTCTTTTTATCTGTTACCTCTGTTCTGAACACGTGCGGAAGGTAAATTACATTTTGCTCATTTAGTTATTGTGTGTAGTGGTGTTGTTCTGTAGCCTACTAGGATGAAATCATTATATAAATATGTTTAGCAGCATCCAAGTTATCATCATAAAACAATATTCTTGAACATGATTAATCGGCCCTTAATACTGTACGTCAAACACACAGATAACGAACAGTAACAAAGTGTATCCACCTCAACTACGCATACTAACTCCATCACTCTCCAATAAAAACGTGGTTAGAACATTTATCCTAGGCGAATAGCACTCTAATTTTTTTGTTTGTCATATATGTAACTAGAACATGCAGTATAAATATAGGGAACCTAGGCCTTTTGTATTAATCAAGCTAGTCTCCGTTTTCCCATTTGCACTCTTCCATTTGCCATCTACGAGTTTCTAGGAATTACTTCTGTTTTATGCATATGTGTCTGTGAATACCGACCACCATATTATATACAACAACAGTATACTGATCCTTCAAAGAGATATGAACTCAAAACTAGCATACCGTACAGATAAGATAAACACAAAACTAGCATACCGTACAGATAAGATAAACACAAAACTAGCATACCGTACAGATAAGATAAACACAAAACTAGCATACCGTACAGATAAGATAAACACAAAACTAGCATACCGTACAGATAAGATAAACACAAAACTAGCATACCGTACAGATAAGATAAACACAAAACTAGCATACCGTACAGATAAGATAAACACAAAACTAGCATACCGTACAGATAAGATAAACACAAAACTAGCATACCGTACAGATAAGATAAACACAAAACTAGCATACCGTACAGATAAGATAAACACAAAACTAGCATACCGTACAGATAAGATAAACACAAAACTAGCATACCGTACAGATAAGATAAACACAAAACTAGCATACCGTACAGATAAGATAAACACAAAACTAGCATACCGTACAGATAAGATAAACACAAAACTAGCATACCGTACAGATAAGATAAACACAAAACTAGCATACCGTACAGATAAGATAAACACAAAACTAGCATACCGTACAGATAAGATAAACACAAAACTAGCATACCGTACAGATAAGATAAACACAAAACTAGCATACCGTACAGATAAGATAAACACAAAACTAGCATACCGTACAGATAAGATAAACACAAAACTAGCATACCGTACAGATAAGATAAACACAAAACTAGCATACCGTACAGATAAGATAAACACAAAACTAGCATACCGTACAGATAAGATAAACACAAAACTAGCATACCGTACAGATAAGATAAACACAAAACTAGCATACCGTACAGATAAGATAAACACAAAACTAGCATACCGTACAGATAAGATAAACACAAAACTAGCATACCGTACAGATAAGATAAACACAAAACTAGCATACCGTACAGATAAGATAAACACAAAACTAGCATACCGTACAGATAAGATAAACACAAAACTAGCATACCGTACAGATAAGATAAACACAAAACTAGCATACCGTACAGATAAGATAAACACAAAACTAGCATACCGTACAGATAAGATAAACACAAAACTAGCATACCGTACAGATAAGATAAACACAAAACTAGCATACCGTACAGATAAGATAAACACAAAACTAGCATACCGTACAGATAAGATAAACACAAAACTAGCATACCGTACAGATAAGATAAACACAAAACTAGCATACCGTACAGATAAGATAAACACAAAACTAGCATACCGTACAGATAAGATAAACACAAAACTAGCATACCGTACAGATAAGATAAACACAAAACTAGCATACCGTACAGATAAGATAAACACAAAACTAGCATACCGTACAGATAAGATAAACACAAAACTAGCATACCGTACAGATAAGATAAACACAAAACTAGCATACCGTACAGATAAGATAAACACAAAACTAGCATACCGTACAGATAAGATAAACACAAAACTAGCATACCGTACAGATAAGATAAACACAAAACTAGCATACCGTACAGATAAGATAAACACAAAACTAGCATACCGTACAGATAAGATAAACACAAAACTAGCATACCGTACAGATAAGATAAACACAAAACTAGCATACCGTACAGATAAGATAAACACAAAACTAGCATACCGTACAGATAAGATAAACACAAAACTAGCATACCGTACAGATAAGATAAACACAAAACTAGCATACCGTACAGATAAGATAAACACAAAACTAGCATACCGTACAGATAAGATAAACACAAAACTAGCATACCGTACAGATAAGATAAACACAAAACTAGCATACCGTACAGATAAGATAAACACAAAACTAGCATACCGTACAGATAAGATAAACACAAAACTAGCATACCGTACAGATAAGATAAACACAAAACTAGCATACCGTACAGATAAGATAAACACAAACTAGCATACCGTACAGATAAGATAAACACAAAACTAGCATACCGTACAGATAAGATAAACACAAAACTAGCATACCGTACAGATAAGATAAACACAAAACTAGCATACCGTACAGATAAGATAAACACAAAACTAGCATACCGTACAGATAAGATAAACACAAAACTAGCATACCGTACAGATAAGATAAACACAAAACTAGCATACCGTACAGATAAGATAAACACAAAACTAGCATACCGTACAGATAAGATAAACACAAAACTAGCATACCGTACAGATAAGATAAACACAAAACTAGCATACCGTACAGATAAGATAAACACAAAACTAGCATACCGTACAGATAAGATAAACACAAAACTAGCATACCGTACAGATAAGATAAACACAAAACTAGCATACCGTACAGATAAGATAAACACAAAACTAGCATACCGTACAGATAAGATAAACACAAAACTAGCATACCGTACAGATAAGATAAACACAAAACTAGCATACCGTACAGATAAGATAAACACAAAACTAGCATACCGTACAGATAAGATAAACACAAAACTAGCATACCGTACAGATAAGATAAACACAAAACTAGCATACCGTACAGATAAGATAAACACAAAACTAGCATACCGTACAGATAAGATAAACACAAAACTAGCATACCGTACAGATAAGATAAACACAAAACTAGCATACCGTACAGATAAGATAAACACAAAACTAGCATACCGTACAGATAAGATAAACACAAAACTAGCATACCGTACAGATAAGATAAACACAAAACTAGCATACCGTACAGATAAGATAAACACAAAACTAGCATACCGTACAGATAAGATAAACACAAAACTAGCATACCGTACAGATAAGATAAACACAAAACTAGCATACCGTACAGATAAGATAAACACAAAACTAGCATACCGTACAGATAAGATAAACACAAAACTAGCATACCGTACAGATAAGATAAACACAAAACTAGCATACCGTACAGATAAGATAAACACAAAACTAGCATACCGTACAGATAAGATAAACACAAAACTAGCATACCGTACAGATAAGATAAACACAAAACTAGCATACCGTACAGATAAGATAAACACAAAACTAGCATACCGTACAGATAAGATAAACACAAAACTAGCATACCGTACAGATAAGATAAACACAAAACTAGCATACCGTACAGATAAGATAAACACAAAACTAGCATACCGTACAGATAAGATAAACACAAAACTAGCATACCGTACAGATAAGATAAACACAAAACTAGCATACCGTACAGATAAGATAAACACAAAACTAGCATACCGTACAGATAAGATAAACACAAAACTAGCATACCGTACAGATAAGATAAACACAAAACTAGCATACCGTACAGATAAGATAAACACAAAACTAGCATACCGTACAGATAAGATAAACACAAAACTAGCATACCGTACAGATAAGATAAACACAAAACTAGCATACCGTACAGATAAGATAAACACAAAACTAGCATACCGTACAGATAAGATAAACACAAAACTAGCATACCGTACAGATAAGATAAACACAAAACTAGCATACCGTACAGATAAGATAAACACAAAACTAGCATACCGTACAGATAAGATAAACACAAAACTAGCATACCGTACAGATAAGATAAACACAAAACTAGCATACCGTACAGATAAGATAAACACAAAACTAGCATACCGTACAGATAAGATAAACACAAAACTAGCATACCGTACAGATAAGATAAACACAAAACTAGCATACCGTACAGATAAGATAAACACAAAACTAGCATACCGTACAGATAAGATAAACACAAAACTAGCATACCGTACAGATAAGATAAACACAAAACTAGCATACCGTACAGATAAGATAAACACAAAACTAGCATACCGTACAGATAAGATAAACACAAAACTAGCATACCGTACAGATAAGATAAACACAAAACTAGCATACCGTACAGATAAGATAAACACAAAACTAGCATACCGTACAGATAAGATAAAACTAGCATACCGTACAGATAAGATAAACACAAAACTAGCATACCGTACAGATAAGATAAACACAAAACTAGCATACCGTACATATAAGATAAACGCAAAACTAGCATACCGTACAGATAATATAAACACAAAAGGGACCACAAGCTAGTACTGGCTTAAAACACTGTAATGGGTGTAAATTATATTCTGTAAACATTTATTTCATGCAATTTTGGGGGGTAGTTTCATGAGAACTGAGTACTCAATATCACAATACACGGCCAATTGGACCCTATAGATACTACACCATATGTGATGTCATAAACTGTACAGTTGGCAAACATTCTATGCAGCACATGTGCTCAATAATATTGTGTATTACAATGTGCACATAGACATTTGTACTAGTACATCTGTTCACAGATGGAGAAGACTAATAATTCAACAATATGTCAAACATAATGTATACATATATTTGCCACACCCGCTATAAATCCTTTGACTCGAATCTTCCTAGTAATACTTGGCCTAGTATAATATTAATTAAAGAGTCGGACAGGGCCACAATTTAAGTCGTAGATGGTTCATGGATACGTGTATTGAATCACCGTTATGTTAAGAATATGACACATGTATATTTTCCAGAAAAAAGCGCATCAAAAGGGAAATTTAATGACGTGCTTCTTAATTTGTATGTTTTCTTGATAATTTACTAGTGGTGGATATCTTCCATCTGAAGGCTCGTGGGTCAGAAGTCTAGAATGAAAGTTATTGCCGTATTCCTGAAAAACTAACACAATAAAAAACATACTCATACATGGGATAAATTTGTAATATTATATTAATTTATTTATGAAATACCGTATAGGATTTAATGTTCTCTTGCATACCTAATCACTGAGTTGTTGGTGTTTCTTATAATTGACTCATTGAGATACACAACACTAATCCAATAGATATAATAATGCAAACATTAGTAATAAAGATACGCCGCTTGGTAGAGGGCAGTGGGAGGAATGGGACTGCAAAATAGGAGAACATTAATTTTGTTAACCCCTTTAAGATGATGACGCATTATTGCAGTTTATTATGGCTATCATTAGACGATTGTATACAGTTTAGGAAGGATCTGTGGGAATAATAATGGTGAAGATTATCTCAATGATATGTATCACTTCCATTTAACCTTTCTAATCTGAGTAAAATCGTTACTAATAGCCAGAAAACGAAAATGAAATACGTAATCGGATTGTGAATGGGTGCATGCACAAGTGAAGTGTAACTGTTTCAAGGGAGGGTTCAATGAAGGAGAAGCAGATTAAAGTAATAATGAATTACATCACTGCATC
This sequence comes from Paralithodes platypus, assembly GCA_032716605.1. NCBI lineage: Eukaryota > Metazoa > Arthropoda > Malacostraca > Decapoda > Lithodidae > Paralithodes > Paralithodes platypus. Next base: position 24,887,792 of record CM064530.1, read on the forward strand.
TTAACTTGCTTTCTATTGCTCATATGATTAGATTGTTATTGTTATGCCAGGTTTTTGCTGGGATTTATTGGTTGAAATAGGTAGGTTCTGCTTAACTGGAGAAGCCGAATTCGTATTAACACATGGACCTAAAGTAATAAGAGGCGAATTATAACAACACGTACATTATATTATATTATATTATATTATATTATATTTATTCAAACATTATATAAGAACATAAGAACATAAGAACATAAGAAAATGGGAGTCTGCAGAAAGCCGATTGGCCTAAGCAAGGCAGATCCCTGTCCCACACAACCCCAATTATAAAGCCCAATTATAGGCTCAACACTCTAATACCCTGAGGATCATCTTACCAAAACGGTTAGAGATTAACGCAGGATTACGGGGGTCTGCAGAGCGCTGATTGGCCCAACCCTGCTGATCCCCCTTCACACCCAACCCTTCTCGTCCATATGCTTATCCAATTTTATCTTAAAGCTCCCTATCGTGTTTAATCCCACTATAGCACTTGGTAGTCCATTCCACCCATCTACAACTCTGTTACCAAACCAATATTTGCCTATATCTTTTCTGAAACGAAATTTATCTAATTTGAAACCATTGGTACGAGTTCTTTCGCTATCACTGAGCTTTAGTACATTTGTCATGTCCCCTTTGTTAATCCCACTAACCCACTTGAACACCTCTATCATATCCCCTCTAACTCTGCGTCTCTCTAACGAATGTAAGCCTAATTTCTTCAACCTTTCTTTATACGGAAGATTTCTAATATTATGGATCATTTTTGTCATTCTACGTTGTACTCTCTCCAATGAATCTATGTCCATTCTGTAATAAGGACACCAAAATTGAACAGCATAATCCATATGGGGTCTCACTAATGACAAGTAAAGTTTTAAGATAACATCAGCAGTTCTGTTACTCACACTCCTTGAGATGAACCCGAGAATCCTGTTTGCCTTGTTTCGAACGCTTATACACTGTTGTCTAGGCTTCAAATCATTGCTAACAAACACACCTAGATCTTTCTCACAATTCGAGTTTTCTAATTCCACATTAGCTAGTTTATATTTAACATTTGTATGCATCTTCCCTATCTTTAATACCTTGCATCTTGCATATGGCATACATAATCATAGAATAATGGTAATTAACAATGTATATAATTATATAAGATGCACGAGCGAGGCTCTACTGTGTTATCACTCGACAGACTGGTACTTCTACAATTATTATAGTTTAGTGCTCCCTACGATTGAGGTATTATACTAGCAATCGATAATCTAGGTTATTATTATGGACTGTCTTCTAATCGAAGTGTTAAACTTGTCCTGTATTTATTGTGAATATATATATATATATATATATATATATATATATATATATATATATATATATATATATATATATATATAATTAATTATATATATATATATATATATACAGGTATATATATATATACTATATATATATATATATATATATATATATATATATATATATATATATATATATACAGGTATATATATATACAGGTATATATATATATATACTGTATATATATATATATATATATATATATATATATATATATATATATATATATAGCAATTCCTTCAATTGAGGATTTACACTTGTACTTATTGGGGTTAAGTATCAATATTATATATGCGAGCTCGTGGTTTTAACACACAAAGAGCGGGTGGTAGGGTATTTTACACTGTGCCGCCCAGCGTTTTTTTTTTTACCCTAAATAGGGTTGTTTCCGTGCTCATTTTCATGCATAAACAAGACCCAGAGCGTAAAACAAGTATATATTCCTGAAAGGGCGTAAACAGAGCTTTCCAATGACACCCGAACCATCCTTGTACGACCACTGGTTCTCTTGCAACGATCGTGCAACACGAGTGCAAAAAAAACAAAATAAGGTAATTTCCGTACATAATTCCATGTGTAGCGAGTGAGAGAGGGAGGAGGAGGGTAGAATACAGCTCAGTACACCCACCGCGGTGGTGGGGAGCGGTCATAAGGTTACTACGCTCGTCCCACCGCTCAGCTCTCTCTCAGAGCAACATTACGTGCTGAAAATGGCACTCGACATATGTGGTGCACTGCCACATAGTCCATATTTATTCAACTCGACATATGTGGTGCGCCGTTGGTTAAGGGTTAATATACGTAGAGTTTATTCTTGTTATAGCGATTAATGAGGGTTTTTTTCTAATTTAATCCTCAATATAATTATGCGTATGGTATTTGGTATTCACTTGGTATTATTATTATCAGAATTAATATTAGTACTTTCCTGATATATTTGGGCGTCACTAGTACTTTCTTTAGTTATTAAATTGCATACAATCGTAGCATACACTTTCACTAGAATATTTCTTCATATATAGTCGTATCAATATTACTTTTCACTGTTGAAGGGACTGGAGTTCTCACAGAGAGGCTCCAGTCCTGACGTCATTCTTGACTTGCAGTGTGCTGGCTTAATAATCCAATAGGCTTGATAGCCTCTGAAGTCCTATTTTAACTAACTAACTTTTCACTGTTGATAATTTATACTTAACATAAGAACATAAGAAAATGGGAGTCTGCAGAAAGCCGATTGGCCTAAGCAAGGCAGATCCCTGTCCCACACAACCCGAAATCAATTACAAAGCCCAATTATAGGCTCAACACTCTAATACCCTGAGGATCATCTTACCAAAACAGTTAGAGATTAACGCAGGATTATGGGGGTCTGCGAGCGCTGATTGGCCCAACCCGGCTGATCCCCCTTCACACCCAACCCTTCTCGTCCATATGCTTATCCAATTTTATCTTAAAGCTCCCTACAGTTTTAGATCCCACTATAGCACTTGGTAGTCCATTCCACCCATCTACAACTCTGTTACCAAACCAATATTTGCCTATATCTTTTCTGAAACGAAATTTATCTAATTTGAAACCATTGGTACGAGTTCTTTCGCTATCACTGAGCTTTAGTACATTTGTCATGTCCCCTTTGTTAATCCCACTAACCCACTTGAACACCTCTATCATATCCCCTCTAACTCTGCGTCTCTCTAACGAATGTAAACCTAATTTCTTCAACCTTTCTTCATACGGAAGATTTCTAATATTATGGATCATTTTTGTCATTCTACGCTGTACTCTCTCCAATGAATCTATGTCCATTCTGTAATAAGGACACCAAAATTGGACAGCATAATCCATATGGGGTCTCACTAATGACAAGTAAAGTTTTAAGATAACATCAGCAGTTCTGTTACTCACACTCCTAGAGATGAACCCGAGAATCCTGTTTGCCTTATTACGAACGCCTATACACTGTTTTCTAGGCTTCAAATCATTGCTAACAAACACACCTAGATCTTTCTCGCAGTCTGAATTTTCTAATTCTAAATTAGCTAGTTTATATTTAACATTTGTTTGCATCTTCCCTATCTTTAATACCTTGCATTTGTCAATGTTAAACTTCATCTGCCAATTTACTGACCATTCATGTAAGGTATCTAGATCCCTTTGGAGGCACTCTATATCGCTATCTGAATCAATTGATCTCCCAATTTTAGTATCGTCTGCGAATTTACTTATCCTACTAGTTATACCTAAATCTAGGTCATTTATGTATATAAGAAACAACAGGGGACCTAATACCGATCCCTGGGGGACACCACTTTTGACTGCTCCCCACTCTGACTTCTTCTTGACTGTTGGCTGTTTAGGTGATTGTTTTACTATTCCAGGCTTGGTGGGGTTAGATGTTGTGATAGTTTCTTGTTGTTGAGAACTACGATGTTTGCTCCTTCGTAACATTTCTGGGAAGATTTTTTTTAGGACTTCCGCATTCATTGGTTTGACTTGATGGATTTTTTTGTTCTTGAATGTTAGGAGACGTCGGCCACAATCCAGTTGGGCTTGCAGTTTTTGTAGGACGTCGAGACCCATATTGCCGTCATAGTGTTGACAGGTAAACGTGGTGAGGATGCTGCAGGAGTTGCTATGTTGATGGAGGCTGGTGGCGAAAGTGCTGAAGGTGATGTAGACATGGAGGTTGATGGTGACGATGTCGAACAGGATTCCAAGAAATCTTGTTGGAGGTAAGTGGTCGAGGATGTGGAGGCTTTTTAGATGTCTGGGGTTGACCTTTATATGGCCCCTACTGGGGAGAGTTTTGTTTAGGCCGGGTGACCAACAGCTTGTATATAGTGATGATGTCCCTTGTAAAATTCTACGGGACCGTGGAGAGTGAAGTGTTACCTAACACTTGAGGAAAAGGATCTTTAAGAACACACAGAACACCTGTTGCTGTTGTTGTTCAAATGATCACAATTATCCGGGGACACAGCCTTCCCCAGATAAGTTAATAAGACAGCGATTCTTTATTGATCGGTCTAATATGCCGGGCTGATAACCGGGTTGATCATATTTATGTACGGTATGTGTGAATATCGTAAGTTACTGTCTCATACATGGGTATGAGAGTCATGATGACGTATGTGATAGAACGCTCTATTCATTTGCTGATTGTATGTGTCAAATGACTTCTTCCTGAGCCAAGAACCACGGCTGCCGCCAATGTTATACCAGGTTTATACTGGGGTTTATTGGTTTAAATAGGTAGGTTCTGCTTAACTGGAGAAGCCGAATTTGTATTAACACATGGACAGAAAGTAAATAGAGGATAGTTATAACAATACGGACATTCATAACCTGTTTATTTACACAAGGATTTTGCATACGTGATACTAGAACAATGGTAACGAACAAAACATAGGACGCGCGAACGAAGCTCCACTACTTCTTACTCGTAAGACTGTTACTTCTACTGTATAATCTAGGTGATTATTATGGACTGTCTTATAATCGAAGCAGTACACTTGTCCTGTATTTATTATTAAGATATAGATAAGTATAGCACTTCATTCAAATGAGGACTTACACTTGTGCTTATAAATTTACGTAGTAATATAATATACGCGAACTTGACGGTTTCACATGCGTAGAGTTATTCTTGAAATGGCGACTAATGAGATTTATCACTAAGTTATTCCTTTAACCCAGGAACGGCGAAAAAGCTTTTAAGAGGTTTTACTGGGCGACGGCGGCAAAGCTCTTAAGAGGGAAAGGCCTAAAAAAAAATTTTTTAAAAGGCCCCAGTAGCACTTAAAACAATTTTTGTTTTCCCCATACCTCATATAACTCCTCCACATCCCCTCCATCCCCCCTTCCCCCCCCCCCCTTCAATTATCACCTATTTTCCCTGTTATTCCCTAATTCATTGGTATATTTTTGTGTAAACAACTCCAACCCGATCGTAGTGGGAGTTCATGTGTCTATTATGTAAGGTAGAGACAGTGAGGGTGTGACTCAGTAGCTCAGTACTGCCTCAACCCTTGAGAGAGGAGGGTGTGTTGCCAGCTCTCTCACACTTCATGAATGAACCGCTCATTTACCATTCGCGATTTTGGCCAGAAAAATTATATTCCCACTTGCTTTATTGTTGTTACAGGTTACTATTTTTATATTAAACGTAGAATAGGCGCATATGAATAAGTAATAACGATATTTATCGTAAAATTACTATTTTAGGCAGGAAAGAGGCCAAATATTGCCACCCAGAACTGTGGTGTTCACTACAACCTGCACGCGCTTTATAAATTATAATTATGAGTATGGTATTTAGTATTTACTTATTATCAATATTATCAGAATTAATATTAGTACTTCCCTGATTTATTTGGGCGTCACTAGTACTTTCTTTAGTTATTAAATTGCATAGAATTGTAGCATACACTTTCACTAGAATACTTCTTTATATATAGTTGTATTAATATTGCTTTTAACTGTTGATCATTTAATGCTTCTTCTTCCTAAATACACTTAGTATAGATCACTTCTCACAGTGGTTTCTCCTGTGTATTGATAATAGTATAATCATTTCACTTGATATTCGTAGAGTAGATACCTAAGTCTTCGGTAGATGCATTGACCGTGGTGGTTATCCTGACATGGCTAGTTGACAACAGTTGTACTCGAACTCTTGAAGTGGGACCTTGAATACTATCTACCATATGCCAGTACATAGGTAAAATAGAATCGAGTTAACGCAGGAGAGAGCTCACTGACTACTCTGGTCTTTATAAGAGTTTTGATGCAGAACTTCCAGAGTCCTGAGGTTGGGTCTTAAAAATTGTGTGTAAATATGTCTGTGCATCAACACACGTTATCGAGCGAACGTAAGATAGTTGTTTGTAACGCAACAAATCTTAACTACTCTGACCGTTATAAGAGCCTTTCAGAACTGGGGGGTAATGGAGATATTGTGGCTTTCTCAAAGATATTTCTATCTTGGAAGGACTCCCTTGCTGAGTGCCGTTGTTGGTGTTGTTGGTTAAACGGTTTCTTGCAGGGCCCTGGGTGGTCTACCCCGGATAAATCGCTTACCCTGGCAGCTTTCTTTATCCACAATAGCGCCTCGGTTGGGGTAGGGAAGAATATTAGTTAAGACCAGTGAAGTGTCTAATAAGGCTTCCTTGTTGATACCCGCAACAAGCAAAAACGTTCTCTAGCGGTAGCTCGATAGGAATACCAGTGCAACCTTTATCAATACCTACCAGAGACACAGGGGGTGGCCCAAATCTTCCAACTGTGTTATGTCCAGTGATAGTAAGAACAGTTTTCCAACTGAGTGATGATCTTAACAATTTCTGTGGTGGTCACACATTTTCTCACGGTCATGGCGGTGGTGTGGTTGAGAGGTAGAAAGGCACCTGGACATATGTTATGTATGGTGGTTGTTTCTTTGTTGCTTGGAGGTGGGGCGGGGTACCTGGGGTAGTCCTTCTTGGCTTCTTCATCATGGTGGTGGTGAGGTTGAGAGGAAGAAGGTCGCCTTGACGTATGATGTTTATGGTGGTGTGGCTTGGAGGTGTGGTGGGCAGAGAGGAAAAATGCTTATTGGTGGTGAATGTTGGACGAGTTGTCTTTCTTGTTATTATATATATATATATTATACAGTATATAGGCATATATATAAATATATATATATATATATATATATATATATATATAAATATATATATATATAAAATATATGTATTATATATGTACAGTATATACTGTATATATATATATATATATATATATATATATATATATATATATATACTGTATATATATATATATTATGTTAAATGGTGTGTGTGTGTGTGCACTCAGATACACACGCTATCACCCCTCCTCTCTATACACTCCTTCAAGTTGGATCATTTCGGATCCACTTAGGCTTAACCTTCAGACATTCCAATTGTTCCTGAAATCCTAGAATTACCCTCGAAGGGTTAGAGATTGGGGAAATGGTAGAGTAGGGCGGCAGAAAGGTAGACGAGAGAGAGAGAGAGAGATATATATTTACAAGGAGTTACTAGGCATAATTAGTATCTCGGAGACCTTGCGGTCCATTCCGAGGAAATACTCGAAGTGGAATGAGAGAGACTATTTAGTGCACTACACTCATTAACCCACTGAGCCCCAGCTAGTTATAAATAAATGTACCAACAGGGACTGGCAGGATTTTTTTTTTTTCCAGAAACAATAGCGAATGGGTTAGGAATGAAGGAAAAACCACAAAAAAAAATCAAAAAGGTCAAAAATTGGTCCTACGGAGCCCCAGAAAACGGATTTTAGAAGAGTAAAAAATTGAAGACAAAAACACCCAAAAACTATGTTTTTGCGCGCTCACACGCACACGGTTGGACAATGAGTGTTCAACCATCGCCAAGGTTGCATAGGATACTTACACAGTTCCCATACAAATCTGAGCCCTCTAGGTGCCATAGAACCGGAGTAATTGGGACCGGAGTACCTGTGACGACACATTGTCGTCGCTGGGGTTTAGCGTTACATACATTGGTGACGACACGTTGTCGTCGCTGGGGTTCAGTGGGTTAAAGAGTATGCAAAATACTATATACTCTCTTCTTGAACTGCTCTACTGAAGAACTATCTACAAATTCGGAGGGAAGTTTGTTCCAGGTAGAACAGATCTTATATGTGAAAAAGTGTCCACAGATACTAGTGCTGAACCTTTTCGAATATAATTTCCAGCTATGGTTGCGTGTTGTATTTATATTGAGACTAAACATTTTGCTATAATCCATATCGTCAAACCCATTAAGTGTTTTAAAAACTTCAATGAGCTGACCTCGTATTTTGCGCTGTCGCCAATGGGGAGAGATTAAGAGCTCTCAACCGGTCCTCGTAGCTCATTCTTCTAAGCGATGGAATAAGCTTTGTAGCCCTATAGCTTGTACTCTTTCCAGTTATTCTATATCTTTCCTGAGTGTTGGAGACCAGAATTGAACAGCATACTCTAGGAGAAGCCGTATCAGTGCGTTGTACAGTGTGAGGACTATGTCCTTATTTCTAGACTTAAATTTGCCTCTTAATATAGCACTATAATTTCTGAGCTTTCTTTTCTACTTCAATGCAGTGCTTGGAAAACTTTAGTTCACTGCTAATCAGAACACCCAAATACTTTTCCAAGTCAGTCACTTCCAGAGGCATTCTCAATAGTGAATAGCCTGAATTGGGGTTTGCTTGGCCAATATGCATCACCTTGCACTTTTCCAAGTTTAGAGGCATCTGTCGTGTCTTTGACCATTCACCCAGTCTGATAAGGTCCATCCTGAGCTGTTCAACCCCTTTTTGGGATCTTTCACATTCATTCTAAGCTTTATGTCATCTGCAAACTTGGAGATCACACTCAACAGACCAATATCGATGTCATTGACATAATATGATAAACAGTAGTGGGCCAAGGACAGATCCCTGTGGAACTTCAGAAATGACTGAAGTCCACTTAGAAGAAACACCATTGACTACCACTCGTTGTTGTTTACCTGTTAGCCAAATTTCTATCCAATTTGTGACCTCTGTATTGATACCAAGCGCAGTCACTTTTGACATTAGCCTGCAATGAGGCACTTTGTCAAAAACCCTTTTGAAAATCTAAGTGAAGGTTGCCTATGGCTCTACTTTTGTCATACTCACCCAGCATTACATGGAAATATTCCAGCAAATTGGTAAGACATGATCGATGTCGCCTGAATCAATGTTGGAAATCTGTAATTAAATTGTGGTTTTCTAGGTAGTCAACTATCGTGTCTACTAGTATCCCTTCTAAGATTTTACTATGATAGAAGTCAAGCTAATTGGCTGATAATTCTTGGAACACTCGTGATCCCTTTTCTTAGAGATTGGGGTCACATTGGCCAGTTTCCTGTCTTCAGGGACTTCTCCATTTTCTAGTGATTTATTGCAGATGTCTGTTAAGAAAGGTGCGATATAATCTTGCACTTCATGTACAACTCGAGGAAGAAACCCATCTGGGCCGGATGACTTGAACCTATTTACCTTATCCATTATTTTTGCTACATCCTCTGGGATACATATTCTGATACTGTTAAGAACTTCATCCTCATGCAATAATCTTGGACTTGGCATGTCACTGGCATTTTCCCTTGTGAATACTGAAGCAAAATAGTCGTTTAGGGATTTAGCTATATCAGTGTCGGAAGTTTGCAGTTGGGCTGTTGGATCCTTTAGAGGTACAATGCTACTTTTGAATGGCTTCCTGCTGTTTTCATAGCTGAAGAACTCTTTAGGACTCTCTTTGCAGAGGGCTGCAACCCTGAGTTATTCATTTCGCTTTGTTTCCTTTATTAGAGATTTCAATCTTCTACACATATTATTGAAGGACTCTAAATCTCTTTGGTCTTAACTTCTTTTGGCCTTTCTGTATGCAACCTATCTCTTTCTAATTGCTGAAGCTATTTAATTTGTGAACCATTTTGGTTGGGTTGAGCCTGATTTGGTAAAATTACTAGGAACGAATGCAGCTTGTTGAGCCATAAATTGTTCTTTGAATGAGCACCAAATTGCATTAACATTCTCACCCTCAAGTCTGATCTGGGATAAGCTTCCCCGAAGGCCTTCAAAATTTGCACAACGGAAATCTTGTTTTGCACTCTGAGGACTGGTGGGTCTGCTGCTAAAGGTGCGAAGAGAGTACCTAACTAGATTGTGGTCACTATCTCCGAGTGATTCCCCAACAGATAAGCTTGTCACACTTTCATCTTCAGTGGTGAGCACAAGATCAATGATATTGTTCCCTCTAGTTGGCTCATTCATTCACTGGGTTAAAAAGTTATCATTAGCAAAGTCCACAAGACGCCTACCTTCAGCATCAGCAGTTCTTGTTTCTCAGTTTACTAGGCAATAGAAGTCACCTAAGATCACACTGGTTTTACCCTCGATAACAGCACTCAGTCTTGTGTACAGAAGTTCATCCTTTTCAACATTTTGATGTGGAGGCCTGTACACCAGAACAATCCTATAGCTAGTGTTTCCTAGATTGAGGTCATGTTCTGACTTGATCTTGCAGTCAATTGGGTTTAGAAAATCTCTGATGTACAACCCAATTCCGCTCCCTTCCTGCACGGTTCGGTCTTTGTGGAACATTATATATCCACATATTTCAAATTCCCCAACATAATCTCTGGTATCACTGTGAATCCAGGATTCAGTGATGGCCACTACATCGAAGCATTCTGTAGACAACAATTTCCGAAGTTCGGAGAATTTATTACAGAGAGTGAGAGAGATTATAAGCAGAAGATTGATGATAGATTGGGACAAGTGTAGAGTAGGGAGAGAGCAATACGAATAAGAGATAATTAAATATAGAGAAGGACAACTTTTTGAGAGATTGGGGCAAGCATAAAGTAGGGAGAGATAAGAGAATATTAAAGAGAAGAAAATATTAGAGAGAAGGAAAGACGAGATAGTAGGACAAATGAGACAGAAGGAAAGATTAGAGAGAAGGAAAGATTAGAGAGAAGGAAAGATGATAGAGAAGGAAAGATGAGAGAGTAGGAAAGATGAGAGAAAAGGAAAGATGAGAGAGAAGGAAAGATGAGAGAGTAGGAAAGATGAGAGAGAAGGAAAGATGAGAGAGAAGGAAAGATGAGAGAGAAGGAAAGATGAGAGGGAAGGAAAGATGAGAGAGAAGGAAAGATGAGAGAGAAGGAAATATGAGAGAGTAGGAAAGATGAGAGAGAAGGAAATATGAGAGAGAAGGAAAGATTAGAGAGAAGGTAAGATAAGATAGAAGGTAAGATAAGATAGAAGGAAAGATGAGAGAGAAGGAAAGATGAGAGAGAAGGAAAGATGAGAGAGTAGGAAAGATGAGAGAGAAGGACAGATGAGAGAGAAGGAAAGATGAGAGAGAAGGAAAGATGAGAGAGAAGGAAAGATGAGAGAGAAGGAAAGATGAGAGAGAAGGAGAATTGAGAGAGAAGGAGAATTGAGAGAGAAGGAAAGATGAGAGAGAAGGTTTAAAGATGAGAGAGAAGGAAAGATGAGAGAGAAGGAAAGATGAGAGAGAAGGAAAGATGAGGGAGAAGGAAATATGAGAGAGAACGAGAAATGAGACAGAAGGAAAGATGGGAGAGAAGGAAAGATGATATAGTAGGAACGATTGGAGAGAAGGAGAGATTAGAGAGAAAGAAATATAAGACAAAAAGAAAGAATAGTCAAAGGTAAAGATGAGAGAGATGGATTTTTTTTTTTTGAGAATTTGGAGCAAGGAAAGAGGGGGGACCGGGAAACGGTGGAGTGTGGGGGGGGGGGGAGGAGAGGTAAAAGGGGAGAAGAGAGTAGCAGGTATTAATCTATAGAATGATCCGATGTCCCATTTATTTTCTGTTTTCTGGCTATTAGTAGACGATCTTATTCATATTAGGAAGGGCATATGGAAGTCCGAGTGTTAATTGAAATAGTCTTTATCCATACAATTCCCACAGATACTTCCTGAACTGTATAAGATTGTCTAATGATATCCAGAATATACTGTCAAAATGCGTCATACTCTTCCGAGGCTTAAATTAGGGCTCAAGTAGGTTCTATAAATATTTTGGATGAATATTGACCATGGATGATCACAAGTGGCAGCCAATTGATTGTCCTTACAGGATCTTATACTTATTCTCCCAGGCGTGAGCATGGATAGGGTACAAATGGGGTGACGATGATTTACAAAGGAATGCAAAGGTCGGGAAAGAATAGAAGATAACCCAAAAGAAAGCGAAATGATGACAAGGCATAGAGGAAAAGAGGGAACGGAATAAGAGAGGAGAAGAATGAAACGAAGAAGAGATAAAATGAGATAATTGAGAAGTACAGGAAAATAGAATAGAGAAAAAACATGGATTGACGAGTCGATTCTATGGACGACGAGAAGTGGTACCAATAATACAAGACAGAGAGGAGAGGAAAAGGAATGGAAGTACAGTACAGTGTAGGAGGATAAATATGAGATAGAGCGAGGACACAGGAATATTGGGGAAGTGAGGTATTTCTTAGAGTATATATATACATATATATATATATATATATATATATATATATATATATATATATATATATATATATATACATATATATATATATATATATATATATATATATACATACTTATACAGTATATATGATGGAAAACAGCAATAGGAGTAGCGGAGTCACAATTAAAGTTAAAATAGGTGAGAGTAGATACAGGAAGAAGAAGAAGAACAAGAAGGGGAATAAGAAGAAGATGCAGAAGAAGAAGAAGAAGAAGCGGAGAGAGAGAGAGAGAGAGATGCACTACTCACAACGACGCTGCTCACTTATTAATATAGGAAAATGCCGGGTGTCTTTCTTCCCTTGACTTACTGTGATATATAATTTAATTAGATGACGTAGGAAAGGTTGGAAGAGTGACATAGAGAAGATGCGAGGCGGAGCGAGGAATCTGAAAAAAGAAAAGTAAATGCGTACACAGGGAGTAAGACCAGAGAAATAAAGAGAACATGAAAGAGAATGTAAAAGAAGAGGGAAGTTAAAGGAAAGAAGTAGAATTGAAGAAGACGCGAATCCTATACCCTTTTCCAAATAGGTATGCTAGAAATCGTGAACCCAAACCTCTATAACTAAAAATTGGCTAGAGCTAATCTGGTTGTAACTATTCACACTTATTCCCGGCTCTTTTTCAAATGGTAGAAATATTAGCTCGATTACTCTAGTTGTTTGTGAGTTATAGAGGTTAATGTTCAAGAGTTTTGTCTTACTTTTTTGGAACAGGGTATAGAAAGAAGAAGATTAAATCAAATGCAGCAGATGAGAAGAAAGAAGAAGGGAAGAAAGGCTAAGTGAAGAGCATAGAGGACATGCAAATAAACAAAAGATGTATTGAAGATAAATAAATTTGAAGAGAGATAGGGAGGGAAGAGAATAGAAGTAAGTAAAGGGATGGGTTAACCCAGGACTGGCGACGTTCCTTACAGAATCTGAGACCTAAAAACAACAACATGAAATGCACCAGTGCCAGGGAAATGGATGCAATATATGAATAGGTGGAATGTCTGCTTACCACCACCTACCCTCTTCTCCTTATATGTGTCTCTCCACCCTCCCTCCCTCTCCCCCACCTCTTTCTCTTTCAACTTTCTCCTTCCCTATACTTCCTCCCTCCGCCCTCAAATGCATTCAGGCACCCTTCTCTCCCCCCCCCCCCATTTCATACATGTGTGAGGTTAGCGAGATAGATTCAGTGTGGAGAGAGCCTCGAGAAAAGGAGGGTCTCTGTCGCTCCGCCACCTATGCACTCGATATGCTCCCATCACAATAATATGTTTCTTCACTGGATATTTGCTCTTTATACCTATTTTCTCGTTCTTCAATGTTAGCATGTTCATTATACAAGACACAAATGCACATGTGGGTCATATAATATTGCTTTATATGTTAAATATAACAAATGTCCAAATTAAAGCTAAATCTCCCAACTGCTTTATGTCGGACTAGTGCGACATAGAGCAGTTGGGAGTATGTACAGTTTGCCGCACATATTCTATTCTGTTGGAGTTGTACTTTGACAGAGCTGCACCCACTTCCCCAACCCCCCTCCCTTGCTCCACCTCCTTCCCTTCCACTATTGGTAGGAGGTGGAATGAGGGAAGGGGGTTGGGGAGGTGGGTGCGGCACTGCCAGGTTACTACTTGCTGGGATGGTTGAAATATGGAATATGTGCGGCAAACTGTACATCCTAAGATTAATATGCAGTATTCGAGAATGCATACTATATCGTAGGCTTGTGCATGAACCTTTAACTGTCTTGATAGCCTAATGCTTAGTGTGCAGAATTTTGATATGAGTGAAATGTCGGGTTGGTATTTCAACTCGACTTAGTATTATCTCGTCAACAATCCTGTAATAAGAAATAGGGAGATAGAATATGCCCGACAGGGTCACATCTAGCTTTATGAATCTTGCTATAAATTCTCACACTAAGGCAGCATTGATACAATAAGAAAACAGGTTACTTTACACTCTTATTTATTCAATGGCATATATATGGGGAATCAACTATACCTATCTGTCGTATCCGGCAGAAGGTAATTGATTTAGGTGACGTGTCAGAATAGAGTCTATTATAATGATTAATTAAGTGCTCTATGTCATGTTACGCATAGTATCAATAATGTAAGTATGCAGGAAAATAAGATTATACATGTACATAGTATTTCAGCTGAGATAATAATACATATGTGAGCGAAGCGTCTAACGTGAAGAATTCTGGTATTGAGTGAACCTGCCTGGAAAAGCGTTCACGGGCGCGGCGCGGTGACCGACAGACAAAGGGATTAGTAAGTGGTCACACAGGTGAGATAGGCAGGTATAGTGTGTTGACCCTAGGTCAGATGGACTGCTTTATTGCGAATCCTCGATTTACTTTAGTGTGATTATAATTCACAGATGAAAGTTAGATATACACTTGGGGTCTTAGAGGCAATGTAGTTTAAATTCGAACTAGATTGTCTAAGCGGTTTTGTGAAAGAGTCTACACACAAGGTACGAAAAATAATTATAGACCGGGTATGAGATCTGATCACACGTATATAGAAATTCAAATTCAAAGTAAGTTGATGAATAACTATAACAAGGTTTTGGGGGTAAGATGCAAATTAATACTAAAAAGAGTTAATTTATACTCGATTAAGATGCGACTGTAGATAACAGTAATAAGAGTTTCGAATGAACTCGGAATAAATGGTGCCCACACGACGAAGTTGTGCTAGATAAAATACCACTATTGTAGCATAAAAAGGTAATTTGAATGTATTAACATATCTCTATAAGCAATACACAAATCAAAGATACGAAGTAGAGCGGATTACATAACACAAGATGTAATCAAATATTTACTTTGACAATAGTAAATTAAGAGAAATCGGTCACTTAAACAATATAGTGAAACGAATAAAGTAACTTTAATATGGGTTACTACAATGGTGTGAAAAGAATTACAAAAACCCGCACACGTTGACTAGACTAATTCACAAGCACTGGATAAACTAGAGAACTTGAATACATGAATTAATATTAACTCAACGGCGGGTTCTTGACTTTTCGATATGGAAGGATAAATAGATTAAAATTTGGGCATAGCTCCTAGGTAAATGATGGTAAAATAGGGAATATCTTCACGGTATACAATTTCGCCTCAACTTGGATACACAAAAGAATATTTCCATAAAGGTGAACTCTGAGAGTATTCCGTTTAAGTCTGTATAAAGGTAGGTTTATATAACGTGTGCACAAATATGAATTGCAATAAGTAGTTAAGAATTACACTAGATAGGATTCACTGGACTATATCTGGTACTATGAAATCACTTGTACAGATCAATATTTATGGGGGGATTAATGACTATGTAGCGTGTACACAAATATGAATTACAATAATTAATTAACACAGATCCTTGGCACAGATTAAATCATCAATACTTTAGGAATACTCGCATATTCTACCTTACCTTCAACAATAGCCACAAATTGAGATACACAGGACACTTAGGATAGCTTTGTGGGGAGAAGGGCCAGGTACAAGGGTCGGGGCGTCGTAGAGCTCTGGACACTGTGGATGGACGTCGAGGGACCACTTCGTCAGGAGTCCAAGGGGAGGGGGGAACAGGACGGCAGGCACCTTCTCTCTCAGGGGGGGAAACGACTACCGGACAATAATCCAGACAGAGCAACCTACTGAGTTTGAACTGCCTTCCTTTAATTTCAGTCAGGCTATATTTGGATTGTTTCTCTTGGTCAGGTTGCATTATCTCATATTATCAGGGGCATAGTAAATACATAAAAAGTGGCTATGTCGAGGGTAATAATTACATGAAAAATATATGTAGGTGGTTAATAATATCGCTCTGAGGATCTTGTCTTTTTTACCTCTGTATATTATTTCTACTATATGGCATAATGATGTAATTCGTGATTTTCTATTCACTAGCTGGTTTGTCTATTTGTATTGTTTATACAATGATTTTGTTATGCAGCACTTTCTATCACCATTTATCTTCCTTTTTCACAGGATAGCTCCTCAAGGGGGAAGAGCCCCAACGATTTAGGTATTCCAAGGGCTCTTGATGTGTAGCTTGCATAAGTACCTTTTCATCGTAATATTCGAGGGGTAATTCCGCCTTGGTCGTTTGAGTCCCGCGCTGTGGTTGGTGGGGCCGTGAGAGGTGGTGATTGGTGGGGCTTGACATCTATTGAGCTGGCAACTCACCTGTTTGCCCGGGAATTAGAGAATGGGTCAACGGGAAATTCAAGAACGGGAAATTAGGCCATAATTTCCCGTTCTTGAATTTCCCGTTCTCTGGAGAATGGGATTTTTTTTTCATTATTCTTTTCTTCTTCTGGTGCATGAATTCCTTCCTCCTGCTGTCCCTCGATTCTCCGACCACCGCTATTCTTTGCGGTTCTTCTTTAGATCCCGTCACTTCAATGAGTATCCTAGTTTCGAGTCCTTGGACTACCACATGTATTCATTACTTTCATTGATCTCATTAGTTAGGCTTAATTGTAAATTAATTGGTGGGTTAGTGAAAACAAATATGAATTTACCGTCTTAACGCAGGCGTTAGCCCTAAGAGGATACTTTCACTCAAGATAATATTTTCTGGACTCCTACTCCCTCATGTTTAGCCCCATTAGTTTTGAGATTTTATGACATGAACTCCATTAGTTTGGCCATTTTAAAACCTTTCTCTCTATTTCTGTTAATTTTAAGATATTACGTATCTTTAGGTATCAATTTCCTCCTGGCGAGCAAAATCGAGCCAGTAATTTAGTAGGAACCAACCTTAGGGCTTGACGTTTTGCAACCGAAAAATTTACACATATACCTCAAAGGAAGGATCATGAGGGTGATTTTATTTACCCGTTCAGTACCGGTGACATCCTCTTAATTATTATATTCTGGCAATGATTAGACAATTTTATTAAGCATAGGAAGGACCTCTAGCAATAAAACTTCTTCAAACTATTTCACCAACCCTCTCAACTTCCACAGATTCTTCTTACGATGTATAATATCACCAAGACAAAGCTAGAATAAAGTATAACACACGTTGTCGGCACTCAAAAAAGTTAAGCTGGAGTTAAGAGAATGTAAGAGGAGAGGAATTACGGAAAGGGCACAAGCGGCAAAGATGTGAAAGAGAGAGAGAGATAATGACCAAATCCCAGCCTAGAACAGACCATTAGAGCTAGTACCTGCACTGCTAATGAGATACCTCCCATATAGACTTCCCTATAATCCCTGTCTCTTCTCTCCCTCCCTTAAGCTTGGTTCACACATACACGAATTAACATCCCATCCGGCCCCGACCTCTTGATTCACCTGCAAACGGGCAAGGATGCCGGCAAAATTGCCTATGGTCGGTACAGGGACATGTGGTGTCACCAGCACACGGGACGCGGGGCGGGAGGCGGCGAACATTTTGTGCATGCATAAAATGGTCGGCGTAGGCCGCAAAACGTGTCAGGCCGGGACACCCACGGGACACACAAGGAAGCATTCGGCGTCTAGACGCTGACAGACTGCGTCTAAACGATGACGAACGGGATGAGAACGGCGGCAAAAAAACGTTGGAAGAAGAGTAGGCAATGTGGCACCGTCGCGTCACGTGAGCTGGTGACACCGCACGTCCGTTTACCGACCATAGGTGATTTTGCCGGCGTCCTTGCTCGTTTGCAGGCGAATTAAGGGGTCGGGGACGGACGGAACGTTAATTCGTGCATGTGTGAACCAAGCAAAAGGGGTCGGGGACGGACGAGATGTTAATTCGTGCATGTGTACCATGGGGCTTCCAGATTGATGCCGTCCTGCCTATTTTTTTGGTCGTGGCTGGACGGGACGTTAATTTGTGCATGTGTGAACCGAGCTTTAACGTAGTGTCACACGAGCAAATTTTCGTCAATTTTCGATGTGCAAGTTTGTTATCGTATTATGTTTAACCTCTTTCGCATTGGAATCGGAAACTAGACCAAATAGTAGAGTCATTTTCAGAGCTTCCGTGACCGTGTTTAGGATACCAAAGTTTCTCAGTGAATTTAACAAGGGCAACTGATACTAAAAAAAATAAGCCCCCATACACCTCACCAAAATGACGGGAAAGTTGTTATTTTAGACGTTTTTCAAAATGGCCGCCACCGTCATCTTAAAAAATTGATAAAGTTCTATTTCTTGAAGTGAATGGCCAAAAATGACAATTTTGGTGTCTATTCCCACTAATTTTGGTGTCAGAAGATCAATGGCATGGCACAATTAAAAATAATTAATAAATAATTACCAAATAATTAAGTAAATAAGAAACTAATTAAGAAAATCAATGGGATGGCATAATTCATGATTTAGAGTCCCATTAACCTCAACATCTAAGACAAATATGATGTTGTTAAATCCACTGAGAAACTTTGGTATCCTAAATTAATAAAACATGAGACCTACTGCATTAAGATGCACTATCACTGCAGGACAAATATGATGCACAACTGTCAGAATCACTTCCGCTGTCATCATCGCTGCTCTCCATTTGTGGATGACTTGGAGTTTTTAGAAGATCCAGGAATGATGGAAGTGCAGGTTGGGTATAGCGTACTGGGAGGCATAAGCCATTTACAAGGTGCCATCCATGGCCAATTGGTGATGGATGATTCTGAAGCTGGAAATTGTTCTGCAGATATGTGAGGTAATTGGTGCGCTCTAAGTGTGGTCGTAGACTGTCAGAATCAGGTACCAGTCTGATGATCTTCTTTTTCTTGAGTACTGACCACTTTGCTGCTCTCACCTCTTCTAGGGTCTTGTGTTTGGTGTCACAATAGATGTACCGGATAACAAATTTCTGTAAGTCATTGATGATTTCCTGTGTGACTGGGATGATTGTGCCACAACTTTTAACACCTTACGAGCGGCCTATGCGGTTTATTTATGTGTACCGCACAGCGGGGTGTTTTTAGCCAAAATAGGGCTGTTTACGTGATCATTTTCATGCCTAAATAAGACCCAGAACGTAAAACAAGTACCTATCCCTGAAAGGGCATAAACAGAGCTTTCGAATGACACCATAACGATCCTTGTATGATGGATAGTTTTCTTGCAATAACCGTGCAACGCGAGTGCAAAAAGCAGGTAATTCGGTACTTTCGGTACATAATTGAGTATGTAGCGAGTGAGAGAGGGAGGAGGGAGCTGAGATTTGTGTCCGTAGGTTCGCCGCGGTGGTCTGGAGCAGTCATACGCTCGCTAGTCTCCTGCCACCACTTGTCTCTCTCTCTCAGCCACATTACGTGCTGAAATTGCCACTCGAGTTATGTCGAGCGCCGCCACATAGTCCAGCTTTATTTAACTCGACTTATGTTGCTCGCCGCTAATTATGGGTTAAGGAGGTTGCGAGCTTCTGATGATTTTTCTACACGGTCAACAATAGTTTTCTTGCCTATTCCATAAAAGCCGGAGTTATGGTCACACCCGGTAAGAACATAAAGTGGGATCAAAGACTCCGCCATTGCCTCACTACACAAACACCGAGCATTTATCAGCTGAGATTTGCGTTTCAAGCACAAGAGTCCTGATATTTGCCGAGCCACATAGGCTGCCTGAACGTAGTTATCAGTATCTTCAGTGTCTATGACAACTGCTTCTGTATACCCTTCTGACCGCAGCTTACCATAAAGAGTGAACAGAGCTGTGTCTGCTTCTGCATGGGCGTATGTGAGATTCTGCAAAACTTCATCTGTGGTGAGATTCCTTGCTGGTTTGCCAACAACACAGTGTATGAGCTGAATAGTTGTTGTAGATGCCTTTCTTTTGAAAGCAGCCTTGATAAATGCTTGAAGGCGAACTTTATTCTCTGGCTTACCAAGAAGAGCATGAAAGTCTCTATTAGAAGGAAATTTGTCATCTGACTTCATAAACACATTGCAAATGGACTGATTTTTTTGACGGTGTTGTCGTTCACTATCTTTGATGGAGAAGTCTTGCTCGTACGAGTCATTAACCAAGATAACACATTCTGCATTCGAATGTCTATTCAGGAACTGTGTCCAGATGTTGTTCATCCGTTATCCTTGGTCTGATGGGTGGTTCACCACGCTTGACTGTTTTGTATGGTTCAATTCTTTGCATCTGGCTCCCAAGTTCTTTGAGGCTATCAGAGAGGTACGAAGGCAAGGTGCTATTTGCAACTGGTCTATCATCATCTAGGGTAGGTAGATTTAGCTTAGGTAGGTCTGGCTGAACAAACATGACATTTGTACGATGTGATTGGCCACTTCCAGTCAAAGTGTCACTTTTGAAGTCATCGTTGTCGACTATACATATTGCCGGTGTTCCTTCAGAAAGTTCAAAAGACACTCAGTTGAATGCTTCAGGTCAGTAACTGCCCAGAAATCTCTAAGCAAAAGCACATCATTGTAACTGATTCCAAGGCCATCCTTATGTAATATGTCTACCATTTCTCTGCTCTTTGTCATACCATGTAGCAGTATACCGAGGTTTGTCTCAAATGCAGTACGTCTTCCAGTGATGTAGCTGGTCAAAATAGATGCAATTGATCTGACTTGGGGCTTGTCATCGACTTCAGACTTTGTGGGGTGCTTTAACCAAGTGATGAGCTTCAAGAGGAGATCATTCAGGTCTTCATATTCTTCTAGCTCATGTATGTATGGAGGCCAAGGAACAGTTTTTGTTTTGATGATCTGATCTCTGAGTCGCCCAGCTACATTCTTCACCAGCTGATCGTCACTTACACCTAGAGAGGATATTGCAGCCTCAAGATATGAACCTGCAGCTCTTGCATCATATACCAGTTCACTCACATTCTTCTGACCTCGTTCATGAAATGCTATGTCATCTCCAAATTCCTTGATCAGAATTTCCTTCACGAAACTGGACTTTGCTGTGGAATAGTAACCATAATTTGAAGTAATGCCTTTGTAATCCTTTACAAGACCTTGCAGTGTACGGATTTCATGATCTTCAAAGATAACTTGACGGACATGATGAAAGAAGATATTTTGGGCCTCTCGAAGATTAACATGTTGCAGATGCTCTGTTTTTTCATCAGGAAAAGACTCCTTCAGAGGGTTGCTGACATAATTGCGCCAACATTCACGATGATAACGAATTTCCAATCCAAACGCCGTTCGACTGTCTGGGATAGGTGCAAGTAGGGTATTCAATCTTTCTCTTATAGGCTCATCTGACAGACAAACTGTATGCAACTTGAACCGGTTCCATGCGTCTACTGTTGACAGCAGCAAAAGTTTGGACTTGCCAGGATTACTGTTTTTTTGTGGTCCTTTCATACACCACACACAGAGATTCTTATCATGAACCACTCCAGTACTAGAACGAAGCTTTTTAGGCACATTTCCTTGGAGTTGTTGACTTGAAGTTGATGCTTGAACTTCTTCCTGTTCAGATTTCTGTTTACGATTCTGTGCTTGCTGAATATAGCGATTACTACTGATCTGGGTGTAACATTTACTATGCATGTACAGGCCTTTAGGCCCCTTGTCCCACTCCACTGCTGCATAGGCATGCTGAAATTTATCAAGTTCCTTCCACCGAAAACACTTGCTCCTTAGATTCTCCCACTTTGTATCAGATGTCTTGTCCGTACTATCATCAGCTATACAGGGATGTTGACATAATGTGCATTTTAATCCAGGTGGCACTGATATATAGCCTAGGCCTATTAAGACGATTGCACATGTTAAACATTTATGAGTGAGGCAGAGGCCTTCCTCGGGGCTGGCTTTATGGCCGCGTCTGGGGCTCGTGGATGAAGCGTGGGGCTCGTGAGTACAGCGGGGGGTGCGCGGCATGCTCCGTGGGCCTGTCATGGTGGGTGTGGGGGATTTGAAAATGGCCCTTTATCTTTCACGACGTACCCCGACGCCACCACGTCGATGCCGATGGCGACACGCCAGACCCATGTCAAACCCACGTCATCACAGGATGTACCCGATGGTACCGCGCCAAAAGTCCATCGTGCCAATTTTTGAACAAATCCAAAACTTTGGTGGCCAAGCCCGATTTGCCACGTCCCGTACCGCGGGTAATACGACGCTCCCCGACGACCCCGACACACGTTGGGGATTGCACCACGTTGTGTCCCGATATTCAAATCGGGGTACATCGGGACCAACATCGTGAATGTGTGAAAGTGGCTTTAGTCTAGAAGAATTGATCCTTCCCTCCCCTCTTTACTTTTATACTTAAATCTTTCCTATCAGATCCTATATAATACAAACTTTCGGCATTACGCCTTTGCTAACAAAAATAACTAATTAATACACATCATCATTTTATGGATACAGATTAGTCTAAACTCTTTTTCCTTTAGTCTTGTCCTAGAAGGACACATCAATTGTTAATGGAATCAGGTGTGAATACTGGAACTGTGGTTTACCACCTCAGAGCTGGCCAATAGCTCCTCTGGAAATTCTCACTCCCGTCCACTTTCTGTCGTCCCTCTTGAATTGCTTGACTGTGTGTGTGCAGACTAGCAATGTGACAACAGGCGGCAGGATACTGAAAGTGTAACCTCCGAGTGAGCGAGAGTGAAGAGAGATCAGGAGTGGTCTGTGCTGTTGCTGTAGATAAGGGCAGGGTAGCTGGAATGGTTGGCTCCTGGTTTCCCTTTGTGCCCAAGTGAGAGAGAGCAACCGGGTTGTAAGAAGCTAACCCGGTGAGTTCCGAGGGGTGAGTGACCCCTGTAACCCCTCCGTGCCAGACTTTATAGTCTCGCCTCCCGCTCTCCCGCGCTGTGATTGGCTGAGCGGCACGCGCGCCAGCCCGCTCGCTTTGAATTTTTGCCTCCTCCACCTCCACTCTCTTCTCCTCGAAATAAGTTCCTGGAAGCTGGTTATAAACATGTTTCAGTGGCTTACGGGAGTAGATCGAGTATTACCAGAGGAAACTACTCGAGAAGAGAAAGAGAGCGACTTTTGAGGTGAGGTAGAGAGTTCAGCTCCGTGCTCCGATAATGGAGGCCGCTGATTGGTTGGCTGGGGAGGTGATAATGGAGGCCGCTGATTGGTTGGCTGGGGAGGTGGTGCGTGTTGTGGCCGAGAACTGTCAAAATCAGCTGACGGTGCAAGCACATAGAAGGGAGCGCGGTGATTGGCGGAGGGCTTTTCTACTTTAATAGTAAAAATAATAATAAAAACGATAATAATAATAATAATAATAATAATAATAATAATAGTAATAATAATAATACAAATGATTATAACAATATTAATAATTCAAAATGTAAAGCTTGCAAACTAAACCAACCAAAACCTGGACAAAGACAATATAAAGGTAAAATAACTTATCAAAATCGCTATGTGCGACTAACGCTTAATAAAATAAATATGTTATGAAATAAAAGATCATAATCCACCACATAGGGTGTACAGTACAGTACATTACTACATGTTTAAGGAATTAGTCAAGTTGGAAAGTCCGGGACGTTCTGGTAAATTTTACTAAACTCTGCATGAATAAAGAAACTACAATTAGTGTATTAATGTTCTATTAAAATCAAATTTTCAACTTGACAAGACATTAACAATAGTACAAAATACAAATAGCACTCACTAACGATAGTGCTATCGGGTAGGTACCTGTAAGCATAGCATGCCACAAGTGACCCCCATCAGTAACTACCCTACAAATAACCTACATTTATTGTACAAATAAACTAAGGAAATCGCAAAAGCAAGCAATTGATACCATCGACAATGAATAGATACAATATAATAAAGCCAAATAATTGCAAAATATGAAGAAGCAACAACAGATTTAAACAAAGAGTACTCTTTTAACAAGAACAATTAATTTTCAATATCAATAATAATAATAGAAAAAGATAAACAAAAAATAAATACAGACAAAAAGTAATATTATATCATTATTAACCCGCAGAACCCCAGCGACTCAGCGTTTGCGTCGGCAATATATGTAACGCTAAACCCCAGCGCCGCATACGTTGCGTCACCAACTTCGACCTTATTTACTCGGCTCGTATGGTAGGAAATGGCTTGAGAATGGTATGGGATATTCTTTACGGTGTTGCCGAAAAGTGGCGGTACTTGCCAACCGCCTAGGCCAGCCACGCACGTGGGTACGGGCGGATGAGTGGTGCCAGTTTACCCACAAAATACACCGTGACTTTAGACCTTATTTACTCCTGTTTTATGGTATATAGAGGCTTGAGATTTTTGTGGGATATTCCTTAGGATGTTGACCGTACTTGGCCATACTTCGCAATACCCCAAGTCCTGCCGCGCTGGTGGTGATGTGCAGGAGGATTTGGTAAACCGTGTACCCGCTTATCTTTCCACAACTTTCAACCTTATTTACTCTTGTCCTATGGAAGCTAGAGGCTTGAGATTAGTATGCAATATTCCTTAGGACGTTGGCAATACTTGGCAACCCCCAAGTCTAGCCTTGCTGGGACAAAGGACACGCATGGCAAGGGTCAGTCAGTTTACCCGTATATCTCGCGAGTGCAACATCATTTCGGATTTACCTTGCCATTACCCATGCAGGGATTGAGCATTGATGATGCCATGGCCATACTTGATGAAAGTGATGAGCCTGATAGTGTCACTGGATCGTCAGATAATGATTCAGATGACGAATATCATCCAAGTGCGATGGAGATTGCAGACATGCACGAGGAGGAACCCTTTGTGCCCGTCTCTCGTCGCCTCGCTATGTTGGAAGAAAGGGAGGAGAGTGGGCATCGCTCCCCCATTGCTCCCTGTGACATAGTTGACTCCCCAGCAAGTGGGGAGGAGGAGGCAGATGACCCAGACCCAATGGCATTCATCAACATTCCGCTTAGTCGTCGTAGGGGTGAGAAGAGAAGAGCTGAGGATGAGAGGGGTCAATGTCCGACACCACATGTGCCTCGCCGTGGTCCTCCCCTGCGCCTGCCTTCACCACCACCCCGCGTTGTCTCTCCACTAAAAGCGCCAACCCCTAACACCTTCTATGGGTTGCGCAGGGGTGCAGCCATCTTAGTAGCGCAGCCATTGACTTCTTCTTCAGAAGAAACAGATGAGGAAATGCCTGCCCTAGAATCATCTCCACCTCGCACGCCGCTTGTTTCCCTTATCAGTCTGGGATGACTCGGCGCATTCTCCGCCTTGCCACCCAACACCACCACCACCACCATTACCCCCCGGCTCACTACCTTACTCACCTGTACCCTCACCTCAGCCTGGGACCTCCCACGGACACGACACTCTGACACCATCACCGCCTGCATCGCCAAACGCCCTACCAACCAACGTGGGCGTGCCCGTGGCCGAAGGGGTTATAAAGTGACCCTATTACGACGCCCAACCCCTGGCTGTGCGAGACCAACTTCCAGGTCGATGACTCGATCAAGGTCGAGGTCGAGGTCAAGGTCAAGAGGCAGGGCAAGGCCCTCCCGCTGCCCTGGTGCCCCTGGTGGTGACTCCTCGCCTGACGACTCTGGCGACGAAGGTGCTGCCGATCAACCCGATGTGTGGACTTGGGTGGATGGGGAGAACTTTGTGTCCACCGACTACAACTTTGTGGGCGCCGGTATTGCCGACCCTGGACTCGCAAAGCAAGGCAACCAGACCACGAGAATTGATATCTTCCTGCATTTTTTTACTCCAAACCTCATGTCTTTAATTGTTGACCAGACCAACTGGTACAATTACTATTATATGGCTGGAAAAGAATAGCATAAGTACTCAGCAAGACTGTCATGGACCACACTAGATTTCCCAGAATTTTACATGTTCTTGGCCATATTCATCGTGATGGGGGTCACGAAGAAATCCTCTATCAAGAAGTACTGGTCCTGGGATCCCCTCGTCCGAACCCCTATCTTTGGCCAAATAATGAGCAGAAATAGGTTCACGGCCATAATGGGGAACCTTAATTTTATAGACAGCCTAGCAAGCCACTTCAGAAATCAGAATTAACCAAGAGCAATGAAGGACCCCATGGAGAGGATAAGACCAATATTCGAGTATCCCAGGACCCCAATGGAAATACGCCTAACGGCCTTATTGGGCTATCCTTAGTTGGAATTATGCAAGGCTGGTACATATCATATTTGTAACATACTATGTGGTACCAACTCTGTAAATTGCTAACTGAAAAAATATTATTATTATTATTATTATTACCTGAAGGTGAAGTTTGCTGCCGCCTTCAATCCCCATCAGAAGCTTGTTACGATCGGCACTACGAAATAAACAAGGGCACTTAATAATGGACTAGATGATAGGCTATATCTGCAACAACGGTACGCTAATTCCAAACCCTCGAACTATTACGCCGGTGAACAAAACACTTAAACCCTCCAGAGTTAATCTACTGGATAACGGGGTATCAATTAACCCGTTGAGCCCCGGCTAGTTATAATATTTTGTTCACCCCAGTCCCAAACCATTTTCACTTTTTTTTTTTTTTTTTTGCTAAAATGGAAGACAAGGATGAGAAATGAAAAAAACAAAAAAAAAATCACCTCTGACATTTTTTTTTTTTGGGGGGGGGGCCGGTGGGGGGTTTGGGGGGGGGGGGAGCCTCAAAAAAATTGGTTGAGCCAAAATGGAAGAGAATGGTGAGAAATGAACACACAAATAAAAAAAAACTCATTTCGGTCATTTGGGGGGCGGGGGGGGGGGGGGGGGGTCAATAGTTCGTCTCCCCCGCATGACCACCCGCCCGGGAGCACTAGGGTAAAAACTGAGTATGGCATTGTACGGCATACATCCTAAGGAGTATCTCACATAAATCTCAAGCCTCTAGCTCCCATACGACCGGAGTAATGAAGGTTCAAAGTGGCGGTGAACTAGGGGTGTAAACTATCCCCACTAAGCCCACCACCACCAGCCGCGCGGCTGTCTCGGCCCGCTCACACCTACTGGCCCGGCTCCCACACACACTACGGTACCTCCCCCTCCTATTCTCCCGCCATTTCCTACCTTACGAGCCACGTAAGTGTTTTTTATATGTCGGACGCACGTGATGCGTCGCTGGGAGTTGGTGATCAAAGACTGCCGACGCAACACGTGCGACGCTGGGTCTCAACGGGTTAACTGGGTTTTAGTGCACTTCTACAAAGGCTTTCCGGTGACGGCAAAGCCTACTCACAACAGGAGTACTTTACGTTAATAAAATGCTCTCAAGTAATAACAATGCTTAAATAAACTATAACAAGATTTAATAAAGGAGTATATGCTTACGCTAACTTTAGTGTGAGTCTGTACTCAACACTAAACTCTTCAATGCTCTATGAAAACACTGGAAGTCTAGTCCTACAGCAAACAGATATGGAATCTTCTGAAAACGTCTGATGCTCTAAGATGATCGTCTAATATAGAACAGAAATTATCAGGGGCAGGACACCAAAGCGTGTATCTTAAATACACCAACAAGTAGGATACATATATACAAAACAAGGGAGTGCAACAACTCTGTGACAGCACTAATAATAGCCACTCAAAACAGTACTTCCTTAGCCAAAGTAACAGCCATACTGGGTTGTGCACCATGCATCAACCTAGGCTAAATTAATACGTGAATAATTCCTAAAGCATACACAGTTAAAGTTAATAAACACAATGCTGTCTTTATTACTAATAAAGTCTAGCAGCGGCATAAAAGGTACCAGGAGGCTAGGCAGAGCGCAAGCATGCTCGTAGCCTACTGTCTCCCCTTGAACAGATTTTCCTTATGTTATGTTAAGTGACTAGGAGGCTCTCTTGGTAAGTCCAGATCTCAAGTATCTGGTCTTACCCTGGCGCTCCACAAAGGTCAACAAAATGAGGTAGCCAGCTTACAAGTAAGAGTAGGCAAAAGCCCTTCGCTTGTATACTGCTACACTCGCAAAGGAAAAATATGCACAAGGGTTACAGGCTACCTAGCTTCGTCGAAGTCGTACAGGCTCTGACTTGCCATATACATATCTCAGACAATGACCAAAGATACCCTCCACTGTCTAGCATTAAATAGTAACAAAGAACAACTCAATAATTAGAAGCACCCAATGATAATATGACTCCATGTGACTATGACTAATAATCCCTAAAGCTAGTGCAAAACATATATGTGAGAACTGGTGCTGGTAATATAACTGGCCGACTATGGAAGTCGTATGCAGAACCAGAAGGGATAAGTAATTGAATAAAGATAAGAAGTATGAAAAAGAAGAAGTTCAGAGAGAGAAACAATAGTACAGGGGGTTAGATTGGGGACAGATTGCAAGGGACGTCTAGGACCAAGCACACCATGCCAAGCTCTAAGGAGACACGCGGGTAGGAGCCCCCCCAGCACCAACACCGAGACAGCGGCACCCAATCACAGACCACTACGTCATGAACAGCAGGCGTCATATGACGCGCCAGGCCCGCCGGCCAATCAAGAGCGTGAGAACCTCCGCCCGAGCGAGGAAGGCACACGTACATACACACGCACATAATACCATCTCACTGCCTCCTTCGTTCTCTCTCTCCTTAAATTCACACTACACATCTTATACTCTATCACTGATATAAAATACTTCCACGTGTCACAGACAAGAATAAAGACCACCACTGATCTGTCTGTGACAACATGAATACTAAGAAAGAAAGAACATCGTTCTACGATTATTATAGCCCATTTCACTGCCCTGGCAAGCGCTAGCGAGTACGATTACATTCTGGCAAGCTGGCCAGCGTAACACCCCGCCCAAGATGCGGGACGTTTTAACCTCAGGTAAACGCCACATCTGACCAGACAGAATGCTCACCAAGCCCGCCTCACCCAGCTACTCCCCCAAGTTGTGAAAACAAGGCACAATCACAAACATAAAACACTTCATTATATAACAAAAAATCTACCCAACACTTCCCCAAAATAATAGTAGCACTTAACAATATTACGCTCAACGAGCAAGCTTTAACAAGCCTAGCCTACTAAGACAAAAACTCAGAATTTCTTAGATTCTTACTGTAACATACTGCACTTATATACTATCAAAAAGAAAGAGTTTTTATGTGAGGTTTTTATATTTTTTTAATAGTGTTTTTGGCGGCTTTGCACTACAGGGGCAAGCCTAATTTTTCTCCACTCTCAAACAAATACTGACTGAACGGCGAGGGTTCTCCTTAACCCGGGAGCTGCGGGGAGACTCTTAAGAGTTCCCCCGGCGCACTGCGGGAAGACTCTTAAGAGTCAGAGAAAATAAAAATCAACTTTTGACATCGAAAAAAAAATATTTTTTTATATTTTTTTTTTTTTATTTTTTTATTTTTTTTTGGCCCCTGGGCCATGCAAAATCTCAGTCCTCTACCTCCCCTCCTTCCCCACTTTCCTCCTCTCCTTCAGTTATCACCTATTTTCCCTGTTATTCCCTTATTCTGAGGTATATTTTCGTGCTAACATTAGAAATCCGATTGGAGGGTGTGGTCATCACTGATAGCAAGCGAGTGCAAGAGAGAGAGAGAGAGTATCGATCGACTGCGTCTCAGTGGCCTTGGGGGAAATTGGCGGGAAAGCAGATTGCCTCACCCATACATTATACAACTCGCGGGCTATATCTCCGATTTTGACCATCCAAACGCTGTTTTCACTCGTTTTATTGTTGTTTCAGGTTAATACCTTTATAATCAACCCATAATAGGCGCATATGGATAAATATTAATGCTATTAATGGCACAATGAATATTTTAGTGACGGAAACACCTCAAATACGTCAGCACAGGGGGACGTTTCCAATTACCCCCATGCGCACTTCAGAGGTTAAAACATACCCTCCCATGACAAACAATCAGCCAGAACATTATCAGTGCCC
Organism: Paralithodes platypus; assembly: GCA_032716605.1. Taxonomy (NCBI): domain Eukaryota; kingdom Metazoa; phylum Arthropoda; class Malacostraca; order Decapoda; family Lithodidae; genus Paralithodes; species Paralithodes platypus. The sequence continues at coordinate 24,918,079 of CM064530.1, forward strand.
TTAACATGCCACACATCCAACTTGTGTTCCGGCAGCAAACAACACCTGACACTGATAAACTGCCCAGTTCATCACAAGACTGGCACTTCTCTTCGCTCTCTCCGGCAACGGGACCTGCCAATAACATTTCACTAGTTCTACCTTAGTGATAAACGAGGCAGCCCCGATGCGGTCTATGGGGTCGTCAACTCTGGATAAGGTATAGGCGTCTGTCAGGGATGATGCACCAACACTCTTGCAAACAACACAAACACGGATCTTGCCACTTAACTCAGGTTGCAAAGTTACTGGCAACGACCACTCACGATATCCCTTATCCCTCAGACCCTTCTCCAACATGTAGTCCAGCTCTGCTTTCACGACAGGCTGTCGAGCAGGATTTATACAGTAGGGAGCCAATTTGAGCCTTGCACTGTCTCCAGCCTCCATGTCAGGTTCTACCCCGTATATCAGGCCTGGAGAATCAACAACCATGCGGACGTACTGCCACAGCCTAGTAAACAACTTCTCTTGGCGCTTAGGAACAAGAGGTTGCAACTTATCTCGAAGAACAACATGCCTAGTGCCCTCCCACAACCCAGCCGGGACCATAGTTTCTACACTATAGTCTCCCTCCTTCTCCACCTTTGTCCCTAGAACAGCCAGGTCATGAGAGGGACAATCTGTACCACCTGTGCAGTCACTCCCATAGTTCATAATTGCTAAGGCTTCCCCGCCGATCCGTACATGCGCAGCCCCGCATTCCTTGCGACTACACCTGCCGGCGCAGCATCATCGCCTTCAGCGCCACGGCCAGATACAGTCGGTCTATGGTAGGGCTGTTGCATTCGACTAGAGCAGCATTGGGAGGCTATGCGACGACCGGGCGCATCCACTCCACAGCCAACCTCACCAATCTGCTCAATGTCCTGATTCTGACCACCACCCTTAGCAGCCATGAGTCGACCCTGACCTGACAACCATGCCAAAGCCTCGTCGCCCACCTTGAACCACTGAAACAACGAGGCCAACGGTTTACTAACACTCAAGTGACCTGCCAGCGGAACATCGTGCACCGCATGAGTTGTGAGGCCTGGGTGCTCGGCACAAACAGTGCGGTATGAACCGAGCAGGGGCTGGATCGCTGCACGCTGCTGCACAGGCAGATGCTCAAGCACTTCCACAGCCACCTGACTCGTGTCCCCCGCCCACTGCTCCGCCGAGGCATGACAATCCCAACTTTCCTCCACCTGTGCCCCACTGCCCCCCTCTCCTTCTCCACCTTGGCCACTGCAGACCAACACAGGGACAGTAGGCTGCTCAGGTGGGTGCCTCACAAACTCCTTCAACAGGTTCACATGACATGCTTCCCCGTTCTCATCGAGTTCAATAGCCCCGTTCCCACAACTCTCAAGACTAAGATCTTCTACAGTAGTTGCACTTGGGAACTACTCTCTCGCAGAGTGCCATCACGCCCTACCATGTCACTAGGGGGGACAGGTTCTGGGGCCACTCCGGAGCTCAACTTTGGTGCAAGTACCGAGTCACCAAGGAGTGTCGCTGGGTTCAAACTCTCAACACGACCACCAGCCTCGACTTTCTCCTTCCGACCCTTCCTCCGCTGGTCTGAAACTTGGGTACTAGGCTATGACACCTGAGCGGATGGAGGTCTCTCGAGCCCCTCTTGCCCCTCCCTACTCGAGTCAGCCGCCCTCTCGGCAACGACTAAGGGTGGAACCTCGGAAGTGAGTACCGCAAAGTTGTTACCGAGAAGGAGGTCGACCCCCTCAACTGGCAATTTCTCCACAACACCCACATCCAACTCCCATGTCACACCGTCCACCTCAAGCTCCACTCTGACCAGCGGGTAAGACCGCGTAGCATTGATGCCTTGAACCACCACAACCTGAGCCGCGTTAATAGGCTTGCCAGTGAAGTTCTTAATAAGTGTCTGGGAAGCGCCCGTATCACGCAGCAACTCAAGCCTATGCTCCACACCAGCCCACCTCACAGTGCCATGCCCCCTATGACCACAAAAAGCATCTCGGACGGGTGACGAGCCCTCCTGCTGCTTCTGCACCGTCTGTGACTTCGCAACCGACATATTACCCCGGGCAAACGCGGAAGACCTCAAAGACACTCCGATGTTGCTCACTAGTGACACCACTGCTGAAGGCGGTGAGCTCGGACATGAGCGCGCAATATGCCCCTTCTCATGACACTTGAAACACTCCACTTCGCTCTTGGACTTCCTCTGAGGTGAGGAAGGGCCCTGGCCTTTCTTTAACGGGAAGGGTTTCGACTTGGGATCAAAATTGGCACCAGTACTCTTAAATGGGTAATTAGTGGTGTCCTTAATTCGGGGGGGTGGAGTGGTACGCCCCTGGTTACCTGCCTCAGCTCTCTGTGCAGACCCGCACCCACGAATCAATGACACCCTGAGGTCAGCCAGCTTAGCCGCCTCCTGCAGAGTTTTAGGTTGCTTTTCTTTCAGGTTAAGAGTCAAGTCACTGCCAGTACATTTAAAAAATTGCTCTAACAACACTAATTGCTTCACTGCATCAAAAGTAGTTGCCTTCTCCGACCTTAACCAAGTCTCAAATGCATCTGACAGCTCGCTAGCGTGTTCCTGGAAAGTACTCTCCTTTCTCTTGGGAACAGCCCTAAACTTCAGCCTATAAGTCTCTGGCTGCAACTCATACGCCCTCAGGACAGCCTCTTTCAACGCCTCATAATTCACACAGGAATCTAGGGGCAAAGCATCGTACACCTTAAGTGCTTTCCCCGCCAATTGTGACGAAACAAGGGCTGCCCACTTCTCCTCGGGCCATTGGTGCTCCTGGCACTTTTTCTCAAACCGGAGAAAGAATTCGGTAACTCCTAACTCATCAAACACTGGAACCAACTTTAGTAGATGTGACAGGGACTGGTCATGGGGTCGACCCCCCTGGACGATCCGGTTCCTTGTCACCTTTACCTGAGTTTTCTCTAGGTCAATATCGGCACAATACCTTGCAGACTCATACTTGAGCTCAGCCTCATGCTTCCGCTGCTCGAGCTCAGCCTCATGCTTCCGCTGCTCGAGCTCAGCCTTATGCTTCCGCTGCTCGAGCTCAGCCTCATGCTTATTTTTTTTTTTTTTTTTTAAGATACAATGAACGGAGGAAGGAAAAACACAGATAAAACAAAAAGGTCAATGTGCCTAAAGGCATCCTCCATTCATAAAATGTTTGTAACAACTGGATTTAAACATTTGTAGATTGTAAGTTTGTGGAAAGCAATTCGAGGGAAGTGAATTCCAAAGAGTAGTAGCTCTGGGGATAAATGAATTCTGATAAGCAGAAGTTCTGCATTGTGGAGGAGAAAGTGTAAATTCATGGACGCTCTCAGCTGCCCTAGTTCTTCGGGGAAAGATGTGGAGAGGCGGCACAATTGAAGCAAGTTCCTCGGAACAATTGCTGTGAAAATATCTGTAGAATAATGCAAGGGATGCAACGTTTCTTCGTATGGATAATGTAGGAAGGTCCTGTGTGATTGCAGGGTTATTGATTAATCTAATAGCTTTATTTTGAATTTTGTCCAACTGCCTCAATGCAACCACTCCACTTCCACCCCACAGAGGTGAACAGTAATCCATCTGAGAACGCACATGACTTTTATATATCACGGCCAACTGCTCGTCAGTGAAGAATTCTCGAACTCTGTACAGGAGTCCCAGTTTTTTAGAGGCATTCTTAGCAATGCTTCTAACATAATGTGTCCAGCTCAAGTTAGTAGTTAATGTTACACCGAGAATGTCAATAATAGGGGAAGTGGGAATATTTACATCATTAAAAAATATATGGGAGTCGGTGAGATTCTGTCGGTTAGAAAATTGAATGTACTTGGTTTTCTGTGCATTAAAGGAAACTAGATTCTTTTGTCCCCATCCATCAATTCTAGAAAGGTCCTGGTTCAGAGAAATTGCAGTGTTTATTTTTGAATTTATAAGATCGGGTTGGGTGAAAGAATTGGTAAATGTGAAGGAACTGTGTAGTGTTGAGTCATCTGCGTAGGAATGTATTGGATTATGAGTGGTAGAAATCAGATCATTGATATCAATGAGGAACAGAATTGGGGCCAAAACTGATCCCTGGGGAACACCAGCATTTATTGAGTGAAATTGAGAATAAAGGCCATCTACCATTACACATATTTTTCTGTTATGAAGATAAGAAGAAATTAGTGGAACTAATGATGCAAGGCCGTAGTGTGACATCTTCGACAATAAGGATTGATGCCAGACTCTATCAAATGCCTTTGATATATCCAGTGCTATTGTATGTGTTTCACCATGTTGGTCTGTAGCTTGGTTGATTTGATGCGTAAGAAGGCAAAGCATGTCTGCAGTTGATCGACATCGTCTAAAACCATATTGCCTATCACAGATTAATTTATTATTCTCAAGATGCTTAATTATGTGATTATTTAATATAATTTCAAAGACTTTACCAAGAGTGGAAGTTATAGCTATTGGTCTGTAGTTTGATGGATCTGAAGAGGCACCTTTTTTAGGAACTGGATGGATGTTTGCTTCTTTCAAGGGTACTGGGAAGCATGAGGTATGAGTACACAGACGGAAATATTTTGCCAATACAGGAGCGAGCACCAAGGAGCAATTCTTAAGTACTATTGGAGGAATTTCATCTGGACCAGGAGCCTTATCTACTGAGAGATTCTGCAAAATAGTTTCGACATGTCTGGTGTGGATCTTAAATGAGGGAATTTCAGGCGAATTAAAATTAAGTACAGGGACATCTTGATTTATTTCATCTAAGGTTGAGTTGGTGGAGAAAATATCCGCAAGAAGGTTAGCTTTACCTCGTGGGTCACTTACAAGATTGCCAGTCGGAGATTTTAATGGTGGAATGGATGAAGCAGTAGTGAGGTTGGATTTAAATGAGTTAAGAGTAGACCAAAATATTTTGTTATCATTTGGATTATTTAGAACCCTCCAGCCCCAGGGGCTATAGCCCCCCGACTGTGCTGCGGTACCGGGTGTTTTGACGATCTTTGGGCTATGTTAACTACTCTGTAAGTCAATGAATATGGCATGTAATGTTGTGAATAAAAAAGAATAATGTTCCACAAACCTTCCTCTGTCGAATGGCATTGAGTAGAGGTCTCTAGCCCCTCTGGTTGCATAATGGTGAGCGCGGGAAGACGAATGCTTTTCGGCGGAAAATTCTTCCCGCGTTCGGACGCGTCGCCCCGGCCATGGCTACGACGCACCTAGCCGCTCGTCGCGCCAAAGTATTTATCTCCCTTAGACGATTTTAGTGTTTGATATTGAGAATGTGATGTTTATTTGATATTTTTATAGTTATTTTGAGGCCAATTATATAAAATATGTTTATTAGGGCATCACTGTCACTGATATTGCTAATTTTCACTCGATACCGTACATTTTATTAGTAATTGAGGTAGGTTATTGTTGTATTAGGCACTGATTATTCGTTATCACAGGTGTTTATTATACTTTGGCCATCAAATATTAGGTCTTGTGTCACTTTCACTTTGACAAATATGCTTTAGTGAGTGTCACTGTCACTGATAATGCTCATTTTCACTCGATACCGTACATTTTATTAGTAATTGAGGTAGGTTATTGTTGTATTAGGCACTGACTATTCGTTATCACAGGTATTTATTATACTTTGGCCATCAAATATTAGGTCTTGTGTCACTTTCACTTTGACAAATATGCTTTAGAGAGTGTCACTGTCACTGATAATGCTCATTTTCACTCGATACCGTACATTTTATTAGTAATTGAGGTAGGTTATTGTTGTATTAGGCACTGATTATTCGTTATCACAGGTGTTTATTATACTTTGGCCATCAAATATTAGGTCTTGTGTCACTTTCACTTAGTTATATGATTTGTAAATGTTTTATATATAATTTATTGTCTTTTTTCACTGATTTATATATTTCTATAGGTTCTAATCATATGAATGTCACTTGGTATATACATATGTGTCACTTTCACATATTATTATGGTGTAATTGTATTTGTATCAATTTTATCATAATACATGACTTTTGTATTACAATAAATTGGTTTTCTTCCACTTTTTGCCTATATATAATTATAGTGTACATATTGTCATTTTATTTGGCAATTTCAGTTTGATTATTAGAACTCCAGCTTGGAGTGGTAATCAAAGAAGCACTCTAAAGCACAGAGTGCCACCTTGCACTCCACACACTCCATGGTTGACTTTTTACCTGACCTCGGCCTCACCCTGCTGTTGTAGCAGACATGGCACCGCTTCTGCTGCGTTCTTCCTGATTCATTCTGAGGCAGGGAACCAAGCCTGTGCCTAATCAAGTATTGAGCACACTGCAAGCGGTCAATAACGGCGGGCCCAGGATGTGCCACTGCCCTCTGTGGCGTAGCATACTTCTCCAGGAGCTCCGTCAACACCTGCTTTTGGAACCTCCGCAGGCTATTGAACTTCATGGGTGTGTTCACATTCCGAAGCTTGTATATATTGTAGGCATTCAGAACTGACATGTCCACCATATGCAGAAAGAACTTTTTGTACCATCTGCACGAGGTACGCAGGCAGTCAATGAAGCCTATCTGCATGTCGGACTTGTCCACCAGCCTCATGTTGATGTTGTAGTCCAGGACAGCATTGGGCTTGGTCACCCTGGCCTGGGTGCGGCGATCCACCTTGCCAGTCTCCACCATTTCCCCCTTGTGGATGGTGGTCAGGAGGTTGACCTTCCGCTGGTCGTGCCAGTGGATAGCCAGAATGGGCCCCGACTTCTTCTTGAACACATCACCTTTTTTGGTCTTTGGAGGGAAAGGTGGCATGCCCTTCCTTTTCCCTCGTACTGTGCCTACAGTCCCCGTCTTGCGCTCATGCAGGTACTGTGAGAGAGTGGGGGACGTGTAATAATTGTCCGTGTCGAGGACGTGATTCTTATGAAAGTAGCGGTCCATCATGGCTTGCACCACTGCTCCGCCAAAGCCAATGAGGGGGTCCACAAGCAAGTCCCCTTCCTTCCCGCTGTAGACCAGGAAGTCCAGGACATAGCCAGTTTGGCAGTCGCACAGCACAAAGAATTTTATGCCAAAGCGATGTCTTTTTGAGGGGATGTACTGCCGGAAGTTGAGTTTTCCCCGGAACAGCACAAGAGACTCGTCAATGACGACCTTGCGGAAGGGCTTGAAGTAGGAGGTGAAGCGTTCTCGCATCATCTCGTACAACGTCCTAATCTTCCACAGCTTGTCACCGAGGTGGACGTCGGTGTTGGTGACAAGATGGAGCGCTGCGAGGATATCAAGGTACCGGTCGCGAGACATATATTTCCCGAAGGCAGGGGTGGATATCAGATCATTGGTGATCCAATAGTCAGGCAACCTATGCTTCTTGACATGAGGCATTAGCATGGTGAGTGCCAGGAACACCATGAACTCTTTATGAGTCACTGGGGTCCACTGCCTCATGTGGCCCTTGGTCACCTTGCCCAAAAAGTGGACCTGGAATTGGTGCTGCTTATTTGTCTCTTTGACAACATAGCCTACCACCTCCTCATCAAAGAAGGCCTCAAATAGTTCGTGTGGTGGAGCATTGGGGCTTGCAGGAAAATTGGGGGTAATGCCTGAACCCTCCAGTACCTCATCAAAAGCTGGCACATCAGGGTTGTATCCATCCCCATCAACTACGTCTTGCCACTGAAAAACGTAGAATGGGTCTTGTCTACGTTGACGAGGAGCTCCAGCTGGTGGCCCAGCACGCCCACGGCCAACTCGGGAGGCGCGCGCCCTAGGGCGGCGAGGGCGTCGGCCAGTGCGGCGGCCAGCACGACGGGCAGCACGACGCCGGGCCAACCGGATGGGTCGAGGGTCGTCGATGTCCATATAGTCATCGTCAGAGTGGTCATCTTGCCCTGACGGTGGACCTATGTAATCATGGCCAGAGTCTTCAGAGAGGTGCCCTTCATCATCAGTGGCCCCCACATAATCTGGCGGGGAACCAGTGATGCTTGGTCGGCGTGCGGGTGGGCGAGGTGGGGAAGGAGTGGCAGGTGAGGCTGTGTCCCCCCGAGGTCCTGGGCTCCTTGGCCTGCGACGAGTGATAGAAAGCAATGTTTTACTGTCGCTAGGCCCAGGTATTGGTGATGCGAGCTCAAAGACTTCTTCAGGAAGACATGTTGAAGGCGGGAGAGGTGGGGAGGACCGTGGGGAAAGTTGCGGGGACGTATGACTGGGGCCGGCAGGGGTGGACGCCGCGGGAGCCTCGAACAAAACTCTCTTACTTTTCTTAATTTTTTTGGTATATTTCCTGCCTTTTCCCTTTTCGGCAGCAGTATGTCTTCTGTCGGGGGAACTAGGAGGCAAATAGGCCGAAAGTGGGGGGTCCTCAACCCTTGGCAGTGGTGGGGGTGGTGGGGAAGAATGCGGGGCATCCGGGTCATCTTGGGTGGCGTGGGTAGATAAGGGAGACAATGGCGAACGAGAAGGGTCACCACGCTGACCCTCACTCACAGCCTCATCCTCACCAAGTATTTTTGCTTGTTCCCTAGCTGCCGCGGCCACCTTCTCAAGTATTTTCTGCTTATACAAGTGTAGCTTGAAAGGCGATTTACCTGGGGAAGGGCTTGGCGTCGTGTCACTTATGCGAAATTTGGTGAGTGACCTTGAACTCTCCCACTCACTCACTCTCTCAAGTTCACTGTCTTTAGGTAAACCAGCTTCCTCAACAACTGGTACATCACCTTCATCACTCTCATCACTGTCATGTTCTCTCGCAAATCCCAGGAATTGCTCTTCTTTCTCACTCTCATGGCCATAATCACTCGACTTATAATTACTGGAGTCGTCACTGACTATATCATCAACAATATACTTGGCATCAGCACGCTCATATAGTCTCAATGTCGTCTCAATACCTCCGGGAGATAACACATTTAGGCGATGGCGTCGGGGTAAGGCGCGACGAACTAGCAAGGGCGTCGTAGGAAGCACGGTATCGGACACAGCGGAATCACTATTTGGCGTAGATACTGTTCCTGTGGCGTAGTTTACGCCGGGTGGCGCCACCTACCCTCCCACGACACCAAAAATATACGCGCGGCATTCGAAAGCACTCACGCAAGCAATGGGCGTTCAAGAGCCCTTCCGGGTTGCGCGGGCCGAGTTTATGGGCGTTCAAGAGCCCTTCCGGGGTGAAGGGGTTAATACAGTTTTGGCATGATTTCTGATGTTTCTAAAGTAATTAAAGGCTTCATGTGTTTTTGATCTTGTGTATGCATTGTAGGCTATTGCTTTTTGTTCAGTTACTCTAGCACAATTATGGTCAAACCATTTAGGTGAATTAGATCTTTTACTGTACTTTTGATGAGGAATAAAAGTTTCCATTCCAATTTTTACAAAATCTTGTATGTGGCTCAAGGTGGAGTGTGCATCATTAGAAAAGAAAGAGGTCCAGGGAATATCAATAAAGAAACCTTGAAGACCCTCCCAGTCTGCCCTATCGTAATGCCATTTAGTCACCAAAACAGGTTCAGAGTGGGAAGGTGTGGTAGGTGATGAGCTCAGCCTGTCGCTCCTGCTGCTTAAGTTTGGCGAGCTCGAGCTGAAGCAACATCTCTGAAGACAAACCTTAAGGAGGGGGTGCTACTAACAGAGACCCACCCAGTGAGTCACTTAGAGGCATACCCAACCGCCAGCAGGCATCGGCCTGCGGGAACGTACCCGGCTCCGGAGCCCGAGGGGGCGCCATGATAGGAGTCGAGTGGAATGGGGGCTGGGACGAAGGTGCCCCAGCTCCCGCTCCACCCGAAGCCCCATGCACCCCACCGAGCACACAGGTAACCAACTCACCTCTCGACAAACCGCTAGTACCGGAGAACCCTAAGACTGTGGCTACACACTGCAGTCCGTACCGGTCCAGCCCCGACACCCGGTCTGCCAACACAGGCTCCTCCAAATAAATCCGAGCATCCTCCTCATTGTTCACCACCCGAACGCCGTTTAACAACTCCACCTTCTCCACCTCCTCGCCTGTCTCTCGCACTGTGCCCTCACTATGCTCAGACCCGTCCAGTGACATGATGGAGTCAACAACAAAAAATCTCAAGTCAAGACAAAAGTAGCCAAACTCTCGCATAGCTTTATTCACAAAAAATATTCGAAGATGTTCTTGAGTGCAATTCTAGGTCACCAATAAACTCCAACACGTTCTATATATCCTCAAAACAATGTCCACTGCCAACAATGCGAGAAATAAATTCAACCCCAAATGGCAATAAGATTTCTCCAAAAAAAAACTGCAATATTCAGTTCACTAATTACTGGTCTAAGGTCGCCATTTGTTACGACCGGCACTACGAAATAAACAAGGGCACTTAATAATGGACTAGATGATAGGCTATATCTGCAACAACGGTACGCTAATTCCAAACCCTCGAACTATTACGCCAGTGAACAAAACACTTAAACCCTCCAGAGTTAATCTACTGGATAACGGGGTATCAATTAACTGGGTTTTAGTGCACTTCTACAAAGGCTTTCCGGTGACGGCAAAGCCTACTCACAACAGGAGTACTTTACGTTAATAAAATGCTCTCAAGTAATAACAATGCTTAAATAAACTATAACAAGATTTAATAAAGGAGTATATGCTTACGTTAACTTTAGTGTGAGTCTGTACTCAACACTAAACTCTTCAATGCTCTATGAAAACACTGGAAGTCTAGTCCTACAGCAAACAGATATGGAATCTTCTGAAAACGTCTGATGCTCTAAGATGCTCATCAAATATAGAACAGAAATAATGCAGGGCAGGACACCAAAGCGTGTATCTTAAATACGCCAACAAGTAGGATACATATATATATAAAACAAGGGAGTGCAACAACTCTGTGACAGCACTAATAATAGCCACTCAAAACAGTGCTTCCTTAGCCAAAGTAACAGCCATACTGGGTTGTGCACCATGCATCAACCTAGGCTAAAATAATACGTGAATAATTCCTAAAGCATACACAGTTAAAGTTAATAAACACAATGCTGTCTTTATTACTAATAAAGTCTAGCAGTGGCATAAAAGGTACCAGGAGGCTAGGCAGAGCGCAAGCATGCTCGTAGCCTACTGTCTCCCCTTGAACAGATTTCCCTTATGTTACGTTAAGTGACTAGGAGGCTCTCCTGGTAAGTCCAGATCTCAAGAATCTGGTCTTACCCTGGCGCTCCACAAAGGTCAACAAAATGAGGTAGCCAGCATACAAGTAAGAGTAGGCAAATGCCCTTCGCTTGTATACTGTGTTACGTATCTTGATCCTCAAGTGGTTAACTTGATGAATCTAGATAGCACAGAGATATATATTAAGGTATCAGTCAGCTGAAGGCAAAACAAAAGTAAAATCTAATAAAATTAGGTCCTGTTGTTGCTTCCTTTCCTTTTGGATCTTAGGACTTAGCATCCTTTATTGACTGATACTCTTTAATTATGAACAATACTGAAACTAATTAAAGTCATGTATTTATAAAGAATTATTATTTAACCGAAGCTTAGTAGGCTATGGTTATGAACCGAAGAAGTTATATCTAAAGAAGGACTTAATTCTATAAAAAGTCTTGAAAGATAAATATTAAAGTAAGAATATTTCTGTCTCTTACCCTTTTTTAAATGAATAGATAGTTTTCTTATATGTCCTTTTATTTATATTTAATGTAATTATTCTTGGTTCTTGTCTTACGTTAACAGTATTATATTATTATTATCATCAGGATTTATATCAAAGTCACATAAAAAGTTAGATATATATTTAATAATTAGTTAAATGTATTTCTTAACCACGTAACATTGAGGTTTGATTATGAGTAAATTAAGTTACAGGATCGCTTCATAGATTCGATTCAGGTCTCACTCAAATAATATGAAAAGCAAAAATAATATTTTGAAGCTAAAAGAATTTTCTTCAGCTTAGGAAATCACTAGAAGTAATATTAACACAGCCATGTTACTCTAAGGCGATATTACTAATATGAGACAATAGCATCACCGTACTAAGCACCGCTAAGCAATGTAAGCTTAATTAAAAGAAAATGAAAGAACTCGTAAGTATTAATCTAAAACAATAGTATTACTTTCATCATAACCCAATTACTTAAAGAGTTGCTTTAGTCCACAAGTTAGTCAACTAAAATAGTTAAGTACATAATAATAGCGTTAACGTTAATTCCCAATCAAATAGTTACGTACATAATAGTAGCGTTCAACGTTAATTCCCAATCAATTAGTTAAGTACACAATAATAGCGTTAACGTCCCAATCACATATCTCACTAACCAACTAACATAAGTGTTTACACGGAACACACTTAACACAAACATATATAATCTGACTGACAGTCACAATCCCATTATAATACTACACCCCGTCTTCCTCCAGCTGCAAGTTCACCTTCCCCAACTCCAAATGAGACTGATTTGAATGCCCACATATCGGGTCTTATATACTAAACAATGATGGTGTAGGAACGAATCAGGAGGCGAGTGATGGTGCGCGCCCCTATCATAGCTCCTCGAGTTGCATAGCAGGTGCCTGGTCCAATCAGGGCTCCTGGCGTCGATCATACGTCATAGCGTCGGGTCATCGAAGTAGTTTGCAGGGTCCCCTATGACGCATGCAGGTGTGAAGGCTTGTTTGCTGGTATGCGGTCGAGCTGGTTTCCCACTTGCTAGTTCGCTCGCTGGTCTGCTTCGCCGCTTGGGTAGTTTGGCTCCTTCAACTCTAATTCTAACTCTTAAATGAACATACAGGGCTCCGTATGTCAGACCTCCCCCCTAGAAAAGAGTTTAACACCTTACGAGCGGCCTATGCGGTTTATTTATATGTACCGCCCAGCGGGGTGTTTTTAGCCAAAATAGGGCTGTTTACGTGATCATTTTCATGCCTAAATAAGACCCAGAACGTAAAACAAGTACCTATCCCTGAAAGGGCATAAACAGAGCTTTCGAATGACACCATAACGATCCTTTTATGATGGCTAGTTTTATTGCAATAACCGTGCAACGCGAGTGCAAAAAGCATTTAATTAGCCACTTTCCCGATATAATTCCTTATATAGCGAGTGAGAGAGGGAGGAGGGAGCTGGGATTCGTGTCAGTATGTTCGCCGCGGTGGTCTGGAGCAGTCATACGCTCGCTACTCTCCTGCCACCACTTGTCTCTCTCTCTCAGCAACATTACGTGCTGAAATTGCCACTCGAGTTATGTCGAGCGCCGCCACATAGTCCAGCTTTATTTAACTCGACTTATGTGGTGAGCCGCTAATTAAGGGTTAAGGAGTATAGTACATAATATTAAACATAATACATAAATAGATTCACCACCAGATTGGCAACAGCAAGATTATAATGAGGATATATTAAGGATATCACCCAAAGTAGGCAACGTCTCCAGGTACCACATCAGAACATAGCCGGAACGTAGCTGGAGCGTTATTCGAACTGCAAGGCATCTCACAGCTGAAGGCTTGACAGCGCACTACTAAAGCATGATATTTACCTCGCTACAAGGGAGAGCTAATTGCCAAATCCTCTCATTAAGTTAAACTTACTGCTGTATGAGGCCTACCTGGTAAATGCAATCTTTGATCCGTGGCAGTGGGTAGGTATCGTTCTTTGTGACAGCATTAACTTGCCTATAGTCCATACATAACCTATGGCTCCTATCTGGCTTTGGCACAAGTATGACCGGACTACTCCACTGGCTTAAGGCCCTTTTGATCAGCTTGTTTGACAACATGTAGTCAAGCTCGACCTGCAGTATACTCCTGCGTTGTGGTGAGACACGGTAGGGGGATAGTTTAATGGGAGTTGCATCCCCTACGTCGATGTCGTGCACGGCCAAAGAAGTGAGCCCTGGAGTATCACGGAACACACTGGGAGACTGAGGTAAAACAGAGATTAGTTGGTTCGCTTGATCAGAGGGAAGATGACATAGTTTAGATGGTAATTCCCCCCAAGCTACTGAATTATACTGAAAGTTGGGTAGGCTACATGACAAGTCAAAGTCTGCATGGATACCTTCAGGCTCTGGAACAGTCTGTCGCGGGTCAGTAAGAGAACTGAAGACTTCGTCCGCACCAGGCTGTCCACAGGTCCTGACATTCACTGCCACAGTGGGAGAATCTGGAGGAGAGGAATCAGGGGACCTATGGTAGGGTTTCAACATATTTATATGGAATACTTGCGTGGGCTTTCTCCTGTCTGGGGTAGTTACTAGATAATCGGTAATGCTCACCCTCCGAATGATCTTATATGGGCCCCTGAACTTGGCAGATAAAGGTTGGCCAAAAAGGGGGAGCAGGTCCAAAACCTCATCACCGGGCTGAAACTCCCTCTCACGGGCTTTTCTGTCATACCATTTCTTCATGGAGCTTTTAGCCACTGTCAAGTTTTGAGCGGAAAACTCACATGAGGATCTCAGCCGGGTTTTGAAATCTGAAACATACTTGAGGAGGTTTTGGTTCCCCTCCTGGCCAACTAGGCTATCCTGCAATAGTTGCAAAGGACCTCTTACCTGGTGACCGAAAACTAGCTCATTAGGGGAAAAACCCAGGGATTCAGTTGGAACCTCACGAGTAGCAAATAAAAGAAAAGGTACCCCCTTATCCCACTCAACTCCGGTCTCTGTATAATACTTACGTAACATTCCCTTTAATGTCTGGTGATATCGTTCGAGAACCCCTTGACTCTCTGGGTGGTAGGTGCTAGACTTAACATGCTCGATACCCAACTCCTTCAGGGACTGCTGAAAAATGTTAGAGGTAAAATTAGTTCCTTGATCACTTTGCACCTCATGGGGGAAACCCAATCTGGTGAAGAATTTGAGCAGTTCCTTGATGACAGTTGGAGCAGAGGTAGTCCTTAAGGGTATAGCCTCTGGGTAGCGAGTTGCCATGTCCATGATAGTTAATAAATAAATGTTACCTTGGGAAGTCTTAGGCAATGGGTCTACAATGTCCACTACCACCCGAGTAAAAGGATTCTCGAAAATGGGCAAGGGCACCAGAGGATGTACAGGCACCTTCTGATTGGGTTTTCCTGTCATCTGGCAAGTGTGACACACTCTACAAAACTCCACTACATCTGCACGCATTCCTGGCCAGTAAAAGTGGGCTCTGATTCTGTCTAGAGTTTTTCTCACACCTAGGTGTCCTGCCAATGGTATACAATGTGCCATTTCCAAGATATCTCTACGACAAGGTTTGGGGACTACTACTTGATGGACGTCCCAAGCCCCGTCATCGATTGGTCTGTGTGGCGGTCTCCATCTACGCCACAATACTCCTCCTTTGAGGTAGAAACATTCACCACCCTCCTTCTCACATTCCTCTTCACTCACGGACCTGGCAGCTAACTCCTTGCATTCACTATCATCTCTCTGTAGCTCTACCAGGCCACTAGGACAATTTGGAGGAGTTTCATGGTCATCGTTAGGGTCAAGATGAGCCATAAAGGTGTCGGATAAATCCACCTCAGTCACATCATCAGGCACAGTTGGAGCGTCATTCACACTCTCATCATCACTTTCATCAACTCTTACATTCGGTACATTTCTGTCTGAGGGAACTGCTACTTGAGACATTGAACGTGTGACAGCACCCACAGGGAAAACAGATGGCATCTCCTTTTCGAGCTCACCGGTTAGTGGCTCGTTAACAGGGGAAAGTGACAAAATGGGGTCTGGTCGGACCTTCTCACCTGCTACATCATTCCCCAAAAGGAGTGTTACCCCGGGCACAGGGATATCTTGAGACCTACACAAAGCTATGGTGGCCTCACCCTGTAGTAACTCACATTCAATTTCGCCTTTTACCAAGTGTGCATAAAATTGGCCTCCAGCACCTCTCATTACAACTGGTTCGCCAGGTGGGCACTCAGTGTAAGGATTCACCATGAGGGTGCTAGTAGAACCTGTGTCTCTCAGAATTTTTACCTCATGCATACAACCATTTAATCTTACGTTGCCAGATGAAATAAAGGGACGGTAACTGTCCTGCACTGATGGTGAAATTATTATTGGCTTTACCCTAGTGGGTTGCACCACACATGCTACTACACCCCTGTCTAGATGATTTACGTTAGCTGTTAGGTACTCCTTCTGTCGGGAGTCCTGTATTAAAGGAACTTTTGGTGCTAGGTACTCCTTCTGTCGGGAGTCCTGCATTAAAGGAACTTTTGGTGCTAGGTACTCCTTCTGTCGGGAGCCCTGCATTAAATGCACATATGGAATTTGAGATACGGCGGCAACTGTCTGCCCCGATCTCTCGGTTCTCTCCTTGGCCCAGCACTGATAAGCTAGGTGGCCTTTCATGCCACAAAAAGTACATACTTTAGGGATACGGGAACGTTCCCTCTTTGAGCATTACTATTAATTTGGGCCCCACCTCTGTTACCATTGCCCTGAGTCACATTTTTAGTTGGGGGAACAATTCTATTTTGGCTAGCTGGGGAAGACGTTATAGGCTTGTGACTGGGTCTGTCAGATTTGTGATTGGGATAATTAAAATTAGAACTAGAATTATCGTAGGGCTTCTTTCCACGAAATTTGTTGTTGAGCACGTATGTGTCAGCCATGTCAGCGGCGTCGGCAAGACAATCTACCTTTTTCCCCTTTAAATGATAGGATACAGAAGAATAAATTTTCCATAGGAAATTTTCTAACAGGACCAACTCCTTCAGATCGTTGTAGCTTGTGACTTTCTTACTCTTGACCCAATGATTGAAAGTTTTAGTCATGGTCCTGGCAAATACCTTATGGGTTTCTTCTACTTTCTTCTGGTTTTTACGGAAAGATTGCCTGTAAGCCTCAGGCTGCAATTGATAGGTTTTTAGGATAGCTTCTTTGAGATTGTCATAATCCTGCCTAACTTCTGCTACTTCTGACAAATACGTGGCTCGAGCCTGCCCTGTCAAAACGGTTCGTAACATAAAAGGCCATTGATCTCTTGTCCACTTCATACCGCCAGCAACTTCCTCAAACAAAACAAAGAAATCCTGCACATTATCCTCAGTGAAAGGTGGAATGACACTAGTCATAGTCAATCCCAGAGGGGGAGCAATTAAGGGTGCATTTGTATTGACATTTAGTTGAGCTATACGATATTGATATTCATAATGTTCGGTCTTTATTCTGGCTTCTTCGATATTTGCTTTTATTCTGGCTTCTTCGGTATTTGCTTTTATTCTGGCTTGTTCGGTCTTTATTCTGGCTAGTTCCAGTACTTGATCACCGGTCAAACCAGGTGGCAATTGTTCATCAAGTTGGCTAGGTTTACTCGGGATCCCACCAACTGCTCCGTCACCCTCCCCGCCTTCTACAGGGAACAGGTGGGTTTTTATGGTCTGAGCCACCTCTACTTTGGACATGTTTGAGACAGTTAACTGGAGATGCGAGGCAAGCACTTTCAGTTCGGATTTTGACAGACAGTCAATATCAGGGGCTGTGGGTTCTGATTCTATGAAAACTCGAGCATCTTCGTCATTAACCCGTGGAGCCCCGGCTAGTTTTGTAATGTTTGCGCACCAGAACCCGGCCGGTTTTCAAAAAATGGTTTTATTCCAGAAACAATAGCGAATGGGTTAGGAATGAAGGAAAAACCACGAAAAACCGCTCAAAAAGCTTAAAAAATGGTCCTACAGAGCCCCCGAAAATGGATTTTACAAGAGTAAAAAATTGAAGGCAATTATCCCCCAAAAAACAGGTTATTGCGCGCTCGCACGCACGCACGTGGACTTTGAAAGTTTTCAACCATCGGCACGGTTGCGTGGGATACGTACACAGTTCCCATACAAATCTGAGCCCTCTTGAGTGGCTACACCTGAGGTTACGGTCGGCGCAATTAGGGTGACGCGCCAGATGCGTCTCTGGGGCTGTGCGTTACATACATCGCCGACGCGTCAGACGCGTCGCTGGGGCTATACGGGTTAATTAGATGAGGCATGATTAATATTTGGTTTTTAAGTAGTGAAACGTTAATGAAACTGAGTGAAACTGTATGAAACGAATCCTGGCGAGGTCGCCACTCTTCTGTTACGTATCTTGATCCTCAAGTGGTTAACTTGATGAATCTAGATAGCACAGAGATATATATTAAGGTATCAGTCAGCTGAAGGCAAAACAAAAGTAAAATCTAATAAAATTATTTCCTGTTGTTGCTTCCTTTCCTTTTGGATCTTAGGACTTAGCATCCTTTATTGACTGATACTCTTTAATTATGAAAAATACTGAAACTAATTAAAGTCATGTAGTATTTATAAAGAATTATTATTTAACCGAAGCTTATAGTAGGCTATGGTTATGAACCGAAGAAGTTATATCTAAAGAAGGACTTAATTCTATAAAAAGTCTTGAAAGATAAATATTAAAGTAAGAATATTTCTGTCTCTTCCCCTTTTTGAAATGAATAGATAGTTTTCTTATATGTCCTTTTATTTATATTTAATGTAATTATTCTTGGTTCTTGTCTTACGTTAACAGTATTATATTATTATTATCATCAGGATTTATATCAAAGTCACATAAAAAGTTAGATATATATTTAATAATTAGTTAAATGTATTTCTTAACCACGTAGCATTGAGGTTTGATTATGAGTAAATTAAGTTACAGGATCGCTTCATAGATTCGATTCAGGTCTCACTCAAATAATATGAAAAGCAAAAATAATATTTTGAAACAAAAAGAAGTTTCTTCAGCTTAGGAAATCACTAGAAGTAATATTAACACAGCCATGTTAGTCTAAGGCGATATTACTAATATGAGACAATAGCATCACCGTACTAAGCACCGTTAAGCAATGTAAGCTTAATTAAAAGAAAATGAAAGAACTCGTAAGTATTAATCTAAAACAATAGTATTACTTTCATCATTACCCAATTACTTAAAAAGTTGCTTTAGTCCACAAGTTAGTCAACTAAAATAGTTAAGTACATAATAATAGCGTTAACGTTAATTCCCAATCAAATAGTTACGTACATAATAGTAGCGTTCAACGTTAATTCCCAATCAAATAGTTAAGTACACAATAATAGCGTTAACGTCCCAATCACATATCTCACTAACCAACATAACATAAGTGTTTACACGGAACACACTTAACACACACATATATAATCTGACTGACAGTCACAATCCCATTATAATACTTCACCCCGTCTTCCTCCAGCTGCAAGTTCACCTTCCCCAACTCCAAATGAGACTGATTTGAATGCCCACAACTCGGGTCTTATATACTAAACAATGATGGTGTAGGAACGAATCAGGAGGCGAGTGATGGTGCGCGCCCCTATCATAGCTCCTCGAGTTGCATAGCAGGTGCCTGGTCCAATCAGGGCTCCTGGCGTCGATCATACGTCATGGCGTCGATCATACGTCATAGCGTCGGGTCATCGAAGTAGTTTGCAGGGTCCCCTATGACGCACGCAGGTGTGAAGGCTTGTTTGCTGGTATGCAGTCGAGCTGGTTTCCCACTCGCTAGTTCGCTCGCTGGTCTGCTTCGCTGCTTGGGTAGTTTGGCTCCTTCAAATCTAATTCTAACTCTTTAATTAACATACAGGGCTCCGTATGTCAGAACTGCTACACTCACAGGGGAAAAATATGCACAAGGGTTACAGGCTACCTAGCTTCGTCGAAGTCGTACAGGCTCTGACTTGCCCCTAGGTAGTAGGGGTAGGCAGCCCCGCCCAGGGAAGTACTACCGCCAAGGTTTCGGGAGACTCGGGGAATAGCCTGAATTCCTCTCCCAGGCCTTGGTAGCTGGATACATATCTTTCTGCCTCACACATCAGGGGTATCAGGAAAACCCTCTTTATATAACATACACATCCAACTTCACGACATTGCCCTACATTGCTATCCTCTATCCATAAAACACTACTCTTCCCACTACATATCATACATGTAACACCATACACCTTACCCAATAAAATTATATGGCAGTACAATTGTTAAGAGCAAACCTGGTGGTCCCTCGGATATCCACCCCCGGCAGGGTTGGGTCATTGACACAGGGCCCTCCCGGTCGTCATCATGCGACTGTGTCAAGAGCATTGCAACGTCCCAAAGCTGCTCGTCGGTGCAGCTTTTTCTTTAGCAATATAAGGGGACTTCACTCTAACATCAATTCTGTACACCAATTTCTTCAAGCAGAATCCCCTACTCTCCTTTTTTTGACAGAGACTCAAGTAACATCCACATCTGACACGTCTAGATTTAATTTTCCAGGTTATCAACTGCTCCAAAATTTCAGACCTAAAGGAGGTGTATGTCGCTTCGCAAAATCTGAAATTGCCCTGGAGGAGGTTACTAGTTTCAATTGTCCCTATTTTGATTATTCTATATACAAATTAATTTCTGCTGGTAAATTTAAATACATATGTTGCATCTACCGTTCCCCAAATACTCCTCCAGAGTAAAGTCTTTTTGATTCTCTGTCCTCACAACTCAGTGTCCTCAACTTAAATGCTTCTTCTGAAATCACTGTGTTGGGTGATTTTAATGTCCATAATGTTGAATGGCTCACTCATTCAGCCAGGACTGATGATGCTGGTCTTGAATGTGAGCTATTTGCAGACTCATTTAATCTCACTCAACTAGTCAACCAACCCACCCGTGTACCAGATAATCCTAATCATAATTCCCACCTACTGGACTTATTTTTAACAACCAATTCAGAAAATTATGATGTTACAGTGAGGTCCCCGCTTGGATCTTCTGATCACTGTCTGATACAGGCCACCTGTCTATCACCTACCACACCTTCCCACTCTGAACCTGTTTTGGTGACTAAATGGCATTACGATAGGGCAGACATGTCTTCAAAGTTTCTTTATTGATATTCCCTGGACCTCTTTTTTTTTTTTCTCTAATGATGCACACTCCACCTTGAGCCACATACAAGATTTTGTAAAAATTGGAATGGAAACTTTTATTCCTCATCAAAAGTACAGTAAAAGATCTAATTCACCTAAATGGTTTGACCATAATTGTGCTAGAGTAACTGAACAAAAAGCAATAGCCTACAATGCATACACAAGATCAAAAACTCATGAAGCCTTTAATTACTTTAGAAACATCAGAAATCATGCCAAAACTGTATTAAACCTAACTAAATCAAACTTTCTCCACAAGCAGGCAAATAAACTTTTAAATAATCCAAATGATAACAAAATATTTTGGTCTACTCTTAACTCATTTAAATCCAACTTCACTACTGCTTCATCCATTCCACCATTAAAATCTCCGACTGGCAATCTTGTAAGTGACCCACGAGGTAAAGCTAACCTTCTTGCGGATATTTTCTCCACCAACTCAACCTTAGATGAAATAAATCAAGATGTCCCTGTACTTAATTTTAATTCGCCTGAAATTCCCTCACTTAAGATCCACACCAGACATGTCAAAACTATTTTGCAGAATCTCTCAGTAGATAAGGCTCCTGGTCCAGATGAAATTCCTCCAATAGTACTTAAGAATTGCTCCTTGGTGCTCGCTCCTGTATTGGCAAAATGTTTCCGTCTGTGTACTCATACCTCATGCTTCCCAGTACCCTGGAAAGAAGCAAACATCCATCCAGTTCCTAAAAAAGGTGCCTCTTCAGATCCATCAAACTACAGACCAATAGCTATAACTTCCACTCTTGGTAAAGTCTTTGAAATTATATTAAATAATCACATAATTAAGCATCTTGAGAATAATAAATTAATCAGTGATAGGCAATATGGTTTTAGACGATGTCGATCAACTGCAGACATGCTTTGCCTTTTTACGCATCAAATCAACCAAGCTACAGACCAACATGGTGAAACACATACAATAGCACTGGATATATCAAAGGCATTTGATAGAGTCTGGCATCAATCCTTATTGTCGAAGATGTCACACTACGGCCTTGCATCATTAGTTCCACTAATTTCTTCTTATCTTCATAACAGAAAAATACGTGTAATGGTAGATGGCCTTTATTCTCAATTTCACTCAATAAATGCTGGTGTTCCCCAGGGATCAGTTTTGGCCCCAATTCTGTTCCTCATTCATATCAATGATCTCATATCTACCACTCATAATCCAATACATTCCTACGCAGATGACTCAACACTCCACAGTTCCTTCACATTTACCAATTCTTTCACCCAACCCGATCTTATAAATTCAAAAATAAACACTGCAATTTCTCTGAACCAGGACCTTTCTAGAATTAATGGATGGGAACAAAAGAATCTAGTTTCCTTTAATGCACAGAAAACCAAATACATTCAATTTTCTAACCGACAGAATCTCACTGACTCCCATATATTTTTTAATGATGTAAATATTCCCACTTCCCCTAGTATTGACATTCTCGGTGTAACATTAACTACTAACTTGAGCTGGACACATTATGTTAGAAGCATTGCTAAGAATGCCTCTAAGAAACTGGGAATCCTGTACAGAGTTCGAGAATTCTTCACTGACGAGCAGTTGGCCGTGATATATAAAAGTCATGTGCGTTCTCAGATGGATTACTGTTCACCTCTGTGGGGTGGAAGTGGAGTGGTTGCATTGAGGCAGTTGGACAAAATTCAAAATAAAGCTATTAGATTAATCAATAACCCTGCAATCACACAGGACCTTCCTACATTATCCATACGAAGAAACGTTGCATCCCTTGCATTATTCTACAGATATTTTCACAGCAATTGTTCCGAGGAACTTGCTTCAATTGTGCCGCCTCTCCACATCTTTCCCCGTAGAACTAGGGCAGCTGAGAGCGCCCATGAATTTACACTTTCTCCTCCACAATGCAGAACTTCTGCTTATCAGAATTCATTTATCCCCAGAGCTACTACTCTTTGGAATTCACTTCCCTCGAATTGCTTTCCACAAACTTACAATCTACAAATGTTTAAATCCAGTTGTTACAAACATTTTATGAATGGAGGATGCCTTTAGGCACATGGACCTTTTTGTTTTATCTGTGTTTTTCCTTCCTCCGTTCATTGTCTCTTAAAAAAAAAAAAAAAAAAAATATATATATCTCAGACAACGACCAAAGATACCCTCCACTGTCTAGCATTAAATAGTACAAAGAACAACTCAATAATTAGAAGCACCCAATGATAATATGACTCCATGTGATTATGACTAATAATCCCTAAAGCTAGTGCAAAACATATATGTAAGAACTGGTGCTGGTAATATGACTGGCCGACTATAGAAGTCGTATGCAGAACCAGAAGGGATAAGTAATTGAATAAAGATAAGAAGTATGAAAAAGAAGTTCAGAGAGAGAAACAGTAGTACAGGGGGTTAGATTGGGGACAGATTGCAGGGGACGTCTAGGACCAAGCACACCATGCCAAGCTCTAAGGAGACACGTGGGTAGGAGCCCCCCAGCACCAACACCGAGACAGCGGCACCCAATCACAGACCACTACGTCATGAAGAGACCACTACGTCATATGACGCGCCAGGCCCTCCGGCCAATCAAGAGCGTGGGAACCTACGCCCGAGCGAGGAAGGCACACACACATACACACGCACATAATACCACCTCGCTGCCTCCTTCGTTCTCTCTCTCCTTAAATTCACACTACACATTTTATACTCTATCACTGATATAAAATACTTCCATGTGTCACAGACAAGAATAAAGACCACCACTGTTCTGCCTGTGACAACATGAATGCTAAGAAAGAAAGAACATCGTTCTACGATTATTATATCCCATTTCACTGCCCTGGCGAGTACGAGCACATTCTGGCAAGCTGGTCAGCGTAACAAGCTGATAATTGATGAGAGTTTGCTGCTGTGGAGGGGAAATATCAGCATCTGGCAGTACTTGCCCAGCAAACGACATTGTTATGGCCTGAAGACCTTCGTGATGTGTGACTGTCGCACCGGGTATATCCAGGACATCATACTGTACACGGGCAGGAAGACAGAATTGGTGGAATCGAGGACCTACGGATTTTCTGGGGCCATCGTGATCACCATGATGCAGGGCTACTTGGACAATGGCCACATATTGTACCTGGACAACTGATACACCAGCCCCTCCCTTGCCAAGTTCCTTCATAGCCGCACTACAGGAGTCTGTGGCACCATCAGGAGGAATCGGACCTTCATGCCCGATCTACCACCCAGGCGGGAAAAGGCTCCATCAACTACCGGCTGGCTAACAATGTCCTCCTGTTTTCCTGGATGGATAACCGGGATGTGAACGTCATCACAACAGTCCACCGTCCCATCTTCCAAGACAGCAGACATCGTGACAGAGCAACAGGTGAATAATCAAGAAACCTTTGGCCATCTGCGACTACAACATCAATTTGCGTCTGGTGGACAAATCTGATGCTGTCATCTCGTCAGTCGAGTGTGGTAGGAAGACGATATGGTGGTATAAGAAGTTATACTTCCAGCTCCTCGATATCACCCTGTATAACAGCCACATCCTCCACGCAACAATCACCGGCAAACAGGAAACGATGGAGAACTTCTGCATCGAGTTGTCCAGGGACATGTTGAGGAAGAACATGACTGCCCCCCGAGCCCAGCAACCCCCCGCACATCGACAGCCAGCAGCAGAAGGGATTGCCAGGCTGACAGAAAGCCACTTCCCTGACTGGGTGCCGCCCACAGACGGCAATGACAAACCCCGCAGACGGTGTCATGTGTGCCGGAACACGACATAGAGGCCCCCTGAGAGAACAGATACCAGGCATATGTGCCTAGAATGTGGTGTTGCACTGTGTTTCCCCGTCTGCTTCTGGGAGTATCACACCCTTGAACATTACTAAAACAGTGTGTTCAAAAACTGCGATAAAAGAAGCTATCAAAAGTGAAGTGTGTGTACAAAAACGAAGCATAAATATTATGTATACAAAGTGCCGAACACAATATGTAAGTGATAGTGACCCTCAAATATACGTAAAACAGTGACGGACACCAATAAGTGTAAATATAGCATAACCCTGTGAACAATGACGATAACAGTGAGATATAATTCAATAAAACATAAGTACAAAATAACAGTGAGATAGAATACGATAACACATAAGTACAGAATACCAGCACAAAATACAATGTGAAAACCCATATTTCTAAGTCAAAAGTGCCTAAAACAATGTGTAAAATGTATATTATAACTATAAAACATAAGAGAAAGTCTAAATTCACTAAACAGAGTGCATGGGAGAGGGAGACAATGAAAGGGAAAGTGGTGGCTGGCGCGTGTCGATCAGCTGGTTGTGTGTACGTGCGTGCGTTCTGTTATTGTCTGAGACCAAGATGGCCGCCAGTCGTCATGGTAACCAGGACGCGCGCGGCATTGCCACTCGTGGGCACTTATAAACTAAATCTATGCACTTATCACACTGTAACTTCACTTATAATGACATGATGTGATACATCTTGCTAATATATATAAACTATAAAGGCACACATGATGCTCGGGTGGTGTAAATAACCGTCACTCGAAAACTGGACGCATCGTACATCTGCCATGATGCCACACTCAGCTGTGGCTTGGCGGGCGGGAAGCTTGAAGGCCACCCGGCATCAGCTGATGGCAGAGGCTGCCATGAAAACCCAACAGTGTCTTTACTTCAAATCAATACCTTAACAAGTTACCTTTCAACATGTTTTTATAGTGAAAACCTCAACTACAAGCATAATCAAGGACAATTAAGGTAAGAGGTAAAAAGGGCAACCATAAAGTCACCGCTACATAATTAGCTGGTGTTCAGTGGGTTAATAATAATAATAATTATAATTTTGGTACTAGAGTCGCCAGCCAATCAGTGACTGTCACAGCAGACAAAATTCACCAGAATCTCGACCAGAGATCTGGTGTCAAACCAATCAGCAGCCATTGTTTCGGGACAAGGAGCAGGTGATGCATCGGCCTGATCAAACACCTTTCCCGTGCCCTGATTGGTCGGCGGCACATCATTCACTTCCAACATCTTAAACTGTATATTCCAGCAATGAGAACATTATTCCTCTGGTGCAAGACCCATACTCCCAGAAGTCCCCCACAAACGGAGGAAACTCGTTGCCGGGACGTAATTGCGGAGAAAGGAAAGCAGAAGAAGAGGCAAAATATAATCAAAGGCGCCGCTCGGGCACCTGTTGCCTGGGCTGGCCGGCTCAGCCAATCAATGCACAAGCTGACTGAGGAATATAATTATAAAGAGAGGGGAGCAAGGACCCAAAGAAGAAGACTCCTCCATCAATCTAGAAGACTTTGAGGAGGAGGACAATGCTGAACAAGATGACGACGACTACAAAGAAGATGCGGAAGTCGTAGAAAAAGAATGTCCTGAACAAATTCTGAGAATACTCCTTTCCCCCCCCCCCCTCCTCCAGTTCTGACTTCTCAAGTTACTGAGAAGAAGAAGAAAAAGGGGAAACCTGCCAGGGACACAGCTGCCAAGTCATCAAGCAAACAACCAATGACAGATTGCGAAATTTTAGAATAATTATGTAACAGATCTCCACACTTGTACTCCTGATTGATTGAAGCAAAAATACCCTGATCAAAAATTAGAGTTGTTGTTGGCCCTGAGCAAGGCCAAGGCCATAACCGAGCGGAGTTTACATCATCACCTGATGGGAATATTACTATGTTTTGTAAAAGATGAACTTTAGTAAATAAAAACGAAACGCTCCCATGCACCTCTGTCCCCAGTCAGTCGTCGCCCATCCTCCCAACCAGCACTGCCTTCATCCATATACTTCTTCACTCCATCATTCCACCTCTCTTTCGGTTTACCTCTCCCTCTCTGTCCTTCCACCTCACTCTCGTACACCCTCTTAGTCATTCTCTCGCTTCCCATACGTTCCATATGGCGGAACCATCTCAAGGTGTTCCTTTTCACACTTTCCAGCACATCTACCTCCACACCACACCTCCTTCTTACTTCCTAACTCGTATATCTATCCCTCCATGTAACTCTGCATGCACTTATCAAGTAATGCATTTCTAACCCTCTCACTCTGGATGTGAGTTTCTCCACCAATGTTCATGCTCCGCTTCCGTAAGTAAGTGTCGGGATTACCACACTGTCATGCTAGGACTTCTTCACTTCCATGCTGACAACCCTATGTCTTGTTACTGCTTTCAGCATTCCTACAACCCTCTTCTATACCCTCTTTTATATATAAATATATATATATATCCTTTTATATTTGTAATATATACTGTATCTATATATATATATATATATATATATATATATATATATATATATATATATATATCATATACTGTATAGATCTACAGCGAGAGAGAGAGCAGAAACAAGGCAGTACTGTAAGCTGATTAACATTAACCCGGGAACTACGGGAAGACTCTTAAGAGTTCCCCCGGCGGACTGCGGGAAGACTCTTAAGAGTAAGGCTATTAAAAAAATCCATTTAAAACACCCCCAATTTTTTTTTTTTTTTTTTTTTTTGTATTGCCCCTGGTCCATGCCAAATATCACTCCTCCACCTCCCCTCCTTCCCCACTTTCCTCACCTCCTTCAGTTATCACCTATTTTCCCTGCTATTCCCTTATTCTGTGGTATATTTACGTGCTAACATTAGTGAGTTGCAAGCAGGGCATTGTCATCACTGTTAGCAAGCGAGTGCAAGAGAGAGAGAGAGAGAGTATCGATCGACAGACAACAGTCTCTCTCCAGACGTGGGGAAAAGTGCTGGGAAGGGAGGTTGCCTCAGCCATACATTATGTAACTCCCGGCCTGAATCGCCGATTTTGACCATCCAAACGTTGTTTCCACTTGTTTTATTGTTGTAACAGGTTAATACCTTTATAATCAACCTATAATAGGCACATATGGATAAGTATTAATGCTATTTATGGTAAAATAACGATGTTAGTGATGGGAACAGCTCAAATACGTCAGCACAGGAGTGTGGTGTCTCATACCCCCCATGCGCACTTCAGAGGTTAAATACTGCAATATTACTGGATGAAAGACTCAACACCTATCAAACAACAAACTACTTGGACTAGAACTTCTAGATATTCTAGCAACTCCAATTGATGATGACATAAAATCAATAGCTCTTCTTGGAGCTTGAAATAAATGACAATCATTAATACAATAATTGTCATCTATTCACCTCACATCCAATTAAATAACACCACTTCACTTCCACATCCATCTAACCATAATTTAGACACAGTCCTCAAGTTAGGGTCCCTCCCACAGTACCCAAACCGAAACATCTTAGAAGAGGTGGAGTTGGGAGCTGGAAAGGGTAGCAAAAAACTCGGTTTTTGAAATAGCAGCCCGCTTAGGGAGTCTGATTGGTATCCAGCCCAACCAATAGGAAGGTATGGGAACTGTGAGATAGAATGCCAAGATTAAATGTAAAATGCCACAGAGGCGACAAGGCCACACAACTAAAACTTCTAGAGTTAATATCTCGACAAAAAAAAACATAAAAGTTACAGAAATCCACCTTACTCAGGATGAACTAGTAATCATTGCTGCCACCAATGAAGACTTGGATAGCCTACTTGCCAAAGAAATAGTAAAAGTTATCACCAAAGTAGGCTATACCCCAATAATGCCCTTAGAAACTAGATGCAGAAGAAGCATCATATGCCATAATGTAGATGACCTAGTCTATGACAATGATGAATTATACATTGCTGAGGATATCCAGAATCAAAATGGCTGGGCTACAGTCAAGCAGGGGACGGATACTCAAAACTGTCTAAACTTGGGACACTTTGGACTTCCTAACTAAATTAGGGCGCCCTAAGATATGAACAGATTGGGAAATCGTATCTCGTATCTTAAGTTGTATACACAAGCAAAATTTAGGATATCCTATCCTATTCCTAAATGGTTAGGAACTCTTAAATTGTCCTAAATCTTCTAGGATGCCCTATGTTGTTCAGCCAATCACAGGGCTCCTTATATCCTTTTGTACTGGGGGATCAGCCAATCACAGGACATAAATCTCAGCGAAGGCTTGCTTGCTGTTTGCAGGTAAACTTACTGTATGTGTACTTCTCCTGTCACCTCTTTTTCTTTTGTTGTCTTTTGCTGATTTCCACTACCGTTTGAGGGAACAAAGGCTGGCTACTGATTGAGAAAGTGAAAACTGTAGGCTAGTGTTTAGCCTAGGCTAGGTAGAATGATTATAATTACATTTTTCCATAAGGCCCATTTATATTGTTTATAGTAGGTCTATAGGCTAATAGATTTTCCTAAGTCATTTTCCCCTATGAACTCAAGTTGTGTACAGTAGTTTGCAGCAGCCTAGTCCAGATTAAGTTAGGATTGGCTATTTTCCCATAAGTCCCATAAATAGTTTGTCACTAGGTTAGAGTAGGGGAAAGATGTAGTATCCGGGCGTCATGTAATGTTTCCGTTTATTTTGACTGATTGTTTCTGTATTTTGTCCCCTGCTGCCAATATATATGATGATGACAATAAGTCATGGGGGGGTGAGGGGGGCAAAGTTCCCCTCAACCAAATATTGTATCCCACGGCAGTCAAAATAGACGGGGATGTGATCGCGAGCATGCGAGTAGTGTAAAGGCAGGCGATACGCCCGAAACCTACATTCTTACCTAGGGTAGGTTAAAGTAAGCTAGCCTAGGTTGGTTTTAAACCAAGCCCCATTAATATAAATAAGTTTGA
This sequence comes from Paralithodes platypus, assembly GCA_032716605.1. Lineage (NCBI taxonomy): Eukaryota > Metazoa > Arthropoda > Malacostraca > Decapoda > Lithodidae > Paralithodes > Paralithodes platypus. Next base: position 24,947,773 of record CM064530.1, read on the forward strand.
ATACCCACACAAAGTTATTTCATCTGGGTGGAATTCCACAAGCATCCACAATTTAGACAATATACCCGAGAATGGTGAGGTGACTCTTAAGAGGTTTTGGTGGTGAAAGGCGACGAACCTCTTGAGATCCAAGGCCTAAAAAAAAAACTTTTAAAAGACCCCAGTAACACTTAAAACAAAGGAATGTGTGGTTAAGTGAAATTATTCCCCTCCGTACCTTCTATCACTCTTCCACATGTGTCAAAACCCCCTCCTTCCTCCCCCCCTTCAATTATCACCTATTGTTCCTCTTATTTCCTTGTTTATCGGTTTATTTATTGCACCAATATCTCCAACCCAGTTCCAAGGCGTTCTACTGCGCATATCGAGTGTGTGGGGAGATAAAGAAAGTGAGAGAGAGAGGGCTCAGTCTGCCTTGAGGCCTGAGAGAGAGAGCATAATATACCGTTACGTCGCATTCGCGTCTCACCTCATGACTGGAGGGTTGGCATTAATTGGTCTTTTTCACCCCCCAAATACTATTCCCACTTGTTTTATTGCTGTTACATGTTAATATCTAGATATTAAACATAAAATAGGCGCATATGAATAAGTAATAATTATATTTATCGTAAAATGACGATTTTAGACGGGAATGAAGCCTAATATCGTCGCTTGGCGGGAGGGTTTGAACTACCAATAGCGCCCGCTCTCGGGTTAAGTAACATTAGGCTAGGGCAGAAAAACCTATCTATCTATCTATCTATTGCCTGACGCCGTGATCCCCGAAGGGGTGGCCACGAACGAACCGCCCCCATGCACCTCTGTCCCCAGTCAGTCGACGCCCCTCCTCCCAACCAGCACCGCCTTCATTCATAAACTTCCTTACTCCATCCTTCCACCTTTCCTTCGGTGCACCTCTCCCTCTCTGTCCTTCCACCTCGCTCTCGTACACCCTCTTAGTCAATCTCTCACTTTCCATACGTTCCATATGGCCGAACCATCTCAAGTTGTTCCTTTTCACACTTTCCAGCGCATCAACCTCCACACCACACCTCCTTACTTCCTCATTCGTCTGTCTATCTCTCCATGTAACTAAGCACGCACTTCTCAAGTAACTCATTTCCACCGCTCTCACTCTTGGTCTGAGTCTCTTCCCGAACGTCCATGCTTCGCTTCCGTAAGTTAGTGTCGGGATTACCACACTGTGTTACGACCGGCACAACGAAATAAACAAGGGTACTTAATATTGGACTATAAGATAGGCTAGATCTGCAACAACGGTACGTTAATTCCAAACCCTCGAACTATTAAGCCAGTGAACAAAAGACTTAAACCCTCCAGAGTTAATCTACTGGATAACGGGGTATCAATTAACTGGGTAAAGTGTACTTCTACAAAGGCTTTCCGGTGACGGCAAAGCCTACTCACAACAAGAGTAATTACGTTAATAAAAAGCTCTCAAGTAATAACAATGCTTAAATAAACTATGGCAAGATTTAATAAAAGATTATATGCTTACATTATCTTTAGTGTGAGTCTGAACTCAACACTAAACTCTTCAATGCTCTATTGAACACACTTGGGCGGGTGCCCAACCCCGAAAAGGGTTGAAATAGGGGAGCTATCCCCCCGCCAAAGGCAGCTTTCTAGGGCCTTTCCTAGCTGATGCTGAGAGGATTGGGTTCTAGTCATGTGGTGATGGGCTGGTCTATCAGAGTGAGAACTGAGCGATCTCTGCCATACCCATAGCTTACTCTGACTGTTCCTTTTACTTATATATTTTCTAGATCTCAAGTGACGGCGTCTCTTGCGTGGATTGACCTCCTAATCTACCAAGATTGGAAGCCAAAGCGTCACATCTTTCCTTTGCCCTTCAACTTTCTCTTCATAATTGCTGAGGGGCACAGGGCCCTGGGTGGGGCTTTGGTTTCCCGGGCGTTTCCGCGCCCTCCTCAGCTCCCCGCCATGGAGTGGCTTCGGTCACCCAGGCTTTATTGTGGTCGGCAGGGAGGGTTCTGTGGGGGCGCTCGGTTATAGCCTTGGTCTTGCTCGGGGCCTTGGGGCTGTTCGGCCAGGCAGCTTGGGGAAAAACAACAACAACAACACTTGAAGTCTAGTCCTACAGCAAACAGATATGGAATCTTCTGAAAACGTCTGATGCTCTAAGATGCTCGTCGAATATAGAACAGGAATAATGCAGGGGCAGGACACCAAAGCGTGTATCCTAGATATACCAAAAAGTAGGATACATAATTATATATGGAAACAAGAGAGTGCAACAACTCTGTGACAGCACTAACAACAGTAACTCAAAAACAGTGCTTCCTTAGCCAAAGTAACAGCCATACTGGGTTGTGCACTATGCATCAACCTAGGCTAAAACAGTACGTGAATAATTCCTAAAGCATGCGCAGTTAAAGTTAATAAACAATATGCTGTCTTTCTTACTAATAAAGTCTAGCAGCGGCATAAAGGTCCAGGAAGCCTAGGCAGAGCTCAAGCATGCTCGCAGCCTACTGTCTCCCCTGAACAGATTTCCCTTATCTTACGTTAAGTGACTAGGAGGCTCTCTTGGTAAGTCCAGATCTCAAGTATCTGGTCTTATCCTGGCGCTCCTCAAAGGTCAACAAAATGAGTTAGCAAGCATACAAGCAAGAGTAGGCAAAAGCCCTTCGCTTGTAAACTGCTAGGCTCGCAAAGGAAAATATGCACAAGGGTGTACTACAGGCTACCTAGCTCCGTCGAAGTCGTACAGGCTCTAACTTGCCATATACATATCTCAGACAACGACCAAAGATACCCTCCACTGTCTAGCATTAAATAGTAATAAAGAACAACCAAATAATTAGAAGCACCTAATAATATGAATCCCTGTGACTATGATTCTAATAACCTCTAAAGCTAGTGCAAAACATATATGTGAGAACAGGCGCTGGTAATACGACTGGCCGACTATGGAAATAACCTCTAAAGCTAGTGCAAAACATATATGTGAGAACAGGCGCTGGTAATACGACTGGCCGACTATGGAAGTCGTATGCGAGAACCAGAAGGGTTGAATAAAGATAAGAAGTATTGGAAAGAAGGAGTTCAGAGAGAGGAACAGCAGTAAAGGGGGTTAGATTGGAGACAGAATGCGAGGGACATCTAGGACCAAGCGCGCAATACCATGCTCTGCGGGAGTCGGAAGGGAAGGAGCCTGACCACTGGGCTAGGTGGGCGGCGACCAACCACAGGCCACTATGTCACATGAGAAGCTGACGTCATAGATCACGCCAGGCCCGCCGTCCAATAGCGAGCGAGCGGGCCCACCGAACGAGGAATGCACACGTACATACGCACACACACTGCCTCTTCGTTCTCCCCTCCGACTCTCTTTTTCTCTCTCATGCGCTGCATGTTATAATCACTACTATGGATATGAAATACTTCTAAGTGTCACAGACAAGAATAAAGGCAAACACTGATCTGTCTGTGACAACATGAATACTAAGAAAGAAAGAACATCGTTCTACGATTATTATAGCCCATTTTACTGCCGTGGTGAGTGCTAGCGAGTCACGAGTACATTCTGGCAAACTGGCCAGCGTAACACCCCGCCCAAGATGTGGGACGTTTTAACCTCAGGTAATCGCCACATCTGACCAGACAGAATGCCCACAAACCCAGCTACTCCCCAAGTTGTGAAAAACAAGGCACAATCACAAACATAAAAACACTTCATTATATACACAAATATCTACACAACACTTCCCCAAAATAATAGTATCACTTAACAATGTTACGCTCAACGAGCAAGGTTCACCAAGCCTAGCCTACTAAGAACAAAAACTCAGAATGTCTTAGATTCTTGCTGTAACATACTGCACTTATATACTATCAAAAGAAAGAGTTTTTATGTGAGGTTTTTGTATTATATTAATAGTGTTTTTGGCGGCTTTGCACTACAGGGGGCAAGCCTAATTTTTCTCCACTCAAACCAACACACCTGTGGTGATCTACCCTGGGTCCTCCACCCTAGACAAACAGTCCGCTATCACGTTGTCACAACCGGCAATATGGCGAATGTCTAGGTTGTACTCCTGCAACATTAAAGACCATCTGGTTAGCCTCATATTCCGGTTGTGGAACTGATTTAAAAACTTCAAAGGGTGGTGGTCAGTGTAGATCACCACGACTGGGCCAAAAGCGGGAACATATACCTCAAAATGCCTGAGCGCCAGCACAATGGCCAGAAGCTCCTTCTCTACCACTGAATAGTTCTTTTGTGCTGAGTTGAACTTCTTAGAAAAAAAAACTTACTGGGTGTTCCACACCTTCTGTGTCTGTTTGCAACAAGACGGCACCAGCCCCTACACCGCTAGCATCTGTCGCTAGCTGAAAAGGTCTCGAGAAGTCTGGGGCCCTGAGTATGGGGTGAGTGCACAAAAGATGGTTCACCGGGGAGAATGCTTTCTCACATTCAGGTGCCCACACAAACTTTTTCGTCTTTGCAAGTAGGTCAGTCAGAGAAGCCAGCACCGAGGAGTATCCACGGAAAAATCTCCGATAATACCCTATCATGCCCAAGAACCTCATGATTTGTCGCTTGGTGGTCGGCCTGGGGAACTGGTTAATAGCCTGTATCTTAGTTTGGAGGGGGGGGGGGGGCACACCTGGCCTAACCTTACCACAAACCCTAAGTACTGCACAGTTGCCCGAACAAAATCGCATTTTCCCAGATTGACCACCAAATGAGACTCACTCAGCCTCCTGAACAATGCCCCGATGTGCTCGCAATGGCTTTCAAAGTCATCATCGTAGATTATTACATCATCTAGATAAACAGTGCAGTTAGGGATCTCCGCCACTAACTCATTCATCAGGCATTGGAAGGTTGCAGGTGCATTCTTCAACCCATACGGCATTACGTTGCAACGGTAAGTGTTCCCATCCACCACAAACCCGCACACCTGCTTCGCCCGCTCCGACAACGGCACCTGCCAGTAGCCTTTGACAAGATCCACCTTTGGTCAGGTAACGTGCACACCCGATCTTGTCAACACTGTCATCTACGCGGGGGAGAGGGTAGGCATTGGTGGGGGTTAAGCCGTTCAACCGCCTGAAGTCAATGCAAAACCTGACCTTGCCGTCTGGTTTGGGCTGCAGAGTGACGGGAGATGTCCACCTAACCGCCCCTTTCTCTATCAGCCCCCTTTCCAACATGTAGCCTAATTTCGCTCAGAGAGCCGGAAGTTTAATGGGAGGTACACGATAGGGCACTGATTTAAAGGGGGGATGGTCTCCAACGTCGACATCGTGCACCGTATGAGTTGTGAGGCCTGGGTGCTTGGCAAAAACAGTGGGGTATAAACCGAACAGGTGCTGGAACGCTGTACGCTGTTGCTCAGGCAGGTGCTCAAGTGATTCCACAGCCACCTGACTCGTGTTCCCCGCCCACTGATCTGCCGAGACATGACAATCCCAACTTTCCTCCCCCTGTGCCTCACTGCCCCCCTCTCCTTCTCCACCTTGGCCGCTGCAGACCAGCACGGGGACAGTAGGTTGCTCAGGTGGGCGCCTCACGAACTCTTTTAACAGGTTCACATGACAGAGCTGATTTTTCTTCCGCCTATCCGGAGTAGCCACAAGGTAATCTAGGTCGGATAATTTCTTCACGACCTTGTAAGGACCAACATACTTGGCAGACAGAGGATGGCCTACTAAGGGCAATAAGACCAAAACCTCCTGTCCTACCACAAACTCCCGGAGCTTTGCTTTTATGTCATATCGATCCTTCATCAAGGCCTGAGTACCCACCAAATTTCTCCCTGCCAACTCCAGGCTTTTCAGCATCCTGTGTCTGCTCTCGAGGACATACTTGAGTAGAGAACATGGCAGCACAGTCCCTTCACAGATCTCTCTCACCATGCTTAGAGGACCTCTAACCTGATGCCCAAAAACCAACTCGTTGGGGCTGAACCCAAGGCTCTCACCAGGTACCTCTCGTGCCGCAAACAAAACGTATGGTAGCCCCAGGTCCCAATCCTTGCCATTCTCTAAACAGTAGCACCGCAACATGCTTTTCAAGGTGGAATGCCATCTTTCCAACACCCCTTGACTCTCTGGGTGATAAGCTGAAGAGACAACCGTATTGATCCCATGTTGCTGCATAGTCTGTTTAAAGAGAGTGGACGTGAAATTTGACCCTTGGTCCGACTGAATTTCCTGAGGGTACCCGTATCTCGAGCAATACAACAGCAGGTTTCGCACAACAGTTTTAGACTTGCCATTTCTCATAGGGTATGCATCTGGGTAGCGAGTGGAGACGTCCATGATGGTTAGCAAAAATCTGTTACCTGCACTAGTGGGAGGCAGAGGGCCTACCATGTCGATAGCAACCTTGCTGAAGGGAGGACCGATAGCAGGCACTGGGTGCAACGGGGCCTTGGGTATGATCTGGTTCGGCTTACCCACCGTCTGGCAGGTGCTACATATCGCCACCCAGGCTGAGACTTGCGACTTAATGCCCGGCCACCAGAACAACCTTGCCAACGAGGCCAACGTTTTTGTCACCCCCAAGTGCCCTGCTAATGGAACATCGTGTGCCAACCCCAACAGGCTATCACGGCACTTTTCAGGTACTACCAACTGGTCAACCACTCCGACCCCACCATCCCAATTGCGTTTGGGATCAACAAAACGCCGATACAGAATGCCATCAACACGAAAGAAGTCTCCCGGCTTTGCATCCCTGTCCTCATCTAGTTCAATAGCCCCGTTCCCACAACTCTCAAGACTAGGATCTTCTAGTTGCATCCGTCGTATATCAGAGGGTGCCAACCTGTCCAAGTGCTCCTGGAGCAACTTGTGGCCACCCCCAATACTGGGTTGCTCAAGCCTAGTCTGTTTCACCTGGGAACGTTTCTGTCACGGAGTGCTATCACGCCCTACCATGTCACTAGGGGGGACAGGTTCTGGGGCCACTCCGGACCTCAAAAGTGGTGAAAGTACCGAGTCACCAAGGAGTGTCGCTGGGTCCAAACTCTTAACCCGACCACCAGCCTTGACTTTCTCCTTCCGACCCTTCCTCCGCTGGTCTGAAACCTGGGTACTAGGCTGTGACACCTGAGCGGACTGAGATCGGGTGACAGCACACGCCATCTGCTGCATCTGGCACCTCTAGAGCCACTCTTGCCCCTCCCTACTCGTGTCGGCCGCCCTCTCGGCAACGACTAAGGATGGAACCTCGGAAGTAGGCACCGCAAAGTCATTACCGAGAAGGAGGTCGACCCCCTCAACTGGCAATTTCTCTACAATCCCCACATCCAACTCCCGTGTCACACCATCCACCACAAGCTCCACTCTCACCAGTGGGCAAGACCGCACAGCATTGATGCCTTGAACCACTACAACCCGAGCTGCATTACTAGGCTTACCAGTGAAGTTCTTAAGTAACGTCTGGGAGGCACCCGTATCATGCAACAACTCAAGCCTATGTTCCACACCAGCCCACCTCACAGTGCCATGTCCCCTATGACCACAAAAAGCATCTCGGACGGGTGACGAGCCCTCCTGCTGCTTCTGCAACGACTGTGACTTCGCAACCGACGATTTATCCCGGGCAAACGCGGAAGACCTCAAAGACACCCCGATGTTGCTCACTAGAGACACCACCTCTGTAGACTGTGTTCTCGGACAAGAGCGCGCAATATGCCCCTTCTTATGGCACTTAAAACACTCCACCTCACTCCTTGACTTCCCCTGGGGTGGGGAAGGGCCCTGGCCTTTCTTTAACGAGAAGGATTTCGACTTGGGTTCAAAATTGGCAACAGTACTCTTAGTTGGATAATTTGTTGTATCATTAGTTCGGGGGGGTGGGGTAGTACGCCCCTTGTTACCTGCCTCAGATCTCTGGGCAGATCCGCACCCACGAATAAACGACAACCTGAGGTCAGCCAACTCAGCCGCCTCCTGCAGAGTTTTAGGTTGCTTTTCTTTCAGGTTAAGAGTCAAGTCCCCACCAGTGCACTTAAAGAATTGTTCTAACAACACTAATTGCTTCACCGCATCAAAAGTAGTTGCCTTCTCTGATCTCAACCAATTCTCAAACGCATCTGATAGTTCTCTAGCGTGTTCCTGGAAAGTACAAAGGAGTACAAAGGAAATCAAGCAACAACAGATCTAGTGACCCTTCTAGGTTGCTTGTCCTCCAAAACACTGAGGATCAAGTGTCCAAACAGTGGTTTAGAGTGGGTAAGGGAACATTGGAAAGGGAACTACTGCCCTGCCACTAACGTGGCAGGACTAGGAAGTTAGTAGGGGACATATGGGTTAGTAACTGAGGGGAGGATAAAGTTATTCATTTACAAACGCAGTCAGTCGCGGGTTTGATGCGAGATATTTGTCTAGGCGGAATTTAAATGAATCAACGGTGCTGCAGTCTATAACGTCTCGGGGAAGCCCATTCCACAAGTTGACAACTCGATTGAAGAAGAAATTCTTAGATTCGTGCGAGTTAAAAGATTTACCAATAATTTTGCAACCGTTTCCCCGCGTGTAATTAGATTGGTCGATAGTGAAGTACTTACTACAGTTCATATTGTCGATGCCTTTGATGATTTTGAACACTTGAATTAAGTCGCCTCTTAACCTCTGAAGTGCGCATGGGGTATTGGAAACGTCCCCTGTGCTGACGTATTTGAGGTGTTTCCGTCACTAAAATATTCATTGTGCCATTAATAGCATTAATATTTATCCATGCGCCTATTATGGTTGATTATAAAGGTATTAACCTGAAACAACAATAAAACGAGTGAAAACAGCGTTGGATGGTCAAAATCGGAGATAGCCCGCGAGTTGTATAATGTATGGGTGAGGCAATCTGCTTTCCGCCAATTTCCCCCAAGGCCACTGAGACACAGTCGATCGATACTCTCTCTCTCTCTCTTGCACTCGCTTGCTATCAGTGATGTCCACACCCCAATCGGATTTCTAATGTTAGCACGAAAATATACCTCAGAATAAGGGAATAACAGGGAAAATAGGTGATAACTGAAGGAGAGGAGGAAAGTGGGGAAGGAGGGGAGGTAGAGGACTGAGATTTTGCATGGCCCAGGGGCCAAAAAAAAATTAAAAAATAAAAAAAAAAAAATATAAAAAAAATTTTTTTTTTCGATGTCAAAAGTTGATTTTTATTTTCTCTGACTCTTAAGAGTCTTCCCGCAGTGCGCCGGGGGAACTCTTAAGAGTCTCCCCGCAGCTCCCGGGTTAATCTGCGCTGGGTTAAAGGAAATAGATTTAATTCTCTAAGACGCTCTTCGTATGGTTTGTTCTTTAGGCTAGGTATCATTTTGGTAACTCTACGTTGAACTCGTTCTAGCTTGTTTATATCTTTTTGGTAATAAGGGCACCAGGATTGAACGCAGTATTCCAGAAGAGGGCGGACTAAGGAATTGTAAAGGGTTAGGATAACTTCTTTGGATTTATGCTCAAATGACCTGCCTATAAAGCCAATTATTTTGTTTGCCTTCTTAACAACTTCTGAACATTGTTGACTCGGTTTTAGGTTACTCGATATTGTTACTCCCAGATCGGTTTCTCTGTTTACATTCTTAAGCTGAGTGCCATTCATCGAATAGTTTTGCTTTCTCATTTAGGTATCCGATATGTAGTACTTTACATTTATCCGCATTGAAACTCATTTGCCAAATTTGGGCCCAACATGACAATTTATCTAGATTGTGTTGCATATCGTCAACTTGTTCTTTTGAGAGTACGCTATTTGCAATTTTTGTATCGTCAGCAAATTTTGAGATTGTGCAGGTGAGACCCTCATCTATGTCGTTGATGTAAATTAGAAAGAGAATTGGTCCTAGTACCGATCCCTGGGGTACCCCGCTACTTACATTGGTCCATTTAGATGCCTTTACCGTTTATGACTACCCTTTGCTTTCTGTTGCTGAGCCAATTTTCTATCCATTTCAACACACCGTCTTGTATTCCATGCGCTTTTAGTTTTAGCAGTAAACGTTTGTGGGGAACTTTGTCAAAGGCCTTTTGAAAATCAAGGTATATAATATCTACAGCTTTACTCTCATCGTAGAGGTTGAGGATATCGTGGAAGAAGTCTAAGAGGTTTGTTAAACAGGAACGTTTTTTACGAAAGCCGTGTTGAGTATCTTTAAGTATGTTATTTTCCCTCTAAGTGATTTACGAGTCTGTCTCATATGACCGTTTCTAGCATTTTACATACAACTGAGGTTAAGCTAATTGGACGATAGTTACTGGGTAGGGATTTGCTGCCTTTTTTGAATATCGGTGTTACGTTGGCTAGCTTCCACTGATCAGGCATAGTTCCAGACTGCAAGGATTTATTGAATAGTAATGTCAGTGGTTTGGAGAGCTCATTCTTAGCTTCCTTTAGAACTCTAGGCGAGATTGTATCAGGTCCTGGCGTTTTATTTACCTTGAGTTTATCTAAACAATTCAATACTTCTCTCTCTGTAACGGTGATATTGCTTAGAACATCTGAATTATCAATCTGAATCGGCGATGGTGTAGGGATATCACTGAGGTCTTCTGTTGTAAAAACTGATGCAAAGAAGGTATTGAGGGCATTACTCATTTGTACTTCGTCTTTGGTGTATTCTCCTTTTTCATCGACTAACGGTCCAACAGTTGAAGTAACTACTTTTTTCTTTCTGATATAACTATAGAATTCTTTCGGGTTTGTTTTACTTTGATTCGCAATATGTAACTCTAAGGTCTTTTTACTTTGCTTAATTAACTTTTTGGCTTTGCGTCGTAGCTCTACAAATTTCACCCGTTCTTCGTCATTTTGTGAGGATTTTAATCTATCATTAGCACATTTTTTAGCAAGCAGGCAGTTTGAAATATCTTTATTCCACCATTTGGGCTTATTATTATGGCCTGGACGCCGTATTTTCGATGGTATGCAGTCTTGCACTGCTTTTAGGTAAGTGGTTTCGAATAACTTCCAAGATGTATTTATGTCGTTATTGTAAATTAAAAAGCTCCAGTCAGTTTCTTTAAACATAGCTCTAAGTTTATGGAAGTTTGCTTTCTTGAAATTAGGGACTTTTTCGATGCTACTATTTGGTTCGTTACTAGTAAACTTTAAAGTGAAAGTTATCGTACGATGGTCGCTGTTACTGAATTCATCACCAACATTCAAATTCTCTATCAATTCTTCTTTTGTTGCAAGTACAATGTCAAGAACGTTATTACCACGGGTCGGCATTCGAACAAATTGATAAAGCGAACTCTCTTGCAAGTTCGTATACAAGTCATGTCCGGAGTGTGAAGTAAGAGTATCGCCCCACTTGGTCACAGGTAAATTAAAGTCGCCAAAAATTACGGTATCTTGTGAGTTACTTACATCTGCAATTTGTTCGTAAATTTCTCGGTCAGTTTGCACTGATTGAGCTGGAGGTCTGTATATTAACGCAAGTATTATTTTTGTACCTTTATTATTCTTTATTAGCACAAAAGATGTGTCGACGTTCACAATTTGAGGTTTTGACACGAGGGTCGGGTTAAGACTTTCTTTGATATAAAATAAAACGCCACCTCCATTTTTATTTATTCGGCTGTTCTCAAACATTACATAACCGGGAAGTGAATACTCTGCTAAAAAGTCTCTATCTTCTGTATTGAGCCAAGATTCTGTTATGCCAATCACATCATAATTTTCTGTAAACACTAGTTCCTCTAAATCTGAAAATTTATTGCGTATGCTACGAGCGTTTGCATAGAAAACCTTTAAAGTTGCGGTTTTAGAACTCGCAGATCGTTCTTTCATCGAATTTTTGGTTCTGGTCGGATCTACATTTACATTCATGGCTGTCCTCGGTCCTCGGTCGTTATCCCTGACGGTTTTGAATTTGGGTCGTGTTGGTGGAGCTTTATCCAAATTCGCGGTTCTTGACGGATTAGTATTTAATTCCTTTGTAGATTGCCGTCCTCGCTGTCTTCGGTCCTCCTTCCTGGTTGTCCTGTGCTGAGTCGATTTCTTCTCCGAAAATCCTTCACCGCATCGTTGAGAAGACGCCCAAAACGCGCTGCTCCCACCTGGTTCAGATGAACTCCATCATCCGAAAACAAATAGTCATCGTAGTAGAAATTGTCCCAGGTGTCGACGAATCCCACGTTCTCCTTCCTGCAGAGGTTTGCTAGACAACGATTTGTGCTGGTGGCTATGTTGTAAAATCGGCTCTCTACACCGAGCCGGGGGACGATTCCTGAGACGATGATCCTTGATGACTTCTCCTTAAACGACTTGATCAGCTGCTGGTACTTTAAAAGCAAATCTTCCGACCGGGTTCGCTGTATATCGTTGGATCCAACGTGGATGACGTACATTGTATTTGCAGGGGCCAGCTTTGATACTTCGTCAACTGCTGCAACTACGTCATCCACACCACCACCAGGGATACAAAACGCTTCCTGGTCTTAGGTGCCCTGGCGCAAAACTCTGTGAGCTGACCACGTATCATCGAGTCTCCCACGAGCCGGACTTCTTCTATTTCCTCTTCGTCATCTGAGTCTGCGAATATCTGGAAACGGTTTTGACACTCGGTAATCGGTATGTGTTTCCTGGTCTTGGGGCAAACGTTGTTCCTCACGACACGGAAGTTGTCTTGAGGGGGAAGAGAGTCGCTATTTGTATCTTGAGTATCGGAAACATCAGCTGAAATGGCTACTGTAGGCGTTGAATTGTTAGCATTTGACGTTGGGGCGTTGGTGGCTGCTGGAGTTGCGGTGACAATTGAAGTTTGTGGCACTCCAACGTTGAGTGTTACAAACTCTTGGAGTGATTCCAGCTTCATGGTGAGGACGTTGATCTTGTTGTAGGCTTCATCTAATTTCACTGTAAAATTCTCTCGTTGCTGGCAGAGCCGGCAGACTTGAAGATCGATAGTAGCAAACATGGACTCACCAAACCTACCGGCGCAGTTCGCACAAGCGCGAGGCATGGTGACAGTCACTTTCTTCAGATCACTTCACTCACATAAAAAACAATTCACTCACTTTACAACACTTCACTCACTTTAAAAACACTTCAATCACTTCAACCGAAAACAATATGCTGAAATACGCAGAAATAGGATATCAGGGGTGATAGCCTAACCGAAAACAAAAATGTTGAGATACGCAGAATTAGGCTTCCAGGGGCGATAGCCTAACCAAAAGTTTTTTTTTTTAAATTGAAATACGCAATAATAGGCTACCAGCGTTGAATAGCCTAACCGAATATAATAAAATTGAAATTCGCAGAAATAGGCTACCAGGTGTGATAACCTAACCTTAAACAAATATATGTATAACAGAATATGTAACTAAATATACAATTCACCAAATAGAGATTATATAAAAATAAAGTGTGACTGCACACAAGGGGTTAATATACTGTGTCAACAGATGACCCTGGTGTCACTGAAGCCTAGTAAAGCAGTAGCCTACTCTTTTTAGATAAAAAAGTGTATCAGTCAAAGGTTATTACAAGATCGTGCAAGCAACAACTAAAATTACAGATATATATAGCTACAGTAGGATACCAAATACAATATCTACAAGAGTTAATAATAAACAGATTGGCTGGCTATAGGCTAGGCTAGGTTTGGGTTAGGTTAAAAGCTTGGCAGGTTGGGTTAGGCTAGGTTAGTTTGTACAAATACCACCCTTAGCTTAAAGTAAAATCAGTCTGAGGAGAAAAAGTCAAGAATATATCTAGGGGGAAAAGATAAATGAATGCACTTAAATTTGGTACAAAATTTGCTGGAATTTAATATGTATAATCCCCAAAAAAGGTTTGTTTACAAAATGGTGTCGGCGTTAGTCCCTGTAGGCGGTTAGTTAGTAAACAATATTGTTTATTAGCAAATTAATATGCAAAGCTTTACTTACATACAAGGCAGTTAAATTGATACTTACTACAGTAGGTAATGGGTAAAATTAGGGGCTACGATTTTATATAAAATAGTAATAAGAGAGCGTTTGTTGACAAAGCAAAACAAAACAATAGATGGCGCTAGTGGCGCCCTGTCCGAGCAGGAGTCTTGTGATAAACACAAAGTTTTTCAGTCAATACACAGCGAAATATCGTGCAGTGTTACTTACTAAGCTACAGGATGGTTAAACGTGCTCTTAACCACCTTTCATGCACAAGAATGAAGAGGATGAGTAGTTAATACTCAAATTATGATCGATATCGTGAGAGCGTTGACAGAGCGTCTGCAGCGTCTGGCGGTAGCACGGGGTAAAGGAGTACTCTCCTTTCTCTTAGGAACAGCCCTATAGGTCTCTGGCTGCAACTCATACGCCCTCAGGACAGCCTCTTTCAACACCTCATAATTCACACAGGAATGTAGGGGCAAAGCATCGTACGCCTTGAGTGCTTTCCCCGTCAATCATGAAGAAACAAGGGCTGCCCACTTCTCCTCGGGCCATTGGTGCTCCCGGCACTTTTTCTCAAAACGGAGAAAGAATTCTGTAACTCCTAACTCATCAAACACTGGAACCAACTCTAGTAGATGTGACAGGGACTGGTCATGGGGTCGACCCCCCTGGACGAAACGGTTCCCCGTCACCTCTACACGAGTTTTCTCTAGGTCAACATCGGCACAATATACTTGCAGACTCAAATTGAGCTCAGCCTCTCGCTGCTCGAGCTCAGCCTCATGCTTTCGCTGGTCGAGCTCAGCCTCATGCTTTCGCTGCTCGAGCTCAGCCTTCGCTCCTGCTGCTTAAGTTTGGCGAGCTTGAGCTGAAACAACATCTCGGGAGACAAACTTTGAAGAGGGGGTGCTACTACCGGGGACCCAACCCGTGAGTCACCTAGAGGCATACCCAACCGCCAGCGCTCATCGACCTGCGGGAACGTACCCGGCTCCGGAACCCGAGGGGGCGCCATGATAGGAGTTGAGTGGAATGGGGGCTCGGACGAAGGTGCCCCAGCTCCCGCTCCACCCGAAGCCTCATGCTCCCCACCCAGCACACAGGTAACCAGCTGACTTCTTGACCAACTAGAATTTCTAGAAATTAGAAATTGACCAACTAGACCTTTCTAGAATTAATGAATGGGGACAAGAGAATCTAGTTTCCTTTAATGCACAGAAAACCAAGTACATTCAATTTTCTAACCGACAGAATCTCACTGACTCCCATATATTTTTTAATGATGAAAATATTCCCACTTCCCCTAGTATTGACATTCTCGGTGTAACATTAACTACTAACTTGAGCTGGACACATTATGTTAGAAGCATTGCTAAGAATGCCTCTAAAAAACTGGGACTCCTGTACAGAGTTCGAGAATTCTTCACTGACGAGCAGTTGGCCGTAATATAAAAGTCATGTGCGCTCTCAGATGGATTACTGTTCACCTCTGTGGGGTGGAAGTGGAGTGGTTGCATTGAGGCAGTTGGACAAAATTCAAAATAAAGCTATTAGATTAATCAATAACCCTGCAATCACACAGGACCTTCCTACATTAGCCATACGAAGAAACGTTGCATCCCTTGCATTATTCTACAGATATTTTCACAGCAATTGTTCCGAGGAACTTGCTTCAATTGTGCCGCCTCTCCACATCTTTCCCCGTAGAACTAGGGCAGCTGAGAGCGCCCATGAATTTACACTTTCTCCTCCACAATGCAGAACTTCTGCTTATCAGAATTCATTTATCCCCAGAGCTACTACTCTTTGGAATTCACTTCCCTCGAATTGCTTTCCACAAACTTACAATCAACAAATGTTTAAATCCAGTTGTTACAAACATTTTATGAATGGAGGATGTCTTTAGGCACATGGACCTTTTTGTTTTATCTGTGTTTTTCCTTCCTCCGTTCATTGTCTCTTAAAAAAAAAAAAAAACAAAAAAAAACTGCTAGTGCAAGGAAACCCTAAGACCGTGGCTATACACTGCAGTCCGTACTGGTCCAGCCCCAACACCCGGTCCGCCGACACAGGCTCCTCCAAAAACCTCCGAGCATCCTCCTCACCGTTCACCACCCGAACGCCGTCTAACAAATCCACCTTCTCCACCTCCTCGCCTGTCTCTCGCACTGTGCCCTCACTATGCTCAGACCCGTCCAGTGACATGATGGAGTCAACAACAAAAAATCCCAAGTCAAGACAAAAGTAGCCAAACTTTCACAAAAAAATATTCGAAGATGTTTTTGAGTTCAATACTAGGTCACCAATAAACTCCAACAAGTTCCATATATCCTCAAAACAATGTCCACTGCCAACACTGCGAGAAATAAAATCGAACCCAAAAATGGCGAATAAGATTTCTCCCCCAAAAAATCCTGCAAAACTCAGTTCACTATATCCTGGACTAAGGTCGCCATTTGTTACGACTGGCGCAACGAAATAAACAAGGGCACTTAATATTGGACTGTAAGATAGGCTAGATCTGCAACAACGGTACGCTAATTCCAAACCCTCGAACTATTAAGCCGGTTAACAAAACACTTAAACCCTCCAGAGTTAATCTACTGGATAACGGGGTATCAATTAACTGGGTAAAGTGTACTTCTACAAAGGCTTTCTGGTGACGGCAAAGCCTACTCACAACAAGAGTAATTACGTTAATAAAAAGCTCTCAAGTATTAACAATGCTTAAATAAACTATGACAAGATTTAATAAAAGATTATAATAGCTTACGTTATCTTTAGTGTGAGTCTGAACTCAAAACTAAACTCTTCAATGCTCTATGAAAACACTTGAAGTCTAGTCCTACAGCAAACAGATATGGAATCTTCTGAAATCGTCTGATGCTCTAAGATGCTCGTCGAATATAGAACTGGAATAATGCAGGGGCAGGACACCAAAGCGTGTATCCTAGATACACCACAAAGTAGGATACATATATATGGAAACAAGAGAGTGCAACAACTCTGTGACAGCACTAACAACAGTAACTCTAAAACAGTACTTCCTTAGCCAAAGTAACAGCCATACTGGGTTGTGCACTATGCATCAACCTAGGCTAAAACAATACGTGAATAATTCCTAAAGCATACGCAGTTAAAGTTAATAAACAATATGCTGTCTTTCTTACTAATAAAGTCTAGCAGCGGCATAAAGCTACAGGGAGCCTAGGCAGAGGTCAAGCATGCTCGCAGCCTACTGTCTCCCCTGAACAGATTTCCCTTATCTTGCATTAAGTGACTAGGAGGCTCTCTTGGTAAGTCCAGATCTCAAGTATCTGGTCTTACCCTGGTGCTCCTCAAAGGTCAACAAAATGAGTTAGCAAGCATACAAGCATGAGTAGGCAAAAGCCCTTCGCTTGTATACTGCTAGGCTCACAAAGGAAAATATGCACAAGGGTGTACTACAGGCTACCTAGCTCCGTCGAAGTCGTACAGGCTCAAACTTGCCATATACATAACTCAGACAACGACCCAAGATACCCTCCACTGTCTAGCATTAAATAGTAATAAAGAACAACCAAATAATTAGAAACACCTAATAATATGAATCCCTGTGACTATGATTCTAATAACCTCTAAAGCTAGTGCAAAACATATATGTGAGAACAGGCGCTGGTAATACGACTGGCCGACTATGGAAGTTGTATGCGAGAACCAGAAGGGATGGGTAATTGAATAAAGATAAGAAGTATTGGAAAGAAGGAGTTCAGAGAGAGGAACAGCAGTAAAGGGGGTTAGATTGGAGACAGAATGCGAGGGACATCAAGGACCAAGCGCGCAATACCATGCTCTGCGGGAGTCAGAAGGGAAGGAGCCCGACCACTGGGCTAGGAGGGCGGCGACCAACCACAGGCCACTACGTTACATGAGAAGCTGACGTCATAGATGACGTCAGGCCCGCCGTCCAATAGCGAGCGAGCGGGCCCACCGAGCGAGGAATGCACACGTACATACGCACACACACTGCCTCTTCGTTCTCCCCTCCGACTCTCTTTTTCTCTCTCACGCGCTGCATGTTATAATCACTACTATGGATATAAAATACTTCTAAGTGTCACAGACAAGAATAAAGGCAAACACTGATCTGTCTGTGACAACATGAATACTAAGAAAGAAAGAACATCGTTCTACGATTATTATAGCCCATTTCACTGCCGTGGCGAGTGCTAGCGAGTCACGAGTACATTCTGGCAAACTGGCCAGCGTAACAACTGTCATGCAAGGACTTCTTCACTTCCATACTGACCACCCTATATCTTGTTACTGCTTTCAACATTCCTACTACCCTCTTCCCCTGTTGCACCCTCTCCCGCACCTCCTCCTCCACAGTCCCATCTTTACTCAACACACTGCCCAGATACTTAACCCTTATTTAGCGGGGCCCGACTCTAGTCCGTACAGAGAACACCAGCAAAAAGAGCGGGGCCTGACCTGAGTCCGTGTGCAATTTTGGCGCAATATTGACTCTGAGAGAGAGATGAGCGACGGGAGGAGCATAGGTTGCATCATGACAGCTCGCCACGGCCGCCGTGGGCCTACTGACATTTATTCCACACACATCCACGCTCCCTCCCTCGCTACACACGTAATTATGTAACGAAATTATCGTATTTTAGCGATTTTGCCCTTCGGTTGCACGATCGTTGCAAGACAACCAGTGATCGTAGAAGGATGGTTCAGGTGTCATTGTAAAGCTCAATTAACGCCCTTTCAGGGATACATAATTGTATTACGCTCTGGCTCTTGTTTATGCATGACAAAGAGCACGGAACAAGGCCATTTATGGTAAAAAAAAAAACCCGCTGGGCGGCACGGTGAAATATACTCCACCACCCGCTCTTAAGGTGTTAAAAGAGCTGACGATCTCCATAGCCTGACCGTTCAGCTTCACCTCACACTCTGTGACTTCACCCCTTTCGAATACCATAACCTTGCTCTTCCCCGCATTTACCTTCAAATTCCGTTTTTCGCACACTGTTCCAAACTCATTTACCAGACCCTGCAACTCCCATTCATTATCACTCATCGGAACTGTATCATCCGCAAGCAGCATATATTTGTTCTATGTGATTGAGGGAGGCAAAAGGCAGAACTGCCTATAGCGAGTGCCTCCCCCATATTTGAAAAAAGTGACAGGACCAAAATCAAGGGACGATCGAACCAAAATGCCTGGACACACAGACTTTGAAGCAATTTAAGTCATAGGAAGAGGGAAAGACTGATTCTGGGAGAGAGTTCCAGAGCTCAGCTGTTGAGTAGAAGAAAGTTTGAGAGTAACGTTTCACTCTTGGGTTGGAGAGTTGCACAGAGTAGGGGTGGGATTGAGTTGCAAGACGGGTACCACGTGCCCTACGTAAAGGAGGTGGTATTCACTGGGAAACCTCTGAAGAACACAGATTATTATAGTAGCGATAGAATAGCGAGAGAGATGCATCATTGCAGCGGAGAGAGAGAGATTGCAGAGAGTTGGTGAGTGGATGGGAGTTAATGATACGAAAGGCCTTCCTTTCAACATTGTCTAGGAGAGCAGTGTGAGAGGAACCTTCCCACACATGTGAACAATACTCAATACAAGGACGCACTATGCCCCTGTAAAGAGCAAGATGCTGTGCAGGGGAAAAGAACCCCCTAAGGCGGTTGAGCACAGCCAGCTTCTGGGAGGCTGCCTTAGCAAGACTGGTAATATGGTCCTTCCAACTGAGAGCAGAAGAAAAAGAGACACTAAGAATATTGAGAGAAGATGAAGGATTGATTTTTGTATTGTTGAAGAATACGGGATAGTCCGCTGGGAGTTCCTTACGGGTAGATAGATGGAGAAATTGGGTTTTGAAAGCATTAAAGGTAACAAGGTTTTCTCTGCCCCAATTGGAGATAGTATTTAGATCAGAATTTAAGAGTTCTATGGTTTCATTACGTTTGTCGTTGAGGGATTGCTGGCTGGGGCATTCTGAAAAACTAATGGAGTAGTGTAAGGTTGATTCGTCTGCGTATGAATGGATGGGAATTGAGGTACAGTTGAGGAGATCATTTATAAAAATTAGAAAGAGAATAGGAGATAGGACAGAGCCCTGAGGAACACCAGAGTCTATAGGGTGAGGAAGTGAACAATGGCCGTCCACAACCGCGGCTATGGAACGGCTGGAAAAGAAATTAGAGACAAAGGCACAGATGGAGGGATAGAAACCGAAGGAGGGTAGTTTAGAAATTAAAGATTTGTGCCAGACTCTATCGAAGGCTTTCGATATGTCTAGTGCAATAGAAAAAGTCTCACCGAAGTCCCGAAAGGAGGATGACCAAGAGTTAGTAAGATATGAAAGAAGATCACCAGTAGAGCGACCCTTTAGGAAGCCATACTGGCGATCTGAGAGCAGATTATGAGAAGAGAAATGCTTAAGAAATTTGGAAGCAAGAATAGTTTCAAAAACTTTAGAAAGACAAGAGATGAGAGCAATTGGACGATAGTTGGAGGGTTGAGAGTGGTCACCCTTCTTTGGGACAGGTTGAATGTGAGCAAACTTCCAGCATGAAGGGAAGACGTTAGAGGATAGACAGAGACGAAAGAGCTTGCCTAGGCAGGGAGTCCGCACGGAAGCACAGTTTTTGAGAACAACAGGAGGAACACCGTCCGGACCATACGCGTTATTAGTATTAAGCCCAGAGAGGGTAGAAAGTACATCTTTAGAAGAGATTAGGATATTAGGCGTAAGTAAGAGAGAGGAGGGTGGAGAGGGAGGAATAGCACCGGAATCATCCAAGGTGGAGTTTCTAGCAAAATTTTGAGCGAAGAGTTTAACTTTGTCAGAGGAAGAAGTGATGGCACATCAGAGTGGGAAAGGGGAGGGAAAGACGAGGAAGAGAAATTGTTGGAGAGGTTTTTGGCTAGATGCCAGAAAGCTTGGGAAGAGCTAGAGTTGGATAGTTCAGTGCTTTTATTATTGATGAAATAGTGTTTGGCAAGGCGAAGAACAGATTTGGCTTGATTCCGGGCAGAAACATAAGAAGAATAAGAGTCTTGAGTTTTAAGGCGTCGGTACCGTTTGAATGCTTCCTCCTTATTGCGGACAGCAGTAGAACAGGCGTGAGTAAACCATGATTTTTTAGCATTAGTCTGAGAGAATGAGAATGGAATGTATGCTTCTATGCCCGATAGGATTACCTCGGTAATGCGTTCAGCACTCTCCGAGGGTCCCCGGCCACGGAAGCAGAAATCATTCCATGGGAAATCAAAAAAGTACTGCCGGAGAGCCTCCCAGTCGGCAGCGCCAAAGTGCCACAAGCGCCGCCGGCTAAGAGGATCGGGTGGCCGTACTGGAGAGATAGGACAGCTGACAGAGATAAGTTTATGGTCGGAGGAGCCCAATGGAGAGGAAAGATGGACAGTATAAGAAGAAGGCTTAAAAGTTAGAAACAAGTCAAGAATGTTCGGCCGAACTCCGATGCGATCCGGGATACGGGTGGGTTGCTGAACTAACTGCTCTAGGTCATTTATGATAGAAAAGAAGTAGGCTTGTTCACCAGATGGGTCAGTTGTGTGAAAGGAGAGCCATTGGCGGTGGTGAACGTTGAAATCTCCTAAGATGGAGAGTATAGGTAGCTTCCACTCATTTCCCTCCATTTTCAGCGATACACCAACATCTACTGCACTTGATAGTATTTATTTTATGACTCCATCCATATCTACAGTAAAAAACCACGGGGACATCACACACCCATGTTTCAAACCAACATTCAGGTCAAAGAACTCGCTCTACTCACTCTCCACACATACTGCCGCCTTTGCACCCTCATACATGCTCTTCACTGCTTTCAGGAACTTGCCATCTACTCCGTATATTCTAAGTACTTTCCACAAACCTTCTCTATCCATTCTGTCATAGGCCTTCTCCAAGTCCATAAAGGCAACATACACCTTTTGTTTCTTCTCCAGATATTTCTCCACAACACAATTCAGGGTAAAAATCTGATCTACACATCATCTTCCCTTCCTAAACCCGCCCTGCTCGTCACCTCTCCAGTTCTCCGTTCTCGCTCTCACTCTCTCAATCACTACCCTACTGTATACCTTCCCTACTATGCTTAGAAGACATATTCCTCGGTGGTTACCACACTCTTTCCCCTTTGCCCTTATATAGGGGGACAATTATGCCAGTCTTCCAGTCATCGGGTGCACTCCCCTTCTCCCATGCTAGTTTGCACATTTTCCATACCCATTCGATCACTATCTCACCACCATACCTCAACATTTCCCCAACACACTCCATCTGTTCCTGGTGCTTTCCCCAACTTCACTCTTTTCATGGCTTCCCACACTTCTGACCTCCTGATCCCATCCTCCTCCTCCACTACTTCTCTTCTTTTCCCTCCCATACCATATCCAACTATGTTTGCTGGCTCTTTATTCCTTACATTTAGCAACTCATTGAAGTACTCCCTCCATCTTTCGACTCTCTCTTGCTTCTCGGCTAGCATTCTCCCATTCTTATCTTTCACACTCTTACTGTTTCCCTTGCTACCTTCCCTAACTTTCTTGACTTCTTTCCAGAACAGTTTCTTACTCTCCCCCCATTTTACACTCAGATTCCTTCCAAATTCCTCATCTACTCTTCTCTTACTTTCCTTGTGACGCCTGTCAGCGTCGGCAGAATCGCCTCCCGGTAGCCACTAGCGCTCGCCAGGGCAATGTATTTGGCTACAGTCTATCTACAATGTTGTACTTTCTTTCTTGTGAATCGTCATGTCACAGGCAGTACAGAAGTGGTCTTTATTTTCGCCTGTGACAATGCATTATATTTTATATCATGAGTTGAACATAAGATGCATTGTAGTGAAGGAGAGAGAGCGAGCGAGCAGCGTGGGAGGAGAGTGTTGCTTTCCCTCCTCCCTCCACCCTCCCGGAGGAGTCCCTCGCTGGCGTGGCTTTCTCTCGGTTTTGATTGGCTGGTGGTTCCTGGCGCCTTCTGCAGGCCTGCTGTCTGGTGACGTAGCGGCCTGTGATTGGCTGACCACCATGCCTTTGTGTGTGATCCTGGAGGGGTCCCGGGGAGCTACTCTCTTCAGAGCTTGCTTGACCAGCATACCCCTAACATATCCCTTGCCACCTATCCCCGACTTCTACCTATAGGGCACTTTCTCTCTCTCTCTCAACTTCTTACCTCTCATTCTTCCTCTCTATTTAATATCATAACTCCCCTTTGGTTCTGCACGATTTCATATATCGGCCATCGTATTATATGCTGAAGCTCTCAGATATTATATGTTTAGTTAGGCATTTTGGAGGGGTTACCATTTTGTCTGTAGAGGTTCGACACACTCACGGTGTCTCCCTGCCTATTCCTTGGCTGTCTGCTGGGCTATTTAATGCTAGACTGGAGTAAGGCTACTTGTGTTGTGATTTCCGATGTGTAGCAAGTTTTGTTTAACCTGTACAATCGCAACGGAGACGTGGGAAGCCTAGGTGGTCTTTCTGACTGTGTATCTTGTGAGTTTAACACTGTGCTGCGAGTGAGGGCTTTTGCCTCTGCCACCCAGCACTGTGCTAACTCGTTTTGTTTTGACTTTGAGAGGGTCGCCAGGAGAGTACCAGATACTAGCGATCTGGATCTCTCAAGAGAGCACCCCGTCAATTAACGTAATTTGGCCGCACAGTCTTAAGGACCTCGCTAGGCTACGAGCCACTTGCTCAGCCATTGTTTCCTAGCCTACGACATCCCAGCTAGACTTTATTAGCCTAGCAGACACCCGTTTAGAATTATAAACTCTTATGTTATGTATGCAGCATTCTTATTCACGTTGACTGTAAGCCTTGGTTGTTGTTGAGTTGCACAACCTGAGCAGGCTTTTTGAGTTGCCTGACTAAGTACTTCTTTTGTTGTTGGAGATAATACTAGTGTGCATTTATCGTTATTCCCGTGTCAGTTGACACTGTCTGTCTCTACACTTGTCCTATATTGACCCTGCTTTATATAACAGTTCAAAATCCGATACGATCATCTTACCCCAGCATCAGAATTTCTTCAGAAGATTCCTGCTCGATGCTTTGGGACTTTCGTTCACTTTCTTTAATATAGGAGTGACAGTTCATTATTGTTTAGAGTAACTTTAAATATACCTTCTTCTAGTTTGCATTAAATCATTGCAGTGATTTAATTAAGATCTCTATCTTTTCTTTGTATACCTTATTAACGTAATTGTATGTTGTTGTGATCAGGCTGTATCAGAGATCATCAGCCTGTAGTAGTAGTGCACTTATACCGAGTTATAGGATACCCCGTTATCGCAGATTTAACTCTGGAGGGTATAGGTGTTTTTTGCGCGCCGGCATTATAAGTTCGAGGGTTGGATCTAGTGTTACCGTTGTGGCTATGTGCCTTTCTAGTCCAATGATTAAGAGCCCTTGTTTTATACAAGCCCCGGTCGTAACAAATGGCGACCTTGCTTATGATTTTGTGAACTTAGAGAAATATTGCAGGAGTGTTGTGGAAATTTGTTTTTGTTTAAAGGAATATAGTGGACACGTGGATTTTTTTTTGGCAAGTAGTATAATACTTAAGAGTCTTCAAGCATTTTATATTTTTTGAGTGAATAGTGCTACATAAGAGTTTAGGTACTTCTTTTTTTTTATAAACGTTGAGAATTTTCGGTAGACAATATGTCGGACAACGGATCAGTGTACAGTGGGGAAACAGACTCTGAGGTGCAGCAGCGGGGTTTGTCAGAAGGCATTAGAGTTATAACTAGTGAGGAGGATGCAAGGTAGTTTCTGGAGATACCTATTACTGTTGACCGGGTGTCGGGGATTGATCGGTATGGTCTCCAGTGTTTAGCCACGGTCATGGGGCATGTGGGCACTAGTAGCAGGTCGAGAGGTGACCTGGTGGCCTGTGTGCTCGTGCGGGGTGCGTGGGGCTTCGGGTGGAGCGGGAGCTGGGGCACCTTCGGCCCAGCCCCCATTCCACTCGGCTCCTACCATGGCGCCCCCTCGGGCTACGGAGCCGGGTACGTTCCCGCAGGCCGATAGTCACTGGATGCGTGGTTTGCACTTAGGTGAGTCTCCAATTGTTGCATCTCCTCCATCTCAAGGTTTGACTCCAGATATGCTCTTCCAGCTTGAGATGGCAAACCAGCAGCGGCAGT
This sequence comes from Paralithodes platypus, assembly GCA_032716605.1. Classification (NCBI taxonomy): domain Eukaryota; kingdom Metazoa; phylum Arthropoda; class Malacostraca; order Decapoda; family Lithodidae; genus Paralithodes; species Paralithodes platypus. The sequence goes on from CM064530.1 coordinate 24,972,829, forward strand.
TTGAGATGGCTAAGATTCAGGCTGAGGAGAGAAGGGCCAAGTATGAATCTGAGCAACGAAAGCATGAATCTGAGCAGCGGCTTGAGATGCCTAAGATTGAGGCGAGAAAGGCCGTACGGGAGGCTGAGCTTCAGGTTGAGGCTACGAAGTACTGTGCAGACAGAGATCTTGAGAAGTCTAGGGTGGAGTCAACAGGGCAGTGTCTCGGTTCTGGGAATCGAGGTCTTGATCAGTCTTTATCGCACCTTCTTAACCCGCTGAGTGCCAGGGACGTATATATACGTCCTAGGGTGTTGTCACGCCCAGTGCCAGGGACGTATATATACGTCCTCGCCGGAAAAAAAATTGTAGCAGAGAAACGACTGCACCTATGGCTTTCATATTTTTATCACATGTACCTTACCCTTTTGGCTACCCTCTACAAAAATCCCAAATCCCTCCTCCCACCCACTCGCTGACTGTCGGTCCCGTCAGAAGGAAAAAAAAAGGAAAATCTGTGGCGGCGAAACGACTGCACCAATCGGTTCCATATTTGTGTGACAAGTCCCTTACCCTTCTGCCTTCCCGCCACCACACCCCCAACCGCCTCCCACCACCCACTTCCAGCGTATCCGTACGAAGATAAGGAAAAAAAGGAAAATCCGTGGTGGCGAAACTACCTCACCAATCGGCTTCATATTTGTAACATGAGTCAATTACCTTCTACCCTCCCCCCACCATCCCCCAAACCACCCTCCCACCACCCTCCTACCCATACATTCCAATACCATAAAAGTCTCTGTAGTCTATAGTGTCTTTTCAGCTACTTTCGGGACGGGACCATCGGGGACCTGATTTCTGGCGAAAATGGACAAGGGGAGTGTTTTTTTTACCATTATCCTTCCTTTCTCTCCCAACTTGATAGATTTAGCCAAAAAAAAAAAAAAAAAAAAAAACTCTGGCACTGGCAGAAGCACACCGTCAACATTGGCTGGCACTCAGCGGGTTAAGTTAGTCCCTGTATTTGACGAGTCGGGTGTTACTGAAATTTGTATGCGTTTTGAGAAGAAGTGCCGGGAGCACCAATGGCCCGAGGTTAAGTGGGCAGCCCTTGTTTCCTCTAGGTTGATTGGCAAAGGAATCAAGGCATATGATGCGTTGCCTTTGGAGTCGTGCATCGATTATGAGGTATTGAAGGAGGCTGTCCTGCGAGCATATGAGTTACAACCAGAGACGTACAGATTGAAGTTCCGGGGTGTAACGAAGGGTCGTGAGTGCACTTTTCTTGAGCATGCCCGGGATCTGTCCGATGCATTTAGAAACTGGCTGCGCTCTGAGAAGGCATCGACGTTTGAGGAGTTGAAACAGCTGATGCTTCTAGAACAATTTTTCAAGTGTACGGGCGGCGATCTGACGTTGAATCTTAAAGAAAAGAACCCGAAAACTCTTCAGGAGGCAGCTGAGATGGCTGACCTTCGGTTGTCTTTGATTCGTGGGTGCGGTCTTGCACAGAGAAGTGATGCAGGCAATAAGGAGCGTAACCCTCCCCCTCCCCGAAACACTGATACACATAATTACACTAAGAACAAGAGCAACGACACCAAAACTGACCATAAACCTAGTACTGTCCCGTTTAAGAAGGGTCAGTGCCCTTCCCCACCTCATGGGAAGCCCAAGGGGGAGTTAGAGTGTTTTCATTGTCATGAGAAGGGGCATTTTGCAAGACCCGGTCCAAGCAAGCTACCTAATGCAGTTGTGTCTTTGGCTCGCAAAATTGGGGTGTCCCCGAAGTCGTCTGAGTTTGCCCGGGGTATAACGTCAGAGGCTGGGACACAGCCAGTGGAGAAGAATCCGGAAGGCTCGAACCCTGTCCGCGATGTCTTTTGTGAGCATCGAGGGCATGGCTGCGTGAAGTGGGCTGGTAAGAAGCATAGAGTTGAGCTGTTGCGAGACACGGGTGCCTCTCAGACTTTAATGAAGAACTTTACTGGTAGACCAATAAACGCGGCACGGGTGGTTGTGGTGCAAGGTATCAATGCTATCAGGTCATACACGTTGGTCAGGATGGAACCGGAGGTAGATGGTGTGACACAAGAGTTGGATGTGGGAATTGTGGATAACTTGCCTGTTGGGGGCGTCGACCTCCTTCTCGGCAACGACTTTGCGGTGCCTACTTCTGAGGTTTCCCCCTTAGTCGTTGCCGAGAAGCCGACCGACGTGAGTAGGGAGGAACAGGAGTGGGTAGAGAAATGTCAAGTACAACCTATGGCGTGCGTTGTTACAAGACCTCTTGCATCCAAAGTGTCACAGCCTATTCCTCAGTCTTCTGATCAACGGAGGAACGGTTGGAAGAAGACGGCTAATGTTGGTAAAAGTTTTGGAGATTTTAGTACCAGCTGCTCTTCTTGGCAACTCAGTATTGGCACCATTGTTGGAGTCTGGAGAAGCCCCACGACCTGTCACAGCTAGTGAGGAGGTAGGGCAGGAAGAGACTCCGAGGCAGCAACGTTACACACAGAGAGAAAAAAGGGTTGCTCAGTTTGATATTGGGGGAGGACTTGGGTTGCTTCGGAAGCATTTAGACAGGTTGGTTCCCTCAGATATTTGTAAACTGCAGTTGGAGGATCCGGGAGTTCAGAAGTGTGGTAATGGTGCTGTCGAGATCAAACACGAGGACGGGGAAACATGTCATGTGAACCTGTTGGAGGAGTTTGTGAGGCAACCACCTGAGCAGCCTACTGTCCCTGCATTGGTCTGCAGCGGCCAAGGTGGAGAAGGAGAGGGGGCCAGTAGGGCACAGGTGGAGGAGAGTAGGGATTGTCATGTCTCGGTGGAGCAGTGGGCGGGGTACACGAGTCTGGTGGCTGTGGAAGCCCTTGAGCACCTGCCTGAGCAGCAGTGTGCAGCCCTCCAGCACCAGCTCGGTTCATACCCCACTGGTTGTGCCGAGCCCCTGAGCCTCACAACTCGGGCGGTGCAAGATATTCCGCGGGCAGGTCACGTGAATGTTGAAAGACCGTTAGCCTCGTTGTTTCGGTGGTTCAAGGTGGGCGACGAGGCTTGGACATGGTTGTCAGGTCAGGGTCGACCCATGTCTGCCAAGGGTGGTGGTCAAAAGGAGGACATTGAGCAGATTGGTGAGTTTGGCTGTGGAGTGGATGTGCCCGGTCGTCGTATAGCCTCCCAATGCTGCTCTAGTCGAATGCAACAGCCCTACCATAGACCGACTGTATCTGGCCATGTCGCTAAAAGCGGCGATGCTGCGCAGGCAGATGTAGTTGCAAGGAATGCGGGGGTGCGCATGTACGGTATCGGCGGGGAAGCCTTAGCAATAATGAACTATGGAAGTGACTGCACAGGTGGTACTGATTGTCCCTCTCATGACCTGGCTGTTCTAGGGACGAAGGTGGAGAAGGAGGGAGACTATAGGTTAGAAGCTGCGGTCTCGGCTGGGTTGTGGGAGGGCACTAGGCATGTTGTTCTGCGAGATAAGTTGTTTACTAGGCTGTGGCAGTGCATCCGCATGTTTGTTGCTTCTCCAGGCCTGATGTACGGGGTAGAATCCGACATGGAGGCTGGAGACAGTGCTAGGCTCAGTTTAATTCCCTACCGTATAAATCCTGCTCAACACCCTGTCGTGAAAACAGAGCTAGACGACATGTGGAAAAAGGGTCTGAGGGATAAAGGATATCGTGAGTGGTCGTTGCCAGTGAGGTTGCAACCTGAGTTGAGTGGCAAGATCAGTGTGTGTGCATTATCCCTGACAGACACCAATCCATTGCCCAAGGGTCTGAGGGATAAGGAATGTCGTGAGTGGTCGTTGCCTGTAACTTTGCAACCTGTGTTAAGTGGCAAGATCAGTGAGTGTGTTGATTGCGAGAGTGTGTGTGCATTATCCCTGACAGACGCCTAAACCTTATCGAGAGTTGACGACACCATAGACCGCATCGGGGCTGCATCGCTAATCACGAACGTAGAACTAGTGAAAGGTTATTGGCAGGCCCCGTTGCCGGAAAGAGCGAAGAGAAGTGCTAGTCTTGTGATGAACTGGGCAGTTTATCAGTGTCAGGTGTTGTTGTGCTGTCGGAACACAAGTTGGATGTGTGGCATGCTAAGGGCACTGATAATGTTTTGGCTGATTGTTTGTCACGGGAGGGTTTGTTTGCAGGAGAACCCTCGCCGTTCAGTCAGTCTGTGTTGAGAGTGGAGAAAAACTAGGCTTGCCCCTGTAAGTGCAGCCGCCATTAACATACTAAAAAAAATCAAAAATCACAAAAAAAAAAATTCTTTTGATAGTTAATTGTAAGTTGCCAATATTATAGCTAAAGTCCTAAGTTGAACCTGTCTTTCACTTAGGAGGCTGGGCTCTGTGAAGTTCGCTCAGGGAGCATAGTAGGCTAAATTATACTATTATGTTTGGGAGGGGTTATAAGATTTTCTTTATGTTGATATGTTGTTTTATGTAAGACTTGAGCTTTGCATTTCATTTCTGGCGGAGTGGCTATGTGTGACGGGTCTTATCGGCATTCTGCCTTGTCAGATATCGTGCTCGCAGAATGTTGAGCGTCCTATATCTTGGGCGGGGTGTGACGCCTGCCAGCGTTGGCAGAATCGCCTCCCGGTAGCCACTAGCGCTCGCCAGGGCAATGTATTTGGCTACAGTCTATCTACAATGTTGTACTTTCTTTCTTGTGAATCGTCATGTCACAGGCAGTACAGAAGTGGTCTTTATTTTCGCCTGTGACAATGCATTATATTTTATATCATGAGTTGAACATAAGATGCATTGTAGTGAAGGAGAGAGAGCGAGCGAGCAGCATGGAAGGAGAGTGTTACTTTCCCTCCTCCCTCCTCCCTCCCGGAGGAGTCCCTCGCCCGCGTGGCTTTCTCTCGGTTTTGATTGGCTGGTGGTTCCTGGCGCCTTCTGCAGGCCTGCTGTCTGGTGACGTAGGAGCTACTCTCTTCAGAGCTTGCTTGACCAGCATACCCCTAACATATCCCTTGCCACCTATCCCCGACTTCTACCTATAGAGCACTTTCTCTCTCTCTCACCTTCTTACCTCTCATTCTTCCTCTCTATTTAATATCATAACTCCCCTTTGGTTCTGCACGATTTCATATATCGGCCATCGTATTATATGCTGAAGCTCTCAGATATTATATGTTTAGTTAGGCATTTTGGAGGGGTTACCATTTTGTCTGTAGAGGTTCGACACACTCACGGTGTCTCCCTGCCTATTCCTTGGCTGTCTGCTGGGCTATTTAATGCTAGACTGGGGTAAGGCTACTTGTGTTGTGATTTCCGATGTGTAACAGGTTTTGTTTAACCTGTACAATCGCAACGGAGACGTGGGAAGCCTAGGTGGTCTTTCTGACTGTGTACCTTGTGAGTTTAGCACTGTGCTGCGAGTGGGGGCTTTTGCCTCTGCCACCCAGCACTGTGCTAACTCGTTTTGTTTTGACTTTGAGAGGGTTGCCAGGAGAGAACCAGATACTAGCGATCTGGATCTCTCAAGAGAGCACCCCGTCAATTAACGTAATTTGGCCGCACAGACTTAAGGACCTCGCTAGGCTACGAGCCACTTGCTCAGCCATTGTTGCCTAGCCTACGACATCCCAGCTAGACTTTATTAGCCTAGCAGACACCCATTTAGAATTATAAACTCTTATGTTATGTATGCAGCATTCTTATTCACGTTGACCGTAAGCCTTGGTTGTTGTTGAGTTGCACAACCTGAGCAGGCCGTTTGAGTTGCCTGACTAAGTACTTCTTTTGTTGTTGGAGATAATACTAGTGTGCATTTATCGTTATTCCTGTGTCAGTTGACACTGTCTGTCTCTACACTTGTCCTATATTGACCCTGCTTTATATAACAGTTCAAAATCCGATACGATCATCTTACCCCAGCATCAGACTTTCTTCAGAAGATTCCTGCTCGATGCTTTGGGACTTTTGGTCACTTTCTTTAATATAGGAGTGACAGTTCATTATTATTTAGAGTAACTTTAAATATACCTTCTTCTAGTTTGCATTAAATCATTTCAGTGATTTAATTAAGATCTCTATATTTTCCTTTTATACCTTATTAACGTAATTGTATATTGTTGTGATCAGGCTGTATCAGAGATCATCAGCCTGTAGTAGTAGTGCACTTATACCGAGTTATAGGATACTCCAATATCGCAGATTTAACTCTGGAGGGTATAGGTGTTTTTTGTGCGCCGGCATTATAAGTTCGAGGGTTGGATCTAGTGTTACCGTTGTGGCTGTGTGCCTTTCTAGTCCAATGATTAAGAGCCCTTGTTTTATACAAGCCCCGGTCGTAACATCCTTCACTACTCTCTTCACCACCCTCTTTCTCTCCACGTACCTCGCTCGTTTCTGTCTCTCGAAATCTTCATTCCCTCTACTACCCAACCACTCTCTATTTGCTTTCTTCTTTTCTTCCACAGCTATTTTTACCTCTTCTGTCCACCATGCTGTACTTTTCACTCCCCTCCCTCTTCTCCTCACTCCACACACCTCTTCACATGCTGCACAGATCTCTTCCTTAAACACCTTGCTCATCTCCTCCACTTCCTCCATAACTTGCAGGTCGAACGCACCTAGTTGTCTTTCTACTGCTCTCTTGTACTCTTCTCTGATTTCCTCCTCCTGTAACCTCTCCACCCTCCTCACCATTCCACCTTCCTCTCGCCTCCCTCCAGCTCTACTCACCCACTTCTTTTGTATCCAAACCTTAGCTACTACTACATAATGATCAGACAGACCCCCTCCAATACCCCTATACACCCTAGCATCCATCACAGACTTCTTCATTCGTTCATCCACACACATATCAATCAATGACTTTCGTTACACCACTGGCTTATCCTTCATTGTCCACACCCGTTTCCACGTGTACCTGTGTATCATTCTGTGTCGGAAGAAGGTGTTGGCTATCCACAACCTCTTCCCCACACATACGTCCACAAGTACACTACCATTCCCATTCACCTCTGACGGTACCCCCCACCCTCCCACCACTCCATCAACTTTCTTATCACCCACCTTACCATTCACATCCCCAATCAGGAATATTCTTTCGTTCTTGTCAAACTTGTCCAGGCACGCCTCCACATTCACCCAGAACTCCTCTTTCTCTCTTACTTTTTTATCCTCTGTCGGAGCATACACACACACAATCACCCACGTTTGTATTCCTACTTTCATTCTCACCCACACAATCCTTGAAACCACAGACCCATACTCTCTTACACATTCCTTCCATTTGTTACTTACAAACAAACACGCACCTTCTCTCGCTTCTCCTTCACTCACTCCAGCACACACACCCATTCCAGACTCCCACTCTCTCACATCTTAACCTTTCCATTTGGTTTCTGTGACTCCACATACATCCAGCCTGGCATTCACTAGCACTTCCAGAACCTCTCTCTCTTTTGTGCCATCATTCAGGCCACTAACATTCCATGTAGCCATTCTCAGAATGTCCGAAGGAATGTCCTTAGTTGGTCGTGGTTCGTCAACATAGGTTCCGTCCGCATCCAAGGCTGTATCTCAAATGATCCTTCCACTAGCTTCTATGCATAGATTTCAGAGATTATTTTATTACAAACTATAGTTAGAGGGGAGTAAAATAAACCACCTTCGGTAATTTTCTTTTCTTAGGAAAAAGGTAGGCTACTGAAAAGAAAAGCATTAAGAAACAAAAATAATGTGTGAGCTGAGATGGGTTGGGTGTGAGGGGGATCTGCCGGCTGTGGACAAATCGGCCCCCTGCAGATTCCAGTTTTCTTATGTTGACCTCTGACTGCTTCGGAGAGGTCGGTCCTCATGGTGTTAGTGAGTTGGTCCTATAATTAGGCCTTATAATTAGGGTTGGTTGTGAAAGGGATTTGCCTTGTGTAGGCCAATCAGCTTTCTGAAGACTCTCATTTTCTTTTGTTCTTATGACTACTGGCTATAGCAGTCCAGCCTAGGTACGAACATTCCACAATTATACTAGGTTGGGTTAGATAAAGGTTATTTATATGATTTATAATATTTACCCAAAAGTTATTGGTTAAGTTTAGATCATAAATTATATATTATTTGTATTGAATGATTGTATGAGTCTAATCGTGATGTGATAGTTCGTTTTAGATACAACAGTATTGTTTTATTTTACATGATAATAGGCCTTGTTTCAGTTGCCCTCTGACCCTTGACCAGTGCGGACGTCCCCAGTGACCGCTAGTGTACCTGTTTTCCCTTAATGAGGTCCTAGTGAACTTTCTTAGTAATGGCTGTTGTTGATGAGTCTGCTGTCTCCTCCCATACTCTCCAGCTTTGTCTTGCTTTGCAAGAAAGACTGGAGATTCAGTGTCTCAAAGATGAAAATTTGGCCTTGAGACTAGCTATGGCGGAGAAGAAGTGTGAGGCTACCGGAAGTGTTCCCAGGGATCGTGAAGCCCCTTGGAAAGTGGTGTCAACAAGTGCAACGGCCTGCAAGCTGAAAAGGCAGCCACTCAAGACCCACAACAACTTCAGCACCTTGGCTGATGAGAGTGATGGCGAGGAAGTGGCGATCATCAAGGCAGTGAGAGGAGGGGGGGGGGAGTCTGCTGCTGTTGCTGCAACAACTGCTGTTGCTGCAACAACTGCTGCTACAACTCCTGCTACACGCCGACAACGGAAAAAAGCTAAGTTCATTGTCGGTGATTCAATGGTTAGGTACCTTGACGGGGCTACTAACACTCATGTTAGTAAAGTTGTCTGCCTACCTGGAGCCGGAGATGGGAGGGTGGCAGAGAAGATGGATGGTGTCCTAGAAGTGGGTGGGGAGGACCCCATCATCTTCATCAACGCGGGGTCCAATGACATATTGAGATGCAGGACTGAGGAGTTGCTGACCATCCACCTTGGATGATTCCGGTGCTATTCCTCCCTCTCCGCCCTCCTCTCTCTTACTTATGCCTAATATCCTAATCTCTTCAAAAGATGTACTTTCTACCCTCTCTGAGCTTAACACTAATAAGGCGTACGGTCCGGACGGTGTTCCTCCTGTTGTTCTCAAAAACTGTGCTTCCGTGCTGACTCCCTGCCTAGGCAAACTCTTTCGTCTCTGTCTATCCTCTAACGTCTTCCCTTCATGCTGGAAGTTTGCTCACATTCAACCTGTCCCAAAGAAGGGTGACCGCTCTCAACCCTCCAACTATCGTCCAATTGCTCTCATTTTTTGTCTTTCTAAAGTTTTTGAAACTATTTTTGCTTCCAAATTTCTTAAGCATTTCTCTTCTCATAATCTGCTCTCAGATCGCCAGTATGGCTTCCTTAAGGGTCGCTCTACTGGTGATCTTCTTTCATATCTTACTAACTCTTGGTCATCCTCCTTTCGGGACTTCGGTGAGACTTTTTCTATTGCACTAGACATATCGAAAGCCTTCGATAGAGTCTGGCATAAATCTTTAATTTCTAAACTACCCTCCTTCGGTTTCTATCCCTCCATCTGTGCCTTTGTCTCTAATTTCCTCTCCGGCCGTTCCATAACCGCGGTTGTGGACGGCCATTGTTCACTTCCTCACCCTATAAACTCCGGTGTTCCTCAGGGCTCTGTCCTATCTCCTATTCTCTTTCTAATTTTTATAAATGATCTCCTTAACTGTACCTAAATTCCCATCCATTCATATGCAGATGACTCAACCTTACACTACTCCATTACTTTTTCAGAACGCCCCAGCCAGCAATCCCTCAACGACAAATGTAATGAAGCCATACAACTCTTAAATTCTGATCTAAATACTATTTCCAATTGGGGTAGAGAAAACCTTGTTAACTTTAATGCTTCCAAAACCCAATTTCTCCATCTATCTACCCGTCAGGATCTCCCAGCGGACTATCCCTTATTCTTCAACAATACAAAAATCAACCCTTCATCTTCTCTCAATATTCTTGGTGTCTCTTTTTCTTCTGCTCTCATTTGGAAGGACCATATTACCAGTCTTGCTAAGGCAGCCTCCCAGAAGCTGGGTGTGCTCAACCGCCTTAGGGGGTTCTTTTCCCCTGCACAGCTTCTTGCTCTGTACAGGGGCATAGTGCGCCCTTGTATTGAGTATTGTTCACATGTGTGGGGAGGTTCCTCTCACACCGCTCTCCTAGACAAGGTTGAAAGAAAGGCCTTTCGTATCATTAACTCCCGTCCACTCACCAACTCTCTGCAATCTCTCTCTCTCCGCCGCAATGTTGCATCTCTCTCGCTATTCTATCGCTACTATAATAATCAGTGTTCCTCAGAGCTATCCCAGTGCATACCACCTCCTTTACGTAGGGCACGTGGTACCCGTCTTGCAACTCAATCCCACCCCTACTCTGTGCAACTCTCCAACCCAAGAGTGAAACGTTACTCTCAAACTTTCTTCTACTCAACAGCTGAGCTCTGGAACTCTCTCCCAGAATCAGTTTTTCCCGCTTCCTATGACTTAAATTGCTTCAAACTCCGTGTGTCCAGGCATTTTGGCTCGAACGTCCCTTGATTTTGGCCCTGTCACTCTTTCAACTATGGGGGAGGCACTCGCTATAGGCAGTTATGCCTTTTGCCTCCCTCAATCACATAGAAAAAAAAAAAAAAAAAAAAAAAAGTACCAGGAAATGCTGGAGAGGATCAAGGAGAAGGGTGGATTTCCTGTGGTACACAGTATCCTGCCAAGAAGAGGGGTACGGAAGGAATGGTCCTCCAGGGCTATTGGTGTAAATAGCCGGCTGGAAAAGTATTGCAAGGCAAAGTCAATACCATTCCTAGATAACTGGACCCACTTCTATGGTAAGGATGAACTGTATGCCCAGGATGGAGTACATCTTTCTCGACTAGGAGTTTCGACCTTAGCCAGCTCACTGGACAAGATTGTTGCGGGGTTTCGTTAAAAAAATCTGGGTGTGTAAGTAAAATACTGTCTCCATATGGAGCAGGTACTTCATGTGACAAACCAGTGAGTAAAATAGAAATAATCAGTCAAGATAGTGCAGATATAGTGATGTGTAATAGTAGTATCGATAACACTACACATGTAACTGATTATAAAGATGAGAATACTGATAGAGTAGAATTTCCGTCTAGAGCTAGTAGTTCAACAGGAAATAATAAGTTAGCTAAACACAATAGAAAATTAGTTGCAAATAAAAGTAATAGGTTGAGGGTATATAATACAAATTGTAGGAGTTTATGTAACAAAATGAACGAACTTAGAGCACTCGTTAGCACAGAAAATTTAGGCATAATAGCGCTAACTGAAACGTGGATTAATACAGAATCTAGGCATTTTTTTAGCAGAATTTGATATTCCAGGATAAAATTTGTTTAAATATGACCGAACAAGTAGGAGGGGCGGGGGTATAGCAGTGTTTGTCAGGAGTACATTAAAAAGCTGTATTAAATCAGGTATTAGACTAAAAAATTATAATGAAAGTGTTTGGGTAGAGGTTAACGAAGGTAGTGAGACCATAGTTATTGGAGTTATATATAGACCGCCTAATATGAGTAGAAATGGCGGAACATCGTTATGGGAGGAAATTAAAATAGCATCAAGGTTTAGCAATAGGTGCATTATGGGGGATTTTAATTTTCCGAACATTGATTGGCAGCACCAAATAGGCGACTCTGATTCAGTAGAGTTTATTGAGGTAGTACAAGATAGTTTTGTATTTCAATTCATAGATACGCCGACTAGAGGTATTAATATTCTTGATTTAGTTTTCAGTAACAATGAACATATGATAAATGATGTAGAGATTGGTGACCACCTAGGAAATAGCGATCATAAATCTATTTATTTTAATATACAATGGACAGGGAATGCTAAAGAGAATACAACACTTATCCCAGATTTCAGAAAAGCCAATTATGGTGGGCTAAGAAGAGACTTAAGGGTGGACCCTATTGTTAAGCAATTAAGTCAGGATATGCCAGAGTTAAACTTGCCACCTACATAATATTATAACCAGTTTATTGCTTCACTCCTCAATGCTCAAAATAAATATATCCCTAAAAGAAGATTTAGATCGACGCAGAACCAACCAAAATGGATGACTAATAAGCTAATAGATCTTATAGGAAAACAGAAAGGAATATATAGAAAAATAAAGAAAGGCGAAAATCATCTACATATATACTATCGGACTCTATCAAGACAGGTCAAAAAGGAAATCAGGAAAGCAAAAAGAAATTATGAAATATGGATAGCCAGTGACTCAAAAAATAACCCTAAAGCTTTTTACCAACTATATAAATCTAAAGTTAGAGATGTAATAGGCCCCCTAAAAACTTCAATAGGAGAAATAACAGAAAATGCAGTACATTAAATAGTCAGTTTCTTTCCATTTTCACTAATGAAAATTTGGCACAGATTCCAGAAGTCAATATGGTAGATAGTGATAGTATAGAAAATATGTTAAGTACAGTTAGTATAAGTAGAAATTATGTGCTTAAGGAAATTGACAGACTGAAACCTCAAAAGTCGCCTGGTCCTGACGAGGTATATGCTAGAGTATTAAAAGAATGCAGAGATGAGTTAAGTAGTCCATTAGCATTTGTATTTAACAAGTCATTAGAAACAGGGTTAGTTCCAGAAGCTTGGAAGCTTGCAAATGTAGTTCCGATCTTCAAAAAAGGTGATAAATCAATAGCATCCAATTACCGTCCCATTAGTCTCACATCAATCATAGGAAAGTTGCTAGAGTCTATTATTACTAGGAAAATTAGAAGCCACTTAGAAAAATTTAACTTAATAAATTCTTCTCAGCATGGATTCACTCAGGGACGTTCTTGCCTTACTAATTTGTTTAGTTTTTTCTTTATGAAGCAGTAGATAGTGACAAGTCATATGATATTATTGATTTAGATTTCAGTAAAACTTTCGACAGAGTCCCTCATGAGAGATTGATGAGAAAGGTTGAGGCACATGGAATAGGAGGATCGTTGTTGGGATGGATTAGGTCTTGGCTAATTGGTAGGAAACAGAGAGTCAGCATAAATGGTACCAAGTCAGAATGGGGAGCAGTCAAAAGTGGTGTCCCCCAAGGATCGGTATTAGGTCCCCTGTTGTTTCTTAGATACATAAATGACCTAGATTTAGGTATAACTAGTAGGATAAGTAAATTCGCAGACGATACTAAAATGGGGAGATCAATTGATTCAGATAGCGATATAGAGTGCCTCCAAACGGATCTAGATACCTTACACGAATGGTCAGTAAATTGGCAGATGAAGTTTAACATTGACAAATGCAAGGTGTTAAAGATAGGGAAGTTGCAAACAAATGTTAAATACAAACTAGCTAATTTAAAATTAGAAAATTCAGACTGTGAGAAAGATCTAGGTGTGTTTGTTAGCAATGATTTGAAGCCTAGAAAACAGTGTATAAGCGTTCGTAATAAGGCAAACAGGATTCTCGGGTTCATCTCCAGGAGTGTGAGTAACAGAACTGCTGATGTTATCTTAAAACTTTACTTGTCATTAGTGAGACCCCATATGGATTATGCTGTCCAATTTTGGTGTCCTTATTACAGAATGGACATAGATTCATTGGAGAGAGTACAGCGTAGAATGACAAACATTTTCCATAATATTAGAAATCTTCCGTATGAAGAAAGGTTGAAGAAATTAGGTTTACATTCGTTAGAGAGACGCAGAGTAGAGGGGATATGATAGAGGTGTTCAAGTGGGTTAGTGGGATTAACAAAGGGGACATGACAAATGTACTAAAGCTCAGTGATAGCGAAAGAACTCGTACCAATGGTTTCAAATTAGATAAATTTCGTTTCAGAAAAGATATAGGCAAATATTGGTTTGGTAACAGAGTTGTAGATGGGTGGAATGGACTACCAAGTGCTATAGTGGGATCTAAAACGGTAGGGAGCTTTAAGATAAAATTGGATAAGCATATGGACGAGAAGGGTTGGGTGTGAAGGGGGATCAGCCGGGTTGGGCCAATCAGCGCTCTGCAGACCCCCATAATCCTGCGTTAATCTCTAACCGTTTTGGTAAGATGATCCTCAGGGTATTAGAGTGTTGAGCCTATAATTGGGCTTTGTAATTGAATTGGGGTTGTGTGGGACAGGGATCTGCCTTGCTTAGGCCAATCGGCTTTCTGCAGACTCCCATTTTCTTATTTTCTTATGTTCTTATGTTTATTTCAGGGGGTCACTAGTGGGGTGGCGAGGTTAAAGGCATAGCCTAACTAAATTATGAGGCTTCTATAATTAAGTATAACTTGATTAGGTAACAAGGGTTAGTTAAGCTAACCGAACTTAAGTTAGGCTAGTTAGGTTAACCTAACTTAATAAGGATACCGGTAGCTTATAACTTGAACTAGGCCTAACTAATCTCTCCACAATATAAACGAAGTAAAATAAACCATTAGTCTCTCTAGAGTCTAGGCTTAGACACCATAATTATTATGTATATGTATGTTTTAATACATTTCCAGAAATTCCCGATCTTCATAGGCTAGTCCTCCCCACTAGTAGGGTTGTATTTTAATAGTCATGGAAAATGGATAAAAATACATGCAATTGCATAATGTAACAATTAACACAATTAGAATCGTAAAAGCTAATTTCAAATTGTAAAATAGAAATATATATAGGCCTAATTTGACCTAGGCTAAACTCAATATTATCAAATTGGTCTCCACCACTCAACAGCACAGTGTGTAAAGTTACCAATATCCTATGCTACTTCATAAAGTTCTTGAGCCCCAAATCCAGTATATTTAGTACAAATTACACTAGTAATTCCATTATTGAAAGGGCTAATCATGTAAAATCACAGAATCATAGGCTTGGAGAGTATCCTTCTATTTGGCTCTTTAGATACATTCTCTCAAGCCTTAAAAAGCGACCAAAACGGTATAATGCCACTAATGCCATTACAAAATGTCACGCTGTAACTATAAATTGACTCTACCAAGAATTCACCTGAGACCTCTATTCATGGACGCTTCCGAAGTATCGCCAGGGCTACGACTGTCGACATCAACAATACCCAACACCTAGGATATGCACAGTTTATCTCGATTTGTTATGATTCTACATATTTTTATTTTACAGTATACGACTACACTAAGTGCTTTAATATAGTATAGTAATAAAGGCAAACTCCATATGCAGCTGATAATGACTAAACTAAGTGCTTTAATATAGTATAGTAATAAAGGGAAACTCCATATGCAGCTGATAATGACTACACTAAGTGCTTTAATATAGTATAGTAATAAAGGGAAACTCCATATGCAGCTGATAATGACTACAAACATATTTATAAGCTGCTTAATTATCAAAATAAAATAGGCGCAAAAATATTGCTGACTTTGTATTGTACATAATATGTTATTTATGAATATGGGTGATTTTAAAATATATAAAACAGTATGCATAGACCAATGTATGTGTCAGCTACAGAAATGTTGACTAACTGCTTATAATAAAGAATTGTTGAAGGAGAGGGAGGGTGGATAGGCCCGCGATGTCGCCAATTTCCCACAATGCACTGCGGTAAACATTGTGTTCAGTGCCTCTATCGGCCACTGTAGGCATTTATTGGTAGGGAGAATTGCTCCAGTAAGTTCCATAGGCTCCTTGAATGACGATTTAAATAGGCTAGAATCGCTTTGAGGCCGGCCATATTTAACTTAACCCACGCCCTCGGCCAACTTTTGGAGGGACACCCTAAATATCGGCTCCCACTATCAACTTTTTTTCCGCTGTTGGGTTTCTTAAGGCGAGTTAGAGTTGCCCCCGATCTGCCCTACATCAGGACGTCCTAACTTTTCGCAAAATGACTACCCACAGCTTCTGAGTATACCGTCTTAACTGTTTTGAGTATAGCGTCATAAGCTCATAAGCGTACTGGAGCAGTTAGGGCGTCCTAATGAGATAGGATATTCTAAATAGTTTTGAGTATCCGGCCCCAGGTATATATATTCCCAAACAACCCAAAACAAAAAGGAATGCAAATACTCTAAAAAATAGAATGTAAGCCAATACGAGAGGAAATGGCGCATCAAAAACCATTTCAATAAACTTACGGTACTGTAATAACCCTTGGGTCAAGAACGAACTTTTGTCGTTGATACTACATGTTTTGCTTTGACATTATCATCATTATGTTGTGCTTATTAACCCCTTGTGCAACGACGATGTCTTTTTAAGGGAAGGATTTTATTTTGTTTCCTCGACCTCCATTAAGTTTAAAATTACACCCCCTTGACCTCCTTTCAAGATACATGTGTAAACATTTAGGTAGAAAAATGTCCCGACCGAAGGACGATTCCTTCTTAAATTACAGGCTCGCTATCGCTCGACAGGAACAATTCAACACATACAGGGCACGAGGTCTTAAAATTTACAGAAATGGTGCGAAAGTTCTTAAAATCGCCAAGCTAGTGGGGTGAACGTTTCCAAATTTTAAAAGCAATGGGGCTAAACATGAGGGAGAAAGGGGCCGAACAAATATTCCTCAAGTTGAAATCTCCCTTTAATCTTATTTTAGCTACATTAAAACGATGTTTTGCAGTTAAAGAAGGGTATGTGGTAGTAAAAAGGGTTAAGTGAGATAGTTCAAAGCCTTTCAGTTGTTGGAGGCCCTTTTGAAACTGAATATAATCGTCTAATAGTATCCAGAATATAGTCAAAAGGACGGCACCGGTACTGAATGGGTTACCTTCACTTATGCTACTCCATTAACTTTGAGCAGGGACGTGTCATTTATCTCTCTTTGTCTTCTAAATCATTGGGAAGGCAGTAGCGATCTGAGTGAGGTTTGATTTCTTCTTATAGATCTGGATTTTGAAGTGCTTCTTTGGTAGGTTGAGCTGGCACTGTTTACTTTCTTTGTCAGTGGTCAGGAAGCACAAGGTGTAGAGGGCCATCTCAAGTTCGGGGGTCGTGCCAAGAAACATCGTCGAAAACTTTTCCTGTTTCGAACCACGCCTTTTAAACTTTATTTTAGCGATGCACATCTGTGGACAAACAAATGCATCCATCTGACAAAGCCGTCCCGGACTATGGTTGGTCACATCCTCTTTTTAGTTATGTTGGCTGCTTCTAATGTTTTAGTTATGTTGGCTGCTTCTAATGTTTTAGTTATGTTGGCTGCTTCTAATGTTTTAGTTATGTTGGCTGTTTCTAATGTTTTAGTTATGTTGGCTGCTTCTAATGTTTTAGTTATGTTGGCTGCTTCTAATGTTTTAGTTATGTTGGCTGCTTCTAATGTTTTAGTTATGTTGGCTGCTTCTAATGTTTTAGTTATGTTGGCTGCTTCTAATGTTTTAGTTATGTTGGCTGCTTCTAATGTTTTAGTTATGTTGGCTGCTTCTAATGTTTTAGTTATGTTGGCTGCTTCTAATGTTTTAGTTATGTTGGCTGCTTCTAATGTTTTAGTTATGTTGGCTGTTTCTAATGTTTTAGTTATGTTGGCTGCTTCTAATGTTTTAGTTATGTTGGCTGTTTCTAATGTTTTAGTTATGTTGGCTGCTTCTAATGTTTTAGTTATGTTGGCTGCTTCTAATGTTTTAGTTATGTTGGCTGCTTCTAATGTTTTAGTTATGTTGGCTGCTTCTAATGTTTTAGTTATGTTGGCTGCTTCTAATGTTTTAGTTATGTTGGCTGTTTCTAATGTTTTAGTTATGTTGGCTGCTTCTAATGTTTTAGTTATGTTGGCTGCTTCTAATGTTTTAGTTATGTTGGCTGCTTCTAATGTTTTAGTTATGTTGGCTGCTTCTAATGTTTTTCTCATTTTGTTATTCAGACCTATACCAAACTGAGACAGAGCAGAAGCGATATAGGGTAGGTCTTAATAACAAAATGAGAAAACTATTAAAAGCCGCCTACACTAACATAAATACATCCATGTTCAACTGTCGTACTTTACCTTATAGTTATGTAAACTTTAGCTATATCTATTATTAAGGGGGTTCTTGAGGATAACTTTATTAAGCTTGAAGAATGTCTAGGGAGGAAAGTATAACCATAAGTAAAACAGGGTGGTTCCAAAAAGATCTGCACTGCACCAAATAGGGTTAACGAAGTAATATATAGGACCTTGTATTCTTAAAATGCTACCTTAAAAATAATGTAATACATAGAGCCTACCCCCTTGATGTGGCCTTTCACAATCCCGCAGTTTTTGTTGGTGACGGTGATGTTCTCTATGTTGTTCTGTTGTTCCTGGAAGTAGAGGTTCACCCAGTTATGGAACCCCATCCAGCAGCCTTTCTTCCACTCTCCGGCAAACACATGTGCAAATCCTGAGGTTTTCTGGTTTGAATTGAACCAGATGGTGTGCAACTTATTGCGTAGTTTCCCCTTGTGAATCAGTCCTGTATGGATAGGTAATAAGGTAGCCTATTAGAAATAACAATGTACTACACAGGGTGTCACGCGAGTTATGACAAATACTTTCTGGAATGCAAGATTATGGATTCAGGGAGAGAGTTCAGAGCTCAGCTGTTGAATAGAAGAAGGTTTGTGATATCGTTTCACTCTGGGATTGGAGAGTATGGATGGGATTGTGTTGCAAGATGGGTGCTACGTACTTTACGTAGAGGAGGTGGTATTCACTGATAGAGCTCTGAGGAACATTCATTATTGTAATAGCGATAGAATAGCGAGAGAGATGCAACATTGCGGCAAAGAGAGAGAGATTGCAAAGAGTCAGTGAGTGGACGTGAGTTAATGAGACGAAAGGCTTTCTTTTCTACTTTTTCGAGAAGTGCTGTGTGAGAGGATCCTCCCCACACATGCGAACAATACTCAATAGATGGATGCACTGTGCCCCTGTACAGAGCAAGAAGCTTTGTAGGGGTAATGAACCCCCGGAGGCGGTTGAGCACACCCACCTTCTGGGAAGCTGTTTCAGCAAGGGTGGTAATATGGTCTTTCCAAGTGAGATCAAGAGAGAAAGAGATTTCTAGAATACTGAGAGAAGATGAATGATTGATTTGTGTATTGTTGATGTATAAGGGATAGTCCTGTGGGAGTTCTTTACAAGTAGATAAATGGAGAAATTGAGCTTTGGAAGCATTGAAAGTAACAAGATTTTCTCTACCCCAAATGGAAATGGTTGATAAGTCATAATTTAAATGTGTTATGGCATCTTCGCGTGCTGTTTTGAGTGCTGGTTTGTTGGGGGGTTCAGGAATACTAGTTGAATAGTGTCAGGTAAGAGTCAACAGCATATGAATGGATAGGACTGGAAGTACAGTTGAGAAGATAATTTATGAATAATAGAAAGAGAATTGGAGATAGGACAGAACCCTGAGGAAAACCGGAGTTGATAGCTTGAGAAAGTGAACGATGGCCGTCCACAACCGCAGCTATGGAACGGCCAGAAAGGAAATTCGAGATCAAGGCACAAATAAAGGGATAGAAACCGAGGGAGGGTAGTTTAGAAAGTATAGATTTGTGCCAGACTCTATCAAAGGCCTTCGATATGTCTAGCGCAACATAAAGAGTCTCACCGAAGTCCCGGAAGGAGGATGACCAAGAGTTAGTAAGATATGAAAGGAGATCCCCAGTAGAGCGACCTTTAACCCTTGTCTATCGGTGCCCGACTTAAGGCGGTTAAGAGAACCAAGGACTAAAGGGCGGGGCCCGACTTAAGTCCAATGCGATGTTGAGCACATAATCGGCTCTGAGAGAGAGTCTGAGCGGTGGGAGGAGCACGGTTGGGCTCTGACCGTTCGGCATGGACGTTGTCCCGCCACTGACAGTTTCATCACATCCCACCACATCCCTGGTCCCGCAATACAGGGTAAAAACTGAAGAAATTACTGTATTTTAGGAATTTTCCCTTCGTGTTGCACGATCGTTGCAATACAACCCGTGGTCGTACAAGGATGGTTCAGGTGTCATTGGAAAGCTCAATTATCATCCTTTCACGGATACATAATTGTATTACGCTCTGGCTCTTGTTTATGCATGAAAAAGAGCATGGAATGAAGCTCGTTTAGGGTAAATCTGCCCGCTTGGCAGGTAGTAGAAGTTACAAACGGCCCCACTCGTAGGGCGTTTAGGAATCCATGCTGGCAATCTGAGAGTAGAATATGAGAAGAAATTGTAAAGTAAGAATAGTTTAAAAAACTTGAGAGATGCAAGACATGAGAGCAATTGGAGGATAGTTGGAGGGTTGAGAGCGGTATATATATATAGTATATAAACCAATTCCACCACTGTAGTCTAAAGCGTCGGCTATCGGCTAAAGCGTAGGCTATCGTCCTGTTGGTCGACGGTTCGAGCCCCACTGAGAGTATCAAACGTTTAGTGGCTCACGAGTATTTGTGAAATATGCTTTATATAAATATATATATATAATAATTATATACATATAAAAAGTATATTTCACAAATAGGCGTGAGCCACTAAATGTTTTATAATCTCAGTGGGGTTCGAACCGTCGACCATCAGGACTATAGCCGACGCTTTAGAGTTTAGCCGATAGCTGACGCTTTAGACTGCCGTGGTGGAGTTGATTCATATATATATATATATAATATTTTAGATTTTCTGTGTGTGTGTCTGTTCTTTATGCATGGACACATTTTTTAAGCTAGAGCGTTCATACTTGGTATGCATAGTAAGGGGTCCCTGTGCAGATTTTAGTGAAAAAATTGAATTCCTCAGGGTGAAAGGGACGGAGAAAATGGGCGTGAAATCGGAAAAATTGCCGCTTGGGGCAGAAGGAGGCCTCCGACCGAAAAGGTGTATGGAACGAACGTTGTTCGCAGCCCCCAGAAATGGAGGTACGGATGAGGTCAGATCCATCATTTAGCGGCCGAAATCGAGGTCGCCGTTTAATGAGGCACAAGGAGGTCGAGGCCGGTGATTATGGTAGTAGTAGTATTGTGATGATTGTGGTAGTAGTGATTGATGATGGAGATTATGGTAGTAGAATTTAAACCCGGGCAATTCCGGGTACCCCTGCTAGTATATATAATATACATATCTTTATATATATACAGTATATATAATATACATATCTTTATATATATACAGTATATATAATATACATATCTTTATATATATACAGTATATATAATATACATATCTTTATATATATACAGTATATATAATATACATATCTTTATATATATACAGTATATATAATATACATATCTTTATATATATACAGTATATATAATATACATATCTTTATATATATACAGTATATATAATATACATATCTTTATATATATACAGTATATATAATATACATATCTTTATATATATACAGTATATATTTCACACCATGAAAAAGGATACTTTTCATTTTGCTATATAAGGAGAAGGGAAATCCTCTTGGAAAATGTATTTCAATTCAACACAAGTCGTAGTACACATACAAGTCGTAGTACACATACAAGTCGTAGTACACATACAAGTCGTAGTACACATACAAGTCGTAGTACACATACAAGTCGTAGTACACATACATTAATATGAGTATAGGATTACGAAGGTATTAGTGAAATTTGACTTGTAAGTTACCAAAGCATGTTTATTCATCAACTGTGATTGTGAGGATTATTGATAATAAGATACCTATTGTATATTATTGATAATAAGATACCTATTGTATATTATTGATAATAAGATACCTATTGTATATTATTGATAATAAGATACCTATTGTATATTATTGATAATAAGATACCTATTGTATATTATTGATAATAAGATACCTATTGTATATTATTGATAATAAGATACCTATTTTATATTATTGATAATAAGATACCTATTGTATATTATTGATAAGATACCTATTGTATATTATTGATAATAAGATACCTATTGTATATTATTGATAATAAGATACCTATTGTATATTATTGATAATAAGATACCTATTGTATATTCTGCTTTGTATTTACTATTTACAAGGTACTAAATATATTGATGACATAATATATAGGTTGTAGCAGGATGTAAGTAGGGTTTTACCCCTTCTGTACCGGTGACGTCCTTTGTATTAAATGTCAGCTACATCTAGACGATTGTATTAACCTTAGGTAAGATATATGGTACTAGCTTAGAGGATTTATTGAGATAATCTGTAACCTTATAATGGGTAGACGTTCTTCCTAAGCTGAATAAAAGCGTCTACCAGTTGCCAGAATATAATGGAAAGGATGGCACTGGTACTGAATTGGTTAAGAACCCGGTATTATCCTTGTAAGTACTGGCGACGTCTTTTTTGTATTATATTCTTGCTATAATTAGACGATTTTGTACAGTTCATGAAGGATCCGTGGTATTAAAGATGGTTAAGTGACATAGTATGAAGCCTGGTAATTGCTGAAGGTCCTTTATAAACTGTATACAATTATGTAATAGTAGTCAGAATAAAGTTAAAAGGACGGCACCGATACTGAATGGGATTAGGGGCGGATGGGCGTATATACTGTATGTCTAACTAATATATCTATATATTGTTTTAGTTTCCTTCCTAGACCTCCATCAAGCTTAAAGAAATATCACCAAGACACCCCTTCAAGATAAATTTGTAAATTTGTTCGATTGAAACATTTACCGGCCGAAGGCCAGTTACTACTATTTTACTGGCTCGCCAGGAAAAAAATCGACACCTAAATTGCACGAAAGGTCTTAATATTGACAATGAAACCGGGTGAAAGGTCTAAAATCGCCAAACTAATGAAGCAAACTTCTTAAAATCTGAATACTAATGGGGCTAAGTATGAAGGAGAAGGGGGTCTAGAAAAAACAAATACCTCCCCATAAGAACACAGTATTAATATTTACAACCGCACCTACTTCCACCAGGAGTCCATCAAGATGTTGCATAATCTTGGTTTGCATGATCGCGTCTAGAAAGTCTTTAATGGGTTTCTTCAGAAGGATGGGCTTGGAGTTCTTGTTGTGATAGGCCTTCAGCAGCTCGGCGAGTTTCTTTATTGTCGTGTGGTTGAAGCTCTCTGGAGGCACCCTTTTGAACAATCTAAGGATAAATTATATGAGAATGAATATGATAAAAATAAATACAATTAAGGATTATAGTAATGCTACTACCACTACTACTATATGTGTGTATAATACTGCAACTAGAACGACAACAACAACAACAACTAGTACTACTACTGCTACTACAACTTAATATTATATTGTATAGTTATGTGATGTACAGTATATGCTGTTAGTATGTAAATTAAGAAATAATGATTGTTTGATTGATTGAGACTATTAACATTTCTTAATGCAAATATAAAAGGGAAAACTAATGAAATAATTAAACGTCTTTTGGATAATTATAAAACCACATATCCTATTTGTGCAAAGCAAAATACATCTTCAAATTGATCCAGCTGATGCTACTTACGTAATGATATGCCTCGGAGGTCTACGAATTTTGACGATTGCCTGTATAACTAGAATATGTGTTAAATTAAGCCTATTAAGGTCCGATGATGCATTCATTTTCTGTGTCTGGCCATTATTAGACGATTTTAGTTAGAGATTAGGAGGGGTATGTGGAAGTCAGAGGGTTAATTTGAGATAGGCTTTACCTCGTTAAATCCCACAGATCT
The DNA here is from genome assembly GCA_032716605.1 of Paralithodes platypus. Classification (NCBI taxonomy): domain Eukaryota; kingdom Metazoa; phylum Arthropoda; class Malacostraca; order Decapoda; family Lithodidae; genus Paralithodes; species Paralithodes platypus. The sequence goes on from CM064530.1 coordinate 24,996,385, forward strand.
TCCCTAAACTATAGAAAATCGTCTAATGATAGCCATAATAGACCATCAAAATGCGTCATAATCTTCAAAGGGTTACCATTATTTCGGACCAGTTGGGTGTCTCTAGATCATCCAGTGTGAACTTATTCAACTTGCCTCTCTTTAGCTGTCACCTTGTTTGAGGTACAGTTGCCAACATAAGTTAATTTTCTAGTCGTGATATTATGTATGAAAGTAAAATGAGTATAATTAATTGCGAGTGTGGTTTCTATTAATTATCGATTGACTAATTATACGAATTAATCACTGCATAATAAAGTACACTCGTTATTCAATCATGCGCATTATATTTCAATGTATAGATCACAGAGAAGAACAGAACTTATGTGGCCAAATATAGGCTACACTCGGCTACCATAGTCTCCAGCCCACTCATGAATATTTGTGAACTTCATGTATTTCTTATTATGAAAGTATATTTCTGGAAACTAGTTTATGAGTTAAATTCTCTATACATCAACTACAAAACTATATATATACATTATTCATTGAAAAGCAAGTCCTAGCCAAACATCAATCCAGATATATATATATATATATATATATAATTGCGTGAAGAAAAACATAGGGAGTCCACGCATTCTTATGAGTGTGCTAGAAACTATGGTATCCGAATGTACAATAATCTGTATCAACTACTTTACTGAGAGAAGCAAGAGAGAGATTTACGTATATTTGCATAGATGTTCTGGCCACACAGACCTTACGATCCCAGCGAAGTGATAAGGTCTTAATTCTAGTACAGATAACAATCCCGAAAATAAGGGAACATGGAAGGAAAGGATAGCAAAGAAGAAGTCGAGAGAGAGAGAGAGAGAGAGAGAGAGAGAGACGATAGTGCTTACGGTGTATATTTGCCGTGACTGTTGGGGGAAGATAATAAGTCCACTTCAATGTCGTCAGCGAGATTGACATCCTCAGCCCACAAGTCCTTCACAACCTCATCCAGGTCTAAGGCCAGGACTTTGTTCTTTGCTTGTGAGGGAAATGTAATAACATTGTATTAACTCCTTCTGTACAGGCGCTCTTATTAAAATTCGTATTCTAGCTATACTTAGACGACTTCGTCCAGCTAAAGAAGGATCTGTAGCAGTAAAAAGGTGTTAAGTGAGCCTGTTACATGCTTGAGGCTCTTATTAAACGGGATAACATCTCTTTTGAATAGAGCTAGATTATTAAAGACGTTGCCGGTACAGAAGGGGATAACCGTGATAATACCATATTTTGTTTTTCTCTAATAATAATCACACACACACCATAATACAAGAGAAATATTCATCATGGTGTGATGTGAAAAGTAGTGTGCCCCAGGGCTCAGTGTTGTTTTTAGTTTGTATGAATGATCTGCCTCTTGGAATTAGAAGCTATGCTAACTTGTTTGCCGATTACGCAATATTAGTGGGGCAAGTAGTTGATAACAATTGCTGTAAAATACACCAGGATGACATTAATAAGCTGTATGAATGGAGCCGAGTGTGGAAAAGAAAGTTCAACATTGATAAATGTCACATAATGGAGATGGGAGACGGCCAGGGAAGACCCCGTGGGGAGTACAGTATGCGCGCCATAAGGTTGCAAAAGTCAGATAAGGAAAAATACGTAGGAGTTGTGTACAGGAGGTTAGATTCCGGTAACCACATCAACAACTTGGTAACGAGGTCATATTCCTGGTGGACTAATATTAGGGTAGCGTTTAAATTTAAATAGTGTTTTAAATATCTAGGAGGAAAGATAAGCAGGAATGGAGGTATGGAAGTGGTGGTAAAACAGAGAGTGTGTGAAGGAAGGAAGGTTTTCGGAGCAATGGGAAGTATATGGAAGACGAGAAATCTCGGAGTGAAAGTAAAAAGTGCACTGTATCAAGGAATTGTTGTGCCAACAGTGATGTATGGGGCTGAGACATGGGCTCTGAAGAAAAAGAGAAAAGAGGGCTGGATGTGATGAAGATGAGCTGCTTGAGGAGTATGTGTGGAGTTACTCGTAGAGACAGATTGAGGAATGAAGAGATACGTAGGAGAGTGGGGCAGCAGGAACATTTGTCAGCCAGAGTGGACAGAAGGGTGCTGAACTGGTATGGTCATGTTGAACGAATGGGAGATGAAAGGCTTACAAAGAGAATATGTGAGTCAGGTACAAGGGGAGATAGAATGGCAGGAAGACCCCCATTGAGATGGAGAGACTGTGTAAGAAAGGCTTTGGATGATAGAGGAATGACTATAGATCAGGCAGGGGAAGTGGTGGTGGACAGGAGTGAATGGAGAATGCTTGTGAATAGTTGAGTGAACACGTGGTCATTTGGAGTAAGGGGTCTGGCGCAAGTTGGACTAGAGAATAGTCCATCAGGTGCCTGGCCCGGGGAGACGATTAATATGAAGGGTGCGCCTGGAAGTGTGGTGGGAGGGCTTGTGGCTTTGGCTCCGCTGCATGTCTGCCTGCCGAGATCAGAACCTCTCCGGGTGGTCGGGGGCCGGGGGAGTGCTGGAGCAACCTTGGTGACCCTGGTCTCTGGGTCTTCTCCTGGGTGACCTGGATGTGTGTGAGTTTGTGCTTTTTATCTGTGTTTATTTGTTGTTTTATGTTGTTTTTGTGTTTTCCCTGTTCTTGCTCTGTCTTGAGTCGGCTACCCCCAAAATGGGGATTGGGCCTGAGCATATAGATAGATAGATGGATAGATAGTTTAAATTCCAAAATTAAGACATGCTGAAGATATTTATAATACAGTTTTTGAGGCCTTGCCTGGAGTATGAAGCAGTTGTATAGAATTCACAAGGCCCCTTAACAATTATGAAGGGAAAGTTGAGGGGCAAAGGAGAAAATTGGATGCTTAGGCTCTCAGTCTGCCAACCTCTAGGTTGGCAGTAGAGAGGTCAATCCACGGAGGAGACGCCGCCACTTGATATCTAGAATATATATAAGTAATAGGAACAGTCAGAGTAAGCTATGGGTATGGCAGAGAAGGTTCAACTGTCTCTCTGATAGACCAGCCCATCACCACATGACTAGAACCCAATCCTCTCAGCATCAGCTAGGAAAGGCTCTAGAAAGCCCCTTTCGGCGGCGGGATTGCTCTCTTATCTCAACCCCTATAAGGGTTGGGCACCCGCCATTGTTAGTTTCCGTGGCTCTGGATTGAAACTGATAAATACATGGTACTCCGAGCGAGACGAAAATTAGAAAGATTAGAAGTCAAGAATTGTAAAGACTGCAGCAGCAATAGTTCTTGAGGACATTAGAACAAATGCATATAATACCACAGAAAACCCCAGATATCACTGACTTTATGAAGCATGCAGAAGATGTGGTGCCTGAGACACTGCAGGCCTTTTTAGAAACAGTTATAAAACAAAATGTGAAAAGGAAAAAGTAGAAACACACAGTGTACAGCAATTGTTCATACGATAATTGCTGCAACCCGACCACGATAATTTTTGTCTTTCATATTGCTTGGTTTAGCATTGTGTTTATTTAGGAAAGTTGGCTCTAAAACCGTTGTCAACACAGTATCAAACTCTGGATTTTGTTCTGCTTATAATGATGTCACACTGTTTTAGTCATCTGCTGCTACTTCCTGGAAGCCTGATGAGGAAGAAGATTCGTGTTGTCAATATGTTTTTGACAATGCAGACTTTACCATAACCTTAACTGGTAAAGTATCATTTCATGCAATGGTTGGAATAAAGTGCATAGCTCCATCATGGAATGTAAGAGATAAGGAAATTACCAAACTGCCTCATGGGTGGGGTGGAAATGAATCTACATTATATAATAGAAATCACTAAACATTAACACCAAAACATATACATTATCTAGTCAAAAAGATAATGTTTCCCTATACAATTTCATTTATATGGTATTTTAACAAGGAAATTCACCTTTTATCAATTGGTTTTAAGTAAATTGCTATAATTTAGGGACAATCTCATCCCATTACGACATTTATACACTTCACCAAACATATCACCGCATGGAGTTGAACAAACTACAAAACTGAAAAACATAATGCCTTGGATGAAAACAATACAAGTATCGTCACAAAATTACAACAAACTAACAAATAAAGGACAATTAAACAGTATGTTTGGTCAATCCCTTAGTTAATTAGAACAATCGAACAAACGAGAACAAATGTAAATCATTCAAATAATTAGTTTTTTCTTATGCATATTTATGTAGGCTACATAATTATTACAACAGTAAATGATATGCAAATTGTACTGATTACAAAATAATGTCATACAAAAGTAATGCAGCATATTATAGGATCAATATGTTGCTCTCAATAAGTATATACACCTTTTATCAATTGATTTTAAGTTAATTCCTTTAATTTAGGGACAGTCTCATCCCATGTCGACATTTATAAACTTCACGAAACATATCACTGCATGGAGCTGAACAATCTACAAAACTGAAAAACATTATGCCTGGGATGAAAACAATACGAGTATCGTCATAATATTACAACAAACTAACAAATAAAGACACATTAAACAGTATGTGTGGTCAATCCCTTAGTTAATTAGAACAAAAACAAAATCTATATGAAAACAAATGTAAATCATCAATATAATTATTTTTTTTCTTATGCACATTTATGTAGGCTACATATTACAACAGTAAATGATATGCAAATTGTACCGATTACAAAATAATGTCATACAAAAGTAATGCAGTATAATTATAGGATCTAAATGTTGTTTTTAATAAGTATATATTGTAAGACTATACAGTATATGTATATTAATTAAGTAAACATGTAAATGTATGAGATAGCCAAATAACATACTGCATATTGGCAATTTTCGGTCATAATTTACCAGTTACGGTATAGCAATTCTAGTCCCAAATATCATCTTTACTCAGACACTTCCTTAGGAATGAGTTACTGTGCCTATAGTCCGATGATGTCAGCTGAGGTGTCACACATTCTGGTGTGGTTTCCATATACTGGATGAGCAGGCGACCCCTGTACGCTCGTAGTGATGTTCCTGCCCGCTGTGCCGCTGCTAAGTCACATCTCTCCTCGATGTCATTCAGGGAGTGCATTAATCTTGCCTTAATTGCCGAGAAGCAGTTCTCGATCGGATTGAGAAGTGGGGACTGCGGGGGCAAATATCGTATCACCCTATCTGGGAAGAGTTCGGATATTTCCGTATGGCAGGGAGCATTGTCCATGAGGATGACACAGTCTTCTTCTCCGATAACTTAATCCAGTGATGTAGTGATTTGAAAGTCTCCTTGTTTACACTGCTTGTATAAACCTTGTGATAAACCAATCTAACTTGATCTGAGATGACAGCAATAAGGGTGACGTTACCTCCACGTTGGCCTCCTACAGTCCTATACACTCACTAAACCCGTGGTGCCCGTCCATAGGTACGTTTGGTGTAGAGATTATACCCAGTCTCATCCAGATATATCCGGTGTTTTTGTAGCCCACATTCGTACATGTAATTTGCAAATACCCACTTTGCTTCTTTCACTTCTTGTGAGTTTCTGTTTTGTGGGATGTTGTGATAAAGTTTCAATGTTATGAGTTGACCTTACAGCGCTCGTGACACAGTGACATCAGACACATGTTGCTTTTGTGGAAATATTTCACGGAATCAAATTCAACCTCTTGATGGTTATTGTTGGTTCAGCCTCGACTATCATTATTAGGAAATCAATAGTTTCATTGTCTAACGATGCTCTGCATCCTCCACCATGGCGTGTTTTACTCGATCCTGTTCGTTGATACTGACGAATGATTGTGTAGGCCATGGTCTGCTTTATGTCTATATCATGTGCTGTTGCCAAGAAGTCCTCATTTGCGTGATATTTGTCGATTATACGCTGACGACCCTCAGGCGATAATTGTTTGTTTCTGCGGCGAGGCATCCTCTCAGCTAGTGTTAACACCTTGATTCATGATCTCGTACTTGCAGAATAGATTACGGCAGCCCCTTCGAAAATTACGTGACCGAGACACTGCCCCATGTATGATGAATTGTGGTTGTTTAGTTATATATCATTGTTTATGTGTTGTATGTAAATGTTTACAAAACATAATTATAATTGCCTCTGTCTGTAAACGTAATTGTTTGGAATTATGAAGCATGTTTATTAGTTTTGATGATAGTTTGTATGTTCGTAATTGTGTACACAATACCGTGAATTGTCTGATAACGGAATATATTGTTTTGCATCACCCTAATTGTCGAGTTTATGTGATCGATTGGTTGTATATAATGGATAACTGTTGAAAGATTTTATCATTGTCTTCCAGTTGTATTGATAGTCTCCTTCGAATACTAAACTAGTCAAATACAATTGATAAAAGCTGTATTGTAAGAATATATATGTATATTAACCATTAACTGGCGGCACCCGGCTATTGTCAAGTTACATAAATGTGGCCTATGTGGCGGGTCACGGCTATTGTCGAGAGCAATTTTGAGCACGTAATGTGCTCTGAGAGAGAGCGGAGCAGTGGGAGGAGCGTAGGTTACCTCATGACCGCTCGCCACGGTGGCCGTGGAGCTACTGAGATGTACTCCTTTGTACTCCACCCTCTCTCACTCGTTTCACACGTAATAATGTAAGAAAATTACCGTATTTTACCGATTTTGCCCTTCGGTTGCACGATCGTTGCAAGACAACCAGTGATCTTAGAAAGATGGTTCTGGTGTCATTGGAAAGCTGAATTAACGCCCTTTCTGGAATGCATACTTGTATTACGCTCTGGCTCTTGTTTATGCATGAAAACGAGCATGGAAACAAGCTCGTTTACGGTAAAAAAAAACGCTGGGCGGCACATCAAATATACTCCTCCACCCGCTTTTAAGGTGTTAATAAAGTAAACATGTAAATGTATGAGATAGCCAAATAACATACTCCATATTGGCAACTTTCGGTCATAATTTACCAGTTACGGTATAGCAATATTATTCTAGTCCCAAATATCATCTTTACTCAGACACTTCCTTGGGAATGAGTTACTGCGAGTCTGATGATGTCAGCTGAGGTGTCACACTCTCTAGTCTGGCTTCCATATACTGTATGAGCAGGCGTTCCCTGTACGCTCGTAGTGATGATCCTGCTCGCTGTGCCGCTGCTACGTCACATCTCTCCACGATGTCATTCAGGGAGTGCTTTAATAATGCCTTAATTGCCGAAAAGCAGTTCAATCGGATCGAGAAATGGGGAATGATTGGGCGAATATCGTCTCACCCTATCTGGGAAGAGGTCGGATATTCCAGTATGGCAGGGAGTGTTGTCCATTAGAATGACACAGTCGTCTTCTCCGCTAACTTCATCTAGTGATGTAAAGTCGTGGTCCGTTTTATACTTAGATCATGTGCTGTTGCCAGGATGTCCTCATTTGTGTGCTATTTGTCGAATATACGCTGACGATCCTCAGGTGATACTCGTTTGTTTCAGCGGCGAGGCATCCTCTCAGCTAGTGTGAAGACCTTGATTCATGGTCTCGTACTGGCAGAAGAGATTTCGACAGCCCCCTCGTAAACTATGTGACCAAGACACTGCCGCATGTATGATTATTTGTGATTGTTTAGTTGTATAAATTATCATTGTTTAGGTGTTTTATGTAAATGTTTACATAATACATAATTGTCTCTGTGTGTAAACGCAATTGTTTGGAATTATGAAGCATGTCTATTAGTTTTGATGATAGTTTGTATGTTCGTAATTGTCTACACAATTTTCTGAATTGTTTGACAACGGAATAGATTGTTTTGCATTACCCTAATTGTCGAGTTTATGTGATCGATTGGTTATTTATAATGGATAAATGTTGAAAGATTTGACCATTGTCTTCTAGTTGTATTGATAGTCTACTTCGAATACTAAATTAATCAAATACAATTGATAAAAGGTGTAGTCGTTTGAATGATATTGATGGCAAACAAACGGCGAGATGGAAATATTTAATATTTTCGGTCAAACACGTCTTCCACTTTCGGTCATGTTTGCGCAAAACCTATGATATTTAGGGAAAACATGCATAGAGACAATCTTGTGTAAAATTGTAATTTTTAATATATTTATTTGTATATAATGTTCTCGTTCGATGCATAATTTTTTTAAACATAAGAACATATTACAAAAAGGACCCTCGCAGGGGTTTTCTCCTAAAAATGGCGGTTGCTCAGGTCAGACGGAGGGAAATTTGTTGGTCTTTGTTCAGAGGCCCTTTTGGAGTATGTGTGTGACATTCGTATATTTGTTTTCCGTTATTTGCTTTTTTTTTTTTTTTTTCTTTCTTTTCTTTACTAATTTGACTGGCCTACACATACAAGTTGACAGCATTAATATAAACACCATGTGAGGATGACCTCTTTATTGACAACGTTTCACATATAGCTTCATAAGGCCTCCTCATATGGTGTTTATATTCATTCCGTCAATTTGTCTGTGTTTGTTATATTCATTAAGCCCTTGAAGATTATGGCGCATATTGACAACGTATTCTGGTAATCATTAGACGATTTTATATAGCTTAGGAAGGAACTGTGGGATTTTGGCGTATATTGATGGTCTGAATCAACCCTCTGACTGCCATACACTCTTCTTAATTTTTTGTTTCTATGTGATTGAGGGAGGCAAAAGACAGAACTGCCTATAGCGAGTGCCTCCCCCATAGTTGAAAGAGTGACAGGGCCAAAATCAAGGGACGTTCGAGCCAAAATGCCTGGACACACGGAGTTTGAAGCAATTTAAGTCATCTGAGTAATATAGTTTAATAATAGCCAGAAATAAGAAAAGTAATGTGTAACAAGATACTGAGAGAGTTAAGAAAATACTTACCATGAGCAGAACAGAAGAACAACGTAAGGGCCAAAATCCAGACTTTCATTATGGGGAAGTAGTCCAGGTGAATAGGGCTCGTCAGCCTTGGTCGGCAACCCATCTAGGGGAGACAACCATGTAAGAAACTGGGTAAATTGGACTTGTCAGCCTTGGTTGGCAACCCTTCTAGGGGAGACAACCTTATAGAAATCCGGGTGAATGAGACTTGACAACCTTGGTCGCCAACGGGTCTAATGGAGTATACATTATACAAAATACCGAAGGGAGGCATGTTCATTGGTGCCACTTGCAGGTGACAAACTCTACAATAGATACAATATATGGATAACCAGATCTAATCTGAAGATGCTGCTTTGGACCACCCCTGTTTCGTTCCATTAGTTTGGCGATTTTAAGATGTTTTGACACCACTAGTTTGGCGATTACAAGATATATTTTCCCATTCACGTCTCGATTTGTTGGGGGAAGAGAGATAGCGACTGTAGAAATTAGGAAAAACCTGCTTTTGGCTGGTACAAATTCAGTGGGAACAGAGGTCTATGGGACATTTTTGAGCTTGAAGATTGTTTCGCTTGTTTAGGAGGCATATTAAAAGGTAAATGAATAAATTAAGATATAATAGATAAATACATGAATAAATATGTAAATATATAGGCATAGAAATACCTAAATAAATAAATAAATAATACTAATAATACTAATAATAATAATATTAATGTTAATATTATTATTATTATTATTATTATTATTATTATTATTATTAATACCAAAAAATATAATTATAAAAATAATAAACACTACTACTACTAATGATATATATATAATATATATATATATAATCCCTGGCAGTAACCCTCTATAGCCTACAGCTTACCAGAGGTGGAGACGGAAGTAGTGTGAGATCAACCACAAGGGATGGGTCTTATATACTGTACACTGGTTTATAAGCCTGCCCCTCTTTTGTTTGTCTTTTATTTAGAGGCTCCTCCCACTTTGAATGTAATATATTTATATATATATATATATATATATATATATATATATATATATATATATATACCGGTATATATATATATATATTGTTACGTATCTTGATCCTCAAGTGGTTAACTTGATGAATCTAGATAGCACAGAGATATATAGTAAGGTATCAGTCAGCTGAAGGCAAAACAAAAGTAAAATCTAATAAAATTATTTCCTGTTGTTGCTTCCTTTCGTTTTGGATCTTAGGACTTAGTATCCTTTATTGACTGATACTCTTTAATTATGAAAAATACTGAAACTAATTAAAGTCATGTAGTATTTATAAAGAATTATTATTTAACCGAAGCTTAGTAGGCTATGGTTATGAACCGAATAAGTTATAGCTAAAGAAGGACTATTTACCACCTAGGAAATAGTGACCACAATTCTGTGTATTTTAATATACAATGGAAAGGTAATACCAGAGAGAATACAACATTAATACCTGACTTTAGAAAAGCCAGTTATGGTGGGTTAAGAAGAGCCCTATTAGCGGACCCTATGGTCAAAAAATTAAGTCGATCCAGGTGTCCAAATGAGTGTACCCCTTCTCAGGCACCTGTCATCTTAAGTCAGGAAGAGACGTCAACCTTGGTAGATACATACGATAATTTTATCAAGTCAGTATTCAATGCACAAAATAAATACATCCCCAAAAGAAAATTTAGATCAACACAGAACCAACCCAAATGGATGAATAATAGACTATTAGATCTTCTAGGACAAAAGAGATATTTTTAATATAGAAAAATTAGAAAAGGCGAAATTCACCTACTTGCTTACTATCAGAATCTATCAAGACAGGTAAAAAAAGGATATTAGGAAAGAAAAAAGAAATTATGAAATTAAGGTTGCCAATGACTCACAAAATAATCCTAAAGCTTTTTACCAACTATATAAATCCAAGGTTAGAGGTGTAATTGGTCCCCTTAAAACTTCGATAGGAGAAATGACAGAAAATGATTTAGAAATGTGCAGTACATTAAATAGTCAATTTCTTTCCGTGTTCACTAATGAAAATTTGGCACAGTTTCCAGAAGTCCGTAAGGTATATAGCGATAGTATAGAAAATAGGTTAAGTACGGTTACTATAAGTAGAAATGATGTGCTTAAGGAAATTGACAGACTGAAACCTCATAAATCAGGTATATGCTAGAGTATTAAAAGAATGTAGGGATGAGTTAAGTTACCCATTAACATTTTTATTTAACAAGTCATTGGAGACAGGTATAGTTCCAGAAGCTTGGAAGCTTGCAAACGTAGTTCCGATCTTCAAAAAAAGGTGACAAATCAATAGCATCCAATTACCGTCCCATTAGTCTTACATCAATCATAGGAAAGCTACTAGAGTCAATTATTGCTAGTAAAATTAGAAACCACTTAGATACATTTAATTTAATAAATTCTTCTCATGGATTCACTCAGGGACGTTCTTGCCTTACTAATTTGCTTAGTTATTCTCAGAGGTATATGAAGCAGTAGATAATGACAAGTCATATGATATAATATGTTTAGATTTCAGTAAAGCTTTCGACAGAGTCCCCCATGAGAGATTGATGAGAAAGGTTGAGGCGCATGGAATAGGTGGGGCGTTGTTGGGATGGATTAGGTCATGGCTAATTGGTAGGAAGCAGAGAGTCAGCATAAATGGTACGAAGTCAGAATGGGGAGCAGTCAAAAGTGGTGTCCCCCAGGGATCTGTATTAGGTCCTCTGTTGTTTGTTATATACATAAATGACCTTGATTTAGGTATAACTAGTAGGATAAGTAAATTTGCAGACGATACCAAAATGGGGAGAACAATTGATTCAGATAGAGGTGGATCATATATACTTTAATTAATTTCATTGGGGGTGTGGTGGTGAGATTAATCAAAATAATATTATTAGTAGGTTTAGGGATATTTCTTCGAGAGGCCGGTCTATATGATCTGTGCCCCATGAATATTCCTTCCTCTCACTTAAACAGTAGGCTACCATAGTGCGGTTGGGAATATGAACATGATTAGATTAATATCCAGTATTCGAGAATGGATAATAAGTCGTAGGCGTGTGCATAAACCTTTAACCGTCCTGGTGGTGTAATGGTTAAGGTGGCAAAAATATGTGTGTGATAACCCGGGTTCGAATCCCGGTGGATCATATATACTTTAATTAATTTCATTGGGGGTGTGGTGGTGAGATTAATCAAAATAATATAAACTAGCTAATGTGGAATTAGAAAACTCGAATTGTGAGAAAGATCTAGGTGTGTTTGTTAACAATGATTTGAAGCCTAGACAACAGTGTATAAGCGTTCGAAACAAGGCAAACAGGATTCTCGGGTTCATCTCAAGGAGTGTGAGTAACAGAACTGCTGATGTTATCTTAAAACTTTACTTGTCATTAGTGAGACCCCATATGGATTATGCTGTTCAATTTTGGTGTCCTTATTACAGAATGGACATAGATTCATTGGAGAGAGTACAACGTAGAATGATAAAAATGATCCATAATATTAGAAATCTTCCGTATAAAGAAAGGTTGAAGAAATTAGGCTTACATTCGTTAGAGAGACGCAGAGTCAGAGGGGATATGATAGAGGTGTTCAAGTGGGTTAGTGGGATTAACAAAGGGGACATGACAAATGTACTAAAGCTCAGTGATAGCGAAAGAACTCGTACCAATGGTTTCAAATTAGATAAATTTCGTTTCAGAAAAGATATAGGCAAATATTGGTTTGGTAACAGAGTTGTAGATGGGTGGAATGGACTACCAAGTGCTATAGTGGGATTAAAAACGATAGGGAGCTTTAAGATAAAATTGGATAAGCATATGGACGAGAAGGGTTGGGTGTGAAGGGGGATCAGCAGGGTTGGGCCAATCAGCGCTCTGCAGACCCCCGTAATCCTGCGTTAATCTCTAACCGTTTTGGTAAGATGATCCTCAGGGTATTAGAGTGTTGAGCCTATAATTGGGCTTTGTAATTGGGGTTGTGTGGGACAGGGATCTGCCTTGCTTAGGACAATCGGCTTTCTGCAGACTCCCATTTTCTTATGTTCTTATGTTCTTATTAATTTTATAAAAAGTCTTGGAAGATAAATATTAAAGTAAGAATATTTCTGTCTCTTACCCTTTTTGAAATGAATAGATAGTTTTCTTATATGTCCTTTTATTTATATTTAATGTAATTATTCTTGGTTCTTGTCTTACGTTAATAGTATTATATTATTATTATCATCAGGATTAATATCAAAGTCACATAAAAAGTTAGATATATTTAATAATTAGTTAAATGTATTTCTTAACCACGTAACATTGAGGTTTGATTATGAGTAAATTAAGTTACAGGATCGCTTCATAGATTCGATTCAGGTCTCACTCAAATAATATGAAAAGCAAAATATAATATTTTGAAGCTAAAAGAATTTTCTTCAGCTTAGGAAATCACTAGAAGTAATATTAACACAGCCATGTTAGTCTAAGGCGATATTACTAATACGAGACAATAGCATCACCGTACTAAGCACCGTTAAGCAATGTAAGCTTAATTCAAAGAAAATGAAAGAACTCGTAAGTATTAATATAAAACAATAGTATTACTTTCATCATAACCCAATTACTTAAAGAGTTGCTTTAGTCCACAAGTTAGTCAACTAAAATAGTTAAGTACATAATAATAGCGTTAACGTTAATTCCCAATCAAATAGTTAAGTACATATTAGTAGCGTTCACGTTAATTCGCAATCAAATAGTTAAGCACATAATAGTAGCGTTAACGTTAATTCCCAATCAAATAGTTAAGCACATAATAGTAGCGTTAACGTCCCAATCACATATCTCACTAACCAACATAACGTAAGTGTTTACACCGAACACACTTAACACACATTTATATAATCTGACTGACAGTCACAATCCCATTATAATACTTCACCCCGTCTTCCTCCAGCTGCAAGTTCACCTTCCCCAACTCCAAATAAGACTGATTTGAATGCCCACAACTCGGGTCTTATATACTAAACAATGATGGTCTAGGAACGAATCAGGAGGCGAGTGATGGTGCGCGCTCCAATCATAGCTCCTCGAGTTGCATAACAGGTGTCTGGTCCAATCACAGCTCCTGGCGTCGAACATACGTCATAGCGTCGGTCATCAAGTAGTTTGCAGGGTCCCCTATGACGCACGCAGGTGTGAAGGCTTGTTTGGTGGTATGCGGGCTAGCTGGTTTCCCACTCGCTAGTTCGCTCGCTAGTTTGCTTCGCCGCTTGGGTAGTTTGAACCTCCTTCAACTCTAATTCTAACTCTTAAATTAACATACAGGGCTCCGTATGTCAGACCTCCCCCCTAGAAAAGAGTTTAAGGAGTATAGTACATAATATTAAACATAATACATAAATAGATTCACCACCAGATTGGCAACAGCAAGATTATAATGAGGATATAATAAGGATATCACCCAAAGTAGGCAACGTCTCCAGGTACCACATCAGAACATAGCCGGAACGTAGCTGGAGCGTTATTCGAACTGCAAGGCATTATCTCACAGCTGAAGGCTTGAAAGCGCACTACAAAAGCATGATATTTACCTCGCTACAAGGGAGAGCTAATTGCCAAAATCCTCTCATTAAATTAAACTTACTGCTGTATGAGGCCAACCCGGTAAATGTAATCTTTGATCCGTGGCAGAGGGTAGGTATCGTTCTTTGTGACAGCATTAACTTGCCTATAGGCCCTACAAAACCTATGGCTCCCGTCTGGCTTTGGCACAAGTATGACCGGACTACTCCACTGGCTGAAGGCCCTTGTGATCAGCTAGTTTAAAAAAATTAAGTCAAGCTCGACCTGCAGTATACTCCTGCGTTGTGGTGAGACACGGTAGGGGGATAGTTTAATGGGAGTTGCATCCCCTACGTCGATGTCGTGCACGGCCAAAGAAGTGAGCCCTGAAGTATCACGGAACACACTGGGAGACTGAGATAAAACAGAGATTAGATGGTTCGCTTGCTCAGAGGGAAGATGACATAGTTTAGATGGTAATTCCCTCCAAGCCACTGAATTATACTGAAAGTTGGATAGGCTACATGACAAGTCAAAGTCTGCATGGATACCTTCAGGCTCTGGAACAGTCTGTTGCAGGTCAGTAAGAGAACTGAAAACTTCGTCCGCACCAGGCTGTCCACAGGTCCTGACATTCACTGCCACAGTGGGAGAATCTGGAAGAGAGGAATCAGGGGACCTATGGTAGGGTTTCAACATATTTATATGGAATACTTGCGTGGGCTTTCTCCTGTCTGGGGTAGTTACTAGATAATCGGTAATGCTCACCCTCCGAATGATCTTATATGGGCCCCCGAACTTGGCAGATAAAGGTTGGCCAAAAAGGAGGAGCAGGACCAAAACCTCATCACCGGGCTTAAACTCCTTCTCACAGGCTTTTCTGTCATACCAGTTCTTCATGGAGCTTTTAGCCACGGTCAAGTTTTGAGCGGCAAACTCACATGAGGATCTCAGCCGGGTTTTGAAATCTGAAACATACTTGAGGAGGTTTTGGTTCCCCTCCTGGCCAACTAGGCTATCCTGCAATCGTTGCAAAGGACCTCTTACCTGGTGACCGAAAACTAGCTCATTAGGGGAAAAACCCAGGGATTCAGTTGGAACCTCACGAGTAGCAAATAAAAGAAAAGGTACCCCCTTATCCCACTCAACTCCAGTCTCTGTACAATACTTACGTAACATTCCCTTTAATGTCTGATGATATCGTTCGAGAACCCCTTGACTCTCTGGGTGGTAGGTGCTAGACTTAACATGCTCGATACCCAACTCCTTCAGGGACTGCTGGAAAATGTTAGAGGTAAAATTAGTTCCTTGATCACTTTGCACTCATGGGGGAAACCCATTCTGGTGAAGAATTTGAGCAGTTCCTTGATGACAGTTGGAGCAGAGGTAGTCCTTAAGGGTATAGCCTCTGGGTAGCGAGTTGCCATGTCCATGATAGTTAATAAATACATGTTACCTTGGGAAGTCTTAGGCAATGGGCCTACAATGTCCACTACCACCCGAGTAAAAGGATTCTCGAAAACGGGCAAGGGCACCAGAGGATGTACAGGCACCTTCTGATTGGGTTTTCCTGTCATCTGGCAAGTGTGACGCACTCTACAACACTCCACTACATCTGCACGCATTCCTGGCCAGTAAAAGTGGGCTCTGATTCTGTCTAGAGTTTTTCTCACACCTAGGTGTCCTGCCAATGGTATACAATGTGCCATTTCCATGATATCTCTACGACAAGGTTTGGGGACTACTACTTGATGGACGTCCCAAGCCCCGTCATCGATTGGTCTGTGTGGCGGTCTCCATCTTCGCCACAATACTCCTCCTTTGAGGTAGAAACATTCACCACCCTCCTTCTCACATTCCTCTTCACTCACGGACCTGGCAGCTAACTCCTTGCATTCACTATCATCTCTCTGTAGCTCTACCGGGCCACTAGGACAATTTGGAGGGGTTTCATGGTCATCGTTAGGGTCAAGATGAGCCATAAAGGTGTCAGATAAATCCACCTCAGTCACATCATCAGGCACAGTTGGAGCGTCATTCACACTCTCATCATCCCTTTCATCAACTCTTACATTCGGTACATTTCTGTCTGAGGGAACTGCTACTTGAGACATTGAATGTGTGACAGCACACACAGGGAAAACAGTTGGCAACTCCTTGTCGAGCTCACCGGTTAGTGGCTCGTTAACAGGGGAAAGTGACAAAATGGGGTCTGGTCGGACCTTCTCACCTGCTACATCATTCCCCAAAAGGAGTGTTACCCCAGGCACAGGGATATCTTGGGACCTACACAAAGCTATGGTGGCCTCACCCTGTAGTAACTCACATTCAATTTCGCCTTTTACCAAGTATGCATAAATCTGGCCTCCAGCACCTCTCATTACAACTGGTTCGCCAGGTGGGCACTCAGTGTAAGGATTCACCATGAGGGTGCTAGTAGAACCTGTGTCTCTCAGAATTTTTACCTCATGCATACAACCATTTAATCTCACGTTGCCAGATGAAATAAAGGGACGGTAACTGTCCTGCACTGATGGTGAAATTATTATTGGCTTAACCCTAGTGGGTTGCACCACACATGCTACTACACCCCTGTCTAGATGATTTACGTTAGCTGCTAGGTACTCCTTCTGTTGGGAGTCCTGCATTAAAGGAACTTTTGGTGATAGGTACTCCTTCTGTCGGGAGTCCTGCATTACAGGCACAAATGGAGTTTGAGATACGGCGGCAACTGTCTGCCCCGATCTCTCGGTTCTCTCCTTGGCCCAGCACTGATAAGCTAGGTGGCCTCTCTTGCCACAAAAAGTACATACTTTAGGGGATACGGGAACGTTCCCTCTTTGAGCATTACTATTAGTTTGGGGCCCACCTCTGTTACCATTGCCCTGAGTCGCATTTTTAGTTGGGGGAACAATTCTATTTTGGCTAGCTGGGGAAGACGTTATAGGCTTGTGACTGGGTCTGTCAGATTTGTGATTGGGATACTTAAAATTAGAACTAGAATTATCATAGGGCTTCTTTCCACGAAATTTGTTGTTGAGCACGTATGTGTCAGCCATGTCAGCAGCGTCGGCAAGACAATCTACCTTTTTCCCCTTTAAATGATAGGATACAGAAGAATCAATTTTCCATAGGAAATTTTCTAACAGGACCAACTCCTTCAGATCGTTGTAGCTTGTGACTTTCTTACTCTTGACCCAATGATTGAAAGTTTTAGTCATGGTCCTGGCAAATACCTTATGGGTTTCTTCTACTTTCTTCTGTTTTTTACGGAAAGATTGCCTGTAAGCCTCAGGCTGCAATTGATAGGTTTTTAGGATAGCTTCTTTGAGATTGTCATAATCCTGCCTAACCTCTGCTACTTCTGACAAATACGTGGCTCGAGCCTGCCCTGTCAAAACGGTTTGTAACATAAAAGGCCATTGATCTCTTGTCCACTTCATACCTCCAGCAACTTCCTCAAACAAAACAAAGAAATCCTGCACATTATCCTCAGTGAAAGGTGGAATGACACTAGTCATAGTCAATCCCAGAGGGGGAGCAATTAAGGGAGCATTTGTATTGACATTTAGTTGAGCCGTACGATATTGATATTCATAATGTTCGGTCTTTATTCTGGCTTCTTCGATATTTGCTTTGGCTTGTTCGGCATTTAGTCTGGCTTGTTCGGTCTTTATTCTAGCTAGTTCCAGTACTTGATCAACGGTAAAACCAGGTGGCAATTGTTCATCAAGTTGGCTAGGATTACTCGGGATCCCACCAACTGCTCCGTCACCCTCCCCGCCTTCTACAGGGAACAGGTGGGTTTTTATGGTCTGAGCCACCTCTACTTTAGACATGTTTGAGACAGTTAACTGGAGATGTGAGGCAAGCACTTTCAGTTCAGATTTTGACAGACAGTCAATATCAGGGGATGTGGGTTCTGATTCTATGAAAACTCTAGCATCTTCGTCATTAATTAGTTGAGGCATGATTAATATTTGGTTTTTAAGTAGTGAAACGGTAATGAAACTGAGTGAAACTGTATGAAACGAATCCTGGCAAGGTCGCCACTCTTCTGTTACGTATCTTGATCCTCAAGTGGTTAACTTGATGAATCTAGATAGCACAGAGATATATATTAAGGTATCAGTCAGCTGAAGGCAAAACAAAAGTAAAATCTAATAAAAATTATTTCCTGTTGTTGCTTCCTTTCCTTTTGGATCTTAGGACTTAGTAACCTTTATTGACTGATACTCTTTAATTATGAAAAATACTGAAACTAATTAAAGTCATGTAGTATTTATAAAGAATTATTATTTAACCGAAGCTTAGTAGGCTATGGTTATGAACCGAATAAGTTATAGCTAAAGAAGGACTATTCATTTTATAAAAAGTCTTGGAAGATAAATATTAAAGTAAGAATATTTCTGTCTCTTACCCTTTTTGAAATGAATAGATAGTTTTCTTATATGTCCTTTTATTTATATTTAATGTAATTATTCTTGGTTCTTGTCTTACGTTAATAGTATTATATTTTTATTATCATCAGGATTAATATGAAAGTCACATAAAAAGTTAGATATATATTTAATAATTAGTTAAATGTATTTCTTAACCACGTAACATTGAGGTTTGATTATGAGTAAATTAAGTTACAGGATCGCTTCATAGATTCGATTCAGGTCTCACTCAAATAATATGAAAAGCAAAATATAATATTTTGAAGCTAAAAGAATTTTCTTCAGCTTAGGAAATCACTAGAAGTAATATTAACACAGCCATGTTAGTCTAAGGCGATATTACTAATACGAGACAATAGCATCACCGTACTAAGCACCGTTAAGCAATGTAAGCTTAATTCAAAGAAAATGAAAGAACTCGTAAGTATTAATATAAAACAATAGTATTACTTTCATCATAACCCAATTACTTAAAGAGTTGCTTTAGTCCACAAGTTAGTCAAC
Organism: Paralithodes platypus; assembly: GCA_032716605.1. NCBI lineage: Eukaryota > Metazoa > Arthropoda > Malacostraca > Decapoda > Lithodidae > Paralithodes > Paralithodes platypus. The sequence continues at coordinate 25,015,742 of CM064530.1, forward strand.
TAAAATAGTTAAGTACATAATAATAGCGTTAACGTTAATTCCCAATCAAATAGTTGAATACATAATACTAGCGTTCACGTTAATTCGCAATCAAATAGTTAAGCACATAATAGTAGCGTTAACGTTAATTCCCAATCAAATAGTTAAGCACATAATAGTAGCGTTAACGTCCCAATCACATATCTCACTAACCAACATAACGTAAGTGTTTACACCGAACACACTTAACACACATTTATATAATCTGACTGACAGTCACAATCCCATTATAATACTTCACCCCGTCTTCCTCCAGCTGCAAGTTCACCTTCCCCAACTCCAAATGAGACTGATTTGAATGCCCACAACTCGGGTCTTATATACTAAACAATGATGGTCTAAGAACGAATCAGGAGGCGAGTGATGGTGCGCGCTCCAATCATAGCTCCTCGAGTTGCATAACAGGTGTCTGGTCCAATCACAGCTCCTGGCGTCGAACATACATCATAGCATCGGTCATCAAGTAGTTTGCAGGGTCCCCTATGACGCACGCAGGTGTGAAGGCTTGTTTGGTGGTATGCGGGCTAGCTGGTTTCCCACTCGCTAGTTCGCTCGCTAGTTTGCTTCGCCGCTTGGGTAGTTTGAACCTCCTTCAACTCTAATTCTAACTCTTAAATTAACATACAGGGCTCCGTATGTCAGAATATATATATATATATATATATATATATATATATATATATATATATATACTATATATATATATATATATATATATACCGGTATATATATATATATATATATATATATATATATATATATGTATTATATATATATACATAAGAACATAATAAAATGGGAGTCTGCAGAAAGCCGATTGGCCTAATTATAAGCCCAACTTGAAAAACACCATTAGGATTGACCTCACCAAAACGGTCAGAGGTCAGAAAAACGGGGGTCTGCAGAGTCCCTATCGTTCTTGATCCCACTATAGCACTTGGCAGCCTATTCCACCTATTCACAACTCTGTTACCAAACCAATATTTACCTATATCTTTCTTGAAACGAAATTTATCTAATTTGAAACCATTTGTACGAGTTTTTTCGCTATCACTGAGCTTTAGTACATTTTTCATGTTTTTATTAATCCTACTAACCAACTTGAATACCTCTATCATGTCCCCTCTAACTCTGCGTCTCTCTAACGAATGTAAGTCTAATTTCTTCAACCTTTCTTCATACAGAAGATTTCTAATATTATGGATCAGTTTTGTAATTCTACGTTGTACTCTCTCCAATGAAGCTATGTCCATTCTGTAATAAGGACACCAACATTGAACAGCATAATCCATATGGGGTCTCACTAATGACAAGAAAAGTTTTAAGATAACATCAGCAGTTCTGTTACTCACACTCCTAGAGATGAACCCGAGAATCCTGTTTGCCTTGTTACGAACGCTTATACACTGTTTTCTAGGCTTCAAAGCATTGCTAACAAACACACCTAGATCTTTCTCACAATCTGAGTATTCTAATTCCATATTAGCTAGTTTATATTTAACATTTGTATGCATCTTCCCTATCTTTAATACCTTGCATTTGTCAATGTTAAACTTCATCTGCCAATTTACTGACCATTCGTGTAAGGTATCTAGACCCCTTTGGAGGCACTCTATATCTCTATCTGAATAAATTTTTCTCCCCATTTTGGTATCGTCTGCAAATTTACTTATCCTACTAGTTATATCTAAATCAAGGTAATTTATGTATATAACAAACAACAGAGGACCTAATACAGATCCCTGGGGGACACCACTTTTGACTGCTCCCCATTCTGACTTGGTACCATTTATGCTGACTGCTTCCTACCAATTAGCCATGACCTAATCCATCCCAACAACGCCCCACCTATTCCATGCGCCTCAACCTTTCTCATCAATCTCTCATGGGAGACTCTGTCGAAAGCTTTACTGAAATCAAAATATATTATATCATATGACTTGTCATTATCTACTGCTTCATATACCTTTGAGAAAAAACTAAGCAAATTAGTAAGGCAAGAATGTCCCTGAGTGAATCCATGCTGAGAATAATTTATTAAATTAAATGTTTCTAGGTGGTTTCTAATTTTACTAGCAATAATTGACTCTATTAGCTTTCCAATGATTGATTTAAGACTAATGGGACGGTAATTGGATGCTATTGATTTATCACCTTTTTTGAAGATCGGAACTACGTTTGCAAGCTTCCAAGCTTCTGGAACTATACCTGTCTCTAATGACTTGTTAAATAGAAATGATAATAGGTAACTTAACTCATCTTTGCATTCTTCTAATACTCTAGCATATACCTCATGATCAGGCCCTGTCACTCATTCAACTTTGGGGAAGGCACTCGCTACAGGCAGTTCTGCCTTTTGTCTCCCTCACTCACATAGAAGAACAAAAATATATATACTGTATATATATATATATATATACAGTATACAGTAGGGGAGGTGTGGTGGAGTGGTCTTGCCACTGGCCTGGTAATCCAAAGGTCCCGGGTTCAAATCCCGATGTATCAATGGGAAGATATTATTGGGATGGAATTTGTGCTGTACCTGGTATCAGTGCATTACCACAAGCTCACCGAAACGTCAATAAAATGCCCTCATTGTTCCCTGATTAAATAGCACTGTATGAATATTCCCATATTCAAAATATGCTATAGGGGTGCAATGCCTGGTGAGTTATCTGCTCAACAGGTGGCGTTGTGTGTGTGTATGTGTGAGAGTCCGAGTGTAGGGGGTGAGACAGTGAAGCACGGGAACGAGGTGGCTTCAGAGATGGGGTCATTTCGGGCCATGAGTGAGCACCGTGCCTCATGTGAAGGCAAGATGGCAGGTGCTCGTTGTACTCTACGTGCTTCACATGTCTCACTCCCTAGACTGGAACAAGACCTCACGGGCTTCACTGTTCATTGTAAAGCGGTGAATGTTAAGGCTCTCAGCCTATGCCCGAGAGGAAGTAAGTTGGAATATAGAAAAAAACAAAAAAAAAACAAAAAAAAAATATATATATATATACAGTATATGTATATATATATTTATAAATATATATATATATATATATATATATATACTCGCCGTGATACCCTATACCATACGTTCCACATATATATCTCTCTCTCTCTCTCTCTCTCTCTTTCTCTCAAAGCGCTAGGTATCAATACAGAGGTCACAAATTGAATAGAAAGTTGGCTAACAAGTAAACAACAACGAGTGGTAATTAATGGTGTTTTTTCTGAGTGGACTTCAGTCACTTCTGGAGTTCCACAGGGATCTGTCCTTGGCCCACTTCTGTTTATCATATTATGTCAATGACATCGATATTTGTCTGTTGAGTGTGATCTCCAAGTTTGCAGATGACATAAAGCTTGGAATCAATGTGAAAGACCCCAAAGGGGTTGAACAGCTCAGGATGGACCTCAACAGACTGGGTGAATGGTCGGAAACATGACAGAAGCCTCTAAACTTGGAAAAGTGCAAGGCGATGCATATCGGCCAAGCAAACCCCAATTCAGGCTATTCACTATTGGGAATGCCTCTGGAAGTGACTGACTTGGAAAAGGATTTGGGTGTTTTGATTAGCACTAACCTAAAGTTTTCCAAGCAGTGCATTGAAGTAGAGAAGAAAGCTCAGAAATTATTGGGCTATATAAAGAGGCAATTTAAGTATAGAAATAAGGAAATAGTCCTCACACGTTACAACGCTCTAATACGGCCTCTCCTGGAGTATGCTGTTCAATTCTGGTCTCCAGCACTCAGGATAGATATAGAGCGACTGTAAATAGTACAAGCTAGGGCTACAAAACTTATTCCATGCTTAGAAGAATGAGCTATGACGACCGGCTGAGAGCTCTTGATCTCTTCCCGTTGGACTACGAGGTCAGCTCATTGAAGATTTTAAAATACTTAATGGGTTTGACAATGTGGATAATTGCAAAATGTTTAGCCTCAATATGAATACAACACGCAACCATGGCTGGAAATTAGAATTGAAAATGTTCAGCACTAGTATCTGTGGAAACCTTTTTACATAATTTATAAGATCTGTTCTGAACAAACTTCCCTCCGAAGTTGTAAATAGTTCTTCATTAGAGCAGTTCAAGAAGAGAATAGAGAGTATTTAACACATTCTCTAAAGAGTGTAGTGCACTAAACAGTCTTTCTACTTCCACTTCGAATATCTCCTCGGAATGGACCGCAAGGTCTTTGAGATACTAACTATTCCTTTTAACTCTTTGTATACATATCTCTCTCTCTCTCTCTCTCTCTCTCTCTCTTTATATATATATATATATATATATATATATATATATATATATATATATATATATGTTAGTAAAGCCAGGTAATACATTTTCTTTAATACACACGAGGTTGAAAGAAATGGCAATTTCTGCGTTGGAAATTTTATTATTCAAAGTTTCCAGGTCTCTGATGAGTTTTCGCTGGGTGGCAGGAAGTAGATGAAGGAGATGAGCAAAATTCATGGTGGTACAGGGTTACATTAATGTACATGATGATATAGGATATACGACGCGTTTCACTGGACAACCAGCATTATCAAGTAAGGATAGCATGGTATAAAAGGTAAACAGGAAGGGTATATATAGAGGGTGGAGGATCAGAGGAGGCGAAAATCAGGGGGCAAAAGTCTGCTATTGGTGGAGGGGTATTCTAGGAGAGAGAAAGAGAGAACCGCTTCACGGATGCGCACTGGATGCGGGATGGTGGTCGGTTGACGGGGTCGAAGCTGATTGGCTGCGTGTCGAGGGGCGTGGCCTAAGATGCGTAGTACGTGTGGCACCTGCGGAAGACATAGCTGAAGGAGGTAGCGCGGGGGGCTGCGTCAAGGGCACCCGGGGGCGAGGGGGGGCGTTAGGTCCTGTAGGAAAGTGCCTTTTGGCAGAAGGAAGGATCTGAAGGTCCAGAGTTTGGTTGTTGATGTTGGGATGTAAGGCTTGGATATATAATGCTTCGAGTATAGGTAATCTCCTTTGGTCACTTTCTTTATCGAGTATGGTGGTGTGTTTCTCTAACTCGTTACGTGTGAGGTGGGGGTGGTTAAGGGTGAGATAGTGGTCTTTGATGGCTCCAGCCTGAAGGTGAAGAGTTAACCGACGTGATAGACGAGTCTGCGTCATACCAATATAGGAATGAGGGCCACAGTCCTCATAATTACAGGTATGTTGGTAAAAGACGTGATCGTCGGTCATCGGGTCATCGGTCATCATGAGCCCGATGACCGACGATCACGTCATTTACCAACATACCTGTAATTATGAGGAATGTGGACCTCATTCCTATATTGGTATGACGCAGACTCGTCTTTCACGTCGGTTAACTCTTCACCTTCAGGCTGGAGCCATCAAAGACCACTATCTCACCCCTAACCACCCCCACCTCACACGCAACAAGTTAGAGAAACACACCACCATACTAAATAAAGAAAGTGACCCAAGGAGATTACCTATACTCGAAGCATTATATATCCAAGCCTTACATCCCAACATCAACAAACAAACTCTGGACCTTCAGATCCTTCCTTCTCCCAAAAGGCACTTTCCTACAGGACCTAACGCCCCCCTCGCCCCCCGGTGCCCTTGACGCAGCCCCCCGCGCTACCTCCTTCAGCTTCATCTTCCGCAGGCGCCGCACGTACTACGCAACTTAGGCCACGCCCCTCGACACGCAGCCAGTCAGCTTCGACCCCGCCAACCGACCACCATCCCGCATCCAGTGCGCATGCGTGAAGCGGTTCTCTCTTTCTCTCTCCTAGAATACCCCTCCACCAATAGCAGACTTTTGCCCCCTGATTTTCGCCTCCTCTGATCCTCCACCCTCTATATTATAGCCTTCCTGTTTACCTTTTATATCATTCTATCCTTACTTGATAATGCTGGTTGTCCAGTCAAACGCGTCATATATCCTGTATCATCATGTACATTAATGTAACCCTGTACCACCATGAATTTTGCTCAACTCCTTCATCTACTTCCTGCCACCCAGCGAAAACTCATCAGAGACCTGGAAACTTTGAATAATAACATTTCCAACGCAGAAATTGCCATTTCTTTCAACCTCGTATGTATTAAAGAAAATGTATTACCTGGCTTTACTAACATATATATATATATATATATATATATATATATATATATATATATACAAGTGCTTACCCCAATTTCGCGAGAAATTGGTCGACATTGCGGGCTGCAAAAGTGGAATTCGCAAAATTGGATTAACTAACTTTATGGGGAAAAATGAATATGGTCGACATTTCATCAGTGACGGCCCAATTTTTCGTGATTTCCGTAATTTATTTGCTTTGTTTACACACACACATACATGTAATTATACAACCCACAATAAAGAAAAATACAAAAAAACATAAGACATTTTCATTATCCCTGAGAAAATCAAATTAAATGAGCAATTGAGCATTTACCTAGAATCAAAAGACGGCTGGGCTTGCGGGGATGGAGGGAGGGTGTCCGAGGCTTGGGTGGCCCGGCCACCCCTCCCCCCCCCCCCCGAAAACTAGTGCGGAGAGCCCCACTTTCTTATGGCGCCACCCGCAAAACTAGAGTTACATCGCAAAATTAGGTTTTCATCAACAATGGCATTCTTGTGGTCTCGGTCGCAAAATTGGTGTTTCGCAAAATCAGAACACGCAAAATTGGAGTACGTACTTTATCTCAGTATCCGTTGTGAAGTTTTATCATTCACTTAATATATATACTTCCCAAGCCCCCACCCCGCCAATGGGGAGCCATCTTGAGAGCGGTGGCGGGGCTTGAAGCATGGCCGATGATCTCACCTATTTAGGTAGCGACCCTATCTTTCTAGGGTTCGAGTTTCATCGACCTCGTGGACCAAGTGCTCCCGCTTCATCACTGGTGTCCAGTGATGTCGTACTCCTCAGCCCTGTCTTACTGTTGATGACTTGGTGTACCTTGGATTTCTGTTTTGGCTATTCATTGGTTTTGTTGGAGGGAGTTTGTGGGTGGCTCCTGCTCATTCCCGTTGAACTGGGGTCGCATCTGTGGCCCCTTTACGCCAAGCCAGGGAGCTAGGTGTTCTGCCGACCTCAATGGACGGAGGCACCTTCATGACACCTTTCTTCCCTGGTGTATGCTCTGGCTGGATCCCTGGGGCAATCTTGTCTTGTCCCCTAAATGTGGCTCCGTGGTGGGTATGGGACCGGCTGCAGTGAATTATTAATTTACGAATTATGGCTTCTAGCATCCCTTTAACTGTTGACGACTCTGGCAATCTTTTGGCTTCCCCTCCTGATCCTCCCCCTTCTCTTGTGGTGACTATGCAGCCTTTCCAGGCAGGCAGGACACAAAGACCTCCATCGAATAGGTCCCGTCGTCCTCAGAGAGCTGTTGGGTCCTTTCATGAGCCGAGTTTAAGAGTTCCCTTTACCAAGTTTGTGGTGGTTCGTGCCCCCGAGGGACTAGATATGCGATGAAACGACATATTAAAAACTCACAGAGATTTAGTTTGCGCCTGCGGTTCTTCTCCAAAGGTGGTTCCGCAAGTGGATGGTAGCCTCCTAGTTGAGGTAGCATATGAGGAGCAAAGTGCTCGACTTCTGTCCACTACGTCACTTGCGGGCCAGCCGGTTGGGTGTTCTCTGCATGGCACGCTCAATCACTCTCGCGGAGTTGTTTATGCGAAAGAACTAGCGATGTATGACGAGGTGCGGCTCCAGGAGGAATTTGCTTCGCAACATGTCCTCAAAGTCGAACGTATTAAGAAGAGGGTTGATGGTGAGATTGTTCCCACACCGACCCTAATCCTCACCTTTGACCTCTTAGACCTTCCTGACCTTCTGGTGGCTGCCTGGTACCGTTACAGGGTTAAGCCTTATGTTCCGCAACCACGACGTTGTTTCCATTGCCAGCGCTTTGGACATATCGGACGTTCCTGCCGACGACTTACCCAGGGACTGCCGTCTGTGTGCGTCTCCTATGGGGGTTCGGTACACGAGGGTATGGACTGCTCGGGTCCGGTGTCTTGCGTGAATTGTGGTGGTGGACACACTGTTTCGTCCAAGTCTTGTGATCGATATAGATTTCAACAGGAGGTATTGTCTGTACGTGCGAAAGAGAAACTGAGCTTTGTTGAAGCTAAAGATCGTGTGTCATCTATGTTTGTTCGACCTGGTGTTTCGTTTGCATCTCTCATCACAAAGTCCAAGCCTGCTGCACCTATGCATAATGTTCCTTCTGTGAACCGTCACACATTTTTTGCTCCACGAACGGGCCTTCCTACGCGAGTCTCCTCCGATGCCAAGCGTCCTCCTGGTACTCCTCCTGGGAAGTCTGAGAATCCTGTGGACCCTCCCTCTCCACCTGTACCCGAGGCTGACGGTCCCTCTGTCATTGTGCGACCTCCTTCTGTGACAAGCTCTGTGGCAGGTTGTAATTCTGATTCTGAAAGTACTGACGTGGAGATGGAGGTGGAGATTGCCAACCTCAAGCGGGCAAGGAGTGTGGAATCTTTGGATGAGTCCCCTCCTCCTAAGGTTCAAACAAGCGTGCCTCTCGGGGACTCTGAGAGTGCCTTTCCCTCAGGGTCGAAAGATGATTTGACATCAACGTTGGTGGCTGATAAGGACAGCCTTTCTGGGGTTCCAGTTCCTGCACCTAGCTCCATTGTGACAGTGGATGCGTCTTCGGACGCACACGCGGCTTCCTCACCAGCTCCCTCTTACCCAGCCTCCTGCAAACAGCCTACGGTTGATTTGATTGAGGACGGTCATGGTCCGGCTGACCCTATCGTGGCACCTGATCACTCGTTGAGGGCTGCGGACAAGGCAGGTGTGTCTCAGTGGAGGGTCTATGTGCCTCGGTCGCGTACTGCTGTCGATTCCTCCAAACGTCGTGATGTTAGATTATCATCATCATCCTCTCGATTGGTTAGACCGGGACCCACCCCTGGGAAGGAGGGCTTTAAAACCCTTCCCAGCGAAAGTCCTACATAGGTATTTGTACTTTTAATCTTTTATATTTTTATTTTTAATTAGTAACTCCTTATGGCTACAACAATTTGTCTTCAATGGAATTGTCGTGGTGTATTGGCAAACTGGGAGGAATTACAATTACTTCTCTCAGATCTGAATCCATTGTGTGTCTATCTTCAGGAGACAATGGTGGGGCTTCGACCGTTGCCTTCACCTAAGGGTTATTCAGTCTTCCTTTCCGCTCCTCCCCTGGCTGGTGGTCATAGCAGTGGATGTGCCATTTTATGTCGTTCCGATTTCCCATTCACCTCCTTTGCTGTAAAGTCTCCCCTTCAGGTTGTAGCTGTGCAGATGTACCATGAAAGGTGTTTTACCATCTGTTGCCTGTACCTCCCCCTTTCAGTCCCAATATTGCGATCTGATTTAGAGACCATTATCCGACAACTTCAGACTCCTTTTATTTTACTTGGCGATCTTAATGGTCGCCTTCCGATATGGGGTGATTCAGTTTACAATCCTATGGGTGAGCTTCTGACCTCCTTGGTTGGTGATCTGGATTTGGTTGTCTTGAACGATGGGAGACCAACCCATTCCCACGTTCAGACTGGCACTTTTTCTGTTCTTGACCTCACCATTACTTCCCCTGACTGTGCGCTTGATTTTTCCTGGGACGTTTTGGATGATCTGCATGGTAGTGACCATTATCCAGTGTTGGTCCAGTCCTATCACTTTACTCCAACTACCCGTTTGCCTCGCTGGTGTCTGGGTAGGGCTGACTGGCCTCTTTATGAACAACTCTGTGAGATTGATTTGACTGTACATGATTTCCTAGCTATTGATGATGCACAACATTATTTTACTATGACTATGATTAAAGCGGGGCTTCGTTCCATTCCACGGTCTTCGGGTGTATATTCCCGGAGACCTGTGCCGTGGTGGACTGCAGCCTGCTCTTTTGCTCGGGGGGTTTATAAAGCTGCATCTCGTCGATACCATGCGACACGGGAGGTTCTCTTTCTTAAAGTTCAATTTCGCAAAATGCATGCTCGTTATCGATGGGTTCTGAAAGATGCTCGCCGAAGCTCGTGGAGGTCCTATGTTTCTACGATTACTTCTTCCACTCCTTTGCCTATGGTGTGGAAGAGAATATGCAAGATATCTGGAAAGTTTTCTCCCTCCTCTCCACCAGTGTTGAGGATCCAAGGTAATCTGGTGTCTGCACCTGGTGAAGTAGCCTCTGCCCTAGCTACTCATTTTTGCAAGGTCTCCCAGAGGGATGATGCCAAACCTTGTGCAAGAGCCCGACGTAGCCAAGAGAGACAGGGTCTTTATTTCCGGTCTCATGGCGGTGAAACTTATAATGTTGACTTCAGTATTCGTGAGCTGCGTGCGGCCCTCTCGGAGTGTGGTGACACTGCTCCTGGTCCTGACGACATCCCATATGCCATGCTTCGTCATCTCCCGAATGCCTCCTTGGTGTTTTTATTAGACTTGTTTAATAGGATTTGGGGTGAGGGTACTCTACCTGCCAGCTGGAAGTTGGGCATTGTCCTTCCTATTCCTAAGCCTGGAAAGGATCATAGCAATGTGTCTAATTACCGCCCAATATGTTTAACGTTGTGTGTATGCAAATTGTTTGAAAAAATTATCAATGTCAGACTTGAGTGGTGTCTGGAGAGGGGCGGCCATCTCTCCCCTTCTCAGAGTGGCTTCCGCAAACTACGGTGTACTTCTGACAACCTTATCCGACTCGAATCCTCAATCTGTGAAGATTTTGCCTCTAAGCAACATCTTGAGGCTGTGTTTTTTGACCTCAAGAAGGCTTATGACACAGCCTGGCGACATAAAATTCTACGGCAACTTCATGCTTTTGGATTACGTGGTCGCCTGCCGGTGTTGCTTAGAAACTTCTTGACTGATCGTGTGTTTCGGGTCCATGTGGGTTCTTCCCTCTCTGCGCCACTGTGCCAGGAGGAAGGTGTCGCTCTGGGTTGTGTCTTAAGTGCATTTTTGTTTGAGGCGGCCGTCAATAGCATTCTAGACGCTGTGCCTGCTGGGGTATCCTCGTCCCTATATGTGGATGATTTGGCTATCTGGTTTTCTGGTTCCCACATGTCTGCTATTGAGAGACGTATGCAACTTGCGTTGGACAGGATTTCTGCATGGACTGATTCCAAGGGCTTTCGGTTTTCCCCATCAAAGACTGTGGCTATGCACTTTTGCAGGATTCGAGGGGTTCATCCAGACCCTGATCTAATGCTCTGTGGCAGGAGACTCGGTTGTGTGGCAGAGACAAAGTACTTTGGTCTCACGTTGATTGCCGTTTGACTTGGGTTCTGCACTTGACAATTCTGAAGGCATCGTGTATGAAGGCTTTGAACCTGAAGGGGGTATCCCACTGTGCGATTTTTCGATGGCGACCGCCGTGCGACCGTGGTTTTTGCCTATGTCCCAAAAATCGCGACAAATATGGGTTTTTCAGAAGCGAATGAAATCTAATGTAAGCGAAAAAGACGAATTTCCTCGAATGAAGTGCGACGGAAGTAAAACCAAAGGACGAATTATGGCGCAATCTTTGGCGATAATGACGAATGTTGTGCGACAATTGAGGGCGATTAAGGGCGGATTAAGTGAGACAAAGGGCAAAAATGGCGGATGCACAGAGATTGACTTTCGAATGTTGGACGATGTAATGAGATAAAACCGCGGAGGTTGTGCAACTTATGGCGAATATGGCGAATGCCATGTGTGTGTGTTGTAGTGTGTGTGTGTTTGTGTGTGTGAAAAGGCGAAATGTGGAAAAGCTGGACATTCTGTGTGTGTGTGTGTGTTGTAGAGTGTGTGTGTGCAACTGTGCATGTATGTTTGCTGTAGTGAGTGTGTGTGTGTGTGTGTGTGAAAAGGCGAAATTTGGAAAAGCTGGACATTGTGTGTGTGTGTGTGTGTGTGTGTGTATCTACGGATCGATGTGTACAAGCCTTATCCCGGAATATCTGTACAATACTTGGGAGAACAACAATGATACTGACGAATTATTCTGAACAATTAACAGTCCCATAGAGAACATTAACTTTGTTTTATATTTTCGTTCGAAGTTCACAATCTCGTTTACATAAGGTCTATTACGAAAACATATTATGCCCTCGAATCAAAATGTAAATATAATTGTGTGGGTATGTCTGAGTGTCTGCGCATCTATGGAATAGGTGTATTCCCACTCAAGATACAATTATGGATTTATTTTTCGATAAGTATCCAAGTATCCAAGTATCCAAGTATCCAAGTATCGATATCTTCCTGGCAAGCGATAGCGAACCAGCATTATATGGAGAAATCCGGCTTCGCCGGAGACATTTTCTATCGAAAAATTTACAAATTTAGCTTGCTCTCAAAACAAATATATATATATATATATATGTTGGCTCGCTACCGCTCACCAGGAAAATATTGAAACCTGGATTGGGGTAAACGTCTTAAAACAGTAGGCTGAACGGGGCCGAACGGATACAAGGCAATGAGAGAGGGAGAGAAATAGAAAACAAAAACAAAACGAGAAGAGAGGGAGAGAAAGAGAAAACCAAAAACAACAGGTGGGCTCAATGTTTGCGTTACGGCTTAACAATTGAGCCCACCTCGCCTTTTAGTTTTCTCTTTCTCTCCCTCTCTCCTCGTTTTTTTTTTTTTCTATTTCTCTCCCTCTCTCTTTGCCTTGTATCCGTTCGGCCCCGTTCAGCCTACTGTTTTAAGACGTTTACCCCCATCCAGGTTTCAATATTTTCCTGGTGAGCAGTAGCGAGCCAAAATATATATATTTTGTTTTGAGAGCAAGCTAAATTTGTGCATTATTTGATAGAACATTTTCAGAATGCCAGAATGAAAGTTATGGGGGTGAAGGGGTTAAGTCCAAGTTTATATAATTAGCACCACATTTCACTAAAAAATCTTCAAAATAACTGAGAAATCCTGATGGGAACTTTGCATTTTTTTACCGTCAGTTGAAAAGAAACAGACTATAGTGAGAGACACATCAACAGTCACATAAAAACCCATCAATCACCTCAGTTCGCCACATGCCGCATGTCATTCGTATGGCATTGGCAATAATTCGTCGCACGCTGCATTTGTGCTACTGGCGCGCTAATGGCGCGCTACTGTCGCCTTATTCGTTCAAAAAGCAGCGTTGCCAATAATTGGAATTTGCAAATTGGCAAATCAGGGTGAATTGGTGCGAATTGTGCAACTATAGTGCGACCAAGGGAGAATGAAGTGAGACAAAGGGCGAACATTCGCCAACATTCGCCAAAATTTTCAGTTCGCCGCCGTTTTTTGGGTATGCTTAAAATTTAACGGCGAATCTGGGTGAATCTGGGCGAACATGGGTGACGCTAGGGCGACCGTTGTGTGATTTTGGCGACAATTGGAGAATGTTGGAGCGAATATGGCTATTTTTGGAACATAGACAAAAAAATCATGTCGCCCTCTGTCGCTGGACGTTCGCCATCGAAAAATCGCACAGTGGGATACCCCGTTTAAGGGTTCTGTCACACACCTCTTGGGGTGCTGATCGCAGAACACTCCTGCATTTGTTTCAGGCATTTGTCACATCCAAACTGTTGTATGGCTGTGAGGTCTACTCCTCTGCCACGGACTCCAGACTTAAGACTCTAGATGCTGTTCATTATGCTAGTCTCCGTCTTGCAACTGGAGCTTTTCGGTCGTCTCCGATTCCCAGCTTGCTGGTGGAGGCTGGTGTACCTCCTTTAGATTTACTGCGTCAATCTGTGGTTATACGTTGTTGGTTTCGGATTCGGCGCCTTCCAGACTCTCTTGTTTGTACCCATGTCTCGGGTCAATTTTTGTTTTCATATTATGGTCAGCATCCTCGAATGCCTCATCCTTTTGGCTATAGAGTTGGTGAAGTTATGAAGGAGCTTAATCTGTCCACGGTTCCTGTGAGTCCCGTGCAAATTTCAAGGATTGCCCCCTGGGTCCTGCCTGAACCATCATTCTGCAGGTTTTTTACAGGCTCAAAGGATTCGGTCACTCCTCAGTCTTCTAGTCATAATAATGCTGTGCCTGTGTATACTGATGGCTCTAAATCTGCCTCCGGTGTTGGGTTTGGTGTTGTGTTTCCTGACTTCAGACGTGGAGGTAGTCGTGCTTTAGCTGCCTCGGTTTTTACTGCGGAATTGTCTGCTATCTTTTTACCTCTGAAATTGGTGTTTGCTCACCGCAACAATCATTTTACTATTTTTAGTGATTCTCAAGGGGCTTTCATGGCTCTGGAATCTTTTAATTCTTCCCATCCTATAGTTTTAGCGATTTTAGAGTGGCTGTTTCTCATTCATCGTCGAGGGAAAAGAGTGGATTTTTGTTGGGTCCCTGCACATGTTGGAGTCAAAGCTAATGAAAGGGTGGATGCTTTGGCAAGAGCTGCAGCTTTGAGACCTTCTAATGTAAATTACCCTCTGCCTGCTTCTGATCTGCGTACTCCTCTCATGTTTGCTGTTCGTGCTTGTTGGCAGGCACGGTGGGATTGTGTTACTGTTAATAAGCTCAAGGAAGCTACCAAATTAGTCTTGCCAAGAACTTGCCCTACCATTCCTTGCAAATTGGAAACTGCTTTGGCTCGCCTCCGCATTGGACATACCAGACTAACACACAAGTTCCTTTTGTGTGGAGGTGTACCGCCATTCTGCGATGACTGTCTAGTTCCCCTTACTGTCAGGCACTTGCTGGTTGAGTGTCCCAGTTTGGTCGAATTACGCCGGAGGTTGCTTTTGCGGCACCGGAAGGCAGATGGTACTTACTGTCTCTCTTCGGTGCTTGGAGGGGAGGCTGGTTCCCCTGGAGATGATGTGTTTTTATTTTTGAAAAAGGCTGGCCTCTTTCAGTTTTTTATGATTACATTGATTTTACTTTGATATCTAATTTTATACATGTTTTTATGATTTTAGTTTTCTGCAAATATGTTAGCTTGTTCGGCGCCATATGACCTTGCTGTTGCGGTGCCAAGATTTCTATCAATAAATTTAAATTCCCAAGCCCCCATATTTAGTATATATATATGGTCTTGCCACTGGACTGATAATCCAATGGACCCGGGTTCGAATCTCAATATGTCAATGGGAAGATATTATTGGGATTGAATTTGTGCTGTACCTAGTATCAGTGCATTACCACAGCACACCGAAATGCCCAAAGAATACCCTCATTGTTCCCTTATTAAATAGCATTGAATGAATATTCCCATATTTAAAAATATGCTACAGGGGGGCAATGCCTAGTGAGTTAATTGCTCAATAGGTGGCGTTCTGAGAGTGAGGGTCCGAGTGTGGGAGGTGAGACTGTGAAGCGCAGAGGCGAGGCGGCTTCAGAGATGGAATTGCTTCGAGCCGTGAAGCTTCGCATGTCTCACTCCCTAGACTGGAGCAAGACCTCACTAGCCTCACCGTGTTCAGCGGTAGAGTGTAAAGGTTATCAGCCTATGCCCGAGAGGGAGTAGTTGGAATACAGAAAAAAAAAATATATATATATATATATACAGTATACTGTATATATATACTGTATATATATATATATATATATATATATATATATATATATATATATATATATATATATATATATATATACTGTATATATACATATACAACCTGGATTTGTACTTAATTCACAGAAACTTATTGCACTTCATTTATCCTTTGTATCCTATACAGACATAATCACATTATCCCTCTTATTTAATACATTTTTATCGTGCGTTCGAAGAAGTAAATTGCATAAACACACACACACACGAACAAACACACACATAAACACACACAAAACAAACACACACGCAAACGTACACGCACATACACACACAAATACACCCACACACCGACTCATAATATGATTAGCACTTATAGGAAGGGAATAAAATTGATAATATTGTTTACAGCACATAGGAGGTGATAGTTTACCTGGAACAGGATATCTCACAAAACTCTGAAACATCCGGGCTATATCCCAGAAAGCAGATTAAGGCAACGTAAACGCACTGATTGCTAGTGTATCAAGAGGGAGGTAGTTTTTGCTTTTACTGGACCCCCTTCTCCACAATGCTTAGCCCCGTTAGCTTTGAGATTATAGGACGTTTGCCCCTGACGAGCGAGAGCGAGCCTGTAATTTTGGATAAACCGGTCTTTGGCCGGGTCCCTTTTCTTCCGAACAATGTACACATTTTTCTCGAAAGGGGACCTTGATGATAATTTATTAAGCTTGATGGATATCCAGGGAGGAAACTAAAACAATAATAAATGAATAAAAAATCAACTAATAAATAAACTCTACCCTCCTTCAGTTTGATCGTCACCATTTACAAGTACAAATGTCTGTATCATAATCCAAGAATTACATAAGCAGATATTGACTATAGTCTATTCACTGTAATATGGCCAACATTCTTGACCACTAACCTCCATAACTAAAACACGACTAGAGTAATCAAGCTACCATTGCTACCATTTGGAGAGGGTCGGCCAGGGATATAAGTGTGGAGATGTAATGCCCATTTGCTCTAGCCTTTAGCGAGTTCCAGAGGCACCCCCCCCCCCCCCCCCCCCCCGGTCCCTCTCGGACCAAATAGGGTTCAGGGGGGTTAATCTTATATTTTATTGTCAAGTGTTTATCATATATATACTGTATATTTAGTTTGCGTCATCCACCTCTATCAAGCTTAAAGAGACCCTAATTACAGGCTCGCTATCACTTGCCAGGAAAAAATGGACACCTAAACTACTCGAAAAGTCTTACAATCACCAAACTAATGGGCCAGACGTCTTGCAATATAATAAACTAATGGGGTTAAACACGTGGGAGAAGGAGGACCAGAAAACAAAAATTACCCCCCCCCCCCTCCTTCTTAATTTATGTTCAGTACGACGTTGGGGATGTAATTGGGTGATTCAGTGTTCATTTATAATTTATGTTCAGTACGACGTTGGGGATGTAATTGGGTGATTCAGTGTTCATTTATAATTTATGTTCAGTACGACGTTGGGGATGTAATTGGGTGATTCAGTGTTCATTTATAATTTATGTTCAGTACGACGTTGGGGATGTAATTGGGTGATTCAGTGTTCATTTATAATTTATGTTCAGTACGACGTTGGGGATGTAATTGGGTGATTCAGTGTTCATTTATAATTTATGTTCAGTACGACGTTGGGGATGTAATTGGGTGATTCAGTGTTCATTTATAATTTATGTTCAGTACGACGTTGGGGATGTAATTGGGTGATTCAGTGTTCATTTATAATTTATGTTCAGTACGACGTTGGGGATGTAATTGGGTGATTCAGTGTTCATTTATAATTTTAAGTGTCATTGTTGCAAGAGTTCTAAGGTGTTCTATTTTCTTGAACTCCTTGAGGATCATGACACGTTTTGACACTATATTCATTAAACGATTTTACTCAGTTTAAGGAATGTATATGCAAATCAGTGGGCTAATTGAGATAGTCGTTACCCTTAGAATTCCCACAAAATCTTCCTAATTTGTATAAAATAATTTAATAATAGACAGAATAAACTGTCAAAGCACGTCATAATCCTCAAAAGGTTAATCTGTATATACTTCCTTTAGTACAAGCCCCAACAGCCTAGAAACTGTTGTAACTGAAGGACTGTGTGATATGCACTGTTACATATACATTGTCTAAAACTCTTGAACATTATCCTCTATAACTCACAAACAATTAGAGTAATCTAGGTAATATTTCTACCATTTGGGAGGCGTCAGCTTGGGAATAGGCGTGGAAATGTACAGCACATTAAATTTTGCTCTAGCCCTTTTTGAGTTTCAGAGATTAGGGTTCACGATGTCTGGCCTACCTATTTCGAACAGGGTATAGTGAGTGTAATGTGCTTATGTGTTACCATGTACTATTATTGTTTTCTATGTGGATGAGGGAGACAAATGGCAAAACTGCCTAATACGAGTGCCTCCGCCAGAAATGAAAGAGTGAGAGGGCCAAAATCAAGGAGTTTTTGAGCCAAAATACCTGGACACACGGAGTTTGCAGTAATTTAAGTCATAGGATGAGAAAAGGATGGATTCAGGGAGAGAGTCTTAGAGCTCAGCTGTTGAATAGAACAGACAAATTGGGAATATCGTTTCACTCTTGGGTTGGAGAGTTGCACAGAGTAGGGGTGGGATTGTCTTGCAAGACATGTACTACGTACTCTACGTAGAGGAGGTGGTATAGATTTAGAGAGCTCTGAGGAACACTGATTATTGTAATAGCGGTAGAATAGCAAGAGATGCAACATTGCGGCGAAGAGAGAGATATTGCAAGAACTCACAGAGGAGTATTCCTCATATTTCAACAATACAAAAATCAAACCTTCATCTTTTCTCAGTATTCTCGGTCTCTTTTTTCTTCTGATCTCTCTTAGAAAAACCTTATTACCACTCTTGCTAACGCAGCTTTCCAGAAGTTGGGTGTGCTTAACTGCCTCAGGGGGTTCTTTACCCCTGCACAGCTTCTTGCTCTATACAGGGGCACAGTGCGTCCATGTATTGAATATTGTTTGCATGTGTTGGAAGAATCCCCTCACACAACACTTATGGAAAAAAATAAAACAAATAAAATCGATCGTCTCATCAACTCACGTCCATTCACCGATTTTCTGCAATATCTCTCTCTTCGCCGCAATGTTGCTTCTCTCGCGCTATTCTATCGCTATTACAATAATTAGTGCTCCTCAGAGTTATCTCAGTGTATACCACCTCCTCTATGTAGGGTACGTAGTACCCATCTTGCAACACAATCTCACCCCTACTTTGTGAACTCTCCAACTCAAGAGTGAAACGATACTCCTAATCTTTCTTCTAATGAACAGCTGAGCTCTGGAACTCACTCCCTGAATCCATCTTTCCCTCATCCTATGATTTAAATTGCTTCAAACTCCGTGTGTCCAGACATTTTGGCTTGAACAATCATTGATATTAGCCCTGTCACTCTGTCAACTCTAGGGGAGGCACTCGTCACAGGCAGCGTTTTATTTTGTCTCCCTCATCCACTTAGAAAAACAAAATCAACAAAGTAACTTTTGAACTCTCTCCTTCAATTAAGCTTTCCTTCATCCTATTACTTAGATTGCTTTAAACTTCGTGTGTCCAGCCATTTTGACCCAAACTTCCCTTGAATTTGTCTCTCTGTCAACCTTTTGGCTTTGAAGGAGACACTCGTTACAGGCAGCCTGCCTTTTGTCTCCTTCATACACATAGAAAACATAAACATGTTATGTAAGTAAGGTATAGTAGCCCTAATTCATGATAAGACGTTGGGTCAGTTATATGATCAGGTAAGGTATAGCAACTCTTACTTATGATAGATAAGGATCTGGGTTGTCTGTAAGTTCAGGTAAGGTATAATAGCTCTGACTCATGATAAGTAGCCTTTGGAGCAACTATACAATCAGCAGAGCTATATTGATTGATAGTTAGAAAACATGGTACTGCAACAACAAGGTCAAATAGTACTGTATGAGCATGTGAGGAGGTTGACTATAATAAGAAAACAAGACTGTCGTGGAAAACAAACACAAATATGATAATCTGGGGGAAGTATTGAAAATCGGCAACATCAGACTGACATATTCAATCTCAGGGATGCACATCAGCCAATGTAAGTAGCGGGGTACCCCAGGGATCGGTACTAGGACCAATTCTCTTTCTAATTTACATCAACGACATAGATGAGGGTCTCACCTGTACAATCTCAAAATTTGCTGACGATACAAAAATTGCAAATAGCGTACTCTCAAAAGAACAAGTTGACGATATGCAACACAATCTAGATAAATTGTCATGTTGGGCCCAAATTTGGCAAATGAGTTTCAATGCGGATAAATGTAAAGTACTACATATCGGATACCTAAATGAGAAAGCAAACTATTCGATGAATGGCACTCAGCTTAAGAATGTAAACAGAGAAACCGATCTGGGAGTAACAATACCGAGTAACCTAAAACCGAGTCAACAATGTTCAGAAGTTGTTAAGAAGGCAAACAAAATAATTGGCTTTATAGGCAGGTCATTTGAGCATAAATCCAAAGAAGTTATCCTAACCCTTTACAATTCCTTAGTCCGCCCTCTTCTGGAATACTGCGTTCAATCCTGGTGCCCTTATTACCAAAAAGATATAAACAAGCTAGAACGAGTTCAACGTAGAGTTACCAAAATGATACCTAGCCTAAAGAACAAACCATACGAAGAGCGTCTTAGAGAATTAAATCTATTTCCTTTAACCCAGCGCAGATTAAGAGGTGACTTAATTCAAGTGTTCAAAATCATCAAAGGCATCGACAATATGAACTGTAGTAAGTACTTCACTATCGACCAATCTAATTACACGCGGGGAAACGGTTGCAAAATTATTGGTAAATCTTTTAACTCCCACGAATCTAAGAATTTCTTCTTCAATCGAGTTGTCAACTTGTGGAATGGGCTTCCCCGAAACGTTGTAGACTGCATCACCGTTGATTCATTTAAACTCCGCCTAGACAAATATCTCGCATCAAACCCGCGACTGACTGCGTTTGTAAATTAATAACTTTATTTTATCCCCCCCTCAGTTACTAACCCATCTGTCCCCTACTAACTTCCTAATCCTGCCACAGACATTAGTTCCAGGGCAGTAATTCCCTTTCCAATGTTCCCTTACCAACTCTAAACCACTGTTTGGACACTTGATCCTCAGTGTTTTGGAGGACAAGCAACCTAGAAGGGTCACTAGATCTGTTGTTGCTTGATTTCCTTTGTACTCTACCAACAAGCTGGGAATCGGGAACGATCGAAAAGCCTCAGTTGCAAGATGAAGATGGACAACATCTAGAATCTTAAGCCTGGACCCAGTGGCAGATTAGTAGATTAGTAAACTTCACAGCCATACGACAGTTTGGAGGTGACAAATATTGGATCTGGGTAAACCCCCCTTATTTAACAAATGCGCATAGCCATGGTGTTAGATGGGAAAAACCGAAAGCCCTTGGAATCAGCTCAGGCAGAAACCCTGTCTATGGCAAGCTGTAAGCACCTCTCTGTAGCAGACATGCAGGAACCAGGTAACCAGATAGCCAAGTCATCCACATAAAGGGATAAGGACACCCCAGCAGGCGCAGTGTCTTAAGTACCATTTATGGCTACTGCACACAAGGACAGACTTAGAACATATCCCTGTGGGATGCCCTCCTCCTGCTCAACAGGTGCAGAGTGGGTAGAGCATACATTGACCCTAAACATATGATCAGTCAAGTAGTTTCCAAGCAACACTGAAAGGCGACCACATAATCAAAGTACATGAAGTTGTCGGAAGATGCCATGACGCCAGGCTATGCTATAAGCCTTCTCTTGGTCAAAAATCAGCCACAAGATGTTGTTCAAAAGAAAAGCATCATAAAACGAGAATGTATGATGTATGCATAATATGCAGTATACAAAGTTATTCAATAACCGGACCCTTTTGGAATACTACATGCAGTTTTGGACACCAACTTACAGAGTACACTTAGAACAAGAACAATGTATTCAGTGAGACCTTCACATAGTTCTTTTCATTAAAGTTTAACCCATTCAGTACCAGCAACGGCAGAGAGCCGTCAGTAGATAAATCACTCCTTAGTCCCAGCGACGGCTGCCATCCGTCAGTAATATACGATCCTTGTAACTGCCAGTATCAGGCAGTACCTGGTACCACGATGTTTGAGCACTGCTCTAAGACCTTGGCAACATTTCTCAGCTTATATCCAAGCCTCCACATGCTGAGAGAGGCAGTATTCCTCCATCTTTTGAGGTGGGAGGTTGTTATATCTTGTCTTAGAAGCCAGTTTGGCTAATCCTGGGAGAAATGTATTTGATAACATTAAAACCAACAGTTAAAAGTTATATTAAAACCATGAGTGTCAATAAATCATGTAAATAAACATATAACAGTATTTTTTCCACATCTAATTCTTTAAGTGGTACGACATTCTGCCTGGGGTATCCAGTATATTTTGTGAGAAAGTTTGAATACTCGAGAACAGCTTATATTGTGCATAGACAGACAATGAAATTTCACTTCTAAAATATATAATAACCCATAGGGACTCCCATTTAAGAACGGAAGATGGAAAGGCAAGTGATAATGGACAAAGTGGATATAAAAACAGAAGAAATGCACTCCCTCTCATATCCTGACAAAGACTAACTTGCTCGCTGAACACTGCCCCGGCTCCACGGGACCAGAGCATCCCGGCCCTGGGAGTGCAATATGCTAGATAGTGCATGTAAATTAAATACTCTCATTATTCTATAAATAAATTGAAAACAAACCTTACTTATAATTATTTAAACTACAACATTAATCATATTTAGAGGGCATAAAGGGGCCTTCACACAGTCAGGAGTGTGAGCTAGTGGGAGTCTAACAGGAGTCACTAGAGTCACTAGGAGTCATCGATTTTCACCGCGAGCGAGTGGGAGTCTAACAGAAGTCGCTAGAGTCACTAGGACTCATCGATTTTCACTGCGAATAGGCCCGCGAGTCCGAATTGTCCCCTACTCCTACTGACTCTAGCTCGCACTCCTGACTGTGTGATGTACCCTTAAATAGGTAAATTTTGTCAGTAGGCCAATTATTGGGAATATCCAGAGATCTATAGTTTGAAATTAAGAACAGACCAAGCTCTGAGTGGTTAGTGGAGAGTTGCCAGTGCGGACTTTTGCCCGAACGTTGAAACAATTAGTCGTCACTTCTTAGCAAGATTGTACCTACCTTTGGTATATCTCATTTTACTTGAGAAAATTAACAGCCCCGTTAGGAGCCGTTGCTGTCAGTTGCTGTTTGTGTTCCTATGTGTTTTTATGTATATCTTAAAGGCTCAGTGGTATCAAGTACCTATATGTATTTCCTATCTTTCATCTATCACGTATACGGTATGATAAGAAATTTACTAAAATAATTGGCACTTTCCGTTCAATAGATACTTAAGTTATATTGGGTCAAGGGGGTAGTGCTTGTCTTTTGGTCAATGTATTTATATGTTAATATATTTTTCAGTTCCCTCGCTAGACCTCCATCAAGCGTAAAGAAAACATTCCCAAGAATCCCTTTCAAGATATATTTGTAGATTTTTTTTGGGCCGAAGGCCGGTTCATTCTAAAATGACAAACTCGCTATCTCACGCCATGAACAAAAATTACCCCTAAATGGAACAAAAGATCCTAATATTGACAAACAATAGGGCGAAAGGTCTCAAAATCGTCAAACTAATGAAACAAACATCTTAAAATCTCAAAACTAATATGATAAACATGAGGGAGAAGAGTAACTACCTTCCCTAAACTATTGTATTACTGCCAATGAGAATGAGAGATCCATCAATTATGTCACAAGTTAGAATTCATATAAACTGGTGTAATTATTAAACTAAAACAATGCACAAAACAATTATTTGTAAAAGTGTTGACGGAAAAACGTTTCCTTACCTGAGAGCATCACCACTGTTCCAACAGTGGCTCTGAAACAATCTGCAGTGGAGGTGCCAAACATCAACTTAACAAAGACAGTAGTAGGAGATATGGTGGCAGCAATGAATCAGGAGAAGCTGTGGCTTGAAATGGCCCTCAAACTGCTTTAAAAGGAAGAGCTACAAAAGGGAGATAGTCTGGCATGGTCAGCCTACCATGCTTCTCATCAGGATGATTCCCCCCCCCCCCCCCGCCCCCCCCCCAAAAAAAAACCAAAAAACAAAAACGGATCTTTCACAACTTCTACTTGTCTTCTATGATAAAGCAGCTTCAGCAGTTATGATAAAGCATGGCATGAACGTTGTTCGACAGTCAACAAAGTTAGTCAGTCCCACACAGATCCCAGTTATTGCAATGGATGCTCCAGTGTTTGCACTGGCAAAGTATATACAATGGAAGTGGCCAGAGACCCATGGGGAAGACAAGTTTGTGGTCATGTTCGGTGGCCTCCACATAGAGCTAGCTGTGTGGAAAACTGTTGGTGACTATCTGGCAGGTTCTGCATGGACAAATGCTCTGACACAGGTAAGGCTAGCCACATCAGGAACAGCAGAGTCTTTCATCAATTGCTCACGCATCACCAGGACGAGACATGCACACTAAGTCTGTGCTGTTGCTCTGAAGAAGCTTCAGAAGGAAGTGTTTCTTGAAACACATATCCCAGCAAGTATTGAAGCAGAAGAGGCTTGGAGACACAAGATGATACAAAAGAGCCCAACGTTTCAGTACTGGGATACCATCCTAAACCTTGAACTCATCGGTCTCCTTGTCAGAGCTCATCGAGAGGCTTACTTTGGTTTGTATGTGAAGTCACTGGAAACCCTGTCACTGTGGTTCTTTGCCTTAGACCACCAGAATTATGCCCGCTGGATGCCTGTTCACATACGTGTTACGACTGAGGTTTAAATATATCAGGGCTCTTATTCATTGGACTAGTAATGGCATAAATGCTACAACGGAAAGCGCTAGATCCAACCTCTGATGTATATTCCCAGTGAACAAAGAACACAAATACTCTCCAGAGTTCTATATGCAATAATAGGTTATCAAACTCTCAATAAATGTGTGTCTACTCTAGGCTTAATGTTATGTGAAAACAGCCTATTACTACCTATAACCGAAGGGGCTTGGTGATGGTATGCAAAGTAAGGTGGTAAGAGACGTTACAGCTTACGTTACTTTAATCAATAAATGTCAGGCACTCCTGCATGAAAGAAAGTGCACTAAAGTCCTTCAACACCAACAAGGAATCTTCTTTAAATGTTAGATGCTATCAAGATGCTCGAATCGGAAATGGAACCCAAAAAGGCAGGCAGCGGAACAATGCTCGTGCAGGCTATGCACACAAAAGGCAGGAGATATAATGCAGTCGGAGCCAAGAATATCCTAAACGCTACAACAATAATAATACTCGCCACAACAATGCAGTATTCCTATCAACAAAAAGAGCCTAAGTCGTTTGTGTCTCAATACATCAAACTAGACTGCGAAATGCTTGTGTAATCATAAACAGGTATGCATAAAAAGAGTAATTGGTTTAATATACTTAATATCTACTATGACTGATAAAGTCTAGCTAGAGTCAATGATACGAGATACTGGTGCGCATGGCGTACCTCAAAGACAAGCAACCGAGCCTAGAACAGTGCAGAATGGTATAGGCAAAAAGCCCTCATTCGTGCATGCTCTACTCTCAATGGCACACAGACTAGAATTTACCCAATCAACTCCAGTTCTCAGGTATGTCGTGCAGCTTTTAACTAAAGCCAGCACTCATCGGAAACAATACCTTATAGTATCAGACTCCTAGTCTAGCATTATCTAATCCAGCAGAACACTAATAATTATAGGAAGCGGTACTGAACAATATGAATGCCAACCAATGCTTCGTGATCAACTTATCTTAACAACTAACATACATGGGTTATATAAGACCTTAACGCACAATACAACTGGCCAGCATTAAGCTGATTATGCAGAGTTAACCAGAGGGGGTATAATATTAATAAAAGGTGATGAAAGATATGGAAAATGAGAGAGATAGGCAGAGGAAAAGGTTCTCAGGTGCAGGAAGGGGGACAGATATCAAAGGGATAAGAGGGATGCATTCTAGAAACCAGATCTGAAGGTGAGAGTGGCCAGAGAGCAGTATATATACTAGCACTAGTTCGAACCACGTAGAAAAAGCGGTAACAAGTCCTCTAGCCAATGCTAAAGAAGCTAGCCAAACATGACGTCACCAAGCATGGTAAAAAACTCCTTCAACGAATCCCCACGAGGCCAGCCAGCTATGACGTCATCGAGTATAGCAAAACACTGTGCGCCTCCCCACACTCTGTTCTACTCTCTCTCTCTCTCTCTCTCTCTCTCAAATCCTATCATTACTACTTAATGATAAAACATATACTTTGCAATTAAATATATAAAGCCTTGACATGGGTGAAAACAAAGAGCCTTTCTGGACTGCCCATGACACGAGCTTTTATATGAAATAAAGCACACAACAATACACCAACTGTAGCCACATCCACTGCCCTGGCGATCCTAGTGAGTCACTGTAGGACAAGCCATGCAGTTCTAACGGAGTGGTTAACGTAACATACGTGACATGGAGAAACTACTGTCTTCTATCATGGAAGAATTTGTGAACCACGGATACTGGGTGATCCGCAAGACAGTAAACAAGCTCTCGGCCATTCCTATCAACCAGACTCCTGAACAGAACAATGAATTGGTGAAGGGTTCTGGTGGGGTATTTGGACTCACGGAAAACATCTGCCTTCATGAAATGTATTTACTAGACATTACTCGCAATCGATAGCATGCTGTCGAGGAGGTGATATTAAAAAAATTAAATATAGTTTCCATATAACAAAAAGGATTTCCAAATGATCAGGCATTGTGCCCTTCCTAGCTCTCGGAGAACTGAGTGTTAGTATCCCGTTGTCTCCCTTACAGAAACTGTTAAGCTAGGCTTTATATTTTTTATCCTAAAACTCTTAGGTATTCACACTCTAGGTTTAACTATATCTTTACATAATACCCTAGAAATTGCTATGTTATTTCTGGCTAATTGGCCAGTGCCATATTAACAATAGAAAGCTATCTCTCAACACATCATAGTTTTATTCCATTAATTGTCTAATCATATTTCTCTTTGGTTGTCCTATAAGGACACATATATTTTATTATTGGGACACAAGACCTCTGTCATATCTTTCTCTTCCTCTCTTAATTCTGTTCGGGCCCATATAAAGGTCCTTTGATATAGTATTGTGTTTTGTTGCTTTTCTTTTTATACCACCTCATGGCTGGCCAATATATCTGATCCATTCACTCTGTACCATCGACCACCTGGTTACAGTTCTGCACTGCTTGGCTAATGGTATGCAGGCAGGCGATGTGTCGACAGGCACCAGGATACTGCAGGTAGATTTGTGCTGAGGGTGAGCGGTGTAGCCGGTCTTTGCTCGCCTTGTATTCAGTCTTGGTTTAGTGCTGGAGGTCAGGAAATGTCTCTGATTTTATCCCCCCATGGTTTTTGGGAAGGATAAGCGGCAAAGTTGGGCTAAGAGAGGGCCAGTGTTGCCCAGGTAGGTGCCTGTGTCCGTCTGACTCAACTGGAATGAATGAATTAATGAATATAGAAAAAGTGGGTGTAAGTGAAAGAAGGTAAGTTTTTATTGGTGTAGTAATAGAGAAAGTGTTAAAGTAGGAGGATAAAGAGTGTCGGTGCTTGACCCAACGTGCGTGAGTTGTACAATTTGGGTTGCTGGAATGGAGGAGGGTTGTGACTCAGTCGATATTATTGAGAGTAAATTTTGGGAGAGCTTCAGTATGGCATGCCAAGAAAGGGTGGAGACTAAATTTTGGGTGGTAAAGGCATAAGGAGTATTAATTTAGGGTGGTCAAATGTTGCAAAAACAAGTGGCAATGTTGGATGGAAATGGTCTAAAAGGTGGCCTGGCAATTCTGGATGGTAAGGGTCTAAAGGGGGGCAGCAAGGCATAGATGTCAACTGCCGTGAAGCATGAAGCATGAATGAATATGGAAAAGGTGGGTGAAAGTGAAAGAAGGAGAGTTATTATTGGTGTAGTAGTAGAGAAAGTGTTAACGTAGGAGGATAAAGATTGTCGGGGCTTGACCCAACGTGCGTGAGTTTTTCAATTTGGGTTGGTAGAGGGTTGTGACATTATTGTTGATATTATTGAGAGCATTTTTTTGGAAAGCTTCAGGATGGCACGCATGGAAGGACTAAATTTTGGGTGGTAAAGGCAAAATGAGTATTAATTTAGGGTGTGTGACGCTTCTGCATAGTAGCCACGTGCGGGCATGCGCGCGCGTCGGCTGCCCAGCCGTTTAGAAACCAGCTGGCGGCAGCCGGCTGGCCGGCTTTTCCTTAGTATATATCCTACGACAATGTAACTAATGTCTGGGATATTCTTATGTTGTTTCACAGCTTGTAGCTGCCCTTATTCTTAACCAACGCATCTTAGTATATTTTATTCTCGATAGTTGATTGTTTCATTATAATATATAAGTTGTAAGTTTAGTGAGAGTGGGAGGAGACGAGCGGGAGAGAGAGACCGGCTGGGGGACGTTGCTTCGCGCGGAGAGTCTAGCTTGGGACGAGCCTGATGTGCCACATGCATTTGTTCGCAACGTTAGGCTTAGTTTAGACTCACGCACGGGGTAGACGATTTTGACCCGGCAACTGTGTTGAGTGTTGCCAACCCTGGGATGTATTCTGCATGCCTAGGGCGGGGTTCAGACAGATTCAAGACTCAGAGCTCACCTCACTGTCGTACCCTTCGGACCCCCCTTGATATCTATCCCTCTCAACCCCACTTAGAAACTTTCTCTCTTACTTTGTATACCTTCCTTCCACTACTTCACCAATCTATTTAATTATCCCATCCCCTTGATAGACCTTATATCTATTATTGTATTAACGACGAGCTCTCAGATAATTAGATAGGATTTCGGGCCTTATGCAGAGATTTAATTGTTAATGAGACCTAGGAAGCTTTTTTGTTGTCTCATATTTGGTGGTTTCATGCTTGCTAGTGTGTTCTTGTGTCAGGTTAGCAGGGGCTAGACCGGAGGGGAGGCTTTTTGCGATCCTTTAAGTAAAGTCTGCTGGTGCGAGTCCTGTGGACCTGCACGACTTTACTAGGATACCCGTGGGAGTCTGGGGGGCATTTTCTTGTCTGTGTCCCTGTGTGTCTAGCGTTGTGTTGTGTGAGGGCCCTTGCCTAGTCCACTCAGCACTGCGCTAGCACGTCTTGCTTTTGTTTTAGGGTCGCCAGGAGAGAGTCAGATACTTGCGATCTGAGTCTCTCAAGAGAGCACCCTTTCAATTAGAGTAATTTGGCGCACAGACCTGGGAACGTCCCTAGGCTAGAGCAGGTGGCTCAGCCCGGGTATCCGAAGCCTATATCCTTCCGGCTAGACCTCTGCCGCCTGGCAGATTAACAGCTAGGGGTTTATCATCTCTGTATGCTTGTTATTGTGCCACAGTTTACCGTTTTTGTGAGCATTGTGAGTCAGGGTGTGGCTTAGAGACTCTGTCCGAGCAGGCTTGCCTGACTAAGAGTGAGAAGCACACCTGTATGTGGTTATGTTGCGAGTTGCTGCCTTTATTTAATTATACCTATGCCATTATACACTGTATGGCCTATCACTAGTATTTATTCCTGCTTATGAGTTAAGAGTTCTCTAAATCCGTAACATACTTTCTTTGCTAAGCATCAGATCCTACAGTAGCCGCATGCAGGTTAGAACCCCGCATCTTGTCTACCGGTACGATGTTTTGAGGACTATTTGCTTTCACCTTCTTTCACGCAGGGGTGATTAGTTGTATTAATTAACGTAACGTTAAAATGTACTTTCTTCTAGTTTGTTATTAAATTGTTTCTGCAATTTAATTCCGTTATCTATCTTTTCATTGAAGCTTTAAGTCAACTTAATTGTGTGATCTTTTATATGGCCTGCTTGACTATCAGCAGTCTATAGTGCGTGCACCCTGTAACCGAGTCATAGGATACCTTGTTGTCCAGGCAGGACTCTTGACGGTTTAGGGTGGTTTGTTGCCTGGGTTTATAGATAAGGGTTGGATCTAGCATTTTCCGTTGTTGCTTGTTGCCGCATACCTAGTCCAATAGAAAGAGCCCAGTGTTTATATATCCCAGGACGTAACAAATGGCGACCTTGCATAGGATTTACTGAACAGAGGAATATAGTGGTCATTTGTTTTAAGATTCCTTATGATTAGAGGAATACAGTGGAGCAACCAATATAACACATTAAAGACTTTAAATAACATTAGTATATACTTACTTGCATAGGAGATAAGGCACATTCTATAACCGTGATAATTACTGCAGTATACAAACATGTCTAATACATCAGAACACAGTGATGGGTCAGGTCACGATACGGGCTCGGAGGGAGAAAGACCTGTGGAGTGGCTAGTCGATAGCGAGGAGGGTGCTAGAAGATTTTTAGAGGTGCCCCTTACCGCTGCCAGGGTGTTGAAGCTGAATAAGTATGGCTTAAAGTGTGTGGCAGGTCTTCAGGGTCACCAGGGTTTAAGTGGCATGAGGAAAGATCAGCTGAGGACTTTGATATTGGGTTTAGAAGGGAGAGACCTGGGTGGAGAGGCGACTGGGGGCCCCGGTCCCCAGCCCCCCCTCCACTCTACCCCCATATAAAACGTCAGGGTGCCTGAATTTAGTACATACCCCCAAGTTGATGGTCAATGGCAGCGTGGAATTCAATCACAGGGACCCTCTCCATTAAATGCACCTTCCCCTCCTCAAGGGTTGACTCCAGATTTGTTGTTTCGGCTTGAGATGGCCAAGGTTGAGGTTGCTAGAGCTCAGGTTGAGGCTACCGAAAGACAGGCTAGAGCTCAGGTTGAGGCTACCGAAAGACAGGCTAGAGCTCAGGTTGAGGCTGCCGAGAGGCAGGCTAGTGTGCAGGCTGAGGCTGCTAGAGCTCAGGCTGAGGCTGCAGAGAGAACAGCTATACGAGAGGCTGAACTGCAGGCAGAGTCTACTAGGTATCGGGCTGACAGGGAGCTGGAGAGATCTCGAGTGGAGGTAACAGGGCGAAATATTGGGGGAGGTAACAGACATCGGGACCAATCATTGTCGCACCTGCTTAAACTAGTTCCTGTGTTCGATGAATCATGTGTGACTGAGTTTTGTATGCGATTTGAGAAGAAGTGTCAGGAACACCAGTGGCCTCAGGAAAAGTGGGCAGCATTAGTTTCATCAAGACTCCTAGGAAAGGGGCTAAAAGCGTATGATGCACTACCTTTAGAGTCCTGTGTAGTTTATGATGAGCTAAAGAAGGTTGTGCTACGGGCCTATGAGTTACAACCAGAAACTTACCGCTTGAAGTTTCGGGGTGTTACTAAGGGCAAGGATAGTAGCTTCCTAGAACACGCCCGGGACTTGTCTGATGCACTACGACATTGGCTGCGTTCTGAGAGGGCAGCTACTTTTGAGGAGTTGAGTGAGCTGGTTCTCTTGGAGCAGTTCTTTAAGTGCACAGGCGGGGACTTAACATTAAATATAAAGGAAAAAAATCCTAGAACTCTCCAGGAGGCAGCAGAAATGGCTGACCTCCGACTGTCATTAATTCGAGGGTGCGGAGCAGCAGCTAGGAGTGAGTCGGGTGCAAAGGATCGTACCCCTCCCCCTCCCAAGAATTTTGATACACATAAATACACAAAACCATCTAGCACTGACAATAAAACTGAACATAAACCAAATACCGTCCCGTATAAGTAGTCTAATGGTACCTCCCACTCCCAAGGGAAACCAAAGAGTAAAGAGTGCTTTGCATGTCGCAAGGAGGGTCACTTTGCAAATGCTTGTCCGAACAAGCCACCAAACAAGGTTGTGTCATTGGCCCGCAGCATAGGGGTGTCACCTATATCTTCTGAGTTTGCCAAGGGTAGTTCGTCAGAGGTTGGGACACAGCCTGCGTTCACGAGTCCGGAAGGCTCGAACCCTGTCCGCGACATCTTTGGGGGTCATAGAGGGCATAGTTTTGTGAGGTGGGCTGGCGAAAGGCGAGGAGTTAAGCTATTGCGTGATACTGGGGCTTCTCAGACCTTGTTAAAGAACTTTACTGGTAGGCCGATTAACGCTGCTCGGGTGGTGGTAGTTCAGGGGATCAATGCTACAAAGTCCTACCCGCTGGTGCGGATGGAGCTGGAGGTGGGTGGTGTGGCGAAGGAGCTGGATGTAGGAATTGTAGAGAACTTGCCTGTTGGGGGCGTCGACCTCCTCCTCGGCAACGACTTTGCGGTGCCTGCTTCTAAGGTTTCACCCTTGGTCATTGCCGAGAAGGCGGCCGACGTTAGTAGGGAGGAACAGGAGTGGGTTGAGAAGTGTAGCGTACAAACTATGGCGTGTGTTGTGATGCGTTCTCAGACATCCGGAGCCTTGCAGCCACCACCTCAGTCTATCAAACCGCGGAGGAAAGGTCACAAGAAAACGGGAAGTGTTGGTCAATTGGAGAGTTTTGAGCCGGCAGTGTTTCTTGGTGACTCATTATTGGCACCTATGTTAGAGTCTGGAGAGGCCCCGGGGCCTGTTACCGCTAGTGCAGGTGCAGGGCAGGAAGAGTCTCTGCGACAGCATCGTTATGCGCAGCGTGAGGAAAGGATGGCTCAGCGGGACATTGGAGGTGGAAATAAATTATTTAAGATGAACTTGGATAATCTTGCACCTGCTGATAAGGTGCTGACCTGCTCCCAAGGGAAACCAAAGAGTAAAGAGTGCTTTGCATGTCACAAGGAGGGTCACTTTGCAAATGCTTGTCCGAACAAGCCACCAAACAAGGTTGTGTCATTGGCCCGCAGCATAGGGGTGTCGCCTATATCTTCTGAGTTTGCCAAGGGTAGTTCGTCAGAGGTTGGGACACAGCCTGTGTTCAAGAGTCCGGAAGGCTCGAACCCTGTCCGCGACGTCTTTGGGGGTCATAGAGGGCATGGTTTTGTGAGGTGGGCTGGCAAAAGGCGAGGAGTTAAGCTATTGCGTGATACTGGGGCTTCTCAGACCTTGTTAAAGAACTTTACTGGTAGGCCGATTAATGCTGCTCGGGTGGTGGTAGTTCAGGGAATCAATGCTACGAAGTCCTACCCGCTGGTGCGGATGGAGCTGGAGGTGGGTGGTGTGGCGAAGGAGCTGGATGTAGGAATTGTAGAGAACAACACGCCAAACTATGGCGTGTGTTGTGACGTGTTCTCAGACATCCGGAGCCTTGCAGCCACCACCTCAGTCTATCAAACCACGGAGGAAAGGTCACAAGAAAACGGGAAGTGTTGGTCAATTGGAGAGTTTTCAGCCGGCAGGGTTTCTTGGTGACTCATTATTGGCACCTATGTTAGAGTCTGGAGAGGCCCCGGGGCCTGTCACCGCTAGTGCAGGTGCAGGGCAGGAAGAGACTCTGCGACAGCATCGTCATGCGCAGCGTGAGGAAAGGATGGCTCAGCGGGACATTGGAGGTGGAAATAAATTATTTAAGATGAACTTGGATAATCTCGCACCTGCTGATAAGGTGCTGACCTGCTCCCAAGGGAAACCAAAGAGTAAAGAGTGCTTTGCATGTCACAAGGAGGGTCACTTTGCAAATGCTTGTCCGAACAAGCCACCAAACAATGTTGTGTCATTGGCCCGCAGCATAGGGGTGTCGCCTATATCTTCTGAGTTTGCCAAGGGTAGTTCGTCAGAGGATGGGACACAGCCTGTGTTCAAGAGTCCGGAAGGCTCGAACCCTGTCCGCGACGTCTGTGGGGGTCATAGAGGGCATGGTTTTGTGAGGTGGGCTGGCGAAAGGCGAGGAGTTAAGCTATTGCGTGATACTGGGGCTTCTCAGACCTTGTTAAAGAACTTTACTGGTAGGCCGATTAACGCTGCTCGGGTGGTGGTAGTTCAGGGGATCAATGCTACGAAGTCCTACCCGCTGGTGCGGATGGAGCTGGAGGTGGGTGGTGTGGCGAAGGAGCTGGATGTAGGAATTGTAGAGAACTTGCCTGTTGGGGGCGTCGACCTCCTCCTCGGCAACGACTTTGCGGTGCCTGCTTCTAAGGTTTCACCCTTGGTCGTTGCCGAGAAGGCGGCCGACGTTAGTAGGGAGGAACAGGAGTGGGTTGAGAAGTGTAGCGTACAAACTATGGCGTGTGTTGTGACGCGTTCTCAGACATCCGGAGCCTTGCAGCCACCACCTCAGTCTATCAAACCGCGGAGGAAAGGTCACAAGAAAACGGGAAGTGTTGGTCAATTGGAGAGTTTTGAGCCGGCAGTGTTTCTTGGTGACTCATTATTGGCACCTATGTTAGAGTCTGGAGAGGCCCCGGGGCCTGTCACCGCTAGTGCAGGTGCAGGGCAGGAAGAGTCTCTGCGACAGCATCGTTATGCGCAGCGTGAGGAAAGGATGGCTCAGCGGGACATTGGAGATGGAAATAAATTATTTAAGATGAACTTGGATAATCTCGCACCTGCTGATATATGTTCCTTGCAGCTGGAAGATCCTGAAGTCAGGGCGTGTGGTAATGGTGCTATCGAACTGGAGAGCGATGGGGATGCGCAGCCTGGTGATTTTTTCTTGTCCGAGGGGATCTTGTATCGGAGACATCAGGATCCCAAGAAAAAGTGGGATGGCAGGTCAGGATTAGTGGACCAGTTAGTAGTACCGAGGGTGTGCCGTGAGAGCTTATTGAGATTAGCTCATGATGTGCCTTTGGCAGGGCACCTGGGGGCACGTAAGACGGAGGCAGCTCTGAGCAAGCTTTTCTGGTGGCCTGGGTTAAAGGCGAGTGTCGTGTCATGGGTGTCACAGTTTCACACTTGTCAAGTTGTTGGGAAACCCAATCAGGTCATCCCGAGAGCCCCGTTACAACCCATCCCTGTCATTGGGCCGCCCTTCAGCAAAGTATTTATCGATATGGTTGGCCCATTGCCCCTCACTAGTGCCGGCAATAAATTTTTACTAACTGTAATGGATGTAGCAACACGGTATCCAGATGCTTACCCCATGCGTAACGGGATGGCTAAGACTGTTGTCAAAAACCTGCTTGTCTATTTCTCTCGTTATGGCTACCCTCAGGAGATCCAGTCTGATCAGGGATCCAATTTTACTTCTGCTCTGTTTAAGCAGACCACGCAGCAACATGGGATAGTGTCTGTGGTGTCATCTGCCTACCATCCCGAGAGTCAGGGAGTTTTGGAAAGGTGGCACTCGACTCTCAAGAGTATGTTGCGGTGTTATTGCATGGAAAATGGGAAGGACTGGGATCTAGGTCTCCCATACGTTTTATTTGCTGCGAGAGAAGTACCTGGGGAGAGCTTGGGATTTAGCCCGAACGAGTTGGTTTTTGGACACAGGGTCAGGGGGCCCCTCCACATAGTCAAGGAGATCTGGGAGGGAGTCACAAAGCCATGCTCGCTTCTAAAGTATGTAGTTGAAAGCCGTGAGAGAATGCTAAAGAGCTTGGAGGTAGCAGGTCGGAACCTTAAGAGTTCACAAGCTCAGATGAAGGACAGATACGACCAGAAGGTGAAGCTGAGGGAGTTTGAAGTAGATCAGGAGGTACTGATACTACTGCCTCTGGTGGGACACCCCTTGTCTGCCAAGTATTCTGGTCCGTATCGGGTTGTAAGGAAGGTTTCTGATCTCGACTATTTAGTAGCTACTCCTGATCGTAAGAAAAAGAACCAACTTTGCCATGTAAATCTGATGAAAGAGTATGTGAGGCGCCCCTCCGAGCCTCTCACTGTCCCGGTGTTGATCTGCAGCGATCGTGGTGGAGAAGGAGGAAGGGACAGTCAAGCTGCGGGGGAGGATAATTGGGATTGTCATGTTTCCGCGGATCAGTGGGCGGGGAATTCTAGACAAGTGGCTCACGAGTTGATATTGCACCTGCCTGAGCAACAGCGTGTAGCTGTGCAGCACTTGTTTGATTCAAACCCAGCTGTTTTCGCGGAGCATCCTGGCCTCACTACTCAAGCGGTGCACGATGTCGATATTGGGGACCACCCGCCCTTTAAATCAGTGCCATACCGTGTTCCCCCTATTAAATTACCAGCACTTAGGGAAGAGCTGGATTATATGCTGAAACGGGGGCTGATTTCTGAGGGTGCAGTAAGGTGGACTTCCCCAGTCACACTGCAGCCCAAACCAGATGGCAAGGTGCGGTTTTGTATAGATTTCCACAGGTTGAATGGTTTAACCCCCACAAATGCCTACCCTCTCCCTCGCGTGGACGACAGTGTGGATAAGATAGGAAAAGCCAAGTTCCTCACTAAGATAGACCTTGTTAAGGGTTATTGGCAAGTGCCCTTGTCTGAGCGAGCGCGAGAGGTGTGTGGGTTTGTGGTGGACGGTGCCACATATCGTTGCCATGTTATGCCATACGGGCTGAAAAATGCCCCTGCAACGTTTCAGAAATTAATGAACGACATTGTAGCCGACATTCCCAACTGTACGGTGTACCTAGATGATGTCATAATATACGACGATGATTTTAACAGTCACTGTGCTCACATCGGACAGCTTTTTAAGAAACTGAATGAAGCAGGTTTGGTGGTAAACCTGGGTAAGTGCGATTTTGTCAAAGCCACAGTTTTGTACCTGGGGTTCGAGGTGGGGATGGGTCAGGTGTGCCCTCCACAGACAAAGATCAAAGCCATCGATCAGTTTCCCCAGCCTACGACTAAGAAACAAATCATGCGGTTTCTAGGTATGATAGGCTATTATCGTCGCTTCATCAAAGGCTATTCGACTGTACTTGCACCTTTAACTGACTTATTATCTAAGGACAAGAAGTTCCGGTGGTCTCCTGAGTGTGCAGAGGCGTTTTCCTTGGTGAAACACCTGTTATGTACCCACCCCATATTCAGGGCTCCGGACTTCAGCAGACCTTTTCAGCTGGCGACTGATGTCAGTGGCGTAGGGGCTGGGGCTGTCTTGTTACAGACAGATGATGAAGGTATCGAACATCCAGTGAGTTTTTACATTAAAAATTCAATAGTGCACAAAGGAATTACTCTGTAATTGAAAAAGAACTCCTGGCGATATTGCTGGCGCTCAGGCACTTCGATGTATATGTTCCTGCTTTCGGACCAGTCGTAGTGGTTTATACCGATCATCACCCTCTGAAATTCTTGAATCAGTTTAATAACCGGAATATGAGGCTGACCAGGTGGTCACTCATGCTTCTGGAGTATAATCTGGATATACGCCATATTGCCGGTTCTGATAACGTGATAGCGGATTGTCTATCAAGGGTGGATGATGTTGGTTAGACTGCCACAGGATTGAGGGTTGAGTGTGGAGGAAAATAGGCTGTCACTGTAGTTCAGCCAAAAAAAACAAATTAAAAAAAGCAAAAACCTTATAAAAACTCTTTATTTTTTATAACGTGTAGAATTTTGTATAAGATGTTGTAGCAGTATCTAAGTTGAATGTTTTCGCTTATTGTCGCTAAGTTAGTTGAACTTGCTCGGTGGAGCGCAACAGTCTTTATTTTTTTTATATATAGTGCCTTGTGTCGCAACAGTGTGTGGTACTATGAGAAGCTTTCTGTTAGATATGAAGAACTTAGTCAAAGGTCTTATATCTTGGGGGAGGTGTGACGCTTCTGCATAGTAGCCACGTGCGGGCATGCGCGCGCGTCGGCTGCCCAGCCGTTTAGAAACCGGCTGGCGGCAACCGGCCGGCCGGCTTTTCCTTAGTATATATCCTACGACAATGTAACTAATGTCTGGGATATTCTTATGTTGTTTCACAGCTTGTAGCTGCCCTTATTCTTAACCAACGCATCTTAGTATATTTTATTCTCGATAGTTGATTGTTTCATTATAATATATAAGATGTAAGTTTAGTGAGAGTGGGAGGAGACGAGCGGGAGAGAGAGACCGGCTGGGGGACGTTGCTTCTCGCGGAGAGTCTAGCTTGGGACGAGCCTGATGTGCCACATGCATTTGTTCGCAACGTTAGGCTTAGTTTCGACTCACGCACGGGGTAGACGATTTTGACCCGGCAACTGTGTTGAGTGTTGCCAAGCCTGGGATGTATTCTGCATAACTAGGGCGGGGTCCAGACAGATTCAAGACTCAGAGCTCACCTCACTGTCGTACCCTTCGGACCCCTTCGATATCTATCCCTCTCAACCCCACTTAGAAACTTTCTCTCTTACTTTGTATACCTTCCTTCCACTACTTCACCAATCTATTTAATTATCCCATCCCCTTGATAGACCTTATATCTATTATTGTATTAACGACGAGCTCTCAGATAATTAGATACGATTTTAGGCCTTATGCAGAGATTTAATTGTTAATGAGACCTAGGAAGCTTTTTTGTTGTCTCATATTTGGTGGT
Source organism: Paralithodes platypus (assembly GCA_032716605.1). NCBI lineage: Eukaryota > Metazoa > Arthropoda > Malacostraca > Decapoda > Lithodidae > Paralithodes > Paralithodes platypus. The sequence goes on from CM064530.1 coordinate 25,053,701, forward strand.
TTCATGCTTGCTAGTGTGTTCTTGTGTCAGGTTAGCAGGGGCTAGACCGGAGGGGAGGCTTTTTGCGATCCTTTAAGTAAAGTCTGCTGGTGCGAGTCCTGTGGACCCGCACGACTTTACTAGGATACCCGTGGGAGTCTGGGGGGCATTTTCTTGTCTGTGTCCCTGTGTGTCTAGCGTTGTGTTGTGTGAGGGCCCTTGCCTAGTCCACTCAGCACTGCGCTAGCACGTCTTGCTTTTGTTTTAGGGTCGCCAGGAGAGAGTCAGATACTTGCGATCTGAGTCTCTCAAGAGAGCACCCTTTCAATTAGAGTAATTTGGCGCACAGACCTGGGAACGTCCCTAGGCTAGAGCAGGTGGCTCAGCCCGGGTATCCGAAGCCTATATCCTTCCGGCTAGACCTCTGCCGCCTGGCAGATTAACAGCTAGGGGTTTATCATCTCTGTATGCTTGTTATTGTGCCACAGTTTACCGTTTTTGTGAGCATTGTGAGTCAGGGTGTGGCTTAGAGACTCTGTCCGAGCAGGCTTGCCTGACTAAGAGTGAGAAGCACACCTGTATGTGGTTTTGTTGCGAGTTGCTGCCTTTATTTAATTATACCTATGCCATTATACACTGTATGGCCTATCACTAGTATTTATTCCTGCTTATGAGTTAAGAGTTCTCTAAATCCGTAACGTACTTTCTTTGCTAAGCATCAGATCCTACAGTAGCCGCATGCAGTTTAGAATCCCGCATCTTGTCTACCGGTACGATGTTTTGAGGACTGTTTGCTTTCACCTTCTTTCACGCAGGGGTGATTAGTTGTATTAATTAACGTAACATTAAAATGTACTTTCTTCTAGTTTGTTATTAAATTGTTTCTGCAATTTAATTCCGTTATCTATCTTTTCCTTGAAGCTTTAAGTCAACTTAATTGTGTGATCTTTTATATGGCCTGCTTGACTATCAGCAATCTATAGTGCGTGCACCCTGTAACCGAGTCATAGGATACCTTGTTGTCCAGGCAGGACTCTTGACGGTTTAGGGTGGTTTGTTGCCTGGGTTTATAGATAAGGGTTGGATCTAGCGTGTTCCGTTGTTGCTTGTTGCCGCATACCTAGTCCAATAGAAAGAGCCCAGTGTTTATATATCCCAGGACGTAACAGGTGGTAAAAGTTTGCAAAAAAAAGTGGCAATTTTGGATGGAAAATCTGAAAGGTGACCTGGCAATTTTGGATGGTAAGGGTCTAAAGGGGGGCAGCAAGGCATAGCTGTCAACTGCCGAATTGAAGTTGGCTGCACTGTTTTGTGAAGAGCTTAATTTACATTGTGTACTATGTTATTTTTGAGAAATTTTGGCTTGTGGATGAGTAAATAATGGTGAAAATTTTAGTGTGAGTTTGTGGTGTGTCAAAGATATTTAAGTGAATAGGGGATTGGGAGCCTCTCTGTTAATTGGGTGTAAAAGGTTTGACCAGGGACGGATGGGTTGAGTAATATCATTAAAAATTTGGACAAAATTATTAAAGGTCTCAAGTCTTTCAAGTTGTTTGTTCGCCAGAAAGTTATTATAAATATTAAGTGGGGGGATGCAAGAGAGTTCATGTAAGTGTTCCGATGTTTGGAACTCATACCACTGAGTTCCTTGGATCCACCTCAGTGCTTTATTTTGTACTCTTTGGAGTTTAATTTTGTGGGAGTTTGCCAAAAGAGTGCTAGTCAGTGGGGCATAGGAAAGTAGTGGTCTTATTAGGGCTTTATACAAATGAGTTTTTGTTTTGATGGAGGCATTACGAAAGCAGAAAATTGATTGGAGGGATTTTGCAGCAATGGGGATGATTTGACTTGCATGATGGTGGAATTGAAGTTTTCTGTCAAAGGTTAGACCGAGTACTTTGTTAGTGGGCGAAACAGTTACTGGTATACGGTTCTGAGGAGGTGAGCGGGAGTTGAGGAATAGTGGTCTAGGACAGAGGTAACCAGTGGAAATATAGGTGATAAAGGATTTTCGAGGATTAGCCTGAATCCGCCATTTCTGTTCCCATTGTGCTACTCGGTCAAGCTCTCTCTTGGCTTTGTTTGTCAAACCGTCTATGGTGTTTGCCTTAACAAGTTGTGTCACGTCGTCAGCGTACATAATTGTGAGAGAGTCATTATTGATTGGATCTGGCATGTCATTAGTGTAGAGAATGTACAGTGTAGGTGCGAGCACGGAGCCCTGAGGTACGCCTGCATAGAGTTGAAATGAGTCTGAATAGAGATTTGAAAATTTAATTTTGGCTAATCTGTTATCCAAAAAGTTGCAAAGAAGTTTTTTAATTAGTAGAGGGAAATTTAAATTCTCGCAGATTTTGTACTTCAGGCCTACGTGCCACATAGTGTCAAAAGCGCGTTTTATATCTTTTGTAATGAGTGCTGTTTTGTTTCTGTTTCTGCAGTGTTTGGTAATGTGAATGTAGTTGGTGATTATGTTAAGTGCTTCCTGAGTGGATCTGTGTGGTCTGAAGCCAAACTGTTTGTCAGTGAGAAGTCCTTCGTCTTCGAGATACAGTCTGAGTTGGCGATTTATGATTGTTTCGAAAGTCTTCCCAAGAGTCTCAAGTAGACTAATGGGTCTGTAGTTCAGTGGGTCTTTGTTATTTTGATTTTTCTTGGGGATTAGGATGATTGTCGCAGTCTTAAAGCAGATGGAGAAGTAGCCTGATGCCAGGATGGCGTTGTACAAGCAAGTGAGTGCATTTATAAATGTGTTTGGAAGGTGTTTCACAATGTGATGGTTTATACCCAAGGCACCAGGCGCCTTCCTCCGTGATTTTGAGAGAATGAGCTTAACTTCGTCAGGCACAATGGGAGCAGTGAGGTAGTTGTCGAGGTTAAGGGGAGATCTCCACTAGAGGGATTTTTTTCTTGACCCCTTTCTCCCTCATGTTTAGCCCCATTGCTTTTGATATTATAAAACGTTTGCCCCATTAGTTTAGCGATTTTAAGAACTTTCACCCCATATTAAGACCTTTCGCGCAATTCAGGTGTCGATTTTATCCTGGCGAGCGATAGCGAGCCTGTAATTTAAGAGGAACCGGCCTTCGGCCGGGAAATTTTTCTACCGAAAAATGTACAAATTTATCTTGAAAGGGACTCAAGGGGGTGTAATTTTAAGCTTGATGGAGGTCTAGGGAACAAACTAAATACCTCCCCTTAAGTGAGTTTGTGTTGATGTGTGTATCGTGAGAGATGTCCGAATATTAGTGATGTGTTGTTCAATGTTTCGAATGTGTTGTTGGGCGGGTCTTTCAGGAGGGTGTGGGTAGTATACATGTGCCCATGCATCTTTAAAGGTGTCTGTGATTTCTCTGGGATCAGTGATGGTGTTACTGTTTACAATGAGTGAAGAAGTTGTAGGTTTTTTGTAGCCTTTTAATCGTTTTATATGATTCCAAAATTCCCAGGGTTTTGTTTTCCTGTGTTGTTCAGCAGTGCATATGAGGTGTGTCCAGTGGCTGTCATGGTCAGATTGCAGGCTGTCTAGGATATGGTTTCTGAGATGTGAGAGGTCATGTCGTACTCGGCCTAAGGTGTAGTTTTGTTTATTCTGTTCAAATCGACGGCGATAGCACACAAGGAGTCTTTGTGAGCGTATGGAGGGTCTGAATGTGTGTCTGACGTTGTAAGCTGTTTTGGGTATGGTAGTGTTTGCAGCATTAATGATTGTGTTGTGTAAGTGTTCAATATGTTGGTCTAGATTCGTGTAGTGTAATCCCTCATAGTCAGTTGTGTAATCTTGTTGTGATAAGATGTGTTGAAATTCATCCCAGTTTGCCCTGGACTAGTTGTAGTGTGATGAAGATGGAACTAAAATGGGATTAGAAGATATTTGCATGCAAATGGGGATGTGATCAGATCCTGATAAAGGCCCTGGCGAAATTTGATGGTGAAAAAGGTTAAATGCGCGGTTAGATAAAATGAGATCAGGTTTGCCAGACCCATTGTGTGTGAAAACTGTGTGAAAATCTGGGCCAAGGAAATTTAGTCTTTTAATGTTGTGTAGTGCTAGAAGTTGTGTTCCGTGTGGGCTGTTGGTAGTGTGTTGAAAAGCGTGATGTTTAGCATTAAAGTCTGCAAGGATGAGTGTGGGTACATTGTTGTTGAATAGTGTGCTCAGATCAGTGTAAGGTATGTGTGTGTAGGGTCTGACATATGTAGTGGCGACTATGAGGGGACCAAGTGTTGTGTGTGTTTTTACTGCTAAGAAGTGTTTATATGTCCAGTCTGTCATGAATTCGTGTTGTATTGTACTTTTGTTCATGATGGCAACTCCCTTGTGTGCATCGTCGTCAGATTGTCGTGTTGTGTAGCCAAAGAATTTTATTTTGTGTGTGTTGTGTATACAAGTGCTGTTGAGTAATATAATGTCTGGGTCATTATCTAGTATTAATTGTGTGAGTAAGTGTCTGTTTGGGTAGTAATGTCTAATGTTGAATTGTATTACTTTGAGCATGATGGATGATTGTGGGGTGAGTTGGGTGGATTGGTGATAATGGGGTGGTGGGGTGAGGTTGGTGGGCGGGATGGGGAGGGTGAGGTGTGAGGAGAGGAAGAACGGGAGGAGCCTTTTCCAAATGACATGGATGGGAGGTCAAGTGAGGCGTGTCTTTTGGGGTTTAATGTCTTGCGGGATTTGGATCGAGAGCGGTGGGAATTGAGAGAGGTTGCATCAGCAGGGCTGCTAGTTTTGCGTTTATGGGGAGATTGAGGTGGGATGGATGGTGTTGTGGGGATAGGGGTGGAGGTAGAGGGGATAGCTGGAGGAGGCATGGATGGTGGTTGGATAGGGGAGGGGTCAGGAGTATCTTGGGTCGTTGTTTCTTGAGAATTAGGAGTAGGAGTCTTGGAGTTAGAGGTGGATGTGGAGAGTGTGGAGGTGCTGGTAGAGTGGGTGGATAAGGTGGGGGAGGTAGAGGATGAGGAGTTGTTGGGGGGGATTGCTGTAGGGTTGAAGGTAGGGGGGGGAGGATTTAGCTTTACTGAATTGGTACTAGGATTTAGGAATAGAGATGGCAGTTAGATTGTGAGCGGTGAGGCCGTCATTCAGGAGTTTATTAAATGTTGGGTTAACTTGTTGATCTGTTAGGTGGAGAGCTACATTTACTAGCACTGAAGTTTGGGCAAAAACTTCACGATTGAAGAAAGGGCTTGGGGGGTTGGAGCTGGTTGGAGTTGGTGGATGAGGAGGAAGGCATGGGTGGGGATTGATGGGGGAGTGATGGGGTAGCAGCTGAGGCATATGATATGTTGTTGACAGGATGGGATGAGAAGAGAGGGCGAAGGTTGCTGGAGGTTGATGGAGAGGTCTTTGAGTTTTTTCGGGTCTGTTTGAGAACATTGAGGCTGAAGGGGCATTCTGAACTTATGTCAATGTTGGGGCCACTACAATTATTGCACTTGAGGGAGCTTGAAGAGCAAGTTGTGAAGGAGTGGTCAGTGTCACCACAGCGTGAGTATATTTGCTAATTTTTACAGGTAGATGTTATGTGCCCATACTGGTAGCACTTAAAGCACTGTTGGAGGTTAACCCATGATTCAGGAGAGAGGAACTCAGGTGGTATGATCGCATGGAAGGCTTTGAGACCTGACTTGAGAAGTTTGCTGGCTTCCTGAGGGGAGGCACAGCGAATTTTGAATTTTTGTTTTGTTGAGTCTTTGAGACATCACAAACTGTGATGTTGTTTGTTTGTGAAATTTCTGTTGCAATTTCTTTCTCATCCCTGTTGAAGATATTATTATCAGGGTGAGTAATCTTGACAGTGCAAACAGCTTTTAACTCGGGAGAGACTACTAATTCATACACTGCATTTTTTAGTTTATTTACGTTATCAGGGGCTAGGTATGCATTAAGGTCTTTTTGAGAGGCAAGGCGAACTTTTAGGGTATTATTTGGGTTTTTGAAGACTTTAAAAATTTGGGTCTGGGTGATACTGAATATGTGTGAGCCAGGATCATCAGGGGGAGGAGAGTTACATTTAAATTTCACATACAGTGCCATACTGAAACATTAAGGCCCGAATTCAGAACAGTGGTTTAAACCTCTGCGCTGGTTTAAACCCGAGCTTGAAACTCAATCCAGGACTATCGATATTCAGAATGAAATCCTGAGCCGCTTATCCAGTCAATCCGCGGATTACTCGATCCGAGGTTTAAACCTGCGGGAGGGTAGGTTTGACTCTAGATCGAAGTTATAAAAACCTGAAATTACTCATGATTGCTTACACTAATCCATAAGGAACCCATAATATAAAATAACAAAGACTGGCACTGATTATTTGCAGAGTGTTTGGAGGCATTCTAACCAAGGATTATATTAATAAGTAATGATAAGTGTAAGAATGCAGCTCCGGCAGTCAATCCGAGGTTTAACCCTCGTCTAGCGGGGGGTTTTGGGCTATTTTGGGCATATTCAGGCCCTCCTGAATGATCAATCAAGTATCTGCATGAAAAGAAATGTATTCAGCAAAAAACTAGGCGCTACAAGCTTCAAAATGACACCAGAACGAGCTACGTAGCACTCGTCGTTTTCATGCAGTGCTACCACTAACATGGGAGTTTAGCGTATAGCGGCATATTTTTTCCAGCTACGCTCACTACTGGCTACACTGCCGGCCTCTCAAGAACAGAGGGAGCGTGAGTCAGTGGGCGACGGTAAGCCCTGGGTGTCGGCCGTGTGGCCTGCTGCGCTCCCGGCCATTTGCACTCGATTTTAACCCTTTAAAAGCCTTAATAATGCTCCTAACTTGCTGCTTTTTAGATACGGACTTAAGTCGGGCCAAGCTCCTTAAGTGTTAACCCTTGTCTAGCAGGGGGTTTTGGGCTTATTTGGGCATATTCAGGCCCTCCTGCATGATAAATCAAGTATCTGCATGAAAAAAAAAATATTTAGCAAAAAACTAGGCGCTAAAAGCTTCAAAATGAAACCAGAACGAGCTACGTAGCACTCATGGTTCTCATACAGTGATACCAGTAACATGGGAGTTTAGCGTATAGCGGCATATTTTTCCCAGCTATGCTCACTACTGGTTAAACTGCCGGCCTCTCGAGAACACAGGGAACATGAGTTAATGGGCGGCGGTAAGCCCTGGGAGTCGGCTGTCTGGCCCGCTGCACTCCCGGCCATTTGCACTCGATTTTAACCCTTTAAAAGCCTTATAATGCTCCTAACTTGCTGCAAATTGGAACCGGACTTAAGTCCGACCCCGATCTTTAAGGGTTAAACCAGCGGGAGGCTTGACTGACGATCGATCGAAGGCTTCTACTCGCCGATAAAATATCATATTATTATTTCCAACTAACTCAAACTGGCATTAAACCGATTCCATTATATTGTAAAATACGGCAACTGCTTTTAAATTACGTTGGAAATTGTCGAAGCATACTAATAATTATATAATAGGTGCCAAACGAACGAAGCACTGCCGTAGCCTAACCACTGATGTAGTTATTCGATAATAGTTGTTGTCTTGATAACCCGAGATGCTTCTAAGCTGAATAATACAAATATATTTAAATGTCCGCGAAAATTTATTAGATACGATACACATGTATTAGGTTACCATAGAACCAATATTATTAGTCCATTACATGTTGCACAGCAAATATAAGTATATACTGTATCCATGCACAATGTTAATCCTTTGTACGAATTAAAATATATAGCTTAAAATATATAAAGAATCACAAGTGAACCATTATTTTCAAATGCATTAAACAAGCAGGATAAAAGTTATTTGAGACATGAGTTGTCTTTTGAATAGCCTAGTAGGTTGTAATGATGCATAGTTTATATAACGAGTCACATTGGTTAGGCTACTTGCTTTCGCCTACATGGTTAACCCGTGGAGCCCCGGCTAGTTTTGTAATGTTTGTTCACCAGAACCCGGCCGGTTTTCAAAAAATGGTTTTATTCCAGAAACAATAGCGAAGGGGTTAGGAATGAAGGAAAAACCACGAAAAACCGCTCAAAAAGCTTAAAGAATGGTCCTACAGAGCCCACGAAAACGTATTTTACAAGAGTAAAAAATTGAAGGCAATTACCCAAAAAAAAACAGGTTATTGCGCGCTCACGCGCACGCACATGAACTTGAGAGTTTTAAACCATCGGCACGGTTGCGTGGGATACGTACACAGTTCCCATACAAATCTGAGCCCTCTTGAGTGGCTACACCTGAGGTTACGGTCGGCGCAATTAGGGTGACGCACCAGACGCGTCTCTGGGGCTGTGCGTTACATACATCGCCGACGCGTCAGACGCATCGCTGGGGCTGTACGGGTTAATGGTTACAACGTATTTCAGTTGAGCTATGTATACTATATATATTTGTCCATTTGACTAGGTATTAACAGCACTGAGCATGCGGTAGATGTAGTGGCAAAGTATAAGTTTGGTTTAAGGGGTGGAATAGTTGCTGGTAACACAGATTTTAATGTCACTAGGCCTATCTCACGTAGCCTACACTTTCGTTCTCACTTCGAAATTAATTGGTCTTAATTCGGCCGCTTTAGCTTCCCGTCATGCTATTAATATATCACAATTCCTATGATAAAGTTGAGCATACATAAGAACCATGGTAAGTATGACTATATTGCTCGCTATTACTTAAAACAAGCGACATGAATCTACGTAGCCTATGTCAGTAAAAGTGAAAGTCAGTGGAAGCAGTAGCACGCTCATGATTGGCTAGTTTATCAGTACTCTGATAATTTACTTATTATCTGTATTATTCCTTATTTATTCATTAAACTAGATATGTGTAAGCAATTTTAATGATTAATTGATAAATTACAGTGCTATCCGAATCTAAAGAGCTATTAAATATCACAGGAAACACAATAATAATGTATATGTCATAAAGTAAACACAAGCGAAATAAAAAATACATAAACCAAGAAGTAAGCGAGAGAGTAGACTGACTGGACTCGGGCCCATGCCTCTTAGCCAATCACAGGCCATGCTTCACGTATTACACTTTTAAAATAGGCAGTGATGGCATTAAATAAAATATAGATAAAATGGCTCATTCATGTGCTTATTGGCTAACTGCATTCCGTACGGCACTGTGATTGGCTGTTGCAAACCTTCGACTTAAACAGAGTTTTAAGCCGTGGATTACTCGATCTCGATCTCAATCCTGTGTTCTGAATACGGATAAACCTTTGTGTTCGATCCAGGATCGAGTAATCTCAATCCCGGGTTTAAACCTGCCCCGAAATCCGAGGTTTAAACCACTGTTCTGAATTCGGGCCTAAGAGAGCTAATTTTAAAGGATTAAATTTTGAAAATTGGGAGATGGGGGAGGGAGATAATTGAAATTGCAAAGCTAAACTGTACCCAGGGGGCACCCCTACGGAGTGTCCCCAGAAAAAACCTAATTCCTAACTATGCCCTTGGACTAAGTCTGTCACAGGGCCCTAAACCTACTTGGAGCTTAAACCCTACCCAATTGCCTCCTATAACCAGGGGCGAATCCCCCCCCCCCCCTCGTGGCAATGCCCTCGGGGTTCGACGTCGTACTACAAGTGGGTTTCTACTGGGCGGGAGCGGGTTCACACATTTAATAAATTTGGAAACAAAAAAGCTGGAAAGAAATTGGGGAAAGAAGAGAATATAGGAAAGTAATGACAATGGAGAAGGATGATGATGAGGTATGAGGCGAGATGCAGGGAGCTGATTGGCCGGGAGAGCGCAGATCAAGGTGTTGATTGGAGGAGAGAGAGAACCAATGGAGGAAGCTAGGAGGCTAGGTTTGGCTGGTCCTCAAGACGTCCATCTTCTATCTTTTGCTGCTTGAAGATTCTTCTTTCTTCTTTCTTCTTCTTCTTTCTTCTGCCACTTGAAGATCGGGGTGCTACAGGCCTGTAGGAGAGACCAGCGCGTCACCAAGTACTCCTCGCGTTTGTGTGCATCTGCCATCCCCGTCCACCTCCCTTTATACCCGCCCCCGGCGCAATGCGTGCCTGCGATTGGCTGAGGCGCGCACTGAGACTCGTCAGGATATGCCCGGAATCTTTGAAGCATCCGCTCTCCCTCTTCCAGTTGGAAATCTCCATAATAACCTCCCTAGCTGGCATGATGCAGATTTGGCTGGCACCCCTAAGTAAATCTCGCTTTCTGATTGGCGGACGGGATTACTCATTCAATATTATCACATTTGAACCCGAGGTATTTATATATTTTATATTACATTTTATTTATTGAATATGATAGCTATGATAGCGCCGTTGGAATGTATGTACACTCGGATACCATAGTCTCTAGCCCACTCCTCTCTGGCAAGAGGTGAGGCCAGGACTCTTACTGGACGGCGGCCCACAGTGATGGTTAGGGTTGGGGTTGGGGGGAGAGGGATACGCACACACGAACACACTGTGAAGCAATCCAGGAAGCTATCTTTGTTTGTTACTTTCTTGTAATTATTTGATATATGTTCGCATCATTTCGCATTATTTAAAATCCTTTATTCTATACTATTGAGAACAAACATATGCAATATTGTCTTTAGCATGAGTAGGTATAACTACCGATGTGAACCATTAGTTATTAGGTAGTAGAGTTCCTATTATTAGTAAAATTGAAGTTCAGGGAAGGCTTCAAAATAGATCAGTATAGCTATGGCAGACTGGAACACACACACAATCACACAGTGAGAGAGAGAGATAGAAAGAAGGATAGTGTGTGTGAGTCTGTGCAGGCGGGGGGGGGGGGGGGGGGGATAACAGACTGGGAGGCAGAGAAACAGGGAAAGGGAGAGATGTGGTTGTGGTGGTGAGAGGCAATGAGGGGGTGAGATAGAGTGAAAGGGAGGTGTTGGAAAGGAAATAGGAATAGGAATACGATAGAAATTAATTAGAAACATTTGTGGGTGTGTGTGTGTGTGAATAACTAATCATAGTCATATATGTCATTGGTAACTTTCTGAATTATATCTTTCATATAGGGTAATTAGTATAACAATTTAAAGATTTTCATTAGCCTTACTGTTAGAGAAGTTTCATTCCTACGCAGGTAAAGCAATACCCATGAATACAACTTCCGTCTGAAGCATGTTGTGTGATTCGTGGGGTTCACTTTAACCCTTCCCCCCCAGGGGCCCCCTCCTAAGGACAGTGTCAGGTACCCGGGCGATTTGGCCAAAAAACGCCTAGGCCTAGGCTACCGTATCTTTGTTATTTTAACTGCTAGAAATTTTGCACGCATCTCTAAACGTAGTGCGGTTTCCAATCTGTAGACTGGCGTTGAGTAGAGCTCTGTAACTCAACTGGTTCAGTTGTGATGACGATTTCCGTGGAGCCAATTTTGCCGCGATGTTGACAATATTGGAGCTTTTCAGACACTAATTTCGTAATACCATACAACAACAACATTGATCCGACGTCTACTTTTTGTTTTCGGAGGTGCGGTGACGCAATGACCGGCTTTGTTTACATGCATCAGACGCACGGCGTTCAGACCAAGTTGAATAGGCTTTCAAGCTTACTGCCTGTTTGTTATAAGGACATCCGGAGTCCTGCTCATCTGCCGCGGTGTCCTTATAAAAGGACAGCCGGGCTGGAAGGGTTAAACCTACAGTACGCGCATGGATTGTTTTCGTGATAGAAGCATAATTATGTTTCCTCTATACATAATAATGTTAACATAATTGTGAGATGTAAAAGTAAAGTAATAAATACCATGACAATATATATTAACCCTTCTCTAGCGGGGGGTTTTGGGCTTATTTGGGCATATTCAGGCCCTCCTGAATGATAAATCAAGTATCTGCATGAAAAGAAATGTATTCAGCAAAAAAATAGGCGCTAAAAGCTTCAAAATGAGACCAGAACGAGCAACGTAGCACTCGTGGTTCTCATACAGTGGTACCAGTAACATGGGAGTTTAGCGTATAGCGGCATATTTTTCCCAGCTATGCTCACTACTGGCTACACTTCCGGCCTCTCGAGAACACAGGGAACATGAGTTAATGGGCGGCGGTAAGCCCTGGGAGTTGGCTGTCTGGCCCGCTGCGCTCCCGGCCATTTGCACTCAATTTTAACCCTTTAAAAGCCTTAATAATGCTCCTAACTTGCTGCAAATAGGAGGCGGACTTAAGTCCGCCCCCGATCTTTAAGGGTTAAGATACATTTATATGAATATAAATAGTAAGACGTTAATATGAACTCAGAGAGAGAGGAAGTGAGAGAGATGCATGGAAAAATGAGAATATCAGTTAAATCTTGGCTATGGCACTTGTATCTAAGTAATATTAATAATAATAATGATAATTGAAATAATAATAATCTTAGATAATTGTCATACTTGTTTGTGAGGCTAAGGCAGGATTCAAAGACCTCAAATGCTTCACAGTGTGTTCGTGTGTGCGTTGCCCTCTCCCCTCAACCCCACCCCTAACTATCACTGTGGGCCGCCGTCCAGTAAGGGTCCTGGCCTCACCTCTTGCCAGAGAGGAGTGGGCTAGAGACTATGGTATCCGAGTGTACATGCTCAGATTACTATGCAGAATTCGAAACTGCATAATAAATCGTAGGAACTGTCTTCGTGGCGTAGTGCATAAGTGCACTGATTTTCGGTGTGAGAGTCCTGAGTTCGAATCCCCGGACTACCACATGGATTTGTTGATTTCATTAATTGAGTTTAGAAGTAAAGTTGGTTGGTGTTAATAACATAAGAATTACAATGCAAATGGTTTTGTCACTATACGTGTTTCTTTATTTGTATTTATTTTTAGAAAGAACAAAGCCGAAAATGCTGATTGATAAATTGGACTACAAAAGTTTTTGAGTTCGATAGAATAGTTTCATAATTATGAAGCATAACCAAAATAAGAGTACAAACAGAAGGTTATCTGTATATATATACCGGATATACTGTTATAGGCATTTCTAATTCTCTGGATGAAAGATTGTATATTTGTTTATGAGCATAAGACAATTACCATAGGTAAGTAAAGTAAAAGTATAAACCCACGGGATAGTTAACGTGATATATTTGTATATCACCTTAGTATAACTGGTCAATGTACAAGTCTTTTTGTAGGCATTCAACATGATAAATGTTAATGCGAAATACTGTAACTAACAATTTACGTCTAATTGAATCAAACTTATTAATTATTGAGAGCTTAAGAGAGTCCACCTCGTTTTATTTTCTCTTTCTCTTCCTTTCACTTTGGCTTGTATCTATTCGGCCCCATTCAGCCCACTGTTTTAAGACGTTTTTTTCTTTTTTTTCTATGTGAATGAGAGAGACAAAAGGCATAACTGCCTGCAGCGAGTGCCTCCCCCAGAATTGAAAGAGTGACAGGGCCAAAATCAAGGGACGTTCGAGTTAAATGCCTGGACACACGGAGTTTGAAGCAATTTAAGTCATAGGAAGAGGGAAAGACTGATTCTGGGAGAGAGCTCCAGAGCTCAGCAGTTGAATAGAATAAAGTTTGAAAATAGCGTTTCACTCTTGGGTTGGAGAGTTGCACAGAGTAGGGATGGGATTGTATTGCAAGGCGGGTACTACGTACCCTACGAAGAGGAGGTGGTATACACTGGGAAAGCTCTGAGGAACACTGATTATTGTAGTAGCGAGAGAGATGCAACATTGCGGCGAAGAGAGAGAGATTGCAGAGAGTTGGTGAGTGGACGGGAGTTAATGATACAAAAGGCTTTCCTTTCTACTTTGTCTAGGACTGCGGTGTGAGAGGATCCTCCCCACACATGTGAACAATACTCAATACAAGGATGCACTGTGCCCCTGTACTGAGCAAGAATCTGGACAGTGGTAAAGAACCCCTTGAGGCGGTTGAGGTGTCAATATTTTTCTGGCGAGCGGTAGCGAGCTAGCATATATATATTTTTTGTTTTGACAGCAAGCTAAATTTGTACATTTTTCGATAGAAACATTTCTCCGGCAAAGCCTGATTTCTCCATACAATGCTGGGTCGCTATCACTCGCCAGGAAGAAATCGACACCTGGATAGGGATAAACGTCTTAAAACAGTTGGCTGAATGGGGCCGATTGGATACAAGCCAGAGAAGTAGAGAAAAGGAGAGAAAGAGAAAGAAAAGCCGATGACCCCCCTTAATAGAATGTACATTTGCCCACATACGTTCTGTTCCTCGTTGTGATCATATGTATTAAAGTAAAATAGTACATATTAATTGCGTGTGTTGTTTCTATTAATTATCAGTTGACATTGCATATGAATTAACCACTGCATACAAAACTACACTAGCAATTAACCACTGCATACAAAACTACACTAGCAATTAACCACTGCATACAAAACTACACTAGCAATTCAACCACTGCATACAAAACTACACTAGCAATTAACCACTGCATACAAAACTACACTAGCAATTAACCACTGCATACAAAACTACACTAGCAATTCAACATACAAAACTACACTAGCAATTAACCACTGCATACAAAACTACACTAGCAATTAACCACTGCATACAAAACTACACTAGCAATTCAACCACTGCATACAAAACTACACTAGCAATTCAACCACTGCATACAAACTACACTAGCAATTAACCACTGCATACAAAACTACACTAGCAATTAACCACTGCATACAAAACTACACTAGCAATTCAACCACTGCATACAAAACTACACTAGCAATTAACCACTGCATACAAAACTACACTAGCAATTCAACCACTGCATACAAAACTACACTAGCAATTAACCACTGCATACAAAACTACACTAGCAATTCAACCACTGCATACAAAACTACACTAGCAATTCAACCACTGCATACAAAACTACACTAGCAATTCAACCACTGCATACAAAACTACACTAGCAATTCAACCACTGCATACAAAACTACACTAGCAATTCAACCACTGCATACAAAACTACACTAGCAATTCAACCACTGCATACAAAACTACACTAGCAATTCAACCACTGCATACAAAACTACACTAGCAATTCAACCACTGCATACAAAACTACACTAGCAATTCAACCACTGCATACAAAACTACACTAGCAATTCAACCACTGCATACAAAACTACACTAGCAATTAACCACTGCATACAAAACTACACTAGCAATTCAACCACTGCATACAAAACTACACTAGCAATTCAACCACTGCATACAAAACTACACTAGCAATTAACCACTGCATACAAAACTACACTAGCATTAACCACTGCATACAAAACTACACTAGCAATTCAACCACTGCATACAAAACTACACTAGCAATTCAACCACTGCATACAAAACTACACTAGCAATTCAACCACTGCATACAAAACTACACTAGCAATTAACCACTGCATACAAAACTACACTAGCAATTCAACCACTGCATACAAAACTACACTAGCAATTAACCACTGCATACAAAACTACACTAGCAATTAACCACTGCATACAAAACTACACTAGCAATTCAACCACTGCATACAAAACTACACTAGCAATTCAACCACTGCATACAAAACTACACTAGCAATTAACCACTGCATACAAAACTACACTAGCAATTCAACCACTGCATACAAAACTACACTAGCAATTAACCACTGCATACAAAACTACACTAGCAATTCAACCACTGCATACAAAACTACACTAGCAATTAACCACTGCATACAAAACTACACTAGCAATTCAACCACTGCATACAAAACTACACTAGCAATTCAACCACTGCATACAAAACTATACTAGCAATTCAACCACTGCATACAAAACTACACTAGCAATTCAACCACTGCATACAAAACTACACTAGCAATTCAACCACGAGCAGCATAACTATCCATGTAAACGATCACTGGGAGGAACATAACCTATGTGGGCAACTGTTCTGTCAAATATTGAATATGTTCAATGACCCTGTGCATCAGTATCTCACTCTATATCGTTAGTTTACTCACATATCCCGTAGCTCAGTTAGTAGAGCGGTAGTTACTCATTACCAGCTACAAGTCGCAGGTTCAAATCCTGTCGGGGCTGCAATGTATATTATAAGATTATTCAGTCTAGAGGTCATAATTATTTAACTAAATCCCGCAAATAAACAAAGATATACATACACGTAAATTCCTTATAATCAGTAGTATTAGAATCAAAGCCAGCCTAACAAACACCTGTCATAATATGTAATACTTTATATTCCATAGTTTATTACTCCTAATATTGCAAAATATATTATTTAAACATTACTGCATTATTAAAATGATACTAACTGAAACCCTTAATTTTAATAGGAAACGTCATGGCACTCATATTTGGTATATAATTCATTAAGACAACAAAAATATTTAGAGACATTTAAATATTTCTACGGTATAGCATAGAAATAATTGTATTTTTGCTGCACTCATAAACTACGGTGGTGTTCTCAGATATACATTTGAAAATGGAACAATTTTGGTATAATAAATTATTGGTTTAATTATGCCAGAAGTAATGCCAATAATGTTCTATGGTTCTGTTTTCTCTAATGTTTGGCTAATGGGAAGAACTACAATGAGCTATGAAGGATTGTTTATTATATGTGTTTTATTCCCTATATGTGTTGGGATTATATAATTCTAGCTGAGGTAGCCGGTACTGCCCGGGGGAAAATCGAAGTATGGACTGTCTATCTTGGGGGGAGCCCCACTCCCCCCAGGGGGTGAGGGGACAAACATAGTTTCGCTTAAAATCTATTCTGGCACCTTGCATAGTATGAATGCTAAGTATGAGCTTACCATCTTGAAAACTGAGGGAGTTTGAGAGGGTTCGGCACCCCATAAGTATGGGTGCCAAATATGGGCTCTTCACCTTGAAAACTGAGGGAGTTTGAGAGGGTTCGGCACCCCCTAAGTATGTGTGCCAAATATGGGCTCTCCATCTTGAAAACTGAGGGAGTTTGAAAGGGTTCGGCACCCCCTAAGTATGTGTGCCAAATATGGGCTCTCCATCTTGAAAACTGAGGGAGTTTGAGAGGGTTTGGCACCCCCTAAGTATGTGTGCCAAATATGGGCTCTCCATCTTGAACACTGAGGGAGTTTGAAAGGGTTCGGCACCCCCTAAGTATGCGTGCCAAATATGGGCTCTCCATCTTGAAATTTAGGGAGTAGTTCGTGAACAAACAGACAAACAATAAGTGCCTTTTATATAGTAGATGTGTTGGCATTATTGCTTACTCTAACGTGGTGATCGTTACCATGACAACGGTTACAGGATTATTTGTACTGTGATAAGATATGATAAGAAAGGGGCCAAAACGGCCACATAAAGAACGGCCGTAATCTTCTATCATAACATTGCCGGATATTGAATAAATCGGTGTCATCTACTAAAAAAAAAAAAATGAATTTCAGAGCTGTGAATCATCGTTTTTTGTGAATTACGAGTTAACTACCAGTCTGATCAGTATGTTATTTTGCCATACCATGTCTCACACGGTACCCTAAGTTATGAAAATATACTGCAATACCAAAAGTGGATATTAAAGGTACTTTACTTAGAGTCGCGAGGTAAGTCAGACGCCAGCCAGTATTCATCAAAGGGATACGAACAAGATATACGTGAATTACCACTTAAGCTCCACCCACCCCTCTCTTTCTCCCCTAACTCCCTCCCTCCCTCACTCAAGCCCGACGCGCCAACCCGCCAACAGCACCTCGCTCTCGCTGCTCGAAATCTGACCATAACTTGAGTACTCCATTACTCATCCCCTTATTTGTTTGCATGAGCTGTAGCTAAGCTCTAGCTTAACTGCCCTGTAGTTGCTTTGCATGTAATTTTGCTGTGTTTTTGACTGATAAACGTTTGTTTATCGACATTGCTTTTGTTTACATTTGTACCGGTTAGTGACGACCGATGCTCTAAAGTAAACAAACTATTTGTTTGTTTCATATTATAAAGTTCTAGCACTTATTGTAGATTTATTAGCCCTCACTGTAGTTAAGTGCTTAGCAAACCACCCAGTAGTTATCTTGCATGACATTGTACTGTAGTTTTGACTGATAAACGTTTGTTTTTCAAAATTCTATTTGTCAAGTTAGTAGAGAGCCGCCGATACCAGCGCCACCTGTGTACGCATAAACAAACCCTCTTCTTGTATTTTATATATCAAAGTCTAGCCAATACTGTACTTGGTTGAACTTTTTATCTTGGTTATCTATATAAATCGCACACACTAACATTTGTCAAGATAGTTTTAATATTGGGTTAGAATAATTTAGTTACTGTAATACTTTTTGATAGCCTATTTATTAATCGCATTTCAGATACTTGTCACCATATTAATAGGCCTCTCACACTCTTGCCAGGGATATTACTAACTCCATTATTATTATTATTGTGTCGACCACTGTATAAACTAATATACAGGTTTTAGCCTAACTGTGTCATACTGCTAACATCATTTTATTTTTATTTTCAGGCATAAAATTGTGTTCTATTGCTAACATATTCTTTTTGTGATCAACATATTCTGTTTGTGATTTACAGGCATTAATTGTACCATATTGCTAACCAATATTTTTTGTTACTGTACTGTATACTGCTTTCCAGTTTTCTCACTAGGCTACATTAACCCTCTCCCACTTTTTTTTCCAGTAAATTTTGTAACAAATTTCTAGTCCATTTGTGATTTTCAGGCTTTAACTGGGTCATACTGCTAACATCAATTTTTGTTTTATTTTCAGGCATAAATTGTGTTCTATTTCTTACATATTTTTTGTGATTTACAGGCATATTAATTTTATCATATTGCTAACAAAATTTTGTGTGATTTTCAGGAATTAATTGTATCACATTGCTAACATACATTTTTTGTGATTTTCAGGCTTTAATTGTACCATTTTGCTAACATAAATTTGTGTGATTTTCAGGCATATTGTGATTATATCGTCATGGCGCCGCAACGAACCTGCACGAGTTGTTCCGGTAAATTTGGCCCTACCATGTTTGTTGATACTGATGTCCAAATTTGTAGATTTTGCCAGCTCCGAGAGAAGATTGCGGATGAATTGAATGCAGCTCACCGCAAGATCGATGCCCTGACTATGAAGCTTGAATCCCTTCAAGAATTTGCCACACTCAACGTAGGAGTGTCCTCGGCCCAAGAAACCACTACGATGTCAACCGCCATTCCAGTGCATACAGTACCGGTACCGGTACCCACACCAGCAGCTACCTTAGATGTTGCAGATAATAATAATGACTCTACTCTCACTCCCCCCCAGGACAACTTTCAGTTAGTGAGAAACAATGTGCATCCCAGTACCAGTACCAGGAAGGTCATCCCGACAACATGCCAAAACCGCTTCAAAATTCTGGCTATTGACGAGGAAGAGGAAACGGAAGAAGTTCGGCTTGTAGGCGACTCCATGGTCCGTGGCCAATTAACCGAGTTCTGCGCCAGGGCACCTAGGACCAGAAAGCGATTCTGTATCCCAGGTGGCGGCGTGGACGACATTGTTGCGGCTGTGGAGGAGGTTTCCAGGCTCGCCCCCGCAAGCACTACGTACGTCATCCACGTTGGATCTAACGATGTCCAACGGACGCGGTCAGAGGAACTACTTTGCAAGTACCGGCGGCTGATCAGGTCCTTCAAGGAAAAATCTAATAGAATCTTAATTTCAGGAATTGTTCCCCGGATTGATGTAGAAAACCGATTCTACAACATAGCTACCAGTACAAATCGACGACTAGCCAAACTCTGCAGGGAGGAGGACATCGGCTTTGTCGACACGTGGGATAATTTTTACTATGATAAATCTTTGTTTTCAGGAGATGGTGTACATCTCAATGAAGTAGGAGCTGCACGTCTTGGTCGTCTGCTGAACGATGCAGTCAAGGATTTCCGTTCAAAAAACGGGGTCAACTAGACCCCAGACAGGGTAGTGTAAGTCAAATACGAACTGAAAATTCAGACAATGCACAATCAGTAACATCCAACTCTAATACTCTTAAGGTGTTTTATGTAAATGCTCGTAGCATACGCAATAAATTTTCAGATCTAGAGGAAATCGTGTTTACAGAACATTATGATAAAATCGGCATTACAAAATCTTGGTTAAATACGGAAGACAGATACTTTTTAGCCGAATATACGCTTCCTGGTTATACAATGTTTGAGAAAAGTCGGATCAATAGAAATGGAGGAGGAGTTCTGTTTTTTATAAAGGAAAGTCTTAATCCCGTCTTAATGTCAAAACCTCAAATTGCGAATATAGACATATCTTACGTACTATTAAATAATAAACGAGGAACTAAGATAACACTAGCTTTATTATAGAGACCCCCATCTCAATCAGTGCAAACTGACAGTGAAATTTATGAACAAATTACAGAAATAACTAACATACAAGATACCGTAATTCTTGGCAATTTCAACTTACCCGTGACTAAATGGGGCGATATTCTTACTTCACACTCTGGACACGACCTCTATGCTAACTTGCAAGAGAGTTCACTTTTCAATTTGTACAATCTCCGACCCGTGGTAACAATGTGCTTGACCTTGTACTCGCAACAAAAGAAGAATTAATAGAGAATTTGAATGTTGGTGATGAATTCAGTAACAGCGACCATCGTACGATAACTTTCACTTTAAAGTTTACTAGTAACAAATCAAATAGCAGCATTGAGAAAGTCCCTAATTTCAAGAAAGCAAATTTTCATAAACTTAAATCAAAGCTTAAAAAAACTGACTGGAGCTTTCTGACTAACAATAACGACATAAATACATCTTGGGAGTGTTTCACAACCACTTACCTTAAGGCAGTGCAAGACTGCATACCATCGAAAATACGGCGTCCAGGCCATAATGATAAGCCCAAATGGTGGAATAAAGATATTTCAGACTGTCTGCTTGCTAAAAAATTTGCTAATGATAGATTAAAATCCTCACAAAATGACGAAGAACGGGTGAAATTTGTTGAGCTACGACGCAAAGCCAAAAAGTTAATTAAGCAAAGTAAAAAGACCCTGGAGTTACATGTTGCAAATCAAAGTAAAACAAACCCGAAAGAATTCTATAGTTATATCAGAAAGAAAAAAGTAGTTACTTCAACTGTTGGACTGTTAGTCGATGAAAATGGAGAATACACCAAAGACGAAGTACAAATGAGTAATGCCCTCAATACCTTCTTTGCATCAGTTTTTACAACCGAAGACCTCAGTGATATCCCTACACCATCGCCAATTCAGATTGATAATTCAGATGTTCTAAGCAATATCACCGTTACAGAGAGAGAAGTATTGAATTGTTTAGATAAACTCAAGGTAAATAAAACGCCTGGACCTAATACAATCTCACCTAGAGTTCTAAAGGAAGCTAAGGATGAGCTCTCCAAACCACTGACATTGCTATTCAATGAATCCTTGCAGTCTGGGACTATGCCTGATCAGTGGAAGCTAGCCAACGTAACACCGATATTCAAAAAAGGCAGCAAATCCCTACCCAGTAATTATCGTCCAATTAGCTTAACCTCAATTGTATGTAAAATGCTAGAAACGGTCATAAGAGACAGACTCGTAAATCACTTAGAGTCAAATAACTTACTTAAAGATACTCAACACGGCATTCGTAAAAAACGTTCCTGTTTAACAAACCTCTTAGACTTCTTCCACGATATCCTCAACCTCTACGATGAGAGTAAAGCTGTAGATATTATATACCTTGATTTTCAAAAGGCCTTTGACAAAGTTCCCCACAAACATTTACTGCTAAAACTAAAAGCGCATGGAATACAAGACGGTGTGTTTAAATGGATAGAAAATTGGCTCAGCGACAGAAAGCAAAGAGTAGTCATAAACGGTAAGGCATCTAAATGGACCAATGTAAGTAGCGGGGTACCCCAGGGATCGGTACTAGGACCAATTCTCTTTCTAATTTACATCAACGACATAGATGAGGGTCTCACCTGTACAATCTCAAAATTTGCTGACGATACAAAAATTGCAAATAGCGTACTCTCAAAAGAACAAGTTGACGATATGCAACACAATCTAGATAAATTGTCATGTTGGGCCCAAATTTGGCAAATGAGTTTCAATGCGGATAAATGTAAAGTACTACATATCGGATACCTAAATGAGAAAGCAAACTATTCGATGAATGGCACTCAGCTTAAGAATGTAAACAAAGAAAACCAACTGGGGGGAACAATATCGAGGAACCTAAAACCGAGTCAACAATGTTCAGAAGTTGTTAAGAAGGCAAACAAAATAATTGGCTTTATAGGCAGGTCATTTGAGCATAAATCCAAAGAAGTTATCCTAACCCTTTACAATTCCTTAGTCCGCCCTCTTCTGGAATACTGCGTTCAATCCTGGTGCCCTTATTACCAAAAAGATATAAACAAGCTAGAACGAGTTCAACGTAGAGTTACCAAAATGATACCTAGCCTAAAGAACAAACCATATGAAGAGCGTCTTAGAGAATTAAATCTATTTCCTTTAACCCAGCGCAGATTAAGAGGTGACTTAATTCAAGTGTTCAAAATCATAAAAGGCATCGACAATATGAACTGTAGTAAGTACTTCACTATCGACCAATCTAATTACACGCGGGGAAACGGTTGCAAAATTATTGGTAAATCTTTTAACTCACACGAATCTAAGAATTTCTTCTTCAATCGAGTTGTCAACTTGTGGAATGGGCTTCCCCGAGACGTTATAGACTGCAGCACCGTTGATTCATTTAAACTCCGCTTAGACAAATATCTCGCATCAAACCCGCGAGTGACTGCGTTTGTAAATGAATAACTTTATTTTATCCCCCCTCAGTTACTAACCCATCTGTCCCCTACTAACTTCATAACCCTGCCACGGACATTAGTTCTAGGGCAGTAGTTCCCTTTCCAATGTTCCCTTACCCACTCTAAACCACTGTTTGGACACTTGATCCTCAGTGTTTTGGAGGTACTGCATGGTAAGGACTGCGTTGAGGGAAATGCCACCAACAATAAGACAAACAATAGTATAAATGAGGAGGGGGGAGAGTCCGATATTTAAACAAACTTGATAAGAATAGGAAGGGGTGGTTGTAGCCAAGTTATATCAATATGTTATTTTTAAGGACGAAAGGAAGGAGAAACATGATTGCTGGGCAAATTATACAAATAAAGTACTTTGCACATGCTTTAATTCATCCCTCGTCACTCTCAAGAAACAAGTCATCCTCGTCATCGCTGTCGAGGTTGATAATGACTGGACCGATGGATTCGTGGATGTTGTCCATGGTCCAGTACTGATCTTCGAAGGCTCTGGATCGTCGGACCGCACCTGCCCACACCTCTTTATTTGCGCAAAGCCTGGCTTCCTCAAGCCTCATCTGCAGCTCCGCTCGGGTGAAGCGCTGGAGAGAGGAGCGCACGTGCTGGTTCATACATGCCCACACCTGCTCTATGGCATTGAGCTCAGGATGAGCGGGTGGCAGGCGGACAACCTCGTGGCCCCAAGAGTGGATGGTGTTATCCACTGTATACTGTGCCTCAGGACGGTTTCGTCTGCAGATACGCAGGAGCTCAGGCCGTGTGGCGTGTGGTGGATAAGGATGTCTATGTTTCTCTAGCCATTTCTTTAGATCATCCTTCTTGGTGGCGGTGGTGGGGCAGCGACTCTCCTCTGTCTGCATACTGTGGTATGGTGCATTGTCAATCACCAGTGCCGACGGTTGCTCAAGTGATGGCAGGAGATAATTATGATGTTAGCCACCGGAGAAACAGCTCGCCGTTCATCTCACCATGGTAGTCGCCACTGGTGTTCCTGGCGGTGAAACAGAGGAATGAATTCTCAATGAATCCATCCGCTGTGCCAGCTGCGACTACCACGAAGCGCTCCCCTTCACCGGGCGGCACCTGACGGCTGTGTGTGGTGCTGGTGGCAGCCTGCGTGGTGTCAACCCACTCTCCAGTGTGTGATGCATCCTGGTGGTAAACCACGTCTCATCCAGGTAAACCACCTGCCTCCCATCCTCTCGATGCTGTCGAAGTGCCCGGAGAGTGCTGATCCGGCGGCACACCATGTCAAGGGACTCCTTCCTTACGTACATCTTGCGCTGGGATGTCTTATACCTGAAGGTATAATGAATGTCATTATTATTACCTGTTTTCAATACCATAATAATATTATTATTACTATTATTACTAATATTATTATTAGTCGTATTATTACTCATTTTAGTATTCATATTATTCATTGTATTAATATTAGTATTATTATTATTAATATTATTATTATCTTAAATATTATTATTATTGTAATCATTATTATTATTGTAATCATTATGATTATTTCATTATTGGTATTATTACATTTTACCATTTCCATTAGCAATTGCATTATTGTAAAACCATGCTTAACCCATCATTATACGACCATGCACGAAGAACAACCACCGTCTGTAGACATACTGTAAGCTCTATTATTCTTTATAATTATATCTGTGATTATATGTATCGAAGAAGGTGTCAAGGCAATCCACCCAACGTATGTGTGACTAGGGGGTGTGCCTTTTGTAAGCATGTACAATAAATCTGTCGATTCAATTATACCTGAATCCCATGTCGTGCATCAGTCGCCACACTGCCGTCTCCGAGGTTCCCTCCGGGATGATGTTAGCGCTGTTCAGCTCCGCCGTGAGGGAACGAATCGTGAAGTTTTCCTTGGCAACAAACTTGGAGTGAACTTTGCGCCGAATCGAACCGATGGTGAAGTTGTCGAAGACGGGTGTTGCTGGCGATGCTGCTGGTGTCTCAGGCAGTAATGTGGTGAAGCGCTGCACCATCGTCCGTACTGCCCTCACCGTCAGGCCCGTGACGTCTGCAACACGATCATAAGGCCTGTGTGGAGAAAGGCGATTTTGTATGTCTGATAATTATGTCGCATGGAAGAACAAATAATTACTGTTTATGCCATTGTGAGCATGGAAACATAGTACAAGCATTGTTCTCGTTGTATGAATACTTATATTTGCAGCAATTGGGCTCACCACCCTTGGTGTCAATGAATGAGTTGTAATACGATAAACATGGCTTAAGTGTTAATACGTAAAAGTGTAATAATTATCCACTTACCTATTCAAACTGATCCTCAGCTTATTATTGATTTTCTCCCTGTTGAACGCGGTGTAAAGTCGCCACACAAATATATTCCTGCATCCACGAGGACAATTCCGTAACATGGTCGCCATGATATGACCTGCTGGATCCAGTGTCACGTATGGCTACCTATAGCTACTTGAAGGTGGATCATACCTCAATACATGCCACACCGGTAAGTGTGTCGAGTGTGTGTGCATGAGAGAGAGAGAGAGAGAGAGAGAGAGGTGGGGTAGAAAGGGAGAGAAAGAGGGGGGAGAGAGTGGGGGACGAGAACGAGAGTAGGGGAAGTGAGGGAGAGGAAGAGGGGGGAGAGGGGGAGAGTGGGGTGAGAGAGGCAGAGTGAGAGAGGGGGAGCGAGAGAAGGTTAGGTGAGGGAGGGAGGGAGTTAGGGGAGGAAGAGAGGGGTGGGTGGAGCTTAAGTGGTAATTCACGTATATCTTGTTCGTATCCCTTTGACGAATACTGGCTGGCGTCTGACTTACCTCGCGACTCTAAGTAAAGTACCTTTAATATCCACTTTTGGTATTGCAGTATATTTGCATAACTTAGGGTACCGTGTGAGACATGGTATGGCAAAATAACATACTGATCAGACTGGTAGTTAACTCGTAATTCACAAAAAACGATGATTCACAGCTCTGAAATTCACTAGTAGTGTGATAAATGTCTACCGTTGATATGCTAATACTCAGATAAATTCGTCATATACACGTACTTAACCCCTTCTATATCGGGACGTCTTCTTAATTATTTGCTATCCATATTTAGACGATTGTGTGCAGTTTAAGAAAGATCTGTGGTAGTTAAAAGGATTAATTGCGATACTTCAAAGCTTGTTAATTGTTGGTGGTCCTTATGAAACTAAAATAAATCGTCTTATAGTAGCAAGATAAAATAATAAAGACGTCGCCGGTATAGAAGGGGTTACAGTACCGGCGACGTATTTCACATTTGATTTTAGTTACATTTACACGATTTTATGAAGCTTAGAAAGGATATGTGGTAGCTAAAGGGATTAATTAAGTTAGTATGTAGTCTTCTAATTGGTAGACTTCCTTCCTGTAATAGTTGTCAGAATGTAATGAAAAGGACGTCTCTGGCAATGAATCGATTAATAAATAGTTAGCATTTTAACTAAACAAATCTTAACATATTATAGCATTGGTAAAATAATGTTCAGCCCCGGCAGGACTCGAACCTGCGACCTGAAGCTGGTAATGAGTAGCTACCGCTCTACCAACTGAGCTACGGGACATGTGAGATAATAGCTGATATAGGGCAGACTCTCAAACGAGGGACCAGTTTAAGGGGATATTTTCTTTGAACCCCGTTTCCCCCATGCTTAGCCCCATTTGTTTTGACTTTTATTATCCCTTTATTATACCTTTCTATTTTTTAGTTTATGGTTCCCCTGGGAATCTTCTGATAGAAGGGATTTGGAATTTGTTTTGGCATTGTAAATTGACGAATTATTTTTACTAGATATAAAATCTAATGTAGCGAGAGAAGTTGAGATTCGTTAAACAATATACTGTCTTCGGTACTCTCTCTCTCTCTCTCTCTCTCTTATTAAATTATTCCCACATTGGTATTCTGAAACAGTTATGGGCAGCACCAATAATAGTCTCTAAATGTATCTAAAATATTTCATGTTCATGCAATTGTAGCAACTGAATTAAATATATATATATTTTTTTTTTCTATGTGATTGAGGGAGGCAAAAGGCATAACTGCCTATAGCGAGTGCCTCCCCCATAGTTGAAAGAGTGACAGGGCCAAAATCAAGAGACGTTCGAGCCAAAATGCCTGGACACACGGAGTTTGAAGCAATTTAAGTCATAGGAAGCGGGAAAAACTGATTCTGGGAGAGAGTTCCAGAGCTCAGCTGTTGAGTAGAAGAAAGTTTGAGAGTAACGTTTCACTCTTGGGTTGGAGAGTTGCACAGAGTAGGGGTGGGATTGAGTTGCAAGACGGGTACCACGTGCCCTACGTAAAGGAGGTGGTATGCACTGGGATAACTCTGAGGAACACTGATTATTATAGTAGCGATAGAATAGCGAGAAAGATGCAACATTGCGGCGGAGAGAGAGAGATTACAGAGAGTTGGTGAGTGGACGGGAGTTAATGATACGATAGACCTTTCTTTCAACCTTGTCTAGGAGAGCGGTGTGAGAGGAACCTCCCCACACATGTGAACAATACTCAATACAAGGGTGCACTATGCCCCTGTACAGAGCAAGAAGCTGTGCAGGGGAAAAGAACCCCCTAAGGCGGTTGAGCACACCCAGCTTCTGGGAGGCTGCCTTAGCAAGACTGGTAATATGGTCCTTCCAAATGAGAGCAGAAGAAAAAGAGACACCAAGAATATTGAGAGAAGATGAAGGGTTGATTTTTGTATTGTTGAAGAATAAGGGATAGTCCGCTGGGAGATCCTGACCGGTAGATAGATGGAGAAATTGGGTTTTGGAAGCATTAAAGTTAACAAGGTTTTCTCTGCCCCAATTGGAAATAGTATTTAGATCAGAATTTAAGAGTTGTATGGCTTCATTACGTTTGTCGTTGAGGGATTGCTGGCTGGGGCGTTCTGAAAAAGTAATGGAGTAGTGTAAGGTTGAGTCGTCTGCGTATGAATGGATGGGAATTAAGGTACAGTTAAGGAGATCATTTATAAAAATTAGAAAGAGAATAGGAGATAGGACAGAGCCCTGAGGAACACCGGAGTTTATAGGGTGAGGAAGTGAACAATGGCCGTCCACAACCGCGGCTATGGATCGGCCAGAAAGGAAATTAGAGACAAAGGCACAGATGGAGGGATAGAAACCGAAGGAGGGTATAATTATAACATAATTATTTTTAATTAAGATAGATAGATGGATAGATTGAGAGATGAGATAGGTAGATAGATAGATACAGAGAGAGAGAGAGAGTGAGTGCGTGTGTGATTGTATAATGTGCTTGAGTGTGTATTAATAATGAACATATTCACCTGTTCAGTACCGGTGACGTAATGTTACCTTTATTCTGGCGATAATTAGATGATTGTATTCAGTTTCAAAAGGGCCTCAAGCAATAAACAGACTTCGAATGATCTTACTTAACCCTTTTTAGCCACAGACCCTTCATAAAATGCACACAATCAATTACATATAGCTAGAATCAAATATATAAAATAGTCGCCGGTACAGAATGGGTTAATATCGTGTTTGTGTATGATTGAGTATGTGTGTGTGTGGGTGCCTTTTTTAACTATGTGTATGAAAGAGAAAACGGCATAGCTTCCTAAAACCGTCCATTGTATTACCAACAAGGTGAAGTCAGTCAGCCCTATCTGGAGCGAGGTTGGTCTTCTTGGAACTTTCCTAGTCCACTCCATTAATTTGGAAATATTAAACAGTTTATTTTTTTTATTTTTTTTTTTTTTGGGCGATTATGAGGTCATTGACACCCATCAGATGTTGAGTTTTTTCTGGGCGAACGATAGCGGCCCTGTAGTTTAGGAGAAATCGGTCTTTGGTCGGGACTTTGTGTTTTTATAGAAACATTTGTATATGCAGGGGAGGGGGGCAATCAAATATATCAATAATAATGTATTTAAATCATAATAACTCACAACGTGGGACCAGCCAGTTTGAAATAGTTGTGATGTATTTGTATGAGAGTCTGGAGTCTCATATACAGTATATGTATATGGCAAGACAACTCACATACAATACAGGATACTGAATGAATCAGTGTCATCTAGTGTGATCAATGTCTATAGTAGATATGCTAATACTCAGATAAATTAATTATATATTGTACACGTATTTAACCCCTTCTATATCGGGACGTCTTTTTAATTATGTTCTATCTATATTTAGGCGATGTTGTGCAGTTCAAATAGTTTGAAGCTTGTTAATTGTGTGTGGCCCTTATGAAACTAAATCGTCTTATAGCAGCAAGAATAGTATTATATAGACGTCGCTGGTATAGAAGGGGTTAACCCTTACAGTACCGGCGACGTATTTCATATTTGCTTTCAGTTACATTTACACGATTTTATGAAGCTTAGGAAGGATTTACGGTAGCTAAAGGGATTAATTAAGTTAGTCTGTAGTCTTCTAATTGGTAGACTTCCTTCCTGAGCTTCCTTCCTGTAAAAGTTGCCAGAATGTAATGAAAAGGTCGTGTCTGGCACTGAATGGGTTAATATATAGTTAGCATTTTAACCGAAAAACCTTAACATATTTCAACATTGATAAAATAATTTGCAGCCCCGGCAGGACTCGAACCTGCGACCTGTAGCTGGTAAAGAGTAGCTACCGCTCTACCAACTGAGCTACGGGACATGTGAGACAAAAGCTGATATAGGCAGACTGTCAAACGAGGTACCAGTTTCAGGGGATATTTTCACTTAACAGTTTAGTTTTTGAACCCCGTTTCCCCCATGCTTAGCCCCATTTATTTTGGCATTTATTATCCCTTTATTATAGCTTTATTTTTTTTAGTTTATGGTTCCCCTGGGAATATTCTGAAAGATAGAAGGGATTTGGAATTGTTTTGGCATTTTAAATTGACGAATTATTTGTAGATATAACATTTAATATAGCGAAAGAGAAGTTGAAATTAGTGAAACAATATACTTTGTTCATCACTTCATCTCTCTCTCTCTCTCTCTCTCTCTCTCTCTCTCTCTCGCTTCATTTCCTTATTAAATTATGCCTACATTTGTATTCCGAAACAGTTATGGGCAGCACCAATAATAGTCTCTAAATGTATTTAAAATATATCATGTTCATGTCATTTTAGCAACTGAATTAAATATAAAACAAATCTCTAATTAAGATAGATAGATAGATAGAGATAGAAATATAGAGAGAGAAAGAGAGAGAGGGAGAGGGAGAGTGAGTGCGTGTGATTGTATATGAGGCGTCCGGCGGCAGAAGGTTGGAAGCACCAAAAAAAGGTTTGATACATATTCCATAACGGCCGAAAAATCACAGTTTAGACATTTTTTGGGTGCTTCCGACCTTCTGCCGCTGAATATATCTAAGGCGTTCGGCGGCAGAAGGTCGTAAGCACCAAAAAATGTCTAAAACAGTGTTTTTTCAGCATTCGTTATGGATTATGTATCAAACCTTTTTTTGGTGCTTCCGCCCTTCTGCCGCCGGACACCTCATATTTGCTTGAGTGTGTATTAATAATGCCACATTTACCCGTTCAGTACCGGTGACGTCATTTTAACTTTATTCTGGCGATAACTAGACGATTGTATTCAGTTTCAAAAGGGCCTTCTGCAAAAAACAGGCTTTGAATGATCTTTCTTAGACCTTTTTAGCCACAGGTCCTTCTTAAACCTTTACTGGCGGCGCCCGGCTATTGTCGAGTGAAATAAATGTGGCCTATGTGGTGGGGCACGGCTATTGTCGAGTGCAATTTTGAGCACGTAATATGCTCTGAGAGAGAGCGGAGCGGTGGGAGGAGCGTAGGTTACCTCATGACCGCTCGCCACGGTGGCCGTGGAGCTACTGAGATGTACTCCTTTGTACTCCACCCTCTCTCACTCGTTTCACACGTAATAATGTAAGAAAATTACTGTATTTTACTGATTTTGCCCTTCGGTTTCACGATCGTTGCAAGACAACCAGTGATCGTAGAAGGATGGATAATAATAGAGGGATAACAACTGAAGAATGGTAGTTTAGAAATAAGATATTTGTGCCAGATTCTACCAATGGGTTATGTTATGTCTAGCACAATTGAAAAAGTATAACTGAAGTCCCTAAAGGATGAAGAAGAAGTGTTGATAAGATAATACAATAAATCACCACTAAAGCGGCCCTTAAAAAAAACATACTGGCGATCTGAAAATTGAGTATGGGAAGAATAATGTTTAAGAAATGTTGAACTAAGAAATAGATTAAAATAATTTATAAATGCAATACATGAGCGCAATTGGACGATAGTTGAAGGGTTGAAAATTGTGACTCTTTTCTAGGACAGATTGAATGAAAACTTCCAGCAAAAAGGGAATATGTTAAAGGAAAGACAGGGATGGAAGAATTTGCCTAGGCAGGGATTCAGCATGGAAGAACAGTTTTTAAGTACAGAGAGGGCTGAAAGTACATCCTTAACATATATTAAGATATATCAGGCATAAGTAAGAGAGGAGGGGAGGAGTAAATTGGAAGGACAGAGAGGGATAGGTAAACCTAGAGAGAGGTGGAAAGATGGGATTAAGAAGCATATGCGTGAAAGCGGTGCTGGATGAGAGGAAGGGCGCCAACTGACTGGGGACAGAGGTGAATGGGGGTGATTCATTCGTGCCCACCCCTTTGGGAGTCACGGCGTCCGACAATAGATAGATAGATAGAAGAGAGAGAGGGGTGGAGAGGGAGGAATAGCACTGTAATCATCCAAGTCAGAGTTTTAGCAAAAGTTGAGCGAAGAGTTCAGCTTTGTCAGAAGTGACGGTGATGCCGTTGGAGTGGAAAATTGGAGGGAATGACAGAGCAGTAAAATTGTTGGAGAGGGTTTTAGCTAGATATCAGAAAGCTTGAATAGAGCTAGAGTTGGAAATTGTATTCCATGTCTTACTGATGAAAGAGGTTTTCACAAGTTGAAGAACATATTTGGCTTGATTCAGGGCAGAAACATTAAGCATTCAAGATTCATGAGTTTGAAGTTGGTACTGTTTGAATGCTTCCTCCTTATTGTGGACAACAGTAGAAGAAGCATGAGTAACCAAGAATAATATACATTAGATTGAGAGAAAGAAAATGGAATACATGCCTCCATGCCTAACCACCTCGCTCCGAGGATCCTTGGCCTCAGAAGCAAAAATCAATCAAAAAGATACTGCTAACAAGCCTCCCGATCGGCAGTGCCACAAGAGTCGCTGGTTGGAGGGTCAGATGGCTGCACTGGAGATACAATTAGGATGCTGAACTAACTGCTCCAAGGCATTTAGGATATAAAAGATGTAGGCTTGTTCACCAGGTTGGTCAGTGAAAATGAGAGTAGAGTCATTGGTGGTGGTTCACATTGAATTGCCTAAGATGGTGATTTCAGAGAAGGGAGAGATGGATAGAATGTGTACCCCTTTAGAAGTAATCCAATTAAAAACATTTGCGATAGTCAGTAATTTGGGGAAAGGTAAACAACACAGATGTATTTAGGTTGAGAGTAACAAGATAGCTTAAGCGGGAGAGTTGATAATTAATTTAAGTCAAAGTTGGGATTACTACTGAAAATAAGATTCCTGCACACATACACAACACATCCGCCTTTTGCTTGAAACTGAGGATAGATATAGTAGAAGGATACAGAGAAAGGTTTGAAATTAGTTGCCTCAGATACAGGAATTGGAAATAATATTAGGTTTGGTAGAGGAGAGATGATGTTCCACAAACTGAAAGTTAGAGGAAAGGCCACGAATGTTGCAGAAGTTGACAATCAGAGAACCAGGTAGTGGTCCAGGATATTTTGAGGAGTCGTTACACATAAAGGTAAAATTGATAGGGACATATATGGTCCCCTCCCCTGGAAACACAGAGGCAGGTCATAATTGAGAGATTGTAAATACAATTTTGGTGATTTAGTAAGTAGGAGAGTGGAGGGTGGAAAGGGAGGAAGAGCATCAGAATCATCCAAAGTGGAGTTTTTAGCGAAAGTGTTAGCGAAGAGTTCAGCTTTGTCAGAGGAAGAAGTGACGGTAATCCCGTCAGAGTGAAAAAGGGGCGGGAAAAACGAAGAAGAAAAATTGTTGGAGAGGTTCTTGGCTAGATGCCAGAAGGCTTGGGAAGAGCTAGAGTTTGATAGTTCAGTACATTTATTGTTGATGAAAGAATGTTTTAGCGAGTCGAAGAACAAAATCATAGGAAGTATGAGATTCTTGACTTTGAAGGCGACGGTACTGTTTGAATGCATCCTGCTTATTGCGGACAGCAGTAGAACAAGCATGAGTAAACCAAGATTTATTTGCATTAGTCTGACAGAAGGAAAATGGAATGTATGCTTCCACGCCCGAGAGGATTACCTCGGTAATGCGTTCAGCACTCTCCGAGGGTCTCCGGCCACGGAAGCAGAAGTCATTCCATGGGAAATCAAAGAAGTACTGCCAAAGAGCCTCCCAGTCGGCAGCACAAAAGTGCCACAAGCGCCGTCGGCTGGGAGGATCGGTTGGCTGTACCGGCGACATAGGACAGGTGACAGAGATATGGTTATGGTCGGAGAAGCCCAAAGGATAGAACAAATTTACAGTATAAGCAGAAGGGTTAAAGGTTAGAAATTTGTCAAGAATATTGGGCCAATCTCTGAAGCAATCCGGGATACGGGTGGGTTGCTAGCCTTACTGCTCTAAGTCATTTAGGTTAGAAAAGATGTAGGCTTGTTCACCAGGTTGGTCAGTGGAAAGTGAGGAGAGCCATTGGCATTGGTGAACACTGAAATCTCCTAAGATGGAGATTTCTGCGAAAGGAGTGATGGATAGAATGTGTTCCACTATAGAAGTTAGATAGTCAAAGAATTTTGGATAGTCGGTAGAATTAGGGGAGATATATACAGCGCAGAAATATTTAGTTTGAGAGTGACAAGAAAGCTTTAGCCAGAGAGCTGAGAATTCAGAAGAATCAAAGTTGGGAAAAGAGAGAAAGCAAGCTTGTTGCCTACGTATGAGCAACAGGGTTGGCAGAGGAAAGGTGGTGTTCCACAGAGTGGAAGTTAGAGGAAAAGCCACGAATATTGCAAAAGATAATATTAAGAGTAGAAGTTGGTGGTCCTGAGCATTTTGGTGATTCGATTCCAGGGGACAGACCAATGGGGGCATTTTTGTCACCCCCCCCCCTTCCCCTTGGGGACTCCGAGGCGGGTTGTGATTTCGTCATTGTTATTTTTGGAAAAACTAGTGTAGTATGTAAGGTGTTTGTAGTATAATGTATTGATAGGAGGAGAAGGTGTTTTGGAGGGCAGGCTGAGGCTGCCCTCAGTATTGATGGTTTAAATTTACCAAATATTCCAATAATGAGGCTAAGATAGGTAGAGCTAAAATTTTGAAGTTATGTCCAGGATGTCTTTCTAAGGATCATGGGGGGCACAGATGTACAAATGTGAAATTAAAGCCTTGTAGTAATTGTCAGGGTAAACACTTGAGTGTACTATGCTCCCATGGGAATGAGTCCTTTAGAGTCAATGCAAACACTGTTGCTAGTCCTGAACCTTCCCCTACCTCCATGACAATGTCAGAGCGAGAAACGGTAATTTTGCATACAATAATAATACCAGTAAATAGTAATAAGTGTGTTCACAATATGCATTGTTGGATCAATGTTCCCAATGCACTTTTGTTCTGCCGTCTTTTCTACCTTCTGTCCAAAATGTATTATCGGAAAGAGAAACATTGAAACTGAAAGGGTTTATGGGAACCCAGCACGAATAGGTGTATGAGTTAGTCACTCTATATTACAAGGATATTGATAAGTTTTCGTCAACAAATGCTGTAGTTTTATAATTATGCCTTACCCCAATATAGAATCTCCAAATATATTAAGGGCCTAATCAATAAATTACAAGATTCAGGATATAGGTTAGCAGATGCTTTTCTAAGTAGCAAGGTAATCTTGATTTACCAATAGGTGTAGACTACTACTATGACATAGTGTAGCCAGGATATAAGATGGAGGGTAATCTTATCCTTTTGCCAACCAAATTTGGGTTTGCACTTAGTGAGTCATACCGCGATTGGGTAGCCAGCACAAATATTGATGTGGTAACAGTGTTAAAAGTTGCAGTTAATTTAATGCAAGTGAGATACTACAAGATAATGAAATAAAACCATGTATAAATGAAATGTGCAAACTGTGGGAGATGGACAGCATCGGAATTATGCCTAACGAGTTGGATGACGAGGCTAATGATACTTTTCAAATTGATTAAGAATAAGTTTCCTAGACACCAGAAGTAAATCAATACAGCGTACGGCTGTCATGGAGAATTAATAAGAGCGATTTACTAAGTAACTATGGTCTAGCACTGGGTAGAGTTTGGGGTTTGCAAAATAAACTCATCACGCAGCCCAATTTTGTTTAACAATACACCAAAATAATGAAAGATCAACTGGAATGCGGGTTTGTTGAATCTATCGATGAGGAGATTGACATCAATTCTCCTACGCATTATCTGGCACATCATGGGGTTGAACGCGATAACAGTGCTACACCTATTAGAATCGTGTTTGACTGTTCAGGGAAAACTTCACCTTCAGCGGTGAGCCTGAATGATTGTTATATACTGGTCCTTCTCTGGTTCCATACATTGCTAATTTGATGTTGCATTTCCACTGTAAGCCATTCGCGTTTGTCAGTGACATAGAAGAAGCGTTTCTCATGTTATAGTTGGATCGACGCGATATAGATAGTGCTCAATTTATGTGACACATACCGGTTCAAAGTTGTTCTATTCGGTGCAACCTACTCTCAATTCCTTTTGAATGCCACCATTTTGAAACATTTGTTATAGATTGATGATAAAGAGGGTCTTTATATAGATAACGTTCAGTGTACGCCCGGCACAGAGCAAGAACTACTTTCTAACTATTGGTGTTTTCAGCACACTTTTGCGTCGGCACACCTTTATTTGCGAGAGTGGGTAACTAATAGCCCCTTATTGAGCGATGTAATAGAGGAGGATGGAGTTATGGCAACTGACCAAACCGTTCACAAATACTTAGGTATGAGATGGTATTCGGGACCTGATCTTCTGGCTTTTGGGTAGCGTACATATACCTCTGATGGTGTGCCTACTAAGCGTCAATGTTTAAGCCTCTCCGCACAATTGTTTGGTCCACTCGGTATACTATTTCCAGTTAGTGTTAGGTCACCGTTGTTCCTACAAAATCTGTGGCGCACCAAGATCGGTTGGGATGAAAAGATCCCTCCTAATTTGATACCAATCTTGCAGTTTTTGATGACGGACTTGAATAGCTGTCAGGAGATCAGTTTCCCACGACAAATCATCTCAAATAATACTGTGATTTTGCACACGTTTGTGATGCTAGTAATTCAGCATATGGCGCTGTAGTGTACCTTGCTGATGGGTGCCATAGTGCTATAGTCACTGCCAAGGCTCGTGTAGCGCCCATCAAGAAAGTTACAGTGCCTAAATTGGAATTAATAGTCACGTTATTAGCCACACATCTTATTCACTTTGTCATGGAGGCACTCTCGGATTACCAATTGTTCAATTAAGTCAATTTTAGTCTAATAGTCAGATTGTAATTGTATGGTTGCGCAGTCAGAAGGTGTTACCGGTATATGTTAGTAACAGGGTGAATGAGATC
The DNA here is from genome assembly GCA_032716605.1 of Paralithodes platypus. NCBI lineage: Eukaryota > Metazoa > Arthropoda > Malacostraca > Decapoda > Lithodidae > Paralithodes > Paralithodes platypus. The sequence continues at coordinate 25,090,124 of CM064530.1, forward strand.
CATGTGATACTACCCAATGCTATAATTCAATATGTGTGCTCTAAAGATAATCCAAGTGACCTTTTGACTAGAGGTATTTCTGCCAGATAGTTGTCAGATTCTTTGTTGTGTTGGCAAGCAATTTCGTGGTTCACATCAAAAGCATGGCCAGAGGATCCGACGACGGCTGAACCAGATCAGTTAAACATTTCCATAGAAATGTCAGTAAATTCATCAGCCACGGCAGTGTCAATCAGGATGTAGATAACTTCACGGTACTTTGGGATAGAGTTAGTAGCTATGATAAGGCAGTAAGAGTAGTTGCCTGGGCGCATCGTTATGTACATAATTTCCGCCAATGGGTCACAAAGATGAGCTTAACAGTCACATCTACCTTATCAATTAATGAAATGCGTGCTGCCGAGAGTTTAATGATTAAGCTTGTACAAAGGGAATCTTATAAAAGAGAAAGGGATGCCTTGAACGAAACATCAGTGAAACTACCTAATACCAATCTTATAAGGCAATTAGAATTGTATATGGATGATGATATAATTAGGTGTAAGAGTAGGTTTCAGTTAGTATCTATCCGCGATGACATTAAATATCCCATATTATTACCATCGAAGCATCCGATAACCTCATTGACTATTATAAAAGGTCACATTATATGTTGTCATTATGGTGTGGGGCACTTAGTAGCCTTTTTATGACAGAAGTGGTGGATCCCACAAATGCAGATGGTAAAAACGGTACTGAGAATATACGTACTTTGTAAACGATTTCATGGTAAGCACTATTTTCCAAAATATGTACCTCCTTTGCCTTCATTGTTCAGCCCAAAGATCCCTTTTCGGTAACCGGTGTAGATTATTGGGGTGCCTTACAAGTGAAAGATAATCCTACCATTAAAGCATAATATATAGTCTTATTTACCTGTGCCGTTACCAGAAGTAGTTACACTATTATATTGTGAACGTTTTATGTATGCGTTCCGTAAATTTATAAGAAGACAAGGATTTCCGCAATTGAGTGATTATGCTTTAAGTGATAATGCAAGTACATTTCAAAGTGCGGCTAAACTCTTGACCAAGATTTTTGAAGATCCGGTGGTTCAGAGCTCTTTTCTAGACCATCAATGTGAGTGGTTTCTTGGTTTGGAGTGATATTTGAACGATTAATACAGATTGTGAAAGCCGGTATTAAAAAGATCCTCAGTAGAGCATTAGTCACATAATACATTAAAGGAATTACAATCTATTCTTTGTGAAGTTGAAGCCTGTGTTAATCCTGTCGAGTGGGCATATTGCCCCGAAAATACCTTCATTCCCTGCTCATTTTCATTCATAAGCAAGTGCCAGAGTGTAATATACTTATATATCCGTGAAAGTACAATGATAGAGCTTTCCAATGACACCTGAATTATCTTGGTACGAAGTATGAGTCGTGTCAGACTGAGCCCGACCGTTGTGGGCTCTAGTTGAGGTCCACCCGCGCTGCTTGCAAAAGCTGGCCTCGCTTCCAGACCACATAATAGCCTCAAAATGGCAACTGTCATATGAAGGGCCCAGTACAGAAGGGGTTAATGACCGACCATTAACCATATCTGATGAAATAAATGATATAAACCCCATCACTCCTTCTCATTTACTGAGAGGTAGACGATTGTGACATTTCCAAAGGAGGCGAAAAGTGATGATGAATTAACGGATCGCTCTTTTCAGCGTAATAAGAATTTGACTACGAGGTATTACATGAATAAACTGTCTAAAGATATGTGGAGACGTTGGCAATCAGAATACCTTTTAGCATTGAGAGAAACTCATGCATGTCAATTACAGCCACAGGGTAAATCATGGCCAGAGCTAGGTGATATTGTGTTAATACATGATGATGGTCCTCGGCTAAGTTGAAAACTGTGGAAGATCACTCGACTAGATGCAGGTATTGATGGGATAACTAGAGTTGCACATTTGTAGACGAGCTCCTGTGTCACTACTCGCCCCATCGTTAGGCTATATCCATTAAAACAAGCAGTAGATCATGCATTCAACTCTACTTAGTTAAATATGCCAACAACGCAACATTTTCTCCAGGTGCCGTAGCGGTCAGTGGTAAAGAGGATAGCGAGATTCAGTTGTGCAACTCTCGTCGAGCCGCGTCAGGCGCTGTTGCTTTATGGAGGTCAAAACTAGCTATTGGTCAACTATTATTCCAATGATATATAATTTTACGTACCATTTTAGTCTTGATTAAGTTAATTTTAAGGGTAATATACATACCGTTTTAGTCTGGATTAAGGTAAATTTGTAAGGTATATATACTGTTGTACTGTGGATTAAGTAAATTTTAACCTTTCCCCTTCGGCGGTCCTCTTACGCTCCCATACCCCTGAATATCACCTTTGGCTGATATTACTCGATCCTTACACCTTCATAGCTAAGCAATAAAAGCATGCAGAAGTGTCAACTCAATGGGAAAATGGAGAACATACTGTTATCGTTTTCCTGGCGTTGACCTGACATTGCTACGTTGCATGGCAATGTTGTTATAATGTTGTGAAGATGGCGAGCTTCCGCGACAGATTCAGGCTGTGTTCGGAGGCATCGCCGGGGCCCCGGCTAGTACGCAATCAGTCACTTGTCGCAGCAGTGGCAATTTGTCCGAGAGGCAATTTTATGAGTTTTATAGTTATTATATATTACTATTTTTATATTATTGCTTTTTATGCATTATTACATATCAGTTTGTATTTGTGGTACTTATGGGTGTACGGTACACGATTTTAGGTATCACTTGCACTTACTATAGGTAGCGCCAGTGAACTTGACAATAACCTTGACCCCGTAACTTCATATAACTCGAAATGAATGAAAGCAATCAGGCTGATATTTCTATCATTTGAGAAGAGTCCACCAGGAAATAGGTGTAGATATTTACAGCCAGTTTGCTCTAAGCCCTTATGAGTTAAAGAGAGGTCAGGGATCAAGATCATTCTCAAGTTCGTTGGTGCTACCTATAGTTATTATTTAACCCTTTCGCTGCGGGTGACATTCCGGAACGTCCTGGCAAGTTACAGCAATTCCCAGGCTTTAAAAGCCTGTAAAAAACGTTAAAATCGAGTGTCAGTGGGCGAGAGCGTGAGGGGCCCACCTCCGACCCTCAGAGCACCGAGCGGCTCACTGAGCTAGGCTATGTCTCACGCGGGTCTCTCTCTGTCTCTCTCACCAGTGTAGCCAAGCGAGCGAGTGTTACATAATAGCGGGGTTCCCGCGTTTCACTGGCACCACTGCGGGTGAACCAGACCACGTACAGGGTCCGTTCTGGTGTCATTTTGAAGCTATTTTCGCCTAGGTTTCGGCAGAATACACTTCATTTAATGCAGATGCTTGATTTATCATTCAGGAGTGCCTGAATATGACCTAAATAACCCAAACATAGCCGCAGCCAAAGGGTTAATATTATATTATTCCTTTTTTTTTTTCTATGTGGATGAAGGAGACATAAGGCAAAACTTCCTGCAACGAGTGCGTCCTCCAGAGTTAAAAGAGTGACAGGGCCAAAATCAAGGAACATTCGACCCATAATGTCTGGACACATGGAGTTTGAAACAATTTAAGTCATAGGATGAGGGAAATATGGATTCAGGGAGAGAATTCCAGAGCTTAGCTGTTGAATAGAAGAATGATTGGGAGTAACGTTTCACTCTTGAGTTGGAAGAACACTGATTATTATAGTAGCAATAGAATAGCGAGAGAGATGCAACATTGCGGCGGGGAGAGAGAGAATGCAGAGAGTCGGTGAGTGGACGAGAGTTAATGATATGAAAGGCTTTCCTTTCTACTTTGTCTAGAAGTGCTGTGTGAGAGGATAATAATAATAATAATAATAATAATAGTTCTTAAAGCTAGCGCATGCTAAGCTAGCTAAGGATAGCTCAATAAGGCCGATTAGGCGTATTTCCATTGGGGTCCTGTACTACTACCCCATCCCTTTGCTCATGAGGGATGGTAACGACTCAGTGCTTGTGAAAAATCTTTAATGCGCCGAGCGTGGGCGCGAACCCGGGCCTTCTGGGTGGAAGTCCGAGACGCTAGTCACTACACCAAGCGATCCTTCCCACACATAGGAATAATACTCAATACAAGGACGCACTGTGCTCCTGTGCAGAGCAAGAAGCTGAGCAGGGGTAAAGAACCCCTTGATGCGGTTGAGCACACCCAGCTTATGGGAGGCCGCTTTAGCAAGACTGGTAATATGGTCCTTCCAAGAGAGAGCAGAAGAAAATTAGACACCAAGAATACTGAGAGAATATGAAGGGTTGATTTTTGTATTGTTGAAGAATAAGAGAAAGCCCACTGGGAGTTTACGGCGGTTATATAGATTGAGATTTTTTTTTGTTTTTTTTGGAATCATCAAAGGTATCAAGGTTTTCTCTGCCCCAATTGGAGATGGTAGTTAGATCAGAAGATAAGTGTTCTATGGCTTCATTACGTTTACTTTTGAGGGATTGCTGGCTGTGGTATTCTGGGAAACTAATTGAATAGTGTAAGGTAGAGTCGTCTGCATATGAATAGAGAGGACTGGAGGTACAGTTGAGAAGAAGGAGGATGACCCGATGACCAAGATATGAAAGAAGATCACCAGTAGAGCAACCCTTAAGGAAGCCATACTGGCGATCTGATAGTAGATTATGAGAAGATAAATGCTTAAGAAATTTGGAAGCAAGAATAGTTTTAAAAATATTAGAGATACAAGAGATGAGAGAAATTGGACGATAGTTGGAAGGTTGAGAGTAATCAACCTTCTTTGGGACAGGTTCAATGAAAGCAAACTTCCAGCAAGAAGGGAAGACGTTAGAGGAGAGACAGAGACGACAGAGTTTGCCTAGGCAGGGAGTCAGTATGAAAGCACAGTGTTTGAGTACAACAGGAGGAATACCATCCGGACAGTACGCCTTCTTAGTATCAAGCCCAGAGAGGATAGAAATTACATCTTTAGAAGAGATTAGGATATTAGGCATAAGTAATAGAGTGGGGGGTGGAGAGGGAGGAATAGCACCGGAATCATGCAAGGTTGAGTTTCTAGCGAAAGTTTGAGCGAAGAGTTCAGCTTTGTCAGAGGAAGAAGTGATGATTGTTCCATCAGAGTGGAAAAAGGAAGGGAAAGACGAGGAAGAAAAATTGTTGGAGAAGTTTTTGGCTAGATGCCAGAATGCTTGGAAAGAACTAAAGTTTGATAGTTAATTTCATTTATTATTAACCCTTTACGAGCGGCCTATGCGGTTTATTTATATGTACCGCCCAGCGGGGTGTTTTTAGCCAAAATAGGGCTGTTTACGTGATCATTTTCATGCCTAAATAAGACCCAGAACGTAAAACAAGTATCTATCCCTGAAAGGGCATAAACAGAGCTTTCGAATGACACCATAACGATCCTTTTATGATGGCTAGTTTTCTTGCAATAACCGTGCAACGCGAGTGCAAAAAGCATGTAATTAGCCACTTTCCCGATACAATTCCGTATATAGCGAGTGAGAGAGGTAGGAGGGAGGTGAGATTCGTGTCAGTAGGTTCGCCGCGGTGGTCTGGAGCAGTCATACACTCGCTACTCTCCTGCCACCACTTGTCTCTCTCTCTCAGCAACATTACGTGCTGAAATTGCCACTCGAGTTATGTCGAGCGCCGCCACATAGTCCAGCTTTATTTAACTCGACTTATGTGGTGAGCCGCTTTTTAAGGGTTAATGAAGGAGTGTTTGGCAAGTCGAAGAATAGATTCAGAAGTTATTCATTCGTATGTCATTTTCACTTACTAATAGGTTATTATATATTACAGTAGCACTATTTACGTGTAGCATTTATCGGTGTACGGTACACAATTTTAGGTGCCACTTCCACTTATAATTAGTATGTCAATTATATGCATTATTATGATATATATTTGCGTGTCACTTTCGCTCACTGTTTTTATTTATGTAACTTGCTCTTTCACCGGTTAATTTATTAGTGTCACCTTCACAACAGTTTCAAGTGTTTGGCACTTCAAAAGTTTGTGTGAATATAGTACTCAGCAAAGCACGGAGCTGCACAATGTGGAACTTTTCATTCCAGACACTCATAGGTTGTTTTGGAGCTTTTTGTGGGCCCGTGGACAGTATTGTAGCGCACATGGCACCGTTTTTCGGATCTTGCGATTGTGCCAGGTAGTAGAGGAAAGGGGTTGAGTCTGTGCTTCCTCTGGAACTTGGTACAGAGTGTGCGGTCTGAAACACCTGCTCCTGCTTGTGGCTTGGCTCTTGATGATGTTGCTTGCTGTGCATACTCCCCAAGTAGATCCAGCATTACTTGTTACTGGAACAGATGCAAGTTATTGTATTTCCTTGGAGTTTTGTGGTTCAGCAGCTTATAGATATTATATACATTGAGGATGGACACGTCCATCATGTACAGGAAGAACTTCTTGTACCACCTGCAGGAGGTCCGCAGGCATCCGATGAAGCCAACCTGCATGTCGGACCTGTCGACAAGCCGCATGTTCAAATTGTAGTCCATGACGGTGTCCGGTTTCATTTCCCTGTCCTTCGTCCTGTGGTCGACTTTGCAGCTGTCCACAACCTGGTCCTTGTGGATGGTTGTGATAATATTTACCTTCCGCTGGTCTTGCTAGTGAATTGCCAGCATCGACTCGTGTTACTGGGTGAATATGTCCTATTTGTGGGTCTTCTTTGGGAATCGGGTCATGTCCTGCCGCCACTCCCATACTGTGCCGACTGTCTGGATTTTCTTCATTTACAGGTACTCGGTAAGTTAGGGGGACGTGTAATAATTATAGGTATATAAGATGTGGTTCTTGTAAAAATACCGATCCATCATTGTCTTTACCACCGCCCCACCAAACCCTATTTCAGGAACTGCACGAACTTCGCCCTCCTTGCCACTTAGACGATGAAGTTGAGGACATAACCCATCTTGCAATTGCACAGCACAAACAGTTTGATACCAAAACGATGTCTCTTCGATGGGATGTACTGCCGGAATTGAAGGTTCCCCCGGAACAGTACCAGAGACTCGTCGATGACCACTTTCTGGAACGGCTTTAGGAAGTTAGTGAATTTTTCCCGTTTCATATTATATGAAGACCTAATTATCCACAGGCAGTCTGGGAGGTGCATATTGGTGATCGTGACGAATTGGAGGTTCGATAGGATACCAAAGGTAACAATCACTGGCTATAAACTTGCCGAAAGCAGGAGTGTTCCAGAGCTCAGTTGTTAAATAGAAGAAAGACTGAGAATAATGTTTCAATCTTGGGTTGGAGAGTTGCACAGAGTAGGGGTGGGATTGTGTTGCAAAATGGGTACCACGTACCCTACGTAGAGGAGGTGGTATACACTGGGAAAGCTCTGAGATACACTGATTATAATTGTAGTAGGGATAGCATAGCGAAAGAGATGCAACATTGCAGCGAAGAGAGAGAGATTGCAGAGAGTCGATGAATGGATGGGAGTTCATGATACGAAAGGCCTTCCTTTCTAGTTTGTCTAGGAGTGCTGTGTGAGAGGATTCTTCCCACACATGTGAGCAATACTCAATACAAGGATGCACTGTGCCCCTGTACAGAGCAAGAAGCTATGCAGGGGTAAAGAACCTCTTGAAGCGGTTGAGCACACCTAGCTTCTGGGAGGCTGCCTTAGCAAGACTGGTAATATGCTTCTTCCAAGCAAAAGCAGAATATTGAGAGAAAATGAAAGATTGATTTTTTGTATTTGTTATGCCGAAACCCTAGACACTACGTGGCTCGGTTCAAATACCCAAGTCCCCCCTCCAATGGAAAGACTTTTAGGGAACATGCGGTTGTCCCCCCCCTCCCCTCAATACCCCTCACGCACACGACTCTGGAAGGATGTCCTGCGACGTACCAGGAGGGCTCTCCCATTACCCTTCCTCCTACCCCCGTTGCCAGAGCAACAGGGCCCTATGTCAACAGTGAGAAAAGCTAAGGCCGCATTTTATCCCTACAGCCAAAACGAGCCGAGTAAGGCCAAATAAGTGAATAGGTGTTCAGACCAGGTTAGGGTAAGTATCTCATCTGCCCTCCTGAGTCTGAGTGCTTAAAACCTCTATAGGTGTTTAAAACCCTAAGCTCAGTATGGCTGGAAACTAGATTGGGTTTAGGTCAGGAGTATTTATGATCTCCTAGTAAGGTGTTATGTAAGGAGTATTTTAATATCTCCTAGTTACTAGTACCTCTGTCAGCCTCACTGCAGAAGTTGTCCGTTGTTGTCAGCCAGCCCCCTTCTAACGTAACTATATATTCAACCAGTTGATTTTATTAAACCCAAACACGCTACCTATTGCCTAAAGTACATATAGTTCTCTATAAGTAGACTATTATATGTTTGTCCGGCAACTCAGCCGCCGAACCTCTGCCTTACCTATAAGTGACCAAGCTTTGTCCTACACACACACTACATTAGAGTCAAGCTATTATCCCCAAGCTTCAGTACTCAACATAAGAGTCTCATTTAATATAATTTATGTCTTGCAGTGTATGTTCTAATTATTTACATGTCCACTTACTTATATTAATATTATTACAATAATATGTATTATATTAATACACTCGACTCCAACTAGCTATTCTCCCCAAGCTTAAGTACTCATCATAAGAGTCTCATTCAATATTACTTATGTATCACAGTGTATGTCCTAAGTATTTATATGTTCAATAACCTGTTACTTACACTAACACATTTGAATTCAACTAGCTATTCCCTATACTTAATTAATCGTCATAAGAGTCTCATTTGATATAATTCCCTTCTCACAGTGCATGTCCTAATATGTATGTGTCCAATGATCTGTTGCTAATACACTAGCTATTCCTCCATACGTAACTCCATACGTAATTAATTATCATAGGAGGCTTTTAATATAAGTTATGTCTCACGGTGTATGCTCTAATTATTAATATGTCCACGGACCTATTACTGATATTAACGCATTTGACTCCAGCTAGTTATATACTTAATTCATCAGCATACGAGTCTCAGTAGTATCATTCCCCGTCTCACAGTGTATGTCCTAAGTATTTATGTGTTCAATATTCTGTTACTTAGACGAACACATTTTAATTTCACTAGCTATTCCCCAGACTTAATCAATCACCATTGGAGTCTCAGTTAATATCAGTTACGCCACACAGTGTGTGTCTTAATTAATGTTATGTCCATTGTCTTATCCCTTGTTTTAATTTGTACTTTATTATTATATGCCCATGTCAATATTCATACCTTACTTAATAAACCTGTATTAACCGTTATGAGCTTGAGTCTTCACTATTCTACCTTCCAACACTTCTCCGTTGGCTTAACAGAACCCACATTCTTACGGTGTAGTTTATGAAGCCCTGACATCTCCTCATCTATAACAAGGGATGATATCTCAGTATTGTTATAATATAAGGGATAGTCCTCTGGGAGTTTCGGACGGGTAGTAAGATGGAAACATTGGGTTTTAGAAGCATTAAAGGCAACAAGGTTTTCTTTGCCCTATTGGAAATGGTACTTAAATCAGAAGATAAATGTTCTATGGCTTCATTATGTTTGTTTTTGAGGGATTGTTGGCTGGGGCGTTCTGGAAAACTAATTGAATAGTGTAAGGTAGAGTCGTCGTATGAATGGATGGGACTGGAGGTACAGTTGAGAAGATAATTGATGCAAATTAGAGAGAGAATAGGAGATAGGACAGAGCCCTGGGAAAGTTGATAGGATGAGGAAGTGAGTGATGGCCATCCACAACCATAGCTATGGAACGGCCGGAAAGGAAATTAGAGACAAAGCTAACCCTTAAGGAAGCCATACTGGCGATCTGAGAGTAGATTATGAGAAGAGAAATGATTAAGAAATTTGGAAGCAAGAATAGTTTCAAAACCTTTAGAGATACAAGAGATAAGAGCAATTGGACAATAGTTGGAGGGTTGAGAGTGGTCACCCTTCTTTGGGACAGGTTGAATGAGAGCGAACTTTCAGCAAGAAGGGAAGACGTTAGAGGAGAGACAGAGACGACAGAGTTTGCCTAGGCAGGGAGTCAGTATGAAAGCACAGTGTTTGAGTACAACAGGAGGAACATCGTCCGGACCGCATGCCTTCTTAGTATTAAGCCCAGAGAGGGTAGAAAGTACATCTTTTGAAGATACTAGGATATTAGGTATAAGTAGGAGAGAGAGGGGTGGAGAGGGAGAGGGTTTTTCCCTTGTGTTGGGATGAGGCAGCACCACTATAACCACTGTTGGATGCCTGCGGGTGGGCATGTGGATGCAAGGACGACGCGGGTGGCAGGGACGCCGTGGGTGATTCATCGCCGCCATCTTCCTCACTATCTCCCAAATTTCCTCTCTCCACTGTAAACTGTAAATTGTGGTAGAGGTAAACTGTGGTAGATCTGGAGTGTCAGCGTCTTCGCCATGGATCCACCCCCCGGGACTGCCAACCACAGATGGCTGCCGACTCTCTCAACCAGGGGTAAGACTGCGACCGGTGGAGGACAGGGGCCGCCGACCACTCGGCAGCAGTCTTTGAAGTCAAACCGCAACAACCAACCACTGCCCCCTTCTTTGAGGCACGAGAACATGGGAATGGCTTCAGTCGCCCGAACAAGTACCACACTCTCAAAAACTACACACACAATTACACTGTTTTTTCTACACCGAGAAATGACTCTCTGGCTGCCATTTCTCAAACACTTCTTATAGCCGGAGACATCGAGAGCAACCCAGGACTAACCCATAAATACATAGGCCTAAGTCCAACAAGCTCAAAACCTATCACTTCGAGTTGCCTCACAAAGGGTTCAGTTCTCTGCAATTAATGTGGGAACTGGACCCATTTCACCTGCACAACGCTTGCCTCCACGGAACACTACACAAACACCTGGACCTGTTCCTCATGCTCCTCCCTTACCCAGTCAAACCCCTCACCTACGCCCCCCACACCTCTCCTTTTCAACCCACCAATCCTTTCCATGCCATCCACATCCTCAACCCCTCACATCCCACCCCTAACCCAAACATACCCTCATCTCCAGCACCTCAATCCCCATCCCCATCACTACCTCGCCCATCTCCTTCCTCCTCACCCACATCCTCGCCCCGCACGGTCACCTCCACCTCATCCCCGTGCAGCAGCACCCAACATACACGGTACACCGCACACACACCAACATTCTTCAATTAAACATAGGCCTAGATGGCATCAACACAAAGAAACACGAACTCTCACACTTCATCAAACAATACAACATACACATTGCCAACTTACCAGAAACAAAACTCCGCTGTACACAAAAAATACCTACATTTCATGACTTCACCATCATCAGACAAGACCGGGCTGACGGCGGCGGCGGTGGACTTACTGCATTGGTTCACTAAGCAATGATCTTCACAGACACCAGTGAGTATACCAAATCCCTCTTCCCCCTACATCATAACACAACATAAATACAATCCATCAAAATAAGCACTGCCAATAAATCCAACATAACCATAATAAATACATACATCCCCCCTAAACATCCTCTACAGTATCCAACGAATACAGACCACATTTACTACAGATCACAAAAACTCCACACATCATCCTGGATGGCGACTTCAATGCCACTGCCCTTACTACCAAAAAGATATAAACAAGCTAGAACGAGTTCAACTTAGAATTACCAAAATTATACCTTGGCTAAAGAACAAACCACACGAGGAGCGCCTTAGAGAATTTAATCTATTTCCTTTAACCCAGCGCAGATTAAACTTATAAGCTGCGCAGTTATGGTATTTGAAATTACCCGCCATGCGAAGGTATTTGGTTAATTCCTGACGAAAATCGTCAATTTATCATATATATAATTAATACTTATCCATATGCACCTTTTTTACTTTTAATATGAATATGTGAACATTGGAAACCAATAAAACAAATGGTAACAGCAATTGGCTGGTAAAAATCATATATTTTAGCCCCTCGGTCGTAATCTGACCTTGACCGGCTTGAGTAAGACACCCTCCTTCTCTGGTGTCTAGCATGATACTGAGAGACAAGGAGAGCTCTCAGACTAGCTTAATGGGTTGGAGATACACTCCTCCACCCTCCTCCCTTTCTCCCACCCGTCCTCGCACGAAAATACTCGATAAATTTTGTGAATAATAGGGAAAATACCGGATGATTGAAGAGGGGGGAGGAAGGAAAGGAGAGGGTTGGGACACATGTGTAGGATTGGTAGAAAGTAATGGAGGGAAATTATCTCACTTAATCACAAATTGCCTTGTTTTGAGTGCCACTGGGATGTTTTAAAAGGTTTTTCTTAGGCCACGGATCTTAATAGTCTGGCCGCATTTGCCCAGTAGAATTACTTAAGAGTCTGGCCGTAGTCCCTGGGTTAAGAGGTGATTTAAATCAAGTGTTAAAAATTATCAAAGGCATCGACAATATGAATTGTAATAGACAGTTCACTCTCGACCAATCAAATTACACGCGGGTTGCAAAATTATTGGTAAATCTTTTAACTCACACGAGTCTAAGAATGTCTTCTTCAATCGAGTTGTTAATTTGTGGAATGGGCTTCCCCGAGATGTCATAGACTGCAGCACCGTTGATTCTTTTAAACTTCGCATAGACAAACAACTTGCCTTAAATCCAAGACTGACTGCATTTGTAAATGAATAAAGTTTTAATTTGTTTCCCCTTACCCACTCAAAACCATTGTTTGGACACTTGACCATCAGTGTTTTGGAGAGCAAGCAACTTTTAGGGTTTGCTAGACCTGTTGTTGCTTAATTTCCTTTGTACTCCTTTGTACTCCAAGACGTCGGCCTGGATTGTTGACAACCCTGACATAGGCAGAGGGCTGGTCCTACAACGCCAATCAGATAACCTTTTCATTCTTAACGACATCCATACACATACCCATATTCCCCACCAAGCCCTCTTCCTCCCATCATCTCCAGATATCACCTTTTGCTCCCCAGAACTCGCCCCCACAGGCCACAACATCCTGGATGGTGGTAAAATCTTAAGGTTCTGACAACCTCCCGATCATTTTCACCACCAAAACCTCTCTCTCTCACTCTCTCTCTCTCTCTCTCTCTCTCTCTCTCTCTCTCTCTCTCTCTCTCTCTCTCTCTCTCTCTCAACATTACAATTGTACATTAACCACTTTTATATATTTAGTTTTGCACTACTGGAGTTTAACACCTTACGAGCGGCATAGGCGGTAATTTCTATGTACCCCCAGCGTTTTTTTTAACCCTAAATAGGGTTGTTTCCGTGCTCTTTTTCATGCATAAACAAGACCCAGACCGTAAAACAAGTATCTATCTCTGAAAGGGCGTAAACAGAGCTTTCTAATGACACCCAAACCATCATTCTACGACCACTGGCTCTCTTGCAACGATCATGCAACACGAGTGCAAAAACCCTAAAATAAGGTAATTTCCTTACATAATTCCCTGTGTAGCGAGTGAGAGAGGGTGGAGGAGGGTGGAATACATCTCAGTAGACCCACGGCGGTGGTGGGGAGCGGTCATGAGGTAACTACGCTCGTCCCACTGCTCTGCTCTCTCTCAGAGCACATTACGTGGCTCAAAATTGCACTCGGCACATAGGCCACATTTATTTCACTCGACTATAGCCGGGTGACGCCAGTTATGGGTTAAGGCATGGGAAAACTAGAGCGTATTGGTTCTCACGGTCCCGCGATCACTACATTCCTGGCCACTCTAGCTCTAACAGTCCATTACCGGTAATAACACGGATGGGGGTTTACGGCAACCAGGGAGTTCTGTACGCTGATAGTGGCCCTTCTGATTTAGTTGAAAAGGAAAAATATACGAGAATTATATATTATGCAACACATTTATCATATATATATATATATATATATATATATATATATATATATATACAGTACACTTGTTTATTATTTTCTATGTGCATGGAGGAGACAATATTCAATTTTTCCTGTAACAAATCCCCTCCCCCCCCCCCAAGGATGAAAGAGTCATAGCCAACATATATCAAGGTACATTTAAGGTAACATAGGTGTGTTGGGAGGTGAAAGTGAAATGAAAAAGTGTAGTGAAATGAATAGGAGGAGGAGGAGGTGTTTGTGAGAGTTAGCTGGATTACCCTCTATCCAGGTGAGGTTCAAATATAAACAGTGGGGGATGAAAGGCACATGAAACAGGAGTTCCAGTCTTGGGAATATATTTTTAAGCTTGATCGAGGTCTAGGAAACAAACTAAAAACCTTCACCACCATTACGTAATTTTCATCATATTGTGGTTACCATTAGACGATTTTCTTTAGAATATAATCCAGCTATGCGACTTGAATTGGTAAATACGATCTCAATAAACCCTCTTAGTAACATAGGTCCTTCTTAAACATCATGAAACCATATCATTTTAGCCAAAATCAAAGATAAAAAGGCGTCATGGTGTTGAAGGGGTAAAAGGGAGGTTATTAATTTGTTCCCTAGAGGTCCATCAAGCTAAACAAAAAATACACCCACGACCCACCTTGGAGATAAATGTGTAAACATTTTGGTAGGATAATGTTCCGGACGAAGGCCGATTCCTCCTAAATTACAGGCTCGCTATTGCTCGCCAGGAAAACATCGACACCTAAATGGCACGGAAGGTCATAAAATTAAACATAAATGGGGCAAACAGACTTAAAATCGCGAAACTCTTACGGGAAACGTCTTATAATTTCAAAATAAATAGGGCTAAACATGGGTGAGAAGGGGATCCAGAAAAGACTATTATCTCACCATTAGTGTTGGTAAAACCCTTGGAATGTACGGCTATAATTCCTTGCACCATACTCGAGCGTGTACTGGTGTTAGTTGTTATCGATTAGTGTTGGTAAAACCCTTGGAATGTACGGCTATAATTCCTTGCACCATACTCGAGCGTGTACTGGTGTTAGTTGTTATCGATTAGTGTTGGTAAAACCCTTGGAATGTACGGCTATAATTCCTTGCACCATACTCGAGCGTGTACTGGTGTTAGTTGTTATCGATTAGTGTTGGTAAAACCCTTGGAATGTACGGCTATAATTCCTTGCACCATACTCGAGCGTGTACTGGTGTTAGTTGTTATCGATTAGTGTTGGTAAAACCCTTGGAATGTACGGCTATAATTCCTTGCACCATACTCGAGCGTGTACTGGTGTTAGTTGTTATCGATTAGTGTTGGTAAAACCCTTGGAATGTACGGCTATAATTCCTTGCACCATACTCGAGCGTGTACTGGTGTTAGTTGTTATCGATTAGTGTTGGTAAAAACCCTTGGAATGTACGGCTATAATTCCTTGCACCATACTCGAGCGTGTACTGGTGTTAGTTGTTATCGATTAGTGTTGGTAAAACCTTGGAATGTACGGCTATAATTCCTTGCACCATACTCGAGCGTGTACTGGTGTTAGTTGTTATCGATTAGTGTTGGTAAAACCCTTGGAATGTACGGCTATAATTCCTTGCACCATACTCGAGCGTGTACTGGTGTTAGTTGTTATCGATTAGTGTTGGTAAAACCCTTGGAATGTACGGCTATAATTCCTTGCACCATACTCGAGCGTGTACTGGTGTTAGTTGTTATCGATTAGTGTTGGTAAAACCCTTGGAATGTACGGCTATAATTCCTTGCACCATACTCGAGCGTGTACTGGTGTTAGTTGTTATCGATTAGTGTTGGTAAAACCCTTGGAATGTACGGCTATAATTCCTTGCACCATACTCGAGCGTGTACTGGTGTTAGTTGTTATCGATTAGTGTTGGTAAAACCCTTGGAATGTACGGCTATAATTCCTTGCACCATACTCGAGCGTGTACTGGTGTTAGTTGTTATCGATTAGTGTTGGTAAAACCCTTGGAATGTACGGCTATAATTCCTTGCACCATACTCGAGCGTGTACTGGTGTTAGTTGTTATCGATTAGTGTTGGTAAAACCCTTGGAATGTACGGCTATAATTCCTTGCACCATACTCGAGCGTGTACTGGTGTTAGTTGTTATCGATTAGTGTTGGTAAAACCCTTGGAATGTACGGCTATAATTCCTTGCACCATACTCGAGCGTGTACTGGTGTTAGTTGTTATCGATTAGTGTTGGTAAAACCCTTGGAATGTACGGCTATAATTCCTTGCACCATACTCGAGCGTGTACTGGTGTTAGTTGTTATCGATTAGTGTTGGTAAAACCCTTGGAATGTACGGCTATAATTCCTTGCACCATACTCGAGCGTGTACTGGTGTTAGTTGTTATCGATTAGTGTTGGTAAAATCCTTGGAATGTACGGCTATAATTCCTTGCACCATACTCGAGCGTGTACTGGTGTTAGTTGTTATCGATTAGTGTTGGTAAAACCCTTGGAATGTACGGCTATAATTCCTTGCACCATACTCGAGCGTGTACTGGTGTTAGTTGTTATCGATTAGTGTTGGTAAAACCCTTGGAATGTACGGCTATAATTCCTTGCAGCATACTCGAGCGTGTACTGGTGTTAGTTGTTATCGATTAGTGTTGGTAAAACCCTTGGCATGTACGGCTATAATTCCTTGCACCATACTCGAGCGTGTACTGGTGTTAGTTGTTATAGATTCCCCTTTTAAACCCGGTATCACACAAGCGCTTTTTCCCTCAACAATTATTCTCAACACTGGTGTGGCAGCTTCTGAGATATTTATTTGTGTCACCTAAATCCATCTATTATCAGTCTAGTTTCCGATACCAGAGCAAACTATTCCAGAAATGTTGCCTGAATAATGTTGATCATCGAATATTGACTATAAAAGCACTACTGTGCTACCGGCTTTACTGTGTGTGACCTACAACCTGTCAGAAGCTCCTGGTCTTTCGCTCAGAGGGGCTGTTTGGAACACCATTGGTGAGGTACGCTAAACAATCATGTTAACCCCTTGAGGTTTATGACGCAATTCAACAGTTTATTTATTTTTCTATGCGAGTGACTAAGACAAAAGGCAGAACTGCTTGTATTGAGTGCCTCCAACAGAGTTGAAGGAGTGACCGGGCCAAAATCAAGGGGCGTTCGAGACAAAATGCCTGGACACACAGAGTGTGAAGCAAATTTAGTCATAGGATGAGGGAAAGACTGATTCTGGGAGAGAGTTCCAGAGCTCAGTTGTTGAATAGAAGAAAGACTGAGAATAACGTTTGACTCTTGGGTTGGAGAGTTGCATAGAGTAGGGGTGGGATTGTGTTGCAAGACGGGTGCTACGTCCATCGAGCCCGACGCGCTAACCCGCCAACAGCACTTCACTCTCGCTGCTCGAAATTTGACCATAACTTGAGTACTCCATTACTCATCCCCTTATTTGTTTGCATGAGCTGTAGCTAAGCTCTAGCTTAACTGCCCTGTAGTTGCTTTGCATGTAATTTTGCTGTGTTTTTGACTGATAAACGTTTGTTTATCGAGACTGCGTTTGTTTACATTTGTATCGGTCAGTGACGACCGACGCTCTAAAGTAAACAAACTACTTGCTTGTTTCATATTATAAAGTTCTAGCACTTATTGTAGATATTTTATCCCTCACTGTAGTTAAGTGCTTAGCAAACCACCCAGTGGTTATCTTGCATGACATTGTACTGTAGTTTTGACTGATAAACGTTTGTTTTTCAAAATTCTATTTGTCAAGTTAGTAGAGACGCCGCCGATACCAGCGCCACCTGTGTACGCATAAACAAACCCTCTTCTTGTATTTTATATATCAAAGTCTAGCCAATACTGTACTTGGTTGAACGTTTTATCTTGGTTATCTATATAAATCGCACACACTAACATTTGTCAAGATAGTTTTAATATTGGGTTAGAATAATTTAGTTACTGTAATACTTTTTGATAGCCTATTTCTTAAATCGCAATTCAGATACTTGTCACCATAATTCATAAGCCTCTCACACTCTTGCCAGGGATATTACTAACTCCATTATTATACCAGTGTATAAACTAATATACAGGCTTTAGCCTAACTGTGTCATACTGCTAACATAATTTTATTTTTATTTTCAGGCATAAAATTGTGTTCTATTGCTAACATATTCTTTTTGTGATTAACATATTTTTTTGTGATTTACAGGCATTAATTGTACCATATTGCTAACCAATATTTGTTGTTACTGTACTGTATACTGCTTTCCAGTTTTCTCACTAGGCTAAATTAACCCTCTCCCACTTTTTTTTCCAGTAAATTTTGTAACAAATTACTAGTACATTTGCAATTTTCAGGCTTTAACTGTGTCATACTGCTAACATAATTTTATTTTTATTTTCAGGCATAAAATTGTGTTCTATTGCTAACATATTCTTTTTGTGATTAACATATTTTTTTGTGATTTACAGGCATTAATTGTACCATATTGCTAACCAATATTTGTTGTTACTGTACTGTATACTGCTTTCCAGTTTTCTCACTAGGCTAAATTAACCCTCTCCCACTTTTTTTTCCAGTAAATTTTGTAACAAATTACTAGTACATTTGCAATTTTCAGGCTTTAACTGTGTCATACTGCTAACATCAATTTGTTTTTATTTTCAGGCATAAATTGTGTTCTATTGCTGACATATTTTTTGTGATTTACAGGCATAATATTCTTTTTGTGATTAACCCTCTCACGACCATATGACGCACAGGTTGCCAGATTAGCAATACTAAATAGAGTTCTCTCACTCTTATAATTACTTCTCCAAAATTAGTTTTCTGCCCACAGCTAACTCAAAGACAACTGCAGAAGTTGAAGTAACTAAACTAAAGGTTTCTAAATACCCCTGATGGTAACAAAGGCTTTAAAGTATCCCTAATAGTCTCAAAATTGCGTCAAGAATGTGAGAGGGTTAACATATTCTGTTTGTGATTTACAGGCATTAATTGTACCATATTGCTAACAAATATTTGTTGTTACTGTACTGTATACTGTTTTCCAATTTTCTCACTAGGCTACATTAACCCTCTCCCACTTTTTGTTTTTTCCAGTAAATTTTGTAACAAATTTCTAGTCCATTTGTGATTTTCAGGCTTTAACTGTGTCATACTGCTAACATAAATGTTTGTTTTATTTTCAGGCATAAATTGTGTTCTATTGCTAACATATTTTTTGTGATTTACAGGCATATTAATTTTATCATATTGCTAACAAAATGTTGTGTGATTTTCCGGAATTAATTGTATCACATTGCTAACATAATTTTGTTTGTGATTATCAGGCTTGTGTACCATTTTGCTAACATAAATTTGTATGATTATATCGTCATGGCGCCGCAACGAACCTGCACGAGTTGTTCTGGTAAATTTGGCCCTACCATGTTTGTTGATACTGATGTCCATATTTGTAGATTTTGCCAGCTCCGAGAGAAGATTGCAATGAATTGAATGCAGCTCACCGCAAGATCGATGCCCTGACTACGAAGCTTGAATCCCTTCAAGAATTTGCCACACTCAACGTAGGAGTGCCCTCGGCCCAAGAAACCACTACGATGTCAACCGCCATTCCAGTGCATACAGTACCGGTACCCACACCAGCAGCTACCTTACATGTTGCAGAAAATAATAATGACTCTACTCTGACTCCCCCCCAGGACAACTTTCAGTTAGTGAGAAACAATGTGCATCCCAGTACCAGTACCAGGAAGGTCATCCCGACAACATGCCAAAACCGCTTCAAAATTCTGGCTATTGACGAGGAAGAGGAAACGGAAGAAGTTCGACTTGTGGGCGACTCCATGGTCCGTGGCCAATTAACCGAGTTCTGCGCCAGGGCACTCAGGACCAGAAAGCGGTTCTGTATCCCAGGTGGCAGCGTGGACGACATTGTTGCGGCTGTGGAAGAGGTTTCCAGGCTTGCCCCCGCAAGCACTACGTACGTCATCCACGTTGGATCTAACGATGTCCAACGGACACGGTCAGAGGAACTACTTTGCAAGTACCGGCGGCTGATCAGGTCCTTCAAGGAAAAATCTAATAGAATCTTAATTTCAGGAATTGTTCCCCTGATTGATGTAGAATACCGATTCTACAACATAGCTACCAGTACAAATCGCCGACTAGCCAAACTCTGCAGGGAGGAGGACATCGGCTTTGTCGACACGTGGGATCATTTTTAATATGATAAATCTTTGTTTTCAGGAGATGGTGTACATCTCAATGAAGTAGGAGCTGCACGTCTTGGTCGTCTGCTGAACGATGCAGTCAAGTATTTCCGTTCAAAAAATGGGGTCAACCGGGAGTATCCAGACAGGGTAGTGTAAGTCAAATACGAACTGAAAATTCAGACAATGCACAATCAGTAACATCCAACTCTAATACTCTTAAGGTGTTTTATGTAAATGCTCGTAGCATACGCAATAAATTTTCAGATCTAGAGGAAATCGTGTTTACAGAACATTATGATATAATCGGCATTACAGAATCTTGGTTAAATACGGAAGACAGAGACTTTTTAGTCGAATATACGCTTCCTGGTTATACAATGTTTGAGAAAAGTTGGATCAATAGAAATGGAGGAGTTCTGTTTTTTATAAAGGAATGTCTTAATCCCGTCTTAATGTCAAAACCTCAAATTGCGAATATAGACATATCTTACGTACTATTAAATAATAAACGAGGAACTAAAATAACACTAGCTTTATTATACAGACCCGCAGCTCAATCAGTGCAAACTGACAGTGAAATTTATGAACAAATTGCAGAAATAACTAACATACAAGATACCGTAATTCTTGGCGATTTCAACTTACCCGTGACTAAATTGGGCGATATTCTTACTTCACACTCTGGACACGACCTCTATGCTAACTTGCAAGAGAGTTCACTTTTTCAATTTGTACAATCTCCGACCCGTGGTAATAATGTGCTTGACCTTGTACTCACAACAAAAGAAGAATTAATAGAGAATTTGAATGTTGGCGATGAATTCAGTAACAGCGACCATCGTACGATAACTTTCACTTTAAAGTTTACTAGTAACAAATCAAATAGCAGCATTGAGAAAGTCCCTAATTTCAAGAAATCAAATTTTCATAAACTTAAATCAAAGCTTAAAGAAACTGACTGGAGCTTTCTGACTAACAATAACGACATAAATACATCTTGGGAGTGTTTCACAACCACTTACCTTAAGGCAGTGCAAGACTGCATACCATCAAAAATACGGCGTCCAGGCCATAATGATAAGCCCAAATGGTGGAATAGAGATATTTCAGACTGTCTGCTTGCTAAAAAATTTGCTAATGATAGATTAAAATCCTCACAAAATGACGAAGAACGGGTGAAATTTGTAGAGCTACGACGCAAAGCCAATAAGTTAATTAAGCAAAGTAAAAAGACCCTGGAGTTACATGTTGCGAATCAAAGTAAAACAAACCCGAAAGAATTCTATAGTTATATCAGAAAGAAAAAAGTAGTTACTTCAACTGTTGGACCGTTAGTCGATGAAAATGGAGAATACACCAAAGACGAAGTACAAATGAGTAATGCCCTCAATACCTTCTTTGCATCAGTTTTTACAACCGAAGACCTCAGTGATATCCCTACACCATTGCCGATTCAGATTGATAATTCAGATGTTCTAAGCAATATCACCGTTACAGAGAGAGAAGTATTGAATTGTTTAGATAAACTCAAGGTAAATAAAACGCCTGGACCTGATACAATCTCGCCTAGAGTTCTAAAGGAAGCTAAGGATGAGCTCTCCAAACCACTGACATTGCTATTCAATGAATCCTTGTAGTCTGGGACTATGCCTGATCAGTGGAAGCTAGCCAACGTAACACCGATATTAAAAAAAGGCAGCAAATCCCTACCCAGTAACTATCGTCCAATTAGCTTAACCTCAATTGTATGTAAAATGCTAGAAACGGTCATAAGAGACAGACTCGTAAATCACTTAGAGGCAAATAACTTACTTAAAGATACTCAACACGGCTTTCGTAAAAAACGTTCCTGTTTAACAAACCTCTTAGACTTCTTCCACGATATCCTCAACCTCTACGATGAGAGTAAAGCTGTAGATATTATATACCTTGATTTTCAAAAGACCTTTGACAAAGTTCCCCACAAACGTTTACTGCTAAAACTAAAAGCGCATGGAATACAAGACGGTGTGTTGAAATGGATAGAAAATTGGCTCAGCGACAGAGAGCAAAGAGTAGTCATAAACGGTAAGGCATCTAAATGGACCAATGTAAGTAGCGGGGTACCCCAGGGATCGGTACTAGGACCAATTACATCAACGACATAGATGAGGGTCTCACCTGTACAATCTCAAAATTTGCTGACGATACAAAAATTGCAAATAGCGTACTCTCAAAAGAACAAGTTGACGATATGCAACAATCTAGATATATTGTCATGTTGGGCCAAAATTTGGCAAATGAGTTTCAATGCAGATAAATGTAAAGTACTACATATCGGATACCTAAATGAGAAAGCAAACTATTCGATGAATGGCACTCAGCTTAAGAATGTAAACAGAGAAACCGATCTGGGAGTAACAATATCGAGTAACCTAAAACCGAGTCAACAATGTTCAGAAGTTGTTAAGAAGGCAAACAAAATAATTGGCTTTATAGGCAGGTCATTTGAGCATAAATCCAAAGAAGTTATCCTAACCCTTTACAATTCCTTAGTCCGCCCTCTTCTGGAATACTGCGTTCAATCCTGGTGCCCTTATTACCAAAAAGATATAAACAAGCTAGAACGAGTTCAACGTAGAGTTACCAAAATTATACCTAGCCTAAAGAACAAACCATACGAAGAGCGTCTTAGAGAATTAAATCTATTTCCATTAACCGAGCGCAGATTAAGAGGTGACTTAATTCAAGTGTTCAAAATCATCAAAGGCATCGACAATATGAACTGTAGTAAGTACTTCACTATCGACCAATCTAATTACACGCGGGGAAATGGTTGCAAAATTATTGGTAAATCTTTTAACTCGCACGAATCTAAGAATTTCTTCTTCAATTGAGTTGTTAACTTGTGGAATGGGCTTCCCCGAGACGTTATAGACTGCAGCACCGTTGATTCATTTAAACTACGCTTTGACAAATATCTCGCATCTGACTGTGTTAGTAAATTAATAACTTCATTTTATCCCTCCCTCAGTTACTAACCCATCTGTCCCTTACTAACTTCCTAATCCTGCCACGGACATTAGTTCCAGGGCAGTAGTTCCCTTTCCAATGTTCCCTTACCCACTCTAAACCACTGTTTGGACACTTGATCCTCAGTGTTTTGGAGGACAAGCAGCCTAGAAGGGTCACTAGATCTGTTGTTGCTTGATTTCCTTTGTACTCCTTTGTACTCTACGAAGAGGGGGTGGTATACACTGAGAGAGCTCTTAGAAACACTGATTATTGTAATAGCGGTAGAATAGTGAGAGAGCTGCAACAGTGCGGCGAAGAGAGAGAGAAACTACAGAGCATTGGTGACTGGACATGAGTTAATCAGATGGTGGCTTCTTTTCTACTTTGTCTTGAAGTGCTGTGTGAGAGGATCATCCCCACAAGTGTGAACAATACTCAATACATGGCTCTACTGTGCCCCTGTACAGAGCAAGAAGCTGCGCAGGTGTAAAGAACCCCTGGAGGAGGTTGAGCACACCCAGCTTCTGGGAAGCTGTTTTAGCTAGAGTGGTAATATGATCTTTCCAAGAGAGATCAGAAGAAAAAGAGACATCAAGAACGTTTAGAGAAGATGAAGTGTTAATTTGTATGTTGTTGAAGAACAGATCATAGTTTTCTGGAAGTTTGGGAAGCATTCAAAGTAACAAGGTTTTCTCTGCCCCAATTATAGATAGTAGATAGATCAAAATATACTGTGGGTGTTGTATGGCCTTCTTATGTGAGTGTTGGAGTTTCTGCTGTGAATAATTTTCTGGGAGGCTATTTGAATAGTGAAATGTAGAGTCGTCAGCATATGAGTGAATCTGGCCGGAGGTGCAGTTGAGAAGGTCGTTAATGAAAAATAGGAAGATAATTTGAGAACGGACAGAACCTTGCAGAACACCGGAGTTGATAGGTTGAGAAAGTGAATGATGGCTGTCCACAACCGCAGTTATGGAACGGTTGAAAAGGAAATTTGAGACAAAGGCACAGATGGAAGGATAGAAACTGAATGAGGGTAGCTTGGATATGAGGGATTTGTGCCAGACTCTATCGAAGGCCTTTGATAATTATGTCTAGAGCAACAGAAAAAGCCTCACCGAAGTCCCAAAGATGAGGATGACCAAGAGTTAATAAGATATAAAAGAAAAGAACCAGTAGAGTTACCCCTAAGGAATCCATACTGGCAATCTGAGAGTAGACTATGGGAAGAGAGATGCTTAAGACATTTTGAAGTAAGAATAGTTTCAAAACCTTTTGAGATGCAAATAATGAGAACAATTGGATGATAGTTGGAGGGTTGAGAGCGGTCTCCCTTCTTAGGGACAGGTTGAATGAGAGCGAACTTCCAGCAAGAAGGGAAGACGTTAGAGAAAAGACAGAGACGAAATAGTTTGCCTAAGCAGGGAGTCAGCACGGAAGCAATTTTTTTTAGTACAACAGGAGGAACACCATCCGATCTGTACACCTTCTTAGTATTAAGGCCAGAGAGGGTGAAAAGTACATCCTGAGAAGAGATTATGAGGTTAGGCATAAGTAGGAGTTATTGGGGTGGAGAGGGTGGAATAGCACCGGAATCATCCAAAGTGCAGTGTTTAGGTAAAGTGTTAGCGAATAGATCAGCTTTGTCAGAGGAAGAAGTGACGGTAGTGCCATCAGATTGAAAAAGAGGGAAAAGACGTAGAATAATTTTTTTGGAGAGGTGTTTGGCTAGATGCCAGAAGGCTTGGGAAGAGCTAGAGTTGGAAAGTTCAGTGCATTTATAAGATCAAGACATAAGATCACGACAAGGAACAGAACTGTATGTGGGGAACTGTATTTTTTACATGGCGAAAACAGATAATAATATATATTGTTAGTATACCATCCATAACGCGGCCAATCCATAAAGTCCCATTTACTTTTTCTTACCTATTGTTAAATGGTTACGTTCAGATTATGAAAGGTATAAAAGTTCAGTGCATTTATAAGATCACTACATAAGATCAGGACAAGGAACAGAACTGTATGTGGTAATATATATTGTTAGTATACCATCCATAACGCGGCCAATCCATAAAGTCCCATTTACTTTTTCTTACCTATTGTTAAATGGTTACGTTCAGATTATGAAAGGTATATGGAATTCAGAGAGTTGACTGAGATAGTCTTTACCCTTTCTAAATAATTGTAGACAATAGTCTAATGATTGGCAGAAAAAAAGGTCAAAATGCGTCCAAATTTTAAAAGGGTTACAAACAGAACGCCAGAAGAATTCCGATCCAAGTTGCTCAGGGATTTGCTTATAAGCATAATACAATAGGTATTTACTGATTAACTTTTATAGAGTGAATATGAGTATTCGTATAGAAGTATCAATACATTTTGACCATCAGAATAACCGATAACGCACATTTATACAGTATATAATTCTGTATTGCATTTCGTATTCATGCAGCTGAAATACAATAACAAGGACGTCACCGGTACTGAAAGGGTTATGAATGCAGGTTGCGTTGTTGTTGCAGACGATGATGGCCCCAGGCTGGAGAAAACGAGACGTTGGTATCCAGTTGTTATCGGTGGTGTTGGGGCTAGTATAGTACCGTGGGGGGGCTACTGTGTGGCAGTAACTTCTCCCCACCACCCCCTCCTTTACAACACCTACGCCAACACGATCCTTCAGTCCTACACGCAAACCTTCTTCACAACGACTCCATGTATGTCACTCCAGCTGTAATTGTCTGTTAAGCCGGTATCATACGAACGCTTATTCCCTCAACATTTATCCTCAACACTGGTCTGGCAGCTTATGAGGCACACTTTGAAAATATTTCGGTTACTTAAATTCATCTATCATCAGTCTAGTTTCCGGTACCAGTGCAAAATACTCCTGAAATGATGCCAGAACAAATGTTGATCACCGAATGCTGACTATAAAAGCTGAAATGATGCCAGAACAAATGTTGATCACCGAATGCTGACTATAAAAGCTGAAATGATGCCAGAACAAATGTTGATCACCGAATGCTGACTATAAAAGCTGAAATGATGCCAGAACAAATGTTGATCACCGAATGCTGACTATAAAAGCTGAAATGATGCCAGAACAAATGTTGATCACCGAATGCTGACTATAAAAGCTGAAATGATGCCAGAACAAATGTTGATCACCGAATGCTGACTATAAAAGCTCTTGTGTTCTACCGGATGCACTATGATTGTTTGGAATGGTCTTTTACTATAGTCGTTTTTTTCAGCTGACGGTAAATTGCCATGTCGCCATTTTGATTACTTTGCTATTATGAAGACTTTGAAGGATGTATGTGGGTAATTTTAGAAACTTGGCATTAATATGACAGACATACAAGTTTCATAGTTCTCGATTAAGGGGAGATGGGTCGTTTTTCTCGCCTCCTTTCTTCATGTTTTGCCCCATTAGTTTTCAGATTTTAAAACCTTTCGCCTCAATTCTTTGTCAGTATTAACACCTTTAGTTCTTTTTAGATGTTGACCTTATTTTCCTGGCGAACGATAGTGAGCCTGTAGTTTTTGAAGAACTGGCCTTTGGCCGGGACATTTTTCTACCGAAAAATTTGAAAAGTATTCTAGAAGGAGAATCTAATGGATGTTATTATTAAAGCTCTAGGGGGGAAACTAGAAACATAATAAATAGATACACAAATTAGCAAATAAGCCCATCCCCCATTAAGTATCAAACAATTAGCTGCTAAGGGATTTACCATTAGCCGAAAATCGACCGACTCAAATTATTTTGTTTCTTATGGCATTAAACAACGTATTGATGTCATTGGTTTGGAGATTCTATAAGTTTTTTCCCCATTAATTTGACGATTTTAATTATTTTCGACCCATTTCTGTGAATTTTAGGACCTTTCGTGCCTTTTAGGTGTCGAATGTTTCCTGGCGAGTGAGTGTCGAATATTTCCTGGCGAGCGAAAGTGAGTCTGTAATTTAGGAGCAACCGGCACTTTTTTTCTACCAAACAATTTACAAATTTATCTGTAGATTTTTTTTTTTTTTTTTTTAAGCTTGATAGAAGTCTAGGGAGCAAACAAAAACCTCCCCATAATACTAATAACCTCCAAATGAAATTATTGAAAACATGTGATCATCCCAGGAATCGAACCCAGGAGATCACATACAGACCTTACACACATTACACCTCCAAACAGTTGAAGGTTATCTTTATATCCAGATTAATGGACAAACATAACAAATTTCCATTTCACTTGACAGAACAAACGAATATGTGATCCTACTTTTCTTCACATGTACACTCCATTAGCCCCTTCAGTACCAGTGCCCTCCTTTTAACTGTACTCTGGCTACTATTAGACGATGTTTGTCAATTTGAAAAGGGCCTCCAGCAGCTAAAGGGTACATCACACAGTCAGGAGTGCGAGCTAGTGGGAGTCTAATAGGAGTCACTAGGAGTCGCTAGAATCACTGGGAGTCATCGATTTTCACCGCGAGCGAGTGGGAGTCTAACAGAAGTCGCTAGAGTCACTACGAGTCATCGATTTTCACCGCGAATAGACCCGCGAGTCCGAATAGTCTCCTACTCCTAGTGACTCTAGCTCGCGCTCCAGACTGTGTGATGTACCCTTTACAGGCTTCGAACTATTTAACATAAGCATTTTTAGTACCTCAGATCCATATAACACTGCACACAATTATCTAAATATAGCAAGAGTAAAATGTAAAAGACGTCGCTGGGACAGACGGGGTTAACAACCAAACAATACACGTAGCTTCACTGAAGCACTTATCATCAAAATGTTATTCAAGTTCATTGGCGTCATGACTAAGGGGAGAAGGTTTATTTATTAGTCGATTTTCCATTTATCTATTTATATATTTTGTAGTTATAGTCAGGTCAAAATACAGTTTAACCCCCAAAAAATTGCTACAAAAGGTTTCTCAACTGGTTCTGGTAGGGTTTAGTGTACTTTATAACATACTAAAAGTTTACCAAAGTAGGACCCCTGGGAAAAGTTTTTTTTTCAAGATGGCGTCCAAGATTGCCACCGAAACCTCTTAATGATCATAACTATGTAACTATCAACTCAAATTTGATGATCTTGGTGTCTATCCCTAGGTTTTTGGGGGCAAAGAACACATTAAGATCATAAACAATGATGTTGGCCTATTATGTAACACAAAAATCCAATATGGCGTCAAAAATGGCCGCCAACACCTCCAAATGACCGCAACTCCATAACTATTGACTCAAATTTGATGATCTTGATGTCTATCCCCAGGTTTTTTGGGGCAAGGAACACATTAAGACCATTAAAAATAAAATTGGGCCATTATCTAACAAGAAAGTCCAATATGGTGTCCAACATGGCACTACCATGTGACCAACGTTTCAGTCTAATTTGATTAAACTTGGGTCTAGATCTATCAGCCCTTGTATTGGAAGGCTGCCGAAATCATCATTGATGCGCCACAAAGTAGTCACCTGAAAGGCATTGTTCTGATGTTGGGGTGTTTCCATACACTTATGAACTTGCTGGGGGCCATAGGAACTCTCATGGCAGGGACCGGTCTCAAAAACATACTTGAGACTGTCTATGGAGAAAATGCAGTTGTGCACATGATGACAGGGAAAGCTGTCCAGAGGGCTTTGCGGGGCCATCTTCTTGTTGACAAGTTCCTACATAGCCAGCTTATAACGGAAATGGCCAAAGACGATCCCGAGATTCAGACACTGCTGGATCAAGCCGAGGAATTGTACTCCTCCCTTCTTAGCGGAGAGACGACGCTAGGAGATGCTGCTTGTTCTGAGGTTTTGATCCAACTCGAGACAGTAACGGAGAAGAAGAAATCTGAACTTGCTCAGACCTCAAAGACCAGCCAGTTGTGGCTGAATTATCAGCGTATGGTTGGCATGGCAAGAATGTTGATCAAGGCGGATCGTACTGGGTCTTGGTTGATGCATTTGCAGGCAGTGTCCAATTGCCTAACTGTCTTTGCTGCAGCTGGGCACTTCAATTACCTGCGATCTGCTCATTACTACCTGCAGCAAATGAGCAACCTGGAGGAAAAGCACCCAGACGTTTATCGAAAGTTCCTTGATGGTTTTCACGTTGTTCGTAGGAGCAATCAGTGCTGGGCAGGGCTTAGTAGTGATCTTGTCATTGAACAAACGTTGATGAGGTCTCTAAAGAGCACTGGTGGTCTAACTCGCGGCAGTGGGATGACTGAGGACATGTGAAACCTTTGGACCTTATCTGCACCTGTAACATCCGAGTACAACAGTGCGATGCAGAATTTCACAAACCTAACCTATACTACAAGTCCGCAACACAAAGACTCAACTGAGGCGCGCATCATAAGAGATGCATCTGATCTCGAGAAAATTCGGATAAAGCTTGCAGCCTGCTCACCCTTCACATCTGATCCTACTCTGAGAAACATTGTCAATGGGATAGTGGCTGGGCCAGATGTGAATGTACATGACTTTGAATCGGTTGGGAACAAGATCATTGAAGATATAATCGGAAAGTCGGCATTTACTTACAAATTCAAGCGGAAAGACAGAGCCCAAACCCTTGGGAATATCTCTGCTGTGAAGATTGCTCCTGATCGTACCATTGATCCTGCCCTTCTGTTCCAGCGTTTCCTTGTGGTGTCAAGGTCAGGAGATCTTTCCCTTGAAGAGGTTTTGACGTATGAACTAAGCCCCTACCCTCCAGCCCTCTTTGAGACCAGGAACATTCTTCGAAAAGCAGACAAACCTCAGCTTGCTCAGGCAATTCGAGACCATGCTGCGGACTTATCAAGTGAGGCTGTGATGAACTCTATTCCTAAAACAGATTGTTACGTGCTTGATGGTGGCTCTTTGCTCCATCGTTTACCGTGGAAGAAAGGCGACTCATATAATGCAATAGCTGAGTCTTATGCAGACTTCACTGTGAGACATTACGGACAAGCGACAGTGGTGTTCGATGGCTATGGTGAAGGTCCCTCCATAAAAGACAACACACATCAGAGACGAGGAAAAAACCTGCACCCTATTGTTAGTTTCACTGCAGAAACAGAGTTTTCAGGCAAAAAGGTTTGTCTCGTGACAAAAACAAGGCAGACATGATTGCTCTCATCAGCACAGCACTAACTAAAAGGGGATGCCATGTCATTCAGTCACCAGGGGATGCAGACGTTGATATCGTTAAGGCAACTGTTGAACGATCCCGTCATTGCATCACAACGTTGGTCGGTGAGGATACAGATTTGCTGATCTTGCTCCTTCATTACTCCAGAACAGACAATGAGATCATCTACTTCCGTTCTGACGCAAACAAGCGGTCAAAAGAACACAGAGTGTATAACATTAACCTGTTGAAAGAAACTTTAGGAGACGATGTGTGCAATGAGTTGCTCTTTGTACATGCCTACTCAGGCTGTGATTCAACTTCAAGGATTTTCGGCATCGGAAAAAAGTCAGCCTTCCGGAAATTAGTGAAATCTGATCCTGTCATGAAGTCCTGTGCTAGTGCATTCATCCTTCAAAACAAATCTCAAGAAGACATATCAGATCTTGGCAAAGACCTGATGGTTGATCTCTTTGGTGGCAAGTCTAATGATACGCTATCATCACTGCGCCATATCATTTTCACCAAGAAAGTGGCAACTGCTCAAGCAGTTAAGAGGTTTCGGCGGCCATCTTGGACGCCATCTTGGAAAACAAACTTTTCCGGGGGTCCTATTTTGGTAAACTTTTAGTATGTTATAAAGTACACTAAACCCTACCAGAACCAGTTGAGAAACCTTTTGTAGCAATTTTTGGGGGGTTGAGGGGGTATTTTCCATATATCGACCTGACTATTACCTCCCTAGACCTCAATCAATATTAAAAAACATCCCCAAGATCCCACTTCTAGATAAATGTGTACATTTTTTGGTAGGAACATGTCCCGGCCGAAGGCCGATTCCTCGTATATTACAGGCTCGCTTTCGCTCGCCAACCAAAAATCGACACCTAAGAGGTGTAAATGAGACAGTCTTTACCCTTATAGTTCCCACAGATCCTAAGAGGTGTAAATGAGACAGTCTTTACCCTTATAGTTCCCACAGATCCTAAGAGGTGTAAATGAGACAGTCTTTACCCTTATAGTTCCCACAGATCCTAAGAGGTGTAAATGAGACAGTCTTTACCCTTATAGTTCCCACAGATCCTTCCTAAATTGTATACAATCGACAGAATAAGCAGCCAAATTGCGTCATAATTTTCAGAGTTAAAATCAGGTAAAGATACCAGCTATTGAAGGGATTAACCTGTAATGGGTAAACCATCATATGTTTAGGCATTTAAGGGGGGATACGCGTTTTATTGGCTAATTCATTTATCTTTTCAATATTTTGTTTAGTTTCCTCCCTAGACCAGTCCAGTCCATATTGTTATGCTATCATGGATGGATTAGCAATTGTTTAACTATTCTCAGGAAATGAACACAATGGTGATTTGATAATTAATCTCTACAAGCTAGATCATAAGAATAAAATACCTACATTTTCATCAGTGTCTAATAGTTTTGTTTATTGTTTTGATAATATAGATTTTCTGAATCATGACTTACAATGGAGATGTATGGATTTTGATAAAGTAAATTGAGAGCGATTGTGGAAAGCTGTTGAGCTGTATTAAGTAACAGTCAATTTGTAAATGTTGTGAAGAATGTTTATGATGGTAGTGAAGCATGTATAAGAATAAATGGCACAATAAATGATTGGTTTAGTGTCCAGGTTGGAGTGTGACAGGGATGTGTGATGTCATCCTGGTTGTTGAATGTGTACATGGATGGGGTAATGAGAACAATTAAGGACAAAAGAAGAGGAGAGGGAGAAGAAATTATGAATGATGGTAACAGAATGACTGTCTCAAATATGTTGTATGCAGATGATGCATTATTATTTGCTGAGTACGAGTATGGCAGTTGGTGGAGATATTTGAAGAAGTATGTGAAAGCCAAGGTCTGAAAGTAAGTGTGAATAAAAGCAAAGTGATGGTAGTAGCAAGGGAAGGAGACACTGTTTGTAATGTTATGGTTAATGGAGAACAACTTTAAGTAGTAGAAGGGTTTATGTATCTTAGAACCATGACTGAGTAAAGATGAAAATGTGCAAAATAGATAGAAAACGGTAAGATAAGGAAGAAAGCTAGCTAGGGCGATTAAAGCCCTAATCAAGTGTAAACATTTAAATATGTAAGCAATGAGAGGATTACATGAGGATGTGTTAGTGCCAACACTGATTTATGGGTGCGAAACCCAGAAATTGCAAAATCATGAGAAATCGCGAGAGAGAGCAATTGAATAGGACTTAACAAAAAATACTTGTGGAGCATGCAAAATAGAGAGAGTAAGAAGTGTGGAGTTAGGAAATCTGTTGATCAAGAGAAAGAAGAAAGTGTTCTTAGATGGTACGGCTACATGACTAGAATGACTGATGAAAGAATAAAAAAAAGGATGTATGTGAGTGAAGCAGAAGGAACTGAAGGCCAATATCTAACTCTCTATCTATCTATCTCTCTCTCTCTCTCTCTCTCTCTCTCTATATATATATATATATATATATATATATATATATTACCGGCAATTTGTAAAACCAGGCAATTTATGAAATTACTAAAAATATCAAGCATATGGACGAGAATGGTTGGGTGTGAAGGGGGATCAGCCGGGTTGGGCCAATCAGCGCTCTGCAGACCCCCGTAATCCTGCGTTAATCTCTAAAGGCCGCGTCATACAGAACTCGAATCCACCAGAACCCACTGGAATCGAACTTTTCACCGGAATTGACGAGAATTACGCGGCCTTAATCGAGTGTGACTTCAGAGTAGAATGCGACCCGTCAATGACCGGAATGTAACTCGAACGTAACTCGATGGACTCGAATGTAACCCAAATATGAGTCGATGTTAACCAGTAAGTGACTCGAAGGAAACCGGATGTGGAAAGAAGACTATTCGATCCCAAGTCGAATGCAACTCGAATGACCAGAATGAGACCGGAATGTCAGTATATCATGACCAGAATTACATGAAGTTAAGTCGAACGCAAGTGGAACTAAGTTGAACGTAACTCGAACGTAAGTGGAACGTGACTCGAATAGGCAGAAGGTGACTCGATGAGGAACCTTTGAGTATATAAAGGGAGGATTGGTTCACAGGCACACCAGTAGTAACAGGGCACTCACCACGGCAACATAAGCACTTTCAATCACATACACACATACACGTACACGAGGGGAGGGGGGGGGGGTGGAGATAGGGTTTTTCTGGGCCCCCTTCTCCCTCATGTTTAGCCCCATTAGCTTTTGAGATGTTATGACGTTCATTCCATTAGTTTGGCGGTTATAACAAAAATTGCCCTATTTCTTTGTTAATATTAAGACCTTTCGTGCCATTTAGGCATAGGTTTACTTCCTGGCGAGCGATAGCGAGCCTGTAACTTTAGGAGGAACTGGCCATCGGCTGGGACACTTTTCTACCGAAAAATGTACAAATTAATCTCGAATTGAGTGTTTTTTAAGCTTTGATGGATGTCTAGCGAAGAAAGTAAAAACAAAAAAATATATAAAGGCTAAATAAAAAATAGACCCAAAAGTAACCCTACCCCCTTAACTCACACAGCTGGGGTGAAGGAAGAACACTTTTCATTGGTAGACACAACTGAGGGGAAGCCGGAGTTAAGGTGTGGAGAGTTAGATGAGTAAGTTTGATTCCAGGTACTACTTGAAATACAATGGCCTCGTATAGGGCCGATTTTATATTTTATTTTATTTTTTATTATTTTTTTTTATTTTTTTCAATCCGTTATATATTTGGGGCCGCACGTAGTCGAGTTATATTCTGGTTGTGTTCCAGTTACCTTCTAGTTGGATTCCACTTGTATTCTAGTACGCAGTCATCTACCAGTCATATTCTAGTCGGCATCCAGTTGTATTCTTCTTAATTCTAGTTATATTCAACTCTCATTCCATTACATTCAATTTTAAAGTGGAATAATCAACTTGTCATCCAGTTGACTTCCGGTCATTATCGAGTGGCATCGAGTTACATTCAAGTAATTCGAGTCGGCATCGACTATAAAAATTACATCAGAACATGACCAGAATAGGTAGAATGCGACTCTAATGCGACTCGAATGCGACCAGGATACGACTAGAATGTAACTCGATAATTTTTAACGGTTTTTTCACTCGATAAATCGTAGAAAGTTAACGCATGCACTAACTTTTTGCTCACTCACTCGATCAATCGAGTGACGACTAGAACATCACTATATGAAACACAAGAATAGACAAGAATCTAACCAGAACACGTACAAGAATAGACCAGAATGGGGAAGAAGTGGCTAAAATTTGAAATTTTGAATTCATTCTTGTGGGTTCTGGTGGATTCGAGTTCTGTATGACGCGGCCTTAACCGTTTTGGTAAGATGATCCTCAGGGTATTAGAGTGTTGAGCCTATAATTGGGCTTTGTAATTGGGGTTGTGTGGGACAGGGATCTGCCTTGCTTAGGCCAATCGGCTTTCTGCAGACTCCCATTTTCTAATGTTCTTATGTTCTTATGTTAACTTATAAGTTGCCTGTTTCATTCAGGCATTTTGTAAAATGCCTAAGAATATTAGGCATTTTACAAGTTGTCTTGATTTCTGCATTGTTTTCTTTACATATTGCCTTACATCTAATTTTGCTAGATGGTGCCCTCACCTGTTCCCAGCAAAGTTGTGCTGGAACCTTGGGACTTTACGAATTGCTTCACACAATGACAGTTTGTTTTCAGTGCACTTATCATCAATATTGTAGAGGTTTTCAGGACAAATATCAAACTGATTGCGAGCAAAATTATCTTTTATTATACCAGATTTCACTGCATATAAATAGGTTTTGAGTTGGTGCATGCATACAGGACATTATTAATACAATTGTATCAGTTACGAGTGACTGTACATTCCAGGACATAAACGTGGCTTTTAGGTTTTGAAACTTTCTCCAAGCGATTCATAGATTCTGTAATTCCTGACCTAATATTTACGTTTCATTGGTTTATTTTGCTATTCAAGGGTACGTATTGGGCATGGATTCTTGTCCTAGATTGTACTTTTGTGGAGTTCAGTTAAGTAACACTTTCGTATTATGAATGTGGCTGGAAAAATAATTCAAAGTTGATACCTCCACGACAAAAGTTCGTTCCTCAAATATGTCATTGTGTTATTTTGAAACACGTGGAGGATACGAAAGAAATATAATCAAAGCCTAATAAATGCTTCGGTTTTCGACTCTTAGGGGTTTCAGATTCATTCAGTGAGGGAATACATTTTTGTCGTTGATAGTGCAAATCAAAACTGCTATTAACATAAAACACATTAACAATTGAGCAATCACAAGTAGCATAAAACTACGTCGGGCAAGGAGGGATGCAATTAACTTTTAATTTTGCATTGAACAGGTGGTTTGAAAAGTTCTTCCAAACAAAATAGTGCACCATTCAATATCAGAATACAACCAGAATACACCCACGTTTGTTTATGGCCACTGATACTTAACTTAAGCTAATTATATTATACATTAGTTTGATATGTATTATCAACACCTAAGTTGGATTTCAGGCAATATGTAAAGAAAACCAGCAGAAATCCAGGCAACTTGTAAAATGCCTAGTATTTTTAGGCATTTTATAAAATGCCTGAATGAAACAGGCAACTTATAAATTACCTTATTTTTGTAATCATTATATACATTGCTTGGTTTTGCAGATTGCCTGTAATATATATATATAATTATATATATTGTTATTTGTTATTCCAGGTGAGTGTCGTATGTTGTGCTTCACTGGAGATGACTGTACGGCTGTCTCCGACATCGCTGCTCCTCCTGGTAACATGCATTGTGCATTTGGCCGATGACAAATTACTTTTTTTTTGGCAACCGATTTGGACAATCCAGAGAGTTAAAGACTTTTCTTCTTTGATGCACATGATGATTCTACTCATATTAACCCTTTCTTTGTGGTGGCTTCTATAGTTAAGAATACGCCCAGGCAGCTAATATTCCACTAATTCCGTTCAATATACGTCGCCCTAGTGCCTTATCCATGGCCCTGAGCTAAATGGAAGGAGCTCCAATGAAAAAATTGGTCTGAATTCTTCCTATAACAGTCACCACCCTCTTTCTACCTCTTCACACGACCCAGCAAAACCAAATAATACTTTGCTTCTCTCGTCGCTGACCAGCCAACTTTACCACTTTACACTCGCAAGCCAAATTATATGATTTTCTCCTTCACTTTCACTTGCGATAACAGGATTATAATAATATTATATACAGTTATGTTATCATGATTTTTGTTTACAACACAGTATAAGATATTAAAATGAAGATGCAATTAATATCATTTTCGTACCAGGTACAGTCGTCAGGATTAATTCGTTTCATTTTCCCTGTTAGTAGCACTGCACGGTAAAGAAGTATCCCCTCTACCCCCTTTCCTTGTTGGTTCCATACCCCCACCTAAACCCTCCCATTTTCTCTCCAACCCCAGAACTACACCCACTACCCTCCCTTCTCTCGCTCTTACCCAGCTAGGAGCTACTTCTGGCACCCCACCGTTTACCTATTTTCTGAACACCTGATGAAGGAATGAAGTATTTCACAAACATCTCTCGACCACCATCTCCTGCACATCAAAAATATGAAATAAACGAAAACCTAACCTGAAGCTGCTAATTACTACCGTTACTAGTAGGGTTAACGTTACTGTATAGTGTTTATGGATATACCAGGTATGAGGGGTAGATATACACACTTATATAATTATATATAAGGTATAATGAGATTATTTGGTTATACACGAAACTGTTATACAGAGTGGTATTGTAGTAGAAGAATTATGGATCAGGTCAATATTATAAGTCTTGTAGTTAGTCTGGGATATAATAAATGGGCGTTATATAGTTATTAAGTAATTATTCTTAACAGGTGTGAATTCCAATTATCTTGAAAGTTATCTCAAGAGATTAAGCTTGAATAGGCCTGAAGCTTTCCATAGTATTATGTGGAGTAGATACTCTAAGTCTTGCCATTACTCAGGGAGTATTTAACACAATTTGCTATGTTTCAACCCATATTGCTACATAGCCATAGCGGACGCCCCCCTTAACTTGGTTACAACACAAGATACCTCATAAAATAGAGTAACCTTATGGCAAGGTGTTAAGGGTAAGGTGACAATATGAATAAGTCCTTCCCTAATGTATGGGTGAACGTTAATGTTGAGGGAAAGGGAACTTTATAATAAG
The DNA here is from genome assembly GCA_032716605.1 of Paralithodes platypus. Classification (NCBI taxonomy): domain Eukaryota; kingdom Metazoa; phylum Arthropoda; class Malacostraca; order Decapoda; family Lithodidae; genus Paralithodes; species Paralithodes platypus. The sequence goes on from CM064530.1 coordinate 25,127,587, forward strand.
ACCCACCCTAATGGATAGATGAACGTAAGAGTGCCCTAGGGGTAGTTAGTACAAATAGGGCATATATATTGGTTATCAACCCTTCAGGATTATTCAGCCTGTTTAAATCAAGTAATATTTTCAAAGCTGGAGCCTCTTTTCAAAAACTACAGTACCTTGCCCGAGGCTAGTTCGTGTCCCGTTTATATAGAGTAGTTTTACATTATGGTCAATTAGGAAAGCAATATGGCCTAATGATTGGGTAGATAGCTATCTTAGGAGTGTTGAATTCACGTAATGCAGTCACATGGCCGACTCACGGGCCACATTCTCGGCAATAATTCGTAGTATGAATTGGCAAATTGTCTGTTTACACTTAATGAGTCCTGAATTGTCTGGAAGCAGTGAGGTTTGTGGAGAAAATTATTATTATTATTATTATTATTATTGTTCCCTGATTAAATAGCACTGTATGAATATTCCCATATTAAAAATATGCTATAGGGGTGCAATGCCTGGTGAGTTATCTGCTCAACAGGTGGCGTTGTGTGTGTGTATAAGTGTGAGAGTCCGAGTGTAGGGGGTGAGACAGTGAAGCACGGGAACGAGGTGGCTTCAGAGATGGGGTCGTTTCGGGCCATGAGTGAGCACCGTGCCTCATGTGAAGGCAAGATGGCAGGTGCTCGTTGTACTCTACGTGCTTCACATGTCTCACTCCCTAGACTGGAACAAGACCTCACGGGCTTCACTGTTCATTGTAAAGCGGTGAATGTTAAGGCTCTCAGCCTATGCCGGAGAGGAAGTTAGTTGGAATATAAAAAAAAAAAAAAAAAAAAAAAAATTAGTTCTTGTATACGGTGCTAATAAGTAGTTATATTAGAATTAAATAATTTTATACAAAGAAATAATACAAAATAATTGAATGGTTTGTTTTGTGTGTTTATTGATGGGAGAGACTCATGGAGGAATTGACACAGACGGTCCTCGTTGTCTCAAGCTTGTTACGTAGCCGAGCCCGAGCCATTACAACGATGAAAAGGAAATACAACTTCGCGTGGGTTAGTTTGTCAGTTTTATTAGAGTATGATAGTTCAACAATATTAAACCATCAGTGAATCGGTATGAAGCTTTCAGGTTTCAATGGTAGGCCTAAATGTATCAGTAGGAATCACCCGAATCATATGTAAGGTTTTCGTCGAACATTCCCCCCCCCCCCCCCTCTCTCTCTCTCTCTCTCTTGCTTTCAAATTTAGTAAAGCTTATACTTAACTCTACCTATGATACGTTGCATTCCTTCATTAGTTGTTCAGAATACATGCAATTGGAGAGGTCCAGAAGTAGCTGGGTGAGAGCGAGAGAAGGGAGGGTGGGTATAGTTCTGGGGTCGGAGAGAAAATGGGAGGGTTTTGGTGGGGGTATGGAACCAACAAGGAAAGGAGGTAGAGGGGATACCCCTCCACCGTGCAGTGCTACTAACGCCTAGTCCAGGGGAAATGAAACAAATTAATCCTGACGACTGTACATAGCTGTCACAATTACATGGTGAAGTGGCCAGATTTTTTTGATTTTAAGCTTCAGAAACATCTCTTTATTGTACACTCACCCTCCCTTAACGAATGCACTAAACACACTGATAAGAGTATGGGTGGCAAGCTTAGAACATCCTGAAAGCATCTGACAACAAGCGAGGCGAGTTGGTAAAGCCAAAGCAGCCGGTAATACCAATGCAAATATTTTCGTTGGATACAGTATATGCCTGTAATGTTTGCATAGGACGCATATACACGTTGGCCACAGAGCAAGGATTAATCTGGAATTTGCGGGTTGTCATTTTGTATCTGAAAATAATTGATATATTAGAGATTATGAGAAACGATGATGAATGTCTATCAACTCTATGGATTGCTGAAATTAATTGCAACAGCATAATTTTGAACACACAAAAAAGTTATTTAATTCTACATTACTTCTACATTTTGTACTGCAGATGGGGGAACCACCATATTTGATCTTATTTGTCGTATTATTGCATAATATTGCACAACAACACTTTAGATTTACGATGACCTTGATGTACTGCAATACAAGAGAGAACTTACTTCACACATAGACATTTTGAAAATCTATCCAATGCATGATATATCTAATTCGCGGGTCATATTTTTGGAGTCCTCTGTCTCGCCCCATTAAGTTGGCTCTTACCCTTTCAAGATCCTATTACGCAGTACTGGTCTGTATTCTGACTATTATTAAACGATTATAATCAGATCAGGAAGGATACGTGGAAGTCAGAGATTAAACTGATATAGTATTTACCCTTCTAATTCCCACAGATCCTCCTTAAAATGTCTCAAATCGTCTACTAATAGCCATAATAAACTATTAAAATGCAGCACAATCTTCAAAGGGTTAAAACATTTTGCCATATTTAGGTAGAGTATTGAGCCATACTAACTGCACACCCATTTGAATCTGTATCAGACCAGAGCAATATCATTCAATGTTTTGTTATATCCCCGAGGCTTCACCACTTGGCACTTCAAAGATCCAAATGAATGGTCAGGGAATATGGCTCGTGACTGTATGAACTGTCCATGGCGAGCACGAGTGGGACTGAAATTTAACCCATTCTGTACCAGTGACGTCCTTTTCATTATATTCTGGCAACTATTAGACGATTTTACTCAGGTTAGTAAAGACATTTACCCATTAAAAAGCTATAGACTATCTAAATTCATCCCTTTAGCTACCTTATAGTATTCCTAAGTTAAATAAAATAGTCTAAATGTAACTGAATAAACAAATAAAACAAATATACATTAGACAAAAAATCACAGAAAAAACCGTCTCCCCCCCCCCCCCTGTTTCTCTCCATAAATTTGACTTTTTTAAGCGTTTCACCCCATTAGTTTGGCGATAATACGATGTTTGACCCCTTCAAGTGTCGGTATTTTAGTGGTCGAGCGGTTGCGAGAGTGTAGCTTAATAGAAATCGACCTTCGGCCGGGACATTTTTCTAACAAGAAATGTACACATTTAGCTTGAAGGGGATCAAGGTGAGCAGTTTCTTTTTATTTTGAAGGAAGTCTCGGAAGGTGTGTTTGTTAGCCTATGGAAAAAACTAAAATACTTTGCTGGAAAATGGCAAAAAACAAGCAAAATCTTCAATGTATATATATATATATATATATATATATATATATATATATATTAACCCAAAAGATATTGGACCAAGTAGCGTAATTTAGGAGAAACCGGTCTTCGGTTAGGAAATTTTTCAACTGAAAAATGTATAAATTCATCTCCAAGTTGGGTCTTGGGGGTCTTTTGTTTAGCTTTGTGGAGGTCTTGAGAGGAAATCAAAGATAAAAATATATATATATATATATATATATATATATATATATATATATATATATATAATTTTAAGTAAATCAACAAATATTAAAAACTGTCTTGATAGCGTAATGGTTAGTGTGCTGAATTTCGGTGTGAGCATAAGAACATAAGAACATAAGAAAATGGGGTCTGCAGAAAGCCGATTGGTCTAAGCAAGGCAGATCCCTGTCCCACACAACCCCAATTACAAAGCCCAATTATAGGTTCAACACTCTAATAACCTGAGGATCATCTTACCAAAACGATTAGAGATTAACGCAGGATTACGAGGGTCTGGAGAGCGCTGATTGGCCCAACCCGGCTGATCCCCTTTCACACCCAACCCTTCTCGTCCATATGCTTATCCAATTTTATCTTAAAGCTCCCTACCGTTTGTAATCCCACTATAGCACTTGGTAGTCCATTCCACCCATCTACAACTCTGTTACCAAACCAATATTTGCCTATATCTTTTCTGAAAAGAAATTTATCTAATTTGAAACCATTGGTACGAGTTCTTTCGCTATCACTGAGCTTTAGTATTTTGTCATGTCCCCTTTGATACATTAATTACATTGATATACTCTGTGTGTGTGTGTGTGTGTGTGTGTGTCTCCTCACTCCTAAACGCACAGACACAATTTCTATTTACCGTATTGTGTGTTTTTGTCTGTGTGTATATTTGTGTTTTGGCCTTCACTCCTAGACACATAAGAACATAAGAAAATGGGAGTCTGCAGAAAGCCGATTGGCCTAAGCAAGGCAGATCCCTGTCCCACACAACCCCAGTTCAATTACAAAGCCCAATTATAGGCTCAACACTCTAATACCCTGAGGATCATCTTACCAAAACGGTTAGAGATTAACGCAGGATTATGGGGGTATGCAGAGTGCTGATTGGCCCAACCCGGCTGATCCCCCTTCACACCCAACCCTTCTCGTCCATATGCTTATCCAATTTTATCTTAAAGCTCCCTACCGTTTTAGACCCCACTATAGCACTTGGTAGTCCATTCCACCCATCTACAACTCTGTTACCAAACCAATATTTGCCTATATCTTTTCTGAAACGAAATTTATCTAATTTGAAACCATTGGTACGAGTTCTTTCGCTATCACTGAGCTATAGACCAGCCCATCACCACATGACTAGAACCCAATCCTCTCAGCATCAGCTAGGAAAGGCCCTAGAAAGCCGCCTTTGGCGGGGGGATAGCTCCCCTATTTCAACCCCTTTCGGGTTTGGGCACCCGCCCAGTCAAAGGGTTGGTTGAGATTGTCCTTACTATTTGCATGCCTACAGATATTTCCCAAGCTGTATATAATCATCCAATAATAGCCGTAATAATTCATCAACATGCGTCATAATCCTGGAAGGGTTGATATAGGCTTAGACAATTACAGGAGGGCGTAGAATTCGGTGACCCAGTCTAGGCCTCCATTAATAGTCCATGAGCCAGCACCCAAAATTTGGGGTTCGGGTACCAAAAGGGTGAACAGATTCAACATGGATTTTCTGTTAGACTGACATCTGAAGTATCCAAAATCAATTGATGGACTTCTCAGATTGGTAGCTTAATGCCCGTATGGTGGCCATCTTAACGGATGCCGTTTTGGGGGCAATTTTTTTTTTTTTTTTGTAAATGCCTGTAACTTGCGACAGAGATGTTGCAGAAGGGTGTAAGTGAGCTCATTGGATTTGTAATAAAATTCTGCGTATTTTTATGTATAATTTTATATATTTAACCTATTACTTAGTTCAAAAATAACAGAAATATAGGTACAAATTTTACTGTTTTCACATTTTGTTCAGCATATACTTCACAAAGTTTCTCATAACTCCCTATTAAAGCAAAATTTGGCAAATGTTCACCTTTGGCCATCAGTGGCACACTCTTGGCTACCTTTACAGTAGTTTACTTGTGTTCTTACTGCATTATCACAATACTACAAATAGCATTAATGAAATGTGTTGTTTCAGCAAAAATACAAGCTTAGTAATACGCCACTATGCACTTCATATGAGACACTGGACTGCATATTTACTTCTATATTTACTGTTTTCTACATTTGTCGTGTCGAGAGATATCGTGGTTGCTGAGGCCGATTATCATGTGACATGTTACAAGCTGTACACGCGTGGTCAGCGTCCTTCAACTGAATCGGCAGAGTCAACTAAAAATCCTTATTCTAAGGAAGAGAAAGCAACACTTGACTTGCTCTGCCGTTACATCCGCACAGACATGTTCTTAAAGCCGCGAATAGTTCCTCTAGTTGACATCACAGCGAAACTTGTATCCTTTCTAGGTGAGAAGGGATTGCAGCCAAACGATTCCGCAATAAAGCACCTCCGCAGAAGCTTAGAAATGGAATTTGGGGATTCCTTGCACTTCTTCACTTTATGCAACAGGGTGTATGTCAGGCCACACAACACATGGACATAATCAATGCTGTGACGAATGCCGTGGTTGTGACCCCAAAGCATCTTTTTCTACCATGGGCAATCAAGACACTAACTGGTAATGTTGAACTCATACGGACACTGAATCGTCTAGGACATTCCTCTTCATACTCGAAGTTGGAGGAGGTAGACACAGCTCTGTGTATTGAGAAGCTGAATGTGGACGGTGGCAAACCGCACCTTCCATCAGGAGTACACTCTTGTATTCCAACTGTGCTGGCATTTGACAATTTCGACAGGCTTGAGGAAACGCTGAGTGGAGCTGGGACCTCACATCGTGTTAATGGTATCATTGTCCAGCCAACAGTGTCTTCCTGTGCGCTGTAAAGAGGGACACGAACAGTTGACAAAAGAGACAAAAGACGTACCATCATATCCCCTGATGATATCATCCCAGTGTATGTATCTGCTAAGAGAGAAGGTCCACCGCCTTTGAAATCAGCCAAATTTTCTCAGCCTCTTGTAGATGCAACCGATGATACTCGTCGGCTTAACTACCTGTGGGTGATAACACGTTTGCATTATTCTGCACATCAGAAGACAAGTTCGTGGACAGGGTTCAATATCCTACCTAATTATGACTAAAACCAAAGAAAATAAACGTAAGTCCGATGAATCAAAACCGCACAGGACAAGGACAAATGCCCCCCACAATCTCAGACTTGCTAGAGTGAATGTTGGTAGTTTGAATCTGAATGCGAATGATGTGGCTGAGATGTGTGAGAGGAGGCGAGTGGACGTCTGCTGTACCCAGGAAACACTCTGGAAGAGGCATGGGGTACAGTGGATTGTCGGAAGGAAGAAAAGATATAGGATATACTGGATGGGTGTGGAGACTGATAAAGCGAAAGGAGGAGTGGGTGTTCTGGTGGCTGTAGAGCTGGCGGAAAGTGTGCTTCAGATTACGAGAGTTAGTGAAAGGCTGATTATTTTGAAGTTGAAAGTTGGTGAAAAAATTCTGAATGTGATATCTGCATATGCCCCACAGGCTGGTTTACAGAAAGAGATAAAAGAGGACTTCTGGAATGACACCGTCAGTGCCATTTCAGGCCTCTCGGAGAACGAAATAACAATCGTGGGGAGGGACCTCAATGGTCACGTGGGAGCATCTGCAGATGGATACGAAGGGGTACATGGAGGAAATGGTTACGGAAGGAGAAATCTAGAAGGCGAATATATATTGGAGCCCTGCGTTGCACTCAACATGGTTGTGTGTAACACAAAGTTCAAGAAAAGACAGAGCCACCTGATCACATATAACTCTGGGGTCTCCAGTAGCCAGATAGATTACTTCTTGGTTAACAGGAAAGACTGGAAACTAGTTCGAGATGTAAAGGTCATCCCGAGCGAAGAATGTATCCCCCAGCATAAGCTACTTGTGTGCGACATGAGCTTATACAGAGATCCTAAGTGCAAGAAGGTTTACATACCCAAAAGGAAAGTGTGGCTGCTGAAGGACAAGGAAGTTAGGGATAGGTTTCATAGTGAACTGGAGGAAATTAATAGAAATAAGGAAGCTAGGCCTAACGATGTAAATAGTCAATGGAACTTTCTTAAGCATAGCCTTATCGCTGCCACTGACAAAGTCTGTGGGAAAACAAAGGGTCACCCCAGGAATAAGACCTCCTGGTGGTGGAACGATGAGGTAGAACATGCTGTGAAAGAGAAAAGGAGATGCTTCAAAGCATGGAAGAAAGGAGGCAGCAAGGAGGAATACCAGGCATCTAAACGAACTGCCAAAAGTTATTTACAATGCTAAAAATCGCATTAAGGACCTGGTCCTCGAACAAATGTGTAACACTTACAATCCCAATGGGATCTTCAACCTAGCTAGGCGAGTTAAAAATGACAGTAGGGATATTATAGGTGAACAGTGTGTTAGAAATGATAATGGGAAGATTGTGTATGCAGAAAATGAAATCAGAGAAGCATGGAAGGTACACTATGAATAATTGCTAAATGTAGAGTTTGGATGGGATAAGGAACAGCTTAGTATCGAAAAACCAATATCTGGGCCCCCTCCTTTGATAGCACCAGCTGTTGTGAGCGACGCAATTAATAAAATGAAGGACGGTAAAGCTCCAGGTTGCTCCGACATTGTCGCTGAGATGATAAAAGCCTCAGGGGAGATTGGTGTAAACTTAGTCACTGAGTTGATAAACACCATTATTAAAGATGAGAAAATCCCAGAGGATTGGCTCAAAAGTGTAATAGTAAATATATACAAAGGAAAAGGGGATGCGCTAGATAGAGGAAATTATAGGGGCCTGAAAATGCTTGACCAAATCATGAGGGTCTGTGAGAGAGTCCTTGACGGTTTGATCAGGCAAAGCATCTCTATTGATGATATGCTGTTTGGTTTTATGCCAGGAAGGGGTACAACCGATCCTATCTTCATAGTCAGGCAGATACAGGAAAGATACTTACTAAAAAGCAGGGATCTTTACTTTGTGTTTGTAGACCTGGAGAAGGCCTTTGATAGGGTGCCTAGAGATGTTGTGCAGTGGGCTATGAGGAAACTTGGTGTGGAAGAGTGGCTGGTGCGTGTGATAATGAAGATGTATGAGGATTCGCGAAGTGCGGTGAGGGTGAAGGGTGTACTGAGTGATGAGTTCGCAGTCCGTGTTGGAGTCCATCAGGGTAGTGTTAAGCCCCCTCCTCTTTATTATGGTCTTGGAGGCACTGTCTAGAGTTTATAGAGGCGGACTCCCGTTGGAACTGTTTTATGCAGACGATTTACTCCTAATAGCTGACAGTATGCAAGATGCTGAGGCCAAATTCAGAGAGTGGAGAGAGGGCATGGCGAGCAAGGGTTTAAGAGTCAATATTAACAAAACCAAGGTTATGCATTGTAGATTGAGACGAGGCAATGTGGAAAAGAGCGGTGCATACCCATGTGCAGTGTGTGGAAAGGGAGTGGGCGTTAACTCAATTCAATGTAGCATCTGTCGATGTTGGGTACACCATGGGAGTAAGCGCTGTAGTAGAATAAAGGGGCCCCTGCCGAAGGATAAGTCAGAAATAGAGAAATTGAGTGCGTAGTGTGCAAAGGCGAGCTTGTGTTAAGTGATGATCCTGTGGCTGTGAATTTTGGAAATGAGTCTTTGGAGCTGGTGAACAAGTTTTGTTACCTAGGAGATACCATCTCTGCCGGTGGTGGGGCCGAGGCTACCACTGTTGCTAGAATTAGGTGTGGCTGGGGGAAGTTCAGAGAATTGATGCCAATACTGACCATGAAAAGAATGCCTCTCTCCCTGAAGGGAAAGGTGTATGCATCATGTGTTAGAAGTGCAATGACGTATGCCTCAGAAACATGGGCCGTTAAAGTAGAGGATGTCAACAGAATGGAGCCTAATGAGATGAGAATGGTGAGATGTATGTGTGGGGCCAGGCTACAGGATAGAGTAACAAATGTTGAGCTGAGGAGACGTTTAGGTATAAAGAGTATTAGCGAGGTGATGCGTACAAGTAGACTGGGATGGTATGGACATGTGGAGAGAATGGATGAACAAAATTGGGTGAAAAAATGCAGGTCTGTGATTGTGGAGGGAGCTGCACCAAGGGGTGGACCGAGGAAGACCTGGGATCGGACTATACGCGCCGATCTCAAATCCAAGAACTTGACAAGTGAAACAGCCCTTAACAGGGTTTCCTGGAACGCCGCCATTAGGACAAGAGACTGAAACTGCACTTATGTGTGGAACACTCAATCTTAAAATGTTATGTATGTATGTATGTATCCAAACAAGAGATGACACAGTAGTGAAGGCTGGCAGGGTTGACTACTTGCCGACAATAAATGCACCGGCCACAGAGCTATCAACGGTCCATGAGATTCTTTGTCAATCGGAGTTAATCCGGTAGCAGTTGCAAGTGGAAAAAGTTGCCGTTGTAATGGATCAAGCGCTGTATGCAAAGGCAACAGAGGTGGCATGAACACAGAAATTGAAGTTCGAGAACATTGTACTAATGATGGGTAACTTTCACATCATCTGCAACCTGTTGTCAATCATTGGGAAAGTATTCCGTGATGCTGGTCTTCGTAATTTGGCTATTCAGTCAGGTGTTATCGCTGAAGGGTCGATAGACAAAGTGCTGGATGGGAGACAGTACAATAGGGGTGTTCGTTTACACTAAATCACTTATGAAGCATTAATGCCACTTGTCTGGTCTGGTTTTCTAGACTGGATAAAAATTAACAACCCAAGGGACATCCAGAATCTAAACGAAGCAATTCGCTGTGTTAATGAGCTTCAGGATAACCCATATGCAGCACAGCTGAAGATGTGTCTAGATGATGAATCCTGCCAGAGAATCCTTCACCTGTTCAGATTTTACCTGGACCTTCAGCGACATGATGGTGGTCAGTTAGCTGCATTCTGGATGATGTACATTGACCTCGTGGAAATATTGCTAGGGTTGATCCGTGCAGACCACGAAGGAGACTGGCATCTACACATCACATGCATCAGGCATATGATTCCATGGTGGTTAGCAATGGACAAAACGAATTGCGCCAGGTATTTGCCAGTCTACTAGTTGCAAATGTCCCAGCTAAACGAGGCAAGTCCAGAATTGCACAGATATTTTTTGAATGGAGGCTTTTCAGTGCAGATTCTCCCTTTGGGAGAATCGCAGTGGATCAGACTCTTGAAGAAACCGTAAACAGAGATACACAAACTGCTGGTGGGACAAAGGGTTTCAGCATGAAACATGGGGCAGTCTCTCAGTACTATATCACAGCCAAATACAGAGCAGAAGCTTTACGGTGACTCCGTGGAGTTGTGTCAATGAAGAGCCCAGGACTTGGTCACAGAGACCTCCAAAGGTCACGTATTGAGAAAGACGAGGAAGACGTTAAATCCATTGTTGAAATGCTGGAAAGCAACTGGACTAATCCATTCAGCAATGACCCAACTGATCTTGTGAATATCTCCACAGGTGCTGCTGCACCACCTGATATCTGTATGGACCTTCTGAGAGCATGACAGAAAGGTGAGAATGCTTATGGTTTGTATGCAGAGAAGCTAGAAGAGGGTGTTGGATTCTATGAGCCTATTCCAAAACTGAAGCTGAAAACATTTAGCAACTTGCACAAAGCAGCTTCCGCCATGGGAACCAGTAAAGAAATAGTATTGAAAGCAGACAACAGGGTCTTCGGACACATGCTCCTTATTGCCCAACACAGGAAACTCGATATGCAAAAGGTCTTATGTTATCCCCTTGGTTCAAAGCCGTGGTCACTTGCCAATGGAGATGGAACTCTCAAGAAAACTGACAAGGCATCCTTAAGCAGACATATTGAGAAAGAAAGCGTGAAGATCAACATTCCAACTGGCAAACGAGCAACTGTAATGGATGCAATGGCGATAGTGCAGAAAGTGCATGGTGAGAACCTGACATTTGATGAACTTCCCCAAACTATCCTCAAGCGAATTTTGACTGATGGCCATGGCAGCGAACGTATAGATGTAGTCTTTGATGTATATGTAGAACAGTCTATCAAAGCTGCTGAAAGAGTAAACCGTGGATCAAAGGAAGGCATTGTGTTCAACTGTATAAAGGGAGGACACCATATAAAGAACTGGAAGTGCATATTGGCTAGTACAGAGACCAAGACTAGGCTGACTAAGTTTCTGGCCGAAAGCTGGAAGGCGGAAAAGAGTAGAGATCAACTCGGGTCTATAACGCTCATTGTCACATCCGGTGAAAAGAGCTTCAAGATCACAAAGGCTGAAATTACAGAGGTAGAGGAACTTGCATCTTCACATGAGGAGGCTGATACACGGTTGATGATTCATGCTAGGCATGCCACACAAACTTATCCAGAGGTGATCATCATTTCAGAGGATACAGATGTCTTGTGATTCTCCTTGGGGTGCACGCAGAGATGGGAAGTCATTCGAAGATCATTTTACGGAGAGGCAAGGGCAATAAGATACAACTTATTGATGTCAACAGGCTTGCTGCAGTGCTTGGTAAGGATGTCTGCAGTGCCCTAATTGGACTCCATGCTTGGACTGGCTGTGACACCATTAGTTCCTTTGCTGGACAGGGGAAAGCCAAAGTGCTTGGTTGGTACGAAAGGTAGACAAATTTATGGTGGCATTTGGAGACCTTGGCCAGGAGTGGCGGGTGACAGATGAACTGTTCGAAACAATCCAGGAGTTTACTTGCAGGCTTTACTGCCTACTGAGCTACTGCTAGCCCATACACATGGGTGATCTTAATTTCAAAACAAAACAAATAAATCCACATTCGGCCATGTGGTGAGTTCTTTTGTAGTAACTGAAATTGACGTTTGTCTGCGAGTTACATATAGCTTGGATTTGTTGCCGAAACGATACCTTTTCTTTCTTGCTATTTGCGATATTGTGAAAATGCTGTAAGAACACAAGTAAACTACTGTAAAGGTAGCCTAAAGTATGCCACTGATGCCCAAAGGTGAAAATTTGCTAAAAAAAATTTTAACGGGGAGTTATAAAAAACTTTGTGAAGTATATGCTGAAAAAAAAAATGAAAAATTTCGAATTTTTACCTATATTTCTGAACCTAGTACAGGGTAAAATATATAAAATTATACATAAAAATACGCAATATTTTAATACAAATCCAATGAGCTCACTTACACTCTTCTGCAACATCTCTGTCGCAAGTTACAGGCATTTTAACGATTTTTCATTTGTTGCCCCCAAAACGGCATCCGTTATTAAAGATGGCCACCATATGGGCATTAAGCTATCGATCTGAGAAGTCCATCAAGTGATTTCGGACACTTCAGATGTCAGTCTAACAGAAAATCCATGTTGGATCTGTTCACCCTTTTGGTACCCATTTTCGATCTGGCTCATGGACTATAAGGGGAGGCTTTAGGTTTTTCGGGACCCCTTTCTCCTCATGCTTAGCCCCATTAGTTTTGAATTTTAAAACGTTCACCCCATTTGTTGTGGATTGTAAACCCTTTCACTCCAAAGTATTGCCAATATAGAGACCTTTTGTGCAATTTAGGTGTCGATTGTTTTCCTGGCAAGCGATAGCGAACCAGCAATTTAGGAGGAACCGGTCTTTGGCCGGGACATTTGTCTACCGAAAAAATGTACCAATTTATCTTGATTGTAGGTCTTTGGGGTATTTTTTTTGTTAAGCTTGATGGAGGTCTATGGAGCAAACCAAAAACCTCCCCTTAACCCTTACGGTACCGGCGACGTCTCTTTTAGGCCTAATTGATTTCAGATACATTTACAAAAAATTACGAAGCTTAGTAACGATATATGGTTGCTAAACGGATTAAGATAGCCCGTAGCCTTTTTAACCCTTAAAAAGCGGCTCACCACATAAGTCGTATTTAATAAAGCTGGACTATGTGGCGGCGCTCGACATAGGTCGAGTGGCAATTTCAGCACGTAATGTTGCTGAGAGAGAGAGACAAGTGGTGGCAGGAGACTAGCGAGCGTATGACTGCTCCAGACCACCGCGGCGAACCTACTGACACGAATCTCAGCTCCCTCCTCCCTCTCTCACTCGCTACATACTGAATTATATGGGGAAAGTGGCTAATTACCTGCTTTTTGCACTCGCGTTGCACGGTTATTGCAAGAAAACTATCCATCATACAAGGATCGTTATGGTGTCATTCGAAAGCTCTGTTTATGCCCTTTCAGGGATAGATACTTGTTTTATGTTCTGGGTCTTATTTAGGCATGAAAATGATCACGTAAACAGCCCTATTTTGGCTAAAAACACCCCGCTGGGCGGTACATATAAATAAACCGCATAGGCCGCTAAAGAAGGGTTAATGAGTAGACTTACTTGTTAAGATGCATATAATCGTCTAATACTTGTCAGCCCCGGTACAAAAGGGGCTGATACAACACATTGCTGCGGTTGCCACCCTGCTAGAAGGTACAGGCACCTCTACTGAAGGTACAGGCACCTCTACTGAAGGTACAGGCACCTCTACTGAAGGTACAGGCACCTCTACTGAAGGTACAGGCACCTCTACTGAAGGTACAGGCACCTCTACTGAAGGTACAGGCACCTCTACTGAAGGTACAGGCACCTCTACTGAAGGTACAGGCACCTCTACTGAAGGGGAGATGGGTTGTTTTTCTGGTCCCCGTTGCTGCTCATGTATAGACCCATTAGCTTTCAGATTTTAAGATGCTCGGCCCATTAGTTTGACGATTTTAAGACCTTTCGCCCTATTTGATTGTCAATAATAAGACTTTTCGTGTCATTTAGGTGTCAATTTTTCCCTGGTGAGCGATAGTGAGCCTGTATTTTAAGAAGAACCGGCCTTCGGCCGGAACATTTGTCTATCGAAAAATGTACAAATTTAAATTGAAGGAGGGTCTCCAGGGTGTTATATTTAGCTTGATAGAGGTCTAGGGAGGACACTAAACAAAATATAGAAAATATACATAAATGATCAAATAAATCCGCCCATCCCCCCTTAATACACACTATACCCTGTTCCACATAAGTAGACCAAAACATTTGAACATAAACCTCTATAACTTGAAAACTACTTGAGTAATTGAGTTAATATTTCTACCTATACCCTGTTCCAAATAATTAAGCCAACCATCTTGAGCATTACCCTCTATAACCTCTAGAACATCGAAGGAGTTGAAATATACAATACAAATCCCTTTCTGAGTTGCTGATGTTAGGGTTCACGATTTTTGGCCTACCTATTTGGAATAGGGTATAGTTTGCATTCTTAAACTTTAGAAGATACCAGGACGCATCTCATTTCTGCTTTGTGGCTCTTATTAGACGACTTTACTCAGATTATGAATAGTATATGAAAGTCAGAGAGTTGATTGAGATAGTATTTATCCATTTAATTCCCACAGATCTTTCCTAAGCTGCATAACACCGTCTAATGATAGCCAGAATTAACTGTCAGAACGCTTCATTATCTTCAAAGGGTTAATTAATTAATATTGGATATAATCAGGCAGTAAATAAACCCACATCTATAATTATAAAGGCTAAAGTCATATGTCAAGATTAAACTTAAATGCGTAAAGGGATGTGGGAAGTTTTCCTGTCCCCCCTTCTTCCTCATGTTTAGCCCCTATAGTTTTCATATTATAAGACATTCGGCCCATTAGCTTGGCGGTTTTATGACCTTTCGCCCCATTTTTGTTGTCAATATTAGACTGTCCGTGCCATTTTGGTGTCAATTCTTTCCTGGCGAGCCTGTAATTTTAAAAGGAACCGGAATTTGGCCGGAATATTTTTCTACCGAAAATGTACAAACTTATCTTGATAGGGGGTCTAGGGGGTGTTTATCTTTTAAGTTTGATGGAGGTCTAGCGAGGAAACTCTAATCCATATTGATAGATAAATATATAGACCAACACACAAGCACTTCTGACACAAACATTTTTATTTCAAACTGCCTGCTTTTATTTCAAACTGCCTGCTTGCTAAAAAATGTGCTAATGATAGATTAAAATCCTCACAAAATGACGAAGAACGGCTGAAATTTGTAGAGCTACGACGCAAAGCCAAAAAGTTAATTAAGCAAAGTAAAAAGACCTTAGAGTTACATATTGCGAATCAAAGTAAAACAAACCCGAAAGAATTCTATAGTTATATCAGAAAGAAAAAAGTAGTTACTTCAACTGTTGGACCGTTAGTCGATGACAATGGAGAATACACCAAAGACGAAGTACAAATGAGTAATGCCCTCAATACCTTCTTTGCATCAGTTTTTACAACAGAAGACCTCAGTGATATCCCTACACCATCGCCGATTCAGATTGATAATTCAGATGTTCTAAGCAATATCACCGTTACAGAGAGAGAAGTATTGAATTGTTTAGATAAACTCAAGGTAAATAAAACGCCTGGACCTGATACAATCTCGCCTAGAGTTCTAAAGGAAGCTAAGGATGAGCTCTCCAAACCACTGACATTACTATTCAATAAATCCTTGCAGTCTGGAACTATGCCCGATCAGTGGAAGCTAGCCAACGTAACACCGATATTAAAAAAAAGGCAGCAAATCCCTACCCAGTAACTATCGTCCAATTAGCTTAACCTCAGTTGTATGTAAAATGCTAGAAACGGTCATACGAGACAGACTCGTAAATCACTTAGAGGAAAATAACATACTTAAAGATACTCAACACGGCTTTCGTAAAAAACGTTCCTGTTTAACAAACCTCTTAGACTTCTTCCACGATATCCTCAACCTCTACGATGAGAGTAAAGCTGTAGATATTATATACCTTGATTTTCAAAAGGCCTTTGACAAAGTTCCCCACAAACGTTTACTGCTAAAACTAAAAGCGCATGGAATACAAGACGGTGTGTTGAAATGGATAGAAAATTGGCTCAGCGACAGAAAGCAAAGAGTAGTCATAAACGGTAAGGCATCTAAATGGACCAATGTAAGTAGCGGGGTACCCCAGGGATCGGTACTAGGACCAATTCTCTTTCTAATTTACATCAACGACATAGATGAGGGTCTCACCTGTACAATCTCAAAATTTGCTGACGATACAAAAATTGCAAATAGCGTACTCTCAAAAGAACAAGTTGACGTAATGCAACACAATCTAGATAAATTGTCATGTTGGGCCCAAATTTGGCAAATGAGTTTCAATGCGGATAAATGTAAAGTACTACATATCGGATACCTAAATGAGAAAGCAAACTATTCGATGAATGGCACTCATCTTAAGAATGTAAACAGAGAAACCGATCTGGGAGTAACAATATCGAGTAACCTAAAACCGAGTCAACAATGTTCAGAAGTTGTTAAGAAGGCAAACAAAATAATTGGCTTTATAGGCAGGTCATTTGAGCATAAATCCAAAGAAGTTATCCTAACCCTTTACAATTCCTTAGTCCGCCCTCTTCTGGAATACTGCGTTCAATCCTGGTGCCCTAATTACCAAAAAGATATAAACAAGCTAGAACGAGTTCAACGTAGAGTTACTAAAATTATACCTAGCCTAAAGAACAAACCATACGAAGAGCGTCTTAGAGAATTAAATCTATTTCCTTTAACCCAGCGCAGATTAAGAGGTGACTTAATTCAAGTGTTCAAAATCATCAAAGGCATCGACAATATGAACTGTAGTAAGTACTTCACTATCGACCAAGCTAATTACACACGGGGAAACGGTTGCAAAATTATTGGTAAATCTTTTAACTCACACGAATCTAAGAATTTCTTCTTCAATCGAGTTGTCAACTTGTGGAATGGGCTTCCCCGAAACGTTATAGACTGCATCACCGTTGATTCATTTAAACTCCGCCTAGACAAATATCTCGCATCAAACCCGCGACTGACTGCATTTGTAAATGAATAACTTTATTTTATCCCCACCTCAGTTACTAACCCATCTGTCCCCTACTAACTTCCTAATCCTGCCACGGACATTAGTTCCAGGGCAGTAATTCGCTTTCCAATGTTCCCTTACCCACTCTAAACCACTGTTTGGACACTTGATCCTCAGTGTTTTGGAGGACAAGCAACCTAGAAGGGTCACTAGATCTGTTGTTGCTTGATTTCCTTTGTACTCCTTTGTACTTTGTACTACCCCCTTAAAGTTAGTTATAAAATAGTGTCATATAATCCAGCTATGTTACAATTGCGTCCAACTCAGTAAAGGGCCAACTTTGACCCATTCAGTACCGGTGACGCCCTTATCATTATATACTGGCAACTATTATCATTATATACTGGCAACTATTATCATTATATACTGGCAACTATTATCATTATATACTGGTAACTATTATCATTATATACTGGTAACTATTATCATTATATACTGCAACTATTATCATTATACTGGCAACTATTATCATATATATGGTAACTATCATTATATACTGGTAACTATTATCATTATATACTGGCAACTATTATCATTATATACTGGCAACTATTATCATCATATACTGGTAACTATTATCATTATATACTGGCAACTATTATCATTATATACTGGCAACTATTATCATTATATACTGGCAACTATTATCATTATATACTGGCAACTATTATCATCATATACTGGCAACTATTATCATTATATACTGGCAACTATTATCATTATATACTGGCAACTATTATCATTATATAGTGGCAACTATTATCATTATAGTGGCAACTATTATCATTATATACTGGCAACTATTATCATTATATACTGGCAACTATTATCATTATATACTGGCAACTATTATCATTATATACTGGCAACTATTATCATTATATACTGGCAACTATTATCATTATATACTGGCAACTATTATCATTATATACTGGCAACTATTATCATTATATAGTGGCAACTATTATCATTATATACTGGCAACTATTATCATTATATACTGGCAACTATTATCATTATATACTGGTAACTATTATCATTATATACTGGTAACTATTATCATTATATACTGGTAACTATTATCATTATATACTGGTAACTATTATCATTATATACTGGCAACTATTATCATCATATACTGGCAACTATTATCATTATATACTGGCAACTATTATCATTATATCTATCTATCTATCTATTGCCTGACGCCGTGATCCCCGAAGGGGTGGCCACGAACGAACCGCCCCCATGCACCTCTGTCCCCAGTCAGTCGACGCCCCTCCCCCCAACCCGCACCACCTTCGTTCATGTACTTCCTCACTCCATCCTTCCACCTCATATTCGGTCTACCTCTCCCCCTCTGTCCCTCCACCTCGCTCTCATACACCCTCTTAGTCATTCTCTCGCTTTCCATACGTTCCATATGGCCGAACCATCTCAAGTTGTTCCTTTTCACACTTTCCAGCACATCTACCTCCACACCACACCTCCTTCTTACTTCCTCATTAGTCTGTCTATCCCTCCATGTAACTCCGCACGCACTCCTTAAGTAATTCATTTCCACTGCTCTCACTCTTGGTCTGAGTCTCTCAACCAACGTCCATGCTTCGCTT
Source organism: Paralithodes platypus (assembly GCA_032716605.1). Classification (NCBI taxonomy): domain Eukaryota; kingdom Metazoa; phylum Arthropoda; class Malacostraca; order Decapoda; family Lithodidae; genus Paralithodes; species Paralithodes platypus. The sequence goes on from CM064530.1 coordinate 25,146,381, forward strand.
CCGTAAGTCAGTGTCGGGATTACCACACTGTCATGCAAGGACTTCTTCACTTCCATACTGACCACCCTATTTCTTGTTACTGCTTTTAGCGTTCCTACAACCCTCTTCCCCTGTTGTACCCTCTCCCGCACCTCTTCATCCATAGTCCCATCTTTACTCAACACACTGCCCAGATACTTAAAAGAGTTGACGATCTCCATAGCCTGACCGTTCAGCTTCACCTCACACTCTGTGACTTCACCCCTTTCGAAGACCATAACCTTGCTCTTCCCCGTATTTACCTTCAAATTCCGTTTTTCGCACACTGTTCCAAACTCATTTACCAGACCCTGCAACTCCCATTCATTATCACTCATCAGAACTGTATCATCCGCAAACAGCAGTATAGGTAGCTTCCACTCAATTCCCTCCCTTTTCAGCGATACACCAACATCCACTGCTCTTGATAGTATTTCTTTCATAACTCCATCCATATATACAGTAAACAACCACGGGGACATCACACACCCCTGTTTCAAACCAACATTCAGGTCAAAGAACTCACTCTGCTCACTCTCCACACGTACTGCCGCCTTTGCACCCTCATACATGCTCTTCACTGCTTTCAGCAACTTGCCCTCTACTCCGTATATTCTAAGTACTTTCCACAAACCTTCTCTATCCACTCTGTCATAGGCCTTCTCCAAGTCCATAAAGGCAACATACACCTTTTGTTTCTTCTCCAGATACTTCTCCACAACACAATTCAGGGTAAAAATCTGATCTACACATCCTCTTCCCTTCCTAAAACCTCCCTGCTCGTCGCCTATCCATTTCTCCGTTCTCACTCTCACTCTCTCAATCACTACCCTACTGTATACCTTCCCTACTACGCTTAGAAGACATATTCCTCGGTGGTTACCACACACTCCTCTTTCCCCTTTGCCCTTATATAGGGGGACTATTATGCCAGTCTTCCAGTCATCGGGTGCACTCCCCTTCTCCCATGCTAGTTTGCACATTTTCCATACCCATTCTATCACTATCTCACCACCATACCTCAACATTTCCCCAAACACTCCATCTGTTCCTGGTGCTTTCCCCAACTTCACTCTTTTCATGGCTTCCCACACTTCTGACCTCCTGATCCCACCTCCTCCTCCACTACTTCTCTTCTTCTCCCTCCCATACCATATCCAGCTATGTTTGCTGGCTCTTCATTCCTTTCATTTAGCAACTCACTGAAGTACTCCCTCCATCTTTCGACTCTCTCTTGCTTCTCGGCTAGCATTCTCCCATTCTTATCTTTCACACCCTTACTGTTTCCCTTGCTACCTTCCCTAACTTTCTTGACTTCTTTCCAGAACAGTTCTTACTCTCCCTCCATTTTACACTCAGATTCCTTCCAAATTCCTCATCTACTCTTCTCTTACTTTCCTTCACTACTCTCTTCACCACCCTCTTACTATCCACGTACCTCGCTCGTTTCTGTCTCTCGGAATCTTCATTCCCTCTGCTACCCAACCTCTCTCTATATGCTTTCTTCTTTTCTTCCACAGCTATTCGTACCTCTTCTGTCCACCATGCTGTACCTTTCACTCCCCTCCCTCTTCTCCTCACTCCACACACCTCCTCACATGCTGCACAGATCTCATCCTTAAACACCTTGCTCATCTCCTCCACTTCCTCCATAACTTCCAGGTCGAACCCACCTAGTCGTCTTTCCACTGCTCTCCTGTACTCCTCCCTGATTTCCTCCTCCTGCAACCTCTCCACCTTCCTCACCATTCCACCCTCCTCTCGCCTCCCTCCCGCTCTCCTCACCCACTTCTTTTGTATCCTAACCTTAGCTACCACTACATAATGATCAGACAGACCCCCTCCAATACCCCTATACACCCTAGCATCCATCACAGATTTCTTCATTCGTTCATCCACACATACATAATCAATCAATGACTTTCGTTCCACCACTGTCTTATCCTTCATCGTCAACATCCGTTTCCACGTGTACCTGTGGATCATTCTGTGTCGGAAGAAGGTGTTGGCTATCCACAGCCTCCTCCCCACACATACGTCCACAAGTGCACTACCATTCCCATTCACCTCTGATGGTACCCCCCACCCTCCCACCACTCCCTCAACTTTCCTATCACCCACCTTACCATTCATATCCCCAATCAGAAATATTCTTTCGTTCTTGTCAAACTTCTCCAGGCACGCCTCCACACACATCATTATATACTGGCAACTATTATCATTATATACTGGCAACTATTATCATTATATACTGGTAACTATTATCATTATATACTGGTAACTATTATCATTATATACTGGTAACTATTATCATTATATACTGGTAACTATTATCATTATATACTGGCAACTATTATCATTATATACTGGCAACTATTATCATCATATACTGGTAACTATTATCATTATATACTGGCAACTATTATCATTATATACTGGCAACTATTATCATTATATACTGGCAACTATTATCATTATATACTGGCAACTATTATCATCATATACTGGCAACTATTATCATTATATACTGGCAACTATTATCATTATATACTGGCAACTACTATCATTATATAGTGGCAACTATTATCATTATATACTGGCAACTATTATCATTATATACTGGCAACTATTATCATTATATAGTGGCAACTATTATCATTATATACTGGCAACTATTATCATTATATACTGGCAACTATTATCATTATATACTGGTAACTATTATCATTATATACTGGTAACTATTATCATTATATACTGGTAACTATTATCATTATATACTGGTAACTATTATCATTATATACTGGTAACTATTATCATTATATACTGGTAACTATTATCATTATATACTGGCAACTATTATCATTATATACAGGCAACTATTATCATCATATACTGGCAACTATTATCATTATATACTGGTAACTATTATCATCATATACTGGCAACTATTATCATTATATACTGGCAACTATTATCATCATATACTGGCAACTATTATCATTATATACTGGCAACTATTATCATTATATACTGGCAACTATTATCATTATATAGTGGCAACTATTATCATTATATAGTGGCAACTATTATCATTATATACTGGCAACTATTATCATTATATACTGGCAACTATTATCATTATATACTGGCAACTATTATCATTATATACTGGCAACTATTATCATATCATTATATACTGGCAACTATTATCATTATATACTGGCAACTATTATCATTATATACTGGCAACTATTATCATTATATAGTGGCAACTATTATCATTATATACTGGCAACTATTATCATTATATACTGGCAACTATTATCATTATATACTGGTAACTATTATCATTATATACTGGTAACTATTATCATTATATACTGGTAACTATTATCATTATATACTGGTAACTATTATCATTATATACTGGCAACTATTATCATCATATACTGGCAACTATTATCATTATATACTGGCAACTATTATATTATTATAAATCTATCTATCTATCTATCTATTGCCTGCCGCCGTGATCCCCGAAGGGGTGGCCACGAACGAACCGCCCCCATGCACCTCTGTCCCCAGTCAGTCGACGCCCCTCCCCCCAACCCGCACCACCTTCGTTCATGTACTTCCTCACTCCATCCTTCCACCTCATATTCGGTCTACCTCTCCCCCTCTGTCCCTCCACCTCGCTCTCATACACCCTCTTAGTCATTCTCTCGCTTTCCATACGTTCCATATGGCCGAACCATCTCAAGTTGTTCCTTTTCACACTTTCCAGCACATCTACCTCCACACCACACCTCCTTCTTACTTCCTCATTAGTCTGTCTATCCCTCCATGTAACTCCGCACGCACTCCTTAAGTAATTCATTTCCACTGCTCTCACTCTTGGTCTGAGTCTCTCAACCAACGTCCATGCTTCGCTTCCGTAAGTCAGTGTCGGGATTACCACACTGTCATGCAAGGACTTCTTCACTTCCATACTGACCACCCTATTTCTTGTTACTGCTTTTAGCGTTCCTACAACCCTCTTCCCCTGTTGTACCCTCTCCCGCACCTCTTCATCCATAGTCCCATCTTTACTCAACACACTGCCCAGATACTTAAAAGAGTTGACGATCTCCATAGCCTGACCGTTCAGCTTCACCTCACACTCTGTGACTTCACCCCTTTCGAAGACCATAACCTTGCTCTTCCCCGTATTTACCTTCAAATTCCGTTTTTCGCACACTGTTCCAAACTCATTTACCAGACCCTGCAACTCCCATTCATTATCACTCATCAGAACTGTATCATCCGCAAACAGCAGTATAGGTAGCTTCCACTCAATTCCCTCCCTTTTCAGCGATACACCAACATCCACTGCTCTTGATAGTATTTCTTTCATAACTCCATCCATATATACAGTAAACAACCACGGGGACATCACACACCCCTGTTTCAAACCAACATTCAGGTCAAAAAACTCACTCTGCTCACTCTCCACACGTACTGCCGCCTTTGCACCCTCATACATGCTCTTCACTGCTTTCAGCAACTTGCCCTCTACTCCGTATATTCTAAGTACTTTCCACAAACCTTCTCTATCCACTCTGTCATAGGCCTTCTCCAAGTCCATAAAGGCAACATACACCTTTTGTTTCTTCTCCAGATACTTCTCCACAACACAATTCAGGGTAAAAATCTGATCTACACATCCTCTTCCCTTCCTAAAACCTCCCTGCTCGTCGCCTATCCATTTCTCCGTTCTCACTCTCACTCTCTCAATCACTACCCTACTGTATACCTTCCCTACTACGCTTAGAAGACATATTCCTCGGTGGTTACCACACACTCCTCTTTCCCCTTTGCCCTTATATAGGGGGACTATTATGCCAGTCTTCCAGTCATCGGGTGCACTCCCCTTCTCCCATGCTAGTTTGCACATTTTCCATACCCATTCTATCACTATCTCACCACCATACCTCAACATTTCCCCAAACACTCCATCTGTTCTGGGTGCTTTCCCCAACTTCACTCTTTTCATGGCTTCCCACACTTCTGACCTCCTGATCCCCACCTCCTCCTCCACTACTTCTCTTCTTCTCCCTCCCATACCATATCCAGCTATGTTTGCTGGCTCTTCATTCCTTTCATTTAGCAACTCACTGAAGTACTCCCTCCATCTTTCGACTCTCTCTTGCTTCTCGGCTAGCATTCTCCCATTCTTATCTTTCACACCCTTACTGTTTCCCTTGCTACCTTCCCTAACTTTCTTGACTTCTTTCCAGAACAGTTCTTACTCTCCCTCCATTTTACACTCAGATTCCTTCCAAATTCCTCATCTACTCTTCTCTTACTTTCCTTCACTACTCTCTTCACCAACCTCTTACTCTCCACGTACCTCGCTCGTTTCTGTCTCTCGGAATCTTCATTCCCTCTGCTACCCAACCTCTCTCTATATGCTTTCTTCTTTTCTTCCACAGCTATTCGTACCTCTTCTGTCCACCATGCTGTACCTTTCACTCCCCTCCCTCTTCTCCTCACTCCACACACCTCCTCACATGCTGCACAGATCTCATCCTTAAACACCTTGCTCATCCTCCTCCACTTCCTCCATAACTTCCAGGTCGAACCCACCTAGTCGTCTTTCCACTGCTCCTGTACACCCCCCTGATTTCCTCCTCCTGCAACCTCTCCACCTTCCTCACCATTCCACCCTCCTCTCGCCTCCCTCCCGCTCTCCTCACCCACTTCTTTTGTATCCTAACCTTAGCTACCACTACATAATGATCAGACAGACCCCCTCCAATACCCCTATACACCCTAGCATCCATCACAGATTTCTTCATTCGTTCATCCACACATACATAATCAATCAATGACTTTCGTTCCACCACTGTCTTATCCTTCATCGTCAACATCCGTTTCCACGTGTACCTGTGGATCATTCTGTGTCGGAAGAAGGTGTTGGCTATCCACAGCCTCCTCCCCACACATACGTCCACAAGTGCACTACCATTCCCATTCACCTCTGATGGTACCCCCCACCCTCCCACCACTCCCTCAACTTTCCTATCACCCACCTTACCATTCATATCCCCAATCAGAAATATTCTTTCGTTCTTGTCAAACTTCTCCAGGCACGCCTCCACACACATCATTATATACTGGCAACTATTATCATTATATACTGGCAACTATTATCATTATATACTGGTAACTATTATCATTATATACTGGTAACTATTATCATTATATACTGGTAACTATTATCATTATATACTGGCAACTATTATCATTATATACTGGCAACTATTATCATTATATACTGGCAACTATTATCATTATATACTGGTAACTATTATTATATACTGGTAACTATTATCATTATATACTGGTAACTATTATCATTATATACTGGTAACTATTATCATTATATACTGGCAACTATTATCATTATATACTGGCAACTATTATCATTATATACTGGTAACTATTATCATTATATACTGGCAACTATTATCATTATATACTGGCAACTATTATCATTATATACTGGTAACTATTAGCATTATATACTGGCAACTATTATCATTATATACTGGTAACTATTAGCATTATATACTGCCAACTATTATCATTATATACTGGCAACTACAGGGTGATTAAAAAAAAGTTTAATGATTTCACATGTATGTCATTTCTTAATTTTTTAACCTACACACTTTATCTTTTCAGGTTGTGATGGTGGTATCATGCCATTTGGCATAAGTCAACTACATGGTTCTAGCTAAAATGGTATTCACAGCCGAGCAGAAAGTCAAGATAGTTGAATTCTGGTATGAAACCAAATCGTACGTCACAGTCTGTCGTCGGTTCTGCCGCGAATTCAAAGTTCAAACACGTGACGGACCTAAAAATAATGTTATACTGAGGTTTGTCAAGCACTTTGAGAGCAAGGGTACTGTCCACAGCACACACAAGGGGAACAGTGGACGTCCAGCAGCAGTCACAAAGAACCAGGCAAACGTTGATACTGTGCGCAACTCAGCCATCAGAAGCCCAAAGAAGTCTCACCGCCGCCGCTCCCAAGAGTTGGGACTCTCCCCCTCCAGTCTGTTGCGTATTATGACCAAGGAACTCAAGCTATTCCCTTACACCATATCTGTGAGGCATAAACTAAAAGCTGAGGACATGCAAAGAAGGCATGTCATGTGTGATTGGCTCAGCCAAAAGCTTGAACGCACCCCAGGATGGATCAACCACATCTGGTTCTCTGACGAGGCACACTTCCACATCAACGGCTCCATCAACAACCATAACAACATCTTCTGGGGCTCTGAGCTACCCGAGGAGATCACAGAGAGGCAGCTGAAGGGCCTAAAGCTCACTGCCTTTGTGGCTTACAATGCCAGGCATGGATGTCTTGGTCCCTACTGGTTCGAAGAAGGTGGTCGGACCGTCACCATCAATGCTGAACGTTACCGTGAGATCATCAGGCAGTTCCACATTGACCTGAGTGCATCCCTCATTGCAGGCCAGCTCCATATGGCCTGGTTCATGCAGGATGGGGCCCCACCTAATACTGCACATGCCACCATTGACTATCTGCAACAGCTCTTTAACAACCGCCTCCTTGCTCTCGGCACCACCCACGAATGGTCGCCTTACAGCCCCGACCTGAACCCACTGGACTTCTGGCTGTGGGGGGCTGCCAAGGGATCTGTGTTCGCTAACAAACCTGATACACTGGCTCAGCTCAAGCTGAATGTGACCAACTACATCCAACAAGTCACACCTGAGACCCTAAGGAAAGTGGGACAGAACTTTGGGGTCAGAACCAAAGCCTGTCTCAATCGCAATGGCGCACATTTAGAGAACGTGAATTACAAGAAATTTGTGTGAATGCTGATTTAGGACAATCCAGTGCCGTTTTGTTCTCAGCTGAGTTATTGAGTTCACAATTACTGTTCTAAAAATGGCATGATGTGTGTTTTCATTAAATTCTCAGTTCAATGCTATATGAGTTGTCCTTCTCTCAGAATAAACATGTGAAATCATTACACTTTTTTTGAATCACCCTGTATTATCATTATATACTGGTAACTATTATCATTATATACTGGTAACTATTATCATTATATACTGGCAACTATTATCATTATATACTGGCAACTATTATCATTATATACTGGCAACTATTATCATTATATACTGGCAACTATTATCATTATATACTGGCAACTATTATCATTATATACTGGCAACTATTATCATTATATACTGGCAACTATCTAGTATCATTATATACTGGCAACTATTATCATTATATACTGGCAACTATTATCATTATATACTGGCAACTATTATCATTATATACTGGCAACTATTATCATTATATACTGGCAACTATTATCATTATATACTGGCAACTATTATCATTATATACTGGCAACTATTATCATTATATACTGGCAACTATTATCATTATATACTGGCAACTATTATCATTATATACTGGCAACTATTATCATTATATACTGGCAACTATTATCATTATATACTGGCAACTATTATCATTATATACTGGCAACTATTATCATTATATACTGGCAACTATTATCATTATATACTGGCAACTATTATCATTATATACTGGCAACTATTATCATTATATACTGGCAACTATTATCATTATATACTGGCAACTATTATCATTATATACTGGCAACTATTATCATTATATACTGGCAACTATTATCATTATACTGGCAACTATTATCATTATATACTGGCAACTATTATCATTATATACTGGCAACTATTATCATTATATACTGGCAACTATTATCATTATATACTGGCAACTATTATCATTATATACTGGCAACTATTATCATTATATACTGGCAACTATTATCGTTATATACTGGCAACTATTATTATTATATACTGGCAACTATTATCATTATATACTGGCAACTATTGTCATTATATGCTGGCAACTATTATCATTATATACTGGCAACTATTATCATTATATACTGGCAACTATTATCATTATATACTGGCAACTATTATCATTATATACTGGCAACTATTATCATTATATACTGGCAACTATTATCATTATATACTGGCAACTATTCATTATATACTGGCAACTATTATCATTATATACTGGCAACTATTATCATTATATACTGGCAACTATTATCATTATATACTGGCAACTATTATCATTATATACTGGCAACTATTATCATTATATACTGGCAACTATTATCATTATATACTGGCAACTATTATCATTATATACTGGCAACTATTATCATTATATACTGGCAACTATTATCATTATATACTGGCAACTATTATAATTATACTGGCAACTATTATCATTATATACTGGCAACTATTATCATTATATACTGGCAACTATTATCATTATATACTGGCAACTATTATCATTATATACTGGCAACTATTATCATTATATACTGGCAACTATTATCATTATATACTGGCAACTATTATCATTATATACTGGCAACTATTATCATTATATACTGGCAACTATTATCATTATATACTGGCAACTATTATCATTATATACTGGCAACTATTATCATTATATACTGGCAACTATTATCATTATATACTGGCAACTATTATCATTATATACTGGCAACTATTATCATTATATACTGGCAACTATTATCATTATATACTGGCAACTATTATCATTATATACTGGCAACTATTATCATTATATACTGGCAACTATTATCATTATATACTGGCAACTATTATCATTATATACTGGCAACTATTATCATTATATACTGGCAACTATTATCATTATATACTGGCAACTATTATCATTATATACTGGCAACTATTATCATTATATACTGGCAACTATTATCATTATATACTGGCAACTATTATCATTATATACTGGCAACTATTATCATTATATACTGGCAACTATTATCATTATATACTGGCAACTATTATCATTATATACTGGCAACTATCATTATTATACTGCCAACTATTATCATTATATACTGGCAACTATTATCATTATATACTGGCAACTATTATCATTATATACTGGCAACTATTATCATTATATACTGGCAACTATTATCATTATATACTGGCAACTATTATCATTATATACTGGCAACTATTATCATTATATACTGGCAACTATTATCATTATATACTGGCAACTATTATCATTATATACTGGCAACTATTATCATTATATACTGGCAACTATTATCATTATATACTGGCAACTATTATCATTATATACTGGCAACTATTATCATTATATACTGGCAACTATTATCATTATATACTGGCAACTATTATCATTATACTGGCAACTATTATCATTATATACTGGCAACTATTATCATTATATACTGGCAACTATTATCATTATATACTGGCAACTATTATCATTATATACTGGCAACTATTATCATTATATACTGGCAACTATTATCATTATATACTGGCAACTATTATCATTATATACTGGCAACTATTATCATTATATACTGTCAACTATTATCATTATATACTGGCAACTATTATCATTATACTGGCAACTATTATCATTATATACTGGCAACTATTATAATTATACTGGCAACTATTATCATTATATACTGGCAACTATTATCATTATATACTGGCAACTATTATCATTATATACTGGCAACTATTATCATTATATACTGGCAACTATTATCATTATATCAGGCAAACTATTATCATTATATACTGGCAACTATTATCATTATATACTGGCAACTATTATCATTATATACTGGCAACTATTATCATTATATACTGGCAACTATTATCATTATATACTGGCAACTATTATCATTATATACTGGCAACTATTATCATTATATACTGGCAACTATTATCATTATATACTGGCAACTATTATCATTATATACTGGCAACTATTATCATTATATACTGGCAACTATTATCATTATATACTGGCAACTATTATCATTATATACTGGCAACTATTATCATTATATACTGGCAACTATTATCATTATATACTGGCAACTATTATCATTATATACTGGCAACTATTATCATTATATACTGGCAACTATTATCATTATATACTGGCAACTATTATCATTATATACTGGCAACTATTATCATTATATACTGGCAACTATTATCATTATATACTGGCAACTATTATCATTATATACTGGCAACTATTATCATTATATACTGGCAACTATTATCATTATATACTGGCAACTATTATCATTATATACTGGCAACTATTATCATTATATACTGGCAACTATTATCATTATATACTGGCAACTATTATCATTATATACTGGTAACTATTATCATTATATACTGGCAACTATTATCATTATATACTGGCAACTATTATCATTATATACTGGCAACTATTATCATTATACTGGCAACTATTATCATTATATACTGGCAACTATTATCATTATATACTGGCAACTATTATCATTATATACTGGCAACTATTATCATTATATACTGGCAACTATTATCATTATATACTGGCAACTATTATCATTATATACTGGCAACTATTATCATTATATACTGGCAACTATTATCATTATATACTGGCAACTATTATCATTATATACTGGCAACTATTATCATTATATACTGGCAACTATTATCATTATATACTGGCAACTATTATCATTATATACTGGCAACTATTATCATTATATACTGGCAACTATTATCATTATATACTGGCAACTATTATCATTATACTGGCAACTATTATCATTATATACTGGCAACTATTATCATTATATACTGGCAACTATTATCATTATATACTGGCAACTATTATCATTATATACTGGCAACTATTATCATTATATACTGGCAACTATTATCATTATATACTGGCAACTATTATCATTATATACTGGCAACTATTATCATTATATACTGGCAACTATTATCATTATATACTGGCAACTATTATCATTATATACTGGCAACTATTATCATTATATACTGGCAACTATTATCATTATATACTGGCAACTATTATCATTATATACTGGCAACTATTATCATTATATACTGGCAACTATTATCATTATATACTGGCAACTATTATCATTATATACTGGCAACTATTATCATTATATACTGGCAACTATTATCATTATATACTGGCAACTATTATCATTATATACTGGCAACTATTATCATTATATACTGGCAACTATTATCATTATATACTGGCAACTATTATCATTATATACTGGCAACTATTATCATTATATACTGGCAACTATTATCATTATATACTGGCAACTATTATCATTATATACTGGCAACTATTATCATTATATACTGGCAACTATTATCATTATATACTGGCAACTATTATCATTATATACTGGCAACTATTATCATTATATACTGGCAACTATTATCATTATATACTGGCAACTATTATCATTATATACTGGCAACTATTATCATTATATACTGGCAACTATCATTATATACTGGCACTATTATCATTATATACTGGCAACTATTATCATTATATACTGGCAACTATTATCATTATATACTGGCAACTATTATCATTATATACTGGCAACTATTATCATTATATACTGGCAACTATTATCATTATATACTGGCAAATATTATCATTATATACTGGCAACTATTAGATGACTGTGTTCAGCTTAGGAAGGACCTAGGACAATTAAGAGGCTACAGACTATCTCAGTTAATCCCTTTTGGCTACCACATATCTTCCTAAGCTGAATAAAATCGTCTAATGTAAAATATAATATGATGGAAAGAACGTCACCGGTACTGGATTGGTTAACTATTTTATGGATAAAGTCGGCCAAAATAAAGTGATGTCGCGGCACCAAGTATATTTTGATCAATAATTGGTATCCACAATATGTAAACTTGATTTATTAATTTCGAGTGAGATATACAAACATGTTCCTACACATACCTACTTTATTCAACATCTGGCAGACATTAATACAGCCAAGAGCGAATCAAACGTAATAATGACAGCTGAGACATGACTTGTTAGCGCTACCCTATTGGCTAACTATCTGAGTAATATTTATAAAGTCAAGGCATAAAGTCAATGGTGATTTACAAATAAATGTTTGTTCTATTTGAATGAAGGAGACAAAAGGTAAAGCTATCTGTAACAAGTGTCTCCCCCAAAGTTGAAAGGGTGACATAGCCAAAATCAAGGTATGTCAGAATCAATATGTCTGGACACACATAGCTTGAGGCAGTTTGAGTCATAGGATGAAGGAAAAACAGATTGAGGGAGAGAGTTCCAAAGCTACTCCTAAGTTGACTAAAATATTCATACACAGTCAGCTAGATAAATAAGGTTTTCCTAATCAATATTCAACTAATTAAATTATCACAGAGTTACGGACATATTTTGTTTTATAAAACATATAATGCAAACAAAGTACAGACAAAAATACAAGTTCGCAGAATATGGTATGCAGTTGTCTATCCAAAATGCTAATAATTGCACCTAACCCCTTGAGGATCATGCCGCGTTTTCAAAGTTTATTCTGGCCTATTATTATACGTTCTTATAGAGTTTAGGAAGAATCTGTGAGCATCAAAAGGTTAAACTCATGTCTTAATAAACCCTCTGACTTTCACATACACTTCCCCATCTGAATAAAGTCGTTAAACAAAAGCCAGAACAAATCTTTGAAACGCGTCACAATCTTTAAAGGGTAACACGGAGCTTGTAAAATAAAGTCTAAACTAAGAGAGAGAGAGAGTGAGAATGAGTGAGTGAGTGAGTGAGTAAGTGAGAGAGAGAGAGTGAGAGTGAGAGAGTTAGTTTTATCCATTCGGACCCATTCAGCCTACTGTTTTAAATCGTTTTGCCCCAGTAGGTTACGTGCGGTTCTGCGCCCCCCTTCTCCCTCATGCATAGCCACATACATTTCAGATTTTAAGACGTTCGGCCTATAAGTTTGGCGATTTGAGAATGATCGCCCAATTTCTTTGTCAATATGAAGACCTTTCGTGCCATTTAGGTGACGATTTTTTCTTGGCAAGTGATAGTGACACTGCAATTTAGAAATAGACGGCTTTCAGGTGAGAGATTTTCCTAACAACAAATGTACAAGTATCTAGAAGCGGGATCTTGGGGATATTTGTTTACGTTTGATGGAAGTCTACGAAGGACACACAAAATCTATCTGTCTATTGCCGGATGCCTTACTCCTGTTTATGAGGGTGGCCATACACAAAACGCCCCCAAGCAGACCTATCCCCTGTAAGAAAAACCCATACCAGTTTACTTAAGAACTGACAGGATAGACCACTCAATTGACCACTTGCGAGTTTCAGGCTAAAAGGAAGTTCGGCCTGTAAACATCGATATTAAACACAAATACAGTAATTATGTAGGTTTCTGATGGATAAATATTATGTTGAATTTGGTTTTACGTATTTATAACATTACTAAAACCGTATTATAGCTGGTTATTCTGTTAAATATCGATGTCTACAGCTCCAACTTCCTTATAGAACGAAACTCGCAAGTGGTCAATTTAGGGTCTGTCGGAGTCCGAGGCACTATTTTTCTACAGTGGTGGGTGGCTAGCTCATCCACTAACTTGCTTCACCCTAAGTAAGCAGTACAGATTTGTATAAGGTTTACTCCCCTAGACAGGTTGTTGACCAAGGCTGACGAGTCCTATCCAACAAGATTTTTATAAAGTTGTCTCCCCTAGAACGGTTGCCAGCCAAGCTGACGAATCTAGTCCACCCGGAGGGGTGGATAAGTATATAGTTTGATCAATAAATAAATCATCCCCCTTGAGTTAGATTTTGAAAATTATTGTTTAAATTTGTTAGTTCATGACATAGGGGATAGATATACAATATGTACATGTGGAATAAATGATTTAGTCTTGTAAAACAACTAAACTCAAATATGTTTACCGATAAAAGCTCTTGTAACCATATTCGAATAGATCAGTTTAATAAATTTCAATATGAGCAACGTACATTACCAAAGTAGAGTCGAGTATCTTTCTGACAAAGACATACCTTGCAACAACATCATAAGAAGAATCTAAGACAAGTTCGTGGTTCTTGACGGCTGGTCCGGGGAAGCAAAACAAGAGCTTTCGTAGTGCAATTTCTTCATAGGATGTCACCGGGGCCAGATCGGTACGAACCTCAAGATCCTCAAAGCGTAAACCAGCACCGGGCGCAGCAACAAGAATAACATTTCGGAAAGTAATTGGTTTCCCAAGATCTATAGCAAACCATCGGTTGGTACTATCCCTAGTGTGGAAAGTGTTATCACCATCAAAGTCATATACTCCATCAACTAGATGTTGCACAACCCTGCATGAATGTACAGAATTGTCAAGCCCTCCCACGATGTCAGCGCCGATAGCTATGTCCTTGGGTCTGTTGATGTGGCAGGTGAGGACATCGTCTGTGTTAGTCTCCAGGTAGCTTGGCACCACCATAATGTTGGAGAAGAGGCAGGTGGTGGTGGAAGGGTGAGGGCACCACAGGTTGCACCAGGACAGACGTGTGCAGGTGGCGGAGCAGTAGTGGACATGACCGGTACCAGCTGGCACTTCAAGGCTCTCCTGCTGTATTGTAGCCGAGTTGACCCGTGTGAAGGAGACTAAGACTGGTCGGTAAAATCCACCCTCCGCAGCTGATGGTGGGAGCAGTAGTACCAACGAGGTCCAGACATACCTCCATTACAATGATCTTGTTGTTGACATCAAGCAGGGTACTGGTACAACAACAACAACATCCACACAATTACAGTACAACCAGACTGGGTGGTTGTACAACAACAACAATGTCCACACAACTACTGTACAACCAGGCAGGGTGGTGGTACAACAACAACAACAACAACAACGTCCACACAACTACTGTACAACCAGGCAGGGTGGTGGTACAACAACAACAGCATCCACACAACTTCTGTACAACCAGGCAGGGTGGTGGTACAGCAACAACGTCCACACAACTACTAAAAATAATAATAATAATAATAATAAACGGTTTATTAAAGAATGGCAGCCTCATGAGCTGAAAATACACATTTTACAATTTAGTGGATGAACATGAGATGTACAGATATGAGGATGGTAAGCTTAGTTTACAAACAAAATAAATAAATACAATAATGATGCATGTGCAGAATACAAATGATCATAAAATAACCATGAGAGTAAGTGATATACAGTACATATACACATTTATAATCTTACTCATATACAGAACATACGTATATACACGTACGTGCGCACATACATATACATACATATATAGGAACATAAGAACATGCAGTAAGTGTGCCCATGTCCGTATACACAAACGCTCACGTATGCACACAAACATACATACATACAGAAACTGTTTTGGTATGGTCAGGGTAAAGAGGGTGCAGGTACTACAATGGGAGGTTAATCCTCGGTAGTGTAGGTGTGTGTGTGTGTGTGTGTAATAATAATAATAATAATAATTAACGGTTTATTCACAAAAGCAGCCCGAAGGCTGAAAATATATAAGGAAGTTGATACATAGTTAAAATTAAAATTAAAATTAAAATTAAAATTGAAATTGACACAAGAGCTAACAGGCTAATTTACAATGAAAAATATGTATATAATTTATTGATTGTTTAAGACCTTAATTATTGAAGGAATGGCGCTGTTCTTGTAGCGGTCAGTCCGTGGTGCTCTTACGGGGACAATACGGTTGAAGTGGCGAACAGCGCGTAGAGGAGGAGGGGCGTCGGGCGGTAGTAGGTGCCGGTGTCTGGGGTTGTTTAGTAGTTTGCTGGAGAACTGCTGAAGGTGTTGTTCGTAGAGGTTAGATATGGCGAGTACGTTAATTAGGTTACATGCATCTTGGTAAGTGGTGTAGTTGGCCCCTAACATTATTCTGAGTGCTCTCTTCTGAATTTTTTCTAATTTATTTCTTTGGGTTAAGTTGAGAGAGGATGACCAAACGGGTGAAGCATAGCAGAGTTTGGGTAATATAAAAGATTTGTATAAAAGTAGCATGTCATCTCTGGGAACACCTAGTTGTTTCAGGGTGCGTAACATGTGTAGCCGATAAGAAGAAGCACTAGCTATGGTGTTAACATGTTTATCCCAGAGTAGTTTTTGCTGAAGGAAAACACCAAGTAATTTAGTGGACTGAACTATCTCGAGGGTGTGATTGCCAATCTTGAGGGTGGGTGGAGGGATGGGTTTAGAAGCAACATTGAAGTTCATGACAAGTGTTTTGTTTAGGTTAATAGTGACATCATTATCTTGTGTCCAGGTCAGTAGGGCATCTAGGTTGGCTTGGAGAATGCTGTAGTCTGGATAAGCGTTGCTGATGGAAGAGGCTAGTGTGGAATCGTCAACATATTTCCATTTGAGTTCTGCGTCTTGAAGGGCGTTATTGCTGAGTATTAAATAACCGAGGGGCCCCATTCGTGTCCCTTGAGGCAAACCGCAAGTAAGTGTTTGTGAACTGGAGATACTGCCTAGAAAGCGGACGGATTGTTGACGGTCGTTGAGGAAATCCGCCAACCAGGAGGTAAGACATTCCCTGAGGCCAAGGTGTAGTGCTTTCTTAATTATAATGGTGTGGTTCACTAGATCGAAGGCTTTTTAAAAATCTATGAATACTGCTGTTACTGACGTGTTTCGGCGGTCTAAATTTTTATGAATGAAGTCAAGAAAACTGATGAGGTAGTGTGAGGTGGATGAGGATTTAATATTTCCATACTGGCACGAGTCTAATTTATTGTATATATCTTTGTAAGCCAATTCAGCTACAAAACTTTCACAAATAAGGCTAGGAATAGGTGTAATAGCTATGGGCCGTAGTTCATTAAGAGATTGAGGGTTTGAAGATTTAGGGATTGGAGTGACATAGGAATGCTTCCAATCTTTAGGACATTTGGATTGTTGTAAGGAAGCATTAATTATGGATGTGAGAGGTAAGGAAAGTTCAGGAGCAAATTCTTTGTATAAGCGGATAGGAAGATCGAGTGGAGTGGAGGAGCGTTTAGGTTTGAGAATCTGTAAACGACGGCAAACTTCGTACTCTAATACGATAGGTGGGGGGGAGGGGGCAGGGAGGTATGCTGGGAGCTGGTCATGAGAGAGCTTGTGAAGTTGTTGACATATAGAGGCAAAAATGATTATTTATTGTCTCGGCTGCCTCATTACTGGTGAGATGGTTGACACACGGGAAGGTAGAGGGTCGGTTCTTAAGGCCACAAAATTCCTGAATTCGGCTAAACCATTCACTAATGTTTGTGTGTTTCAAGTGTTGTATTTTGTTGGGATAGAAAGTCTTTTTTGCCATTTTAATTTCTCTAATAACTTTGTTTCGAAGTTATTTGAAAAGGGTGGTGTTGTTGGCTTTAAAGGCATTGTCACGTTGTTGCATAAGGCGTTTAATACGGCAATTAATCCAAGGGAGGTCAGACTGGTGAGTAACTACAGTTTTTTCAGGGAAGAAATGTAGGTAGGCTATATTAATAGTATTGAGATAATTTTCCCATTTGCGATAAACATCTTCAACAGTTAACACCTCAACCCATGGGTATCGAACAATCCAATCACCGAAGAGTCGAATTGCCGAGTCGGTTATAGGTCTGTACGTGTGTGTTTTGTTCTTATTTGTGTGAGCGAAAGTAGGTTTGGGAGTCCAGAAAACAGAGGTGTGATTGCTTCTTCCAAATGGCGACATTGGAATCGGGGTTTCATAAAGGTTTGACATATCTGTTAGGATTATATCTAAAATATTATTATGGTGTGTAGGGAAATTTACTACTTGGGTTAGCTGAAGGTGTGTTTGAAGGTCAGACGTGTCTATTTCATTAAAATCACCACATATAATAAATTTAGATGATGAGTACTGTAATTTTAAAAGGTCAGACGTATCAGAAATATGTTGTAGGAGTAAATCACGTGTATGGTGTCTTGGGGGGTGATAAACAACACAACAAATAATATATGCAACATGTCTGGGGTGTAAGGAGGGAGTGATTCGGATCCATAATGCTTCCACTTCGTTCGGTACATTAATGGGTAGGGGAAATGGGCAAAGTTCACTGCGGCAGAATAGGGCCACACCACCACCACGTTTTTCAGTTCGCAGGTGACAGAAAAGGCGGTAGTTTTCAATATGGATAGTTTCTGGTATTATTTGCCAGGCTTCAGTTATGGCCACGATGCCGGGTGAGCAATTATGTATCACTGTTGTAAGTTCATCAATTTGTGTGTGTGTGTGTGTGTGTGTGTGTGTGTGTGTGTGTGTGTGTGTGTGTGTGTGTGTGTGACAGAAGGCGAAATATGGAAGAGCTGGGCGTTCTATTGTTAAGGGTGGAAATACATGGATGAAGATACGCGAACACTTAATAATAGATAATGCTTATGCATAGATTTATAATCAGAAGTTGCGCTAGTGAGCAATATGTTCTCGCTCATATGTACGTATATTTACATACATATGTGCATATGACCATATAAATACACGTACAGTACATATATATATTATATACCTTATATTCTCAACCGGGCTCGAACCATTGACAGCACATACACACAGACATACATATACATAAATATATGCACATTACATGCATATATGCTCTTCTCTTATCCTACCTGATACTCTCAGCCGGGCTCGAACCACAAACAGTATACACTATAGACACATATATATATACATAAATAACGCATACATACATACACATATACGCACACATACATACACATATACTGCACATACATATATACATATATACACATATACATAAACAAACTCAAGCAAATACATACATAATTATATTCTAATACACACACGCACACACACTTATGCATATTATTAAAGGTGGGCGCGTATATATGGTGTGACAGGCCGTTATTACACATTATTAATAATATTAACAATGGTTGGGATAGGACTATTTTTATATCTGTCAGTTCTTGCTCTTATTGGTTGGAGTGTGTTGAAATGACGAGCTGCACGTGTAGGTCTAGGGGCGTCTGGTGGAAGTAAGTTGCTGTGTCGTGGGTGAACAAGCAGCTTAGATGCAAACTGTTTGAGTGTGTTGTAGTGGTGGGTTGAGAGTGCAGGTATGCTAAGGGTGGTGAGAGCTTCCTCGTACCCTGGATATGTGCCACCCAGGATGATCCTGCATGCCCTCCTCTGAACTCTCTCCAGTTGACGTTGTTGTGTTAGGGTTAGAGAGGAGGACCAGGCGGGAGAGGCGTAGGTGAGCTTAGGGAGTATGAAGGTGTTATATATACTCTTCAGCTCATTCTCCGGCGCCCCCAGGGATCTCAACCGCCTTAGCATAAACAACTTGTAAGTGGCGGTCCTGACTGTGGTAGTTACATGTTTCTTCCAGTTCAGTTTGTTGTCCACAGTGATTCCGAGGAGTTTGGCGGACTCAACAAGCTGAAGGGGATGAGGACCAATTGTGACAGTGGGTGGAGGAAGGTCGGTAACGGAAGTGTTGATGTGCATGACCACTGTCTTGTCATGATTGATAGTCACATGATTGTCTGTGGTCCAGGCTTGAAGGCGGTCGAGGATGTCTTGTAGGGGGTCATAGTTAGGGGAGGTGTTATCGACAGTAATGCCGACTGTCGAGTCGTCCACGTACTTCCAGTGGAATGGGGTGTCCTTTAGGGCATCATTAATAAAAGATGAGGAACAATAGAGGCCCCATCTTTGTGCCCTGTGGGACTCCACATGTGATGTCTAGGAAGGTGGAGATGAAGCCTTGGTATCGCACTGCTTGTCGTCTGTCACTAAGGAAGTCGGTCAACCACGCAACCAGGGTAGGATGTAGCCCCAACTTTATGGCTTTGTTGATGATGATGGTGTGGTCAACAAGGTGAAATGCTTTCCTGAAGTCAATAAAGGCAAGGGCGAGGGAAGTCTTTCTCTTCTCAAGATTTGTGTAAATATAATCTAGGAAGCTAATAAGACAGTGAGTGGTGGAGGAGGTTTTTACGTTGCCAAACTGTTGGGGATCTATCAAGTGACGGATTTGTGAGTAAGCCCAGGTGAATACAAAGTCCTCACATATTAGACTAGGGATGGGCGTAATGGCAATTGGTCTGAGTTCATTAAGAGAATGTGGGGAGGGGGTTTTGGGGATTGGAGTGACGTATGAAGTTTTCCAGTCTGCAGGGCATTTACTTTGCCTTAAGGAGGCATTAATTATCGAGCAAAGGGGGGTGGCAAATTCCACCGAAAATTCTTTGTATATTTTCATGGGTAGGTCTACTGGGGTTGTTGATCTTTTTTATTTGAAACTGGAAAGCTTTTTGGCCACTTCAAATTCTTGAACAGTTACTGGGGGGAAGGGGATGGGAGGAAGGCAGGGAGGTTGGTGCGGTCTAGTTTGGGGAGGGTTTGGCAGATGGTAGAGAAGTGATTATTTATCAGTTCAGGTGCATCTACACGAGGGACATGGGAAACACAGGGGATCGAAGGAGTCCCACTACTTAAGCCACAAAGATTCTTAATTTTAGAGTACCACTGACTGATATTGGTTTGTTTTAAATGATGAATCTTTGTAGGGTAGTAGGACTTCTTCGCCCAACGGATTTCCCTTATCACAATGTTGCGTAGGTCTACTACTGTACTACTGTACAACCAGGCAGGGTGATGGTACAGCAACAACGTCCACACAACTACAGTACAACCAGGCAGGGTGGTGCTACAACAATGTCGTCAACACAACTACTGTACAACCAGGCAGGGTGGTGGTACAGCAACAACGTCCACACAACTACTGCAGTGTACAACCAGGCAGGGTGGTGGTACAACAACAACAACGTCCACACAACTATTGTACAACCAGGCAGGATGGTGGTACAGCAACAACGTCCACACAACTACTGTACAACCAGGCAGGGTGGTATTAAAACAACAACAACAACGTCCACACAACTACTGTACAACCAGGCAGGGTGGTGGTACAACAACAACAACAGCATCCACACAACTACTGTACAACCAAGCAGGGTGGTGGTACAACAACAACAGCGTCCACACAACTACTGTACAACCAGGCAGGGTGGTGGTACAACAACAACAACGTCCACACAACTACTGTACAACCAGGCAGGGTGGTGGTACAGCAACAACGTCCACACAACTACTGTACAACCAGGCAGGGTGGTGGTACAACAAAAACGGCGTCCACACAACTACTGTACAACCAGGTAGGGTGGTGGTACAAGAACAACAACAGCGTCCACACAACTACTGTACAACCAGGCAGGGTGGTGGTACAACAACAACAGCGTCCACACAACTACTGTACAACCAGGCAGGGTGGTGGTACAACAACAACAGCGTCCACACAACTACTGTACAACCAGGCAGGGTGGTGGTACAACAACAACAACAGCGTCCACACAACTACTGTACAACCAGGCAGGGTGGTGGTACAACAACAACAGCGTCCACACAACTACTGTACAACCAGGCAGGGTGGTGGTACAACAACAACAACAGCGTCCACACAACTACTGTACAACCAGGCAGGGTTGTGGTACAACAACAACAGCGTCCACACAACTACTGTACAACCAGGCAGGGTGGTGGTACAACAACAACAACGTCCACACAACTACTGTACAACCAGGCAGGGTGGTGGTACAACAACAACAACGTCCACACAACTACTGTACAACCAGGCAGGGTGGTGGTACAACAACAACAACGTCCACACAACTACTGTACAAGCAGGCAGGGTGGTGGTACAACAACAACAGCGTCCACACAACTACTGTACAACCAGGCAGGGTGGTGGTACAACAACAACAACAGCGTCCACACAACTACTGTTCAACCAGGCAGGGTGGTGGTACAACAACAACAGCGTCTACACAACTTCTGTACAACCAGGCAGGGTGGTGGTACAGCAACAACGTCCACACAACTACTGTACAACCAGGCAGGGTGGTGGTACAAAAACTACAACAACGTCCACACCACTAGTGTACAACCAGGCAGGGTGGTGGTGGAGATCAATTGCAAATATATATTGTGCACATGGTCACCACAACGAAAGAGAGAGAGAGAGAGTGTGTTTTTTTTTTTTTTTTTTTTTTTTTGTTTTTTTTTTTTTTTTGTCTATATTCCAACTACTCCCTCTCGGGCATAGGCTGAAAGCCTGTACATTCCACCGCGCAACACGGTGAAGCCCGTGAGGTCTTGTTCCAGCCTGGGGAGTGAGACATGTGAAGCATCCATCATGGCTCGAAGCAGCTCCATCTCTGAAGCGGCCGGTTGCTTCGCTCAAGTGCTTCACCGTCTCACCCTCCAGACTCAGACCCTCACTCTCAGAACGCCACTGAACACTGTGTGTGTGAGTGTGTGTGTGTGTGTTAGTTCCTCAAACATTCTGCGGTCCCTTTCTTTATGAAGACTATATACAGGGGGTCCCGTGAGTTTTGTTAAATCCTTCTAGAAATAATACAATTTATCAATCTCACCCCCAACACCAAACACCTCCCAATGGAATTAATGAAAGCATGTTTTCCTACCGAGATTTGAACCTGGGTTACCACATACAGATCTTATTCACACAAACCATTACACCATCAAGACAGTTAAAGGTTAAGTACATGACTACAATTGTATATCCATTTATCGAGTACTGGATATCAATCTAATCATGTACTCAAACCCAACTGTACACTGAATAGGCTAATGTTTTAAGTGGATGGAACGAACATATTATGGGAAACAGATCTCTAAGGACCGACCTCGCTATGAAAAATATAAGACATAGTAATTACATACATTCATACAAGTTTGAAGACCATTTTGTCTACATCATACAAGTTTAAATATCATTTTGTCCACAGAGAATGTGGTTACGTTCACACGTCCTAAATGGCCGCTTTCCAGGCAGCACGGTCAAGTACTGACTCTGTTGTCAAGTTTTATATTTTGAAATCGGACCGGAGTACCTGATCCTATGCCATTCTAGGTCGACCCTTACACACAGCTCCCTCCACATTCACAGTCCAGCATTTTTTCACCCAGTTCTGATCATCCATTCTCTCTATGTGTCCAAACCAACCAAGTCACCTCATGCGCAGCACTTCACTGACACTCCTAATGCCCAGACGCCTTCTTAATTTCTTGCTTGATACCCCGTCCCGGAGGTTAACCCTACATATCCATCTCACCATTCTCTTCTCATTCCATTCCATTCTATTGATATCCTCTGCTTTAACCTGCCAAGTTTCTGAGGCATAGGTCATCGCACTCCTAACACACAAGGTATACACCCTCCCTTTAAGGTGAAGTGGGAGTCCTCTAATGGTCAGGAGTGGCAACAGATCTTAAAACTTCCCTCAGCCATTTCTGGCTCTAGCAATGGAGCTAGGTTCAGTACCACATCCGGCGGAAACCGCATCGCCCAAATAGTAGATTTTATTTACACACTCCAGCGTTACACTGTTGAAACCAACACTCACAGGTGGGTCATTTACCACAAGTTCTCCCTTGCATACTGCACATTCAAAATCTATGATTCTCGTCAAAGGTCCTCTAGCTCCACTACATCTCTTGTGTACCCAGTCATTACAAACGCCAGACTCAAATTAAGCCCAGCCATATCCATGGCAACTCTCCTCACAAGCTGGACAGCCGATTACAAAAACACCCCACACCTCACCATAAACAACACCCACCTAACACATACACACACACACACACAAAATCCTAGGAGTAACATATGATACTCAAATGATACTCAAACAACATATCACAGACTTTTAAATTGTACTGACACCCAGACTGAACACCGTCAGGTCACTTGCCTACAGAAAATTTGAACACAACAAAGAAGATACCACCACAGCATACAAACAATGCACAAGATCAGTGATTTAACCTCTCCGCTGCGCAACCCCTATAGTATACACCACACCCCTGTGCGCAGGTATGACGATTTGGGCAACCCTTGCAAATATGGATGAAAACTACATCAGCATGTAGGGAATGTTCGCGCGCATCGAGCCATATATATTTGACCCCCCAAAAAATTTCTGGTATGGCTGGTCCGTATTTGAAAAATGTGGAGCGAATCTCATCTCGCGGCAAGATTTCCCGGGCGAATATCTGCGCACCCAGGGGGTAGAACCAGAGGGAAGGGAGGGTGGGTTAGGGCGTAATATCGCGTATTTATCCTTTTTTGAGCTCTTTCATACTATATAGTGTATGTGTACGTAAGTAGATGACCCATATAACAAGGAAAATGCCGCATATAGACCAAATATGCGATAAATAGGCGTATTATGAATGAGTTTAGAGGTGGGAAGGAAGAGGTGATTGAGTTTAGGCGGGAAGGAAGGGAAGGGGAGGGTGTGTTGGCCGTAATATCATGTATATATCGTATTTTCAGCACTGTCATGCTATGCAAAGTACGTTTACGTATGTAGGCGACCCATATAAAAAGGAACATACCGCATGTAGACCAATTATGCGGTATATAAGCGAATTATGAATGTGTTTAGAGGCCGAAAGGAAAAGGTGGGTGGGAGGAAGGGAAAAGTGTAGGAGGGTGGAGGCGCCCGAGGCATGAATGTCATGGGATTCTCACCCTTACAGCTGTTTGTTATTGCCCGAGAGCCAGTAGGGGTAAGGGGGAGAAGAGAGTGAGGGGGGTTTACATAGAACGTTTGCCTATGTCGCTCGTATAGATGACTTTCATACTTGCATTTTATGCAAGCAGACATTGCATTAGTCACATGTGAAGTATGCACACGAATAGGTAGGCCATTGACAGTAATAAAGTACGATATTATAGAGTAGCTTTGAGGAGGGGAAGATGGAGGAAGGGAAGTAATCTCTGTGTGTCAACAAAGTGAGCTATATATAGACCAATTACGTTTGATAGAGGGTAGGCAGATTGTCATATGAAACAGTTGGATTTTTTTATTTGCAAGTAATATGCAATAGAAATGTATATTCAAGACTTACTTGATGTATTTTATATGATTTGCATCACTATATATAATCGAATATACCCGCGTAAGGGCGTAGGCGAGATATGGAGGGATGGTGGAGCAATTTTCAACACAAACACAGTTGTCCTTCATTATTTACAAGACTATACAATACAAATGTATTTGTGAAGGTTATTTTATGCATGCTGTATTATAAATAACACCGTTATACGAGAGTGTAAGGGCCAAGGCAGAGAGAGACGGTGGGTGGGTGGGTGGGTGAAGGAAAGGATTATCCGAGTGACCGTGTGATAAGATTGGTGTCACACTGAGAGGAGAGTGTTGGGGCAATTTTTGAACGAATAAAGTTCTATAATACATTTATTTTTGAGAGAGATAGTTTTATATACCTTTGCATGATAGGATTGATAATTCCATCAATTTACAAAAGTAAATTGGTGGGATAAAAACAAAATGTTGTACCAAGTGACAGCTCGAATGTACAGAGCAAGTTTTGGGTGATATACTGTATGAGCTGCCATGGCCTAGTCAGTAAGGTGACAGACTGGGAATCAAAGGGTAGGCCAGGGCAGTGGGTTCGAATCCAGGAGGGGGTTATGAGGAAGGTTTTATAATGTTTAGACACAAATTTATATATATTTTTTTTTTTTTACAAGCCCATGTCATTGTATTCAAGCAATATGAAATATTCATAGAATATATCATATTGCAAGAATACAATGACATGAGCTTGTATTTTTTTTGTTTTTATTATTATTATTTTATAAGCAAGATGAACATAGGATTGTATACATATTAAAGTAGAAAGACGGCCGGCCAATCAACGTGCTCCTTTTGGCCAGATAACGTTGACATTCCAGGCATGACTTCCACCGTCTACACACTTCCTTGCTCCGCCAATCAAAAGGCTCCATTGTCGGAGCCGAAATATGCTCGTACAGCCTCGTCCAAAAACTCGCTCTCGCTCTCTCCACAGGCCGTCCCTTCGGATTGCAATATGTTAAATAACTCAGTGCTAGCCCTATACTCCCGTAAGCCACTAGAAGACAATTGCAATCGACTTCCTGGGACATACTATGGAGAGGAAGAAGCCGAGGAGACAAAGTTAAATGTGCAGCTCGCGCCTGCCAAGTAGCAGCTAGCCGCGCGTGCGAGCCAGCCAATCACAGCGCGCCAAGGCATGCCTCGTGCCGGGCGGCAGGCCTATATCAAAGGGGGGGGGGGGGAAGGACCCCGGACTCACTCAAGCAATGGGCACCACTGGGGCAACTAGCCACAGCCCAGCCTCTCTCTCTTCCCCGGACATTTCAGGAAACTTGGCTTACGCTACTACAGCCTTCCAGCCCACCTCAACAGTTCCCGTGAATACTCCCTCGGGCCTGGCCTCACTCTCACCTACGAGGAGATTACACCTTCAGTATCCCTCCGCCTGTCGTCACATTGCTGGTTTACACACCTGTAGCCAAGCAATTCAAGAGGGGCGACAGGTAGTAGATGGGAGTGACTGTTTCCAGGACCACTACTGGCCAGCCCTGAGGTGGTAATTGATCCTGTGTGGCAGCAAGCAGATTAATCTATTTTATCAAGGACCCATATTGGGCCCGCAGGAGATAAAGAGAAAGAGAGCGATAATGTTGACAAACCCAGTGGTTCCTCTTAAATAATTAATGTGTTCTTATAGAAAAAACTAAAGAGAAATAGACTAGACTTACCAAAAAAATAAAAGGATGATGTTTTCACAGAGTATTAGTGGTTATTGATAGAGAAGGCTCCATGCCATTAGCTACCAAATAGATAGGATCTTATAGGAAGAGATTTGATTAACGTAAGAGGGATTGAGATTTGAAATAGTTAGCAACTATAAGGTTCAGTGGGAATAAAAGATAGTTGCAGATAGATTAGCTTCAGCTTAGGGAAATATATATAGGAAGGACACCAGTCCGAATGTGAAGGACACTACTCCGAGTATTGTACCATATCTTATTGTTGTAAAGGAAACTGAATCACTATTCTTGTTAATGGGTATTCCGTCGGTTGAGCGGCAATAGAGAATAAGCCTAAAGTAGAATCTTGAAATTTGTATTAAAGTAAGGACGTATCTATTGCGTTAAGAGAAGTTATGTACATATCCGGGAATAAGAGTAACGGATTAAGCGTTCAATATTGTTAAAGGATAAAGATTGTATCTTACGTGAAAACTTAGATGACCTACGGGTCTGTATTGTATTAGGGTTAAGATATTATGTACGTATCCGGGAATAAGTGTAACAGATTAAGCGTTCAATATTGTTAAAGGATAAAGATTGTATCTTACGTGGAAACTTAGATGACCTACGGGTCTGTATTGTATTAGGGTGAAGATATTATATTGTACTAAGAGGGTTTATGTTCAGGTGTAATGGACTACGTGTTCAAATGTGGTAAAGGGGGTTGTGAGATAAAGATTGTGTCTTACGTGGAAAATTAAATTACCTACAGGTCTGTATTGTATAAAGGATAAGACATATGGTGTGAAGAGAAAATATGTTCAGGTGTAACAGACCACGCGTCCAATTGTAAAAGGGGTTGTGAGATAAAGAAGATATAGTCCGTAGCAATTAAGTGGTTTACGGGCCGGTGATATATTCAGATATTATATTATACTAGGAGGGTTTATGTTTGTAACGCCCTGGTCTTAGTAATAGACATACAGGGGCTCGGTAATTGTTATAATATTTAGGTAGTAGCATTTATGATTAAGATTTATACATGATAGTCTTTTGTCAGAGAAGCCCTGGTCTCGCAGTTAGACATCGGAGGGCACGGTAAACATTATAAGTTCAGTCTGGTAACCTACAATGGATCTAAGTCGAAGTGAGTCATTACCTGAATAGCGGGATTCCAAATAGGTGGTAACGGGAGCTTTCGAGTTCCAAAGTACTATCTATCGCGGGTCGACGAACTATTCAATTCGTGTATTGAACCCATTTCGACCCAAACAGGAAGTTGGTTACTGGACTCGTATTAGCTTAGGAGTTTGGGCTGTTAAATAAAGTGTATAAAACCCAAATAACTGTTGAATTATTCCCCCACCTTAGTAGTGTGCTTGAACTTAGAAATATAAGTACAACACATATAATTAATTTTTTACAATACAATATACTTCAGGTTGAAATATCAATAGATTACCATACAAAAATATTTATTTTAGGAAAAAAAAAGAAACATATAACATAATATCACAGGGATAACATTGTACTGTGGAATGATGAGGTAACATAAATGTTTAGTAACATAAAAGAGTGATCAGGAAGGTCAGGTCAGATCAGGTAGGGCACGAGTCCAGGGCAGGTGGGCAGCACTCAATAGTGCTTGAGCATGTGGTAGTCCCGGAAGCAGTCACCCAAGAGGAGTGCAACTTTGTACTTGTTGCACAAAGAGGTGACTCTTCGAGTTGTCGTGGGTCTCCTGGTGGTGTTCCTGCAAACGTGACACTTTATCTGCTTTCTTCGATTGCCAACGAGCTCCGTGTGGGCTGGAAAGTGTCTTTGTACCCCTACCTGGATGCGGTCAGGGACGTGATCACCACGCCATGCAACATTCCTCTGAGTGAGGGTGCCATGTTCTGCCAGGAGTTGGTAAGAGACGTTGTACACGAACTCCCGAAACTTTAGTTTCTGGTTTGGAGCCATGTCGTTCTTTACCAGCCACTTGTTGTAGGCGTTGAGCACCGTTATGTCAACTAGGTGAAGGAAAAGCTTGTGATACCACTTCACAGTCTTCCTCAGACACTCAACACCTGCAGGTTGACAATCTGACTTGTCCACCAGGTGCATGTTTTTGGTGTAGTTCACTACCATGTTGGGTTTTTCGATCGTTTTCTTGGTGCGGTAGTGGACTTTACCAGAGTCGACCTGGGCACCTGTGTAGATCCAGACTTCTCCAGCATCTTTTACTTGCCGGGCCCCTTTCGTCGCCTTCGTCGTTCCTTCCTCTCGCCATGTTCTTGGGCCAGTTCATCTTCAGAAGGTGTGTCACTGGAGGAGGGATCCGGAAATGGAGTGACATGACCGACGAACTTTGGCATGGACTTTCTTGTCTTTCTGACAGTCCCACATGACCCCGTTTGGTTGTCATGAAGAAACTGGCAGAGAGCAGAAGTATACCAATCATCGGTGTACAATACGTGTCCATGGCTTATGTGCATCACCCTGAAGCTGACCCTTTAGATAGGTGAAGCGTTGTATATCTGTGAGGTCGGGATTGTCATGGATGGTACACTTGAACATCTCCCAAAATCCTGACCACATGGTGGCATCACCTTCAAATTTTGGAAGAGTAAGATGTGGTAATTTGACTGTGGATTTCTTTGGCTCTTTCTTGACCTCCTTCTTGACCTCTGTAATCAAGATCCCCTTCAGTGTGGCAACGATTACTTGTATGCCCTCCATATATAGGGTATCCTCTCTGATCACCTCGATATACTCGGCGTCCTCGTAAGTGTCGGCCAGGTCCTCTTGTGTGACCTCATACTTGTCAAGTTGCTTTTGAATACTGAGCAACCTGGCCTCCACCTCCACTCTAGACGCCGAATCAAGGAATCCGTAAGTCCAGCCCGACGCTTTTGTACACTTTTAGCCATGATTATACAGGAAGGAAATCTAATGACGTTAAATCAAACTATCAATGCCAGACCGAATAAGTTGCGGCCAACAATACAGTACTCCGAAAAATCAAATAAATCGCGAGCCGAAAATAAAACACCCTCCCGAAATGCGGAATAAGAATTGTGCGCAATGTAGACTAGCAATCTGGAGCTTTTCAATTTAACTCCTTACATAATAGTTATGAAATTATAGAATCATTACACCATAAGTTAAGAAAAGCCGGGAGGGAAATTTAGTACAATACAGTATAGGCCAAAAGTCTCCAGATGTCAAAAAGAGAAGTACCGTTTAAAATTATAATAAATTAAAGAATTTTAAGAGAGAGTGAGCCTATAGGGTAATTGAAACAGGCTAAACTCAATGGGTACCGCTAATTTTTTATTATTAAATTAATAAATGTGAAAATTGTACACAAGAAAAGTTCATCTCAAGAAGTCACAAGGAAAAAAGTTTTGAGTTGGATTAACACACACTTAGCCTATCAGCTATCATATTACCCCGCCTCCAGGGCACACGACGAGAAGAATTTAGAATGACATGTGAATCAAATAAAGAAGTTATTAGACAGTATAAATTTTATATAGAATGAATAACCTTAACTTTTGAAATTATTATACAGTACAGTATGGATGATTTTAATCTTAGTGCCAATCAATTGTTATATAATTTGGGCCTAAAGGTTTTACAATCAAAATTTGATTAATATACTGTACCGATTTGAAGGCTTACTAATCTAGGCTATACTGATTTTGTTGATCAACTCTAACGTCATGGTGGGCAAACATCTCGTCGTATGACCTGGCGACCATGGCATATTCGTCTTGCATAAAGCACCGACGACAGGTGGCCAGGATCTCCGAATGGAGACGCTTTGATGCCTCGTGCGTGAGGTGTACCCCGTCGGGACTGAAGTCAGCCACAGAGGTATTCATTGACTGATAGCGCTCCCGGGTGAATGGGATATGGTGCTTTAGCCATCGGTTAACAGCATTTCTAATGTGGTTAAACTCGTCCGTAGAGACCCCTCGTGGAGCCTGCCACTTCTCTACCCCAATCACCCGGACTTCTCCCCCCGAGAGCCGCACCACCTCCTCAGCTAGGACCTCGATCCCCTCCGCAATCCCTCTCGGACTGACCCCGCTCCTTATCTCATTTCCTCCTATCACCAAGAAGGTCAAATCGGGCTTCAGCTCTAAAAACTGACCCCAGGCTTCTGTTGATCCCAAGGTGCTGACGCGAGCACCTGGGGCGGCCAGAGGAGTCACGGAAAAGAAAGGCCTGTGGACGGCTTTGTCCACGTACAAATCCCTGACGTAGGAGTGGCCCAAAATTGCCACCTTCCTAATCGGGCCTGGGTACGCAGGCCTATCAACCACCGCAGGATAATCTTCCCCTACCCCACCACCCGCGGCACCATGACGCCAAAAGCCCTGGGCCATGAGGGACAGACGAAATATGGCACAAAAAAAAATTAACCACGTAGGCTAGGCCACCACCAACCACAAAAAAAAGGGGGGGGGGGGGCAAACTAGTGAAAGGTCGAAGGACCAATTATATGGCTAATTTAGATAAGTGGACTGTATATTTGATAATGAAGAAGTATTAACCATATAGAAATATAATTACCCTTTGATGAACTCAGCTGGTGATTGGAGGATGGCGGAAAATAGGCTAGATGACTCGAAGTGGTTAGTATAGTAAACAGAGTATGAAAAGAGGCTACACTAGGCTAGGATAGGCTAGATATTTACGTTAAGTTGTGCTAAGTAACAAAGATGATGATGTAGTGACTATATGGAATAGGAGATGAAAAGTGAAGCGAAAACACCTGGTGAAGTAACTAGGAAAAAGAAGGCTTAGCGTGTGTAGCTGGGACGGAGGTTGGTTGGAGAGTGGCGAGCGCGTTATGTTCGTCTCTGTCGTGACATACCGCGCACGCGCATAACATATGGAAAATGTATCCCATCTTCTTTACAATGAGATACTTATAAACAATCTTAAATAATACAAATATATATATATATGGGAATTATAATCCTACAATACTTTCCCATATACTACTATAGAATAATATATTCTACCCAATCATGGAACATTCGACCAAGGTTATGGAAGCGTTCAACTTAAGACTACGGAATGATACGTAACGCTACATCAACCCAGATTACGTAACATCGAGACTGTTCATACTAGTTTGAGTACACTAAGTATGGACATATATTATACATATTATATAATTATACATATATATTTTTGTATTTATTATTGTTTTAGTTTCCTCCCTAGACCTCCATCAAGCTTAATAAATTATCCTCAAGATCCCCCTTCCAGATATACAGTATGTGTATATTTTAAAACTTTTATTATCTCTCTTTCTCTCTCTCTCTCTCTCTCTCTCTCTCTCTCTCTCTCTCTCTCTCTCTCTCTCTCTCTCTCTCTCTCTCTCTCTCTCTCTCTGCCTTTCTGTCTATCTCTATCTACCTATCTATCTATATCTATCAATCAATCTCTCTCTCTCTCTCTCTCTTAGTTTCCTCCCTAGACCTCCATCAAGCTTATTAAATTATCCTCAAGATCCAGATATACTGCACATTTGTTGGTAATCAAATATCATGGCTTTTATCAATAATATTACAAGTTCGCTATTGCTCGCCAGGAAAAATATTATAATTGTGTGAGAGAGAGAGATAAATAGAGAGAGAGAGAGAGAGTGTGTCTGTGTGTGTGTGTGAGAGAGAGAGAGAGAGTGAGTGTGTGTTAGTGAAATAGATTGATAAAGAGAGAGACAGAGTGTGTTTGTGTGTATGAGAGATATATATAGATAGAGAGAGAGTGCGAGTATATGTGTGTGATAGAGAGATAGATAGATAAATAGAGAGAGTGTGAGTGTGTGTATGAGAGCTATATATAGATAAATAGAGAGAGAGAGAGTGTGTGTGTGGAGTGAGTGAGTGAGTGTGAGATAGAGAGAGAGAGAGTGAGTCCTTGCCATATAACACCTATTACCCAGTATGTTGTAAGTCCCTCTTGCATGGACTAGGCAGGAACAGAAGATAGAAGTAGTAGAGATAGTCACTGTACATATAATTCATCTTGCATAGGCCAGTCAATTGAGGCGCAATCCTCCTTAGTTTTAGCATATTTTTGTCATTAATAATATCATAAAATCCAAAGAAAATTATCGTAAACATATCATATTTTTGTCATTAACCCTAACTGGCGGCACCCGGCTATTGTCGAGTTAAATAAATGTGGCCTATGTGGCAGGTCCCGGCTATTGTCGAGTGCAATTTTGAGCACGTAATGTGCTCTGAGAGAGAGCGGAGCAGTGGGATGAGCGTAGGTTACCTTATGACCACTCACCACCGTGGCCGTGGAGCTACTGAGCTGTACTCCTTTGTACTCCACCCTCTTTCACTCGTTTCACACGTAATAATGTAAGAAAATTACTGTATTTTACCAATTTTGCCCTTCGGTTGCACAATCGTTGCAAGACAACCAGCCATCGTAGAAGGATGGTTCTGGTGTCATTCGAAAGCTGAATTAACGCCCTTTCAGGGCTGCATACTTGTATTACGCTCTGGCTCTTGTTTATGCATGAAAACGAGCATGGAAACAAGCTCGTTTACGGAAAACCCACCACTGGGCGGCACATCAAATATACTCCTCCACCCGCTCTTAACCCCCTCACGTCCTTGACGCAATTTTGAGCCTATTAGGGATACTTTAAAGCCTTTGTTACCGTCAGGGGTATTTATAAACCTTTAATTTATTGACTTCAACCTCTGCAGTTGTCTTTGAGTTAGCTGTGGGCACAAAACTAATTTTGGAGATTTAATTATAAGAGTGAGAGTAATCTATTTCTTATTGCTAATCTGGCAACCTCTGCGTCATAAGGATGTGAGAGGGTTAAGGTGTTAATAATATCATAAAATCCAAAGAAAATTATCTTAACACCTTACGAGCGGCCTATGCGGTTTATTTATATGTACCGCCCAGCGGGGTGTTTTTAGCCAAAATAGGGCTGTTTACGTGATCATTTTCATGCCTAAATAAGACCCAGAACGTAAAACAAGTACCTATCCCTGAAAGGGCATAAA
Organism: Paralithodes platypus; assembly: GCA_032716605.1. Classification (NCBI taxonomy): domain Eukaryota; kingdom Metazoa; phylum Arthropoda; class Malacostraca; order Decapoda; family Lithodidae; genus Paralithodes; species Paralithodes platypus. Next base: position 25,181,235 of record CM064530.1, read on the forward strand.
CAGAGCTTTCGAATGACACCATAACGATCCTTTTATGATGGCTAGTTTTCTTGCAATAACCGTGCAACGCGAGTGCAAAAAGCATGTAATTAGCCACTTTCCCGATACAATTCCTTATATAGCGAGTGAGAGAGGGAGGAGGGAGCTGGGATTCGTGTCAGTATGTTCGCCGCGGTGGTCTGGAGCAGTCATACGCTCGCTACTCTCCTGCCACCACTTGTCTCTCTCTCTCAGCAACATTACGTGCTGAAATTGCCACTCGAGTTATGTCGAGCGCCGCCACATAGTCCAGCTTTATTTAACTCGACTTATGTGGTGAGCCGCTAATTAAGGGTTAAACATATCATATTTTTGTCATTAATAATATCATAAAATCCAAAGAAAATTCTCTTAAACATATCATATTTTTGTTATTAATAATATCATAAAATCCAAAGAAAACTCTCTTAAACATATCATATTTTTGTTATTAATAATATCATAAAATCCAAAGAAAATTCTCTTAAACATATCATATTTTTGTTATTAATAATATCATAAAATCCAAATAAAATTCTCTTAAACATATCATATTTTTGTTATTAATAATATCATAAAATCCAAAGAAAATTTTCCTTAACCCTTGCAGTACCAGTGACGTGTGTTATATTTTATTCTAGCTATATTTAGACAATTTTGTGCAGTTTAGGAAGGATCTGTGGTAGTTAAAAGAGTTGGTTAAGATAGTTTGAAGCCTTATTATTGCTAGAGGTCCTTCCTAAGCTGAATGTAATCGTCCAATAGTTGCCACAATATAAAGAACAAAAGTGAACCATCCCCATTAAATGGGTAGAATAATATGGACACTTGAATTACCCTGTTTATACCCACTACATTTCAAAGCGTTATAATTATTGCTATTATTATTATCATTATTTATTATTGTTATTATTTTATTTATTATTTTTAATTATTATTATTATTAATATTATTATTATTTATTTTATTATTATTATTATTATTATTATCAATTGTTATTATTATTAATATTACTTTTATTATTATTTTATTTATTATTTTAATTATTACAAAAATATAACCATCTATTTAACACCTTATGAGCGGCCTATGCGGTTTATTTATATGTACCGCCCAGCGGGGTGTTTTTAGCCAAAATAGGGCTGTTTACGTGATCATTTTCATGCCTATATAAGACCCAGAACGTAAAACAAGTATCTATCCCTGAAAGGGCATAAACAGAGCTTTCGAATGACACCATAACGATCCTTTTATGATGGCTAGTTTTCTTGCAATAACCGTGCAACGCGAGTGCAAAAAGCATGTAATTAGGCACTTTCCCCATACAATTCCGTATATAGCGAGTGAGAGAGGGAGGGAGGAGGTGGGATTCGTGTCAGTAGGTTCGCCGCGGTGGTCTGGAGCAGTCATACGCTCGCTACTCTCCTGCCACCACTTGTCTCTCTCTCAGCAACATTACGTGCTGAAATTGCCACACGACCTATGTCGAGCGCCGCCACATAGTCCAGCTTTATTTAACTCGACTTATGTTGCTCGCCGCTAATTAAGGGTTAAAGTGGTGTAGGTATTTAGTATTTAGTATAATATCTATATTACGATACAGTATACAAATACAAGACTTGCTTACCTATTGAATGCTTACCTATTGAATGATAGTGGGGAATTAAGAAGCAGGCTTCTTGTGTGAACCCCACCTCCAAAGACTGGTCAGCCAATATTAATTAGATTATGTTATTATGTTTGTCGTATCTGGCTTTAAAAGTGGCAATAGTTGGCGCTGTAACCACACTCTCTGGGAGTGCGTTCCACTCGTCGATGACTCTGATAGAGAACCAATTCCCCTTCAGTGTCGTTCTCCAGTGGTCTGGTTTGGAGAGTTTCAGCGAGTGGCCCCGTAGGTGGTTGTTATTTTTCTGGAAAAACCTGGTGTATGGTATGTCCTCAAAGCTGTGTAGAAGTTTGTATGTTTCTATCATGTCCCCTCGTTTTCTGCGGTCACTTAGTGTATGGAGGCCAAGATGCTTACACCTTTCTTCGTAGGGTAATTTTTCTAGGTTTGGGACCATCTTGGTTGCTCTTCGCTGCACCCTCTCAATAGTCTGTATGTCCTTGATTAGGTAGGGTGACCAACATTGGACATCAAAATCGAGGATCGGGCGCACCAGTGACACATAGAGTGGTACAAGGATTTCTTTGTACAATATGGAGAAGTTCCTCTTAATTATGCCCAAACGACTATTTGCTTGTGCAGCGATTTTAGTGACATGTGCTGAGGATTTTAGGTCTGAGGATATAATAATGCCCAAGTCTTTTTCATTTGAAGATTTCTGGAGTGTTGTCCCGTGTAGCTGGTAGTCCTCTTTCGGGTTATTATGCCCAATGTGCATAGTCTTGCAGTTGTCTGCTTTAAATGTTAGGAGCCATTTCCTGCTCCACTCGTTCAATCTCTCCATGTCTCTCCGTAGGGTCTCGACGTCTGCGTCTGTCCTGATGGTTTTGTATATCTTTGCGTCGTGTTCAAAAAGACTGGTTGCTGATTCGAGGTTGGTAACAAGGTCATTAATATAAATCAAGAAGAGAATTGGGCCCAGCACTGATCCTTGAGGAACTCCACTCATCACCGGCAGCCAATCCGACGGGGAGTTCCTTATGGTAACCCTGTGGAACCTATCTGAAAGGAATGCCTTGATCCACTTCAGGATATTTCCACCTATTCCCATTGCCTCCAGTTTGGTGTGAAGTCTCTGGTGGGGAACCCGATCGAAGGCCTTTTCACAGTCCAGATAGTTTATGTCCACACAGTTACCCCTGTCAATATAATTTACTAGGTCATCGATGTAGCACAACATGTTTGTGAGGCAGCTCCTGTTGCTCCTAAATCCGTGTTGTGCGTCGCTGATGAGATTGTTCTCAGCAAGGTGTCCCACGATGACTTGTCGTACGATACCCTCCAGGACTTTGGACACTATAGATGTTAGCGATATTGGCCTGTAGTTTAGTGGTTCGGTCTTGCTGCCTTTTTTCAGAATGGGTGAGATGTTAGCCCTTCTCCAGTCGCTTGGAACATCGCCTGTCGCAATGGATGTGCTGAAGATATCCTGGAGTTTGGTCGCACAAAATATCTGAACATTCTTTGAGAATCACCGGAGACACTCCGTCTGGCCCTGGTGCTTTACTGGCGTTGAGTTCTTGTAGTCGTTTCCTAACTGCTTCCCTGGTTATTATGATGTCCTGCACTTTGGGTCCCTGGAATATTGTGTCCGGCACTGGTGTTGCTCCGTGTGTATCCTCCTGCACAAATACTCCGTTGAATGCTTTGTTAATTTCAGTAGCGATTTCTTGGTCGTCTTCAGTTAGGTCTCCATTTGTGGTCTTTACCTTGGTGATTTTTTCCTTGGCAGTCGTTCTAGATCTGACATAGGCCCAAAAGTGTTTGGCGTTGGATGTTGAGTCCAAAGCAACTTTCCTCTCATAGTCATGCTTGGCAGCCCTCACTTCCCTGGTTACTGTGTTTCTTTCTGTGTTGTATTGTTAGTGTCTCATATCACTCTTTCTGGCCCTGTACCTTCCCCATGCTTCTTTTTTCCTTTTTATTATCATCTGCAGTCGTCTAGTCATCCACTTGGGTGCATGCGAAATTTGCTTGTTCCTATAGGCTGGCACGCATTCCTTCACAATTTTGTCGTAATTTTCCCGAAATATGTTCCACTTCTCACTTGCTGTTTTCCCATTGAAGAGGTTCTCCTAGTTCACTTCTCTAAACAGTGTTTTCATCCTTTCCTTGTCTACCTTGTGGTAATTCATTTTTGTTGGGACACCCTCCTGGTCCCTGGATATGGTATCAGTCGAGAGTGTAAAAGAAAGAACGGCATGTTTGCTCAGTCCTATTGGTGGCAGGTAACGCATGTTTTCAATTTCACAGTCAGTTTTGGTGAAGATGAGGTCGAGTCTCGATGGGTTGTTCGTCTCCCGTAGGTGGGTCCATTCATTGACGTTCTGGGTCCAAAAGTTGTCATTTACGGCTTCCAGGAAATTGTCGGCTTGTCTATGTCCTTGAGTACCGTTTACCACCATATTGTCTTCCCAGGTGATGTTACCATAATTAAAGTCCTTTGAATAATGAGGAAAGAGATATGTGTTTTTTATCACTTTTCAACCCAAGAACAGCGGCGGTCTGGGGGCGGCAGCCCCCAGGATGCCCAGGTTAGCTTAGCTTAGGTTAGGTTAGGTTAATGACCAGCTATGTAAATACAGTAGTGTATGTTTGATTTAGTCTGTGCTCAAAAATCCATTTTCTTTAGGATTCTCTCCCCCCTCCACCCTCCCACTGCTCTTAGTTTTGTATTTGGTTTAACACATTACGAGCGGGTGGGTCGGTAACTTCTATTACCCGCCATGCGGGTGGTTTTACCCTAAATGGGGTTGTTTCCGTGCTCTTTTTCATGCATAAACAACACCAAGAGCGTAATACAAGTATCTATCCCTGAAAGGGCGTAAACAGAGCTTTCCAATGACACCTGAACCAAACTTCTACGACCACTGGTTCTCTTGCAACGATCGTACAAGACGAGTGCAAAAACCCTAAAATAAGGTAATTTCCTTACATAATTCCCTGTGTAGCGAGTGAGAGAGGGTGGAGGAGGGTGTAATATATTTCAGTCGACCAACGGCGGTGGTGGTGAGCGGTCAGGTGGGAATCTATGCTCCTCGCACCGCTCAGCTCTCTCTTAGAGCACATTACGTGCTCAAAATTGCACTCGACATCTGTCGAGGCCCGCATATGGGCATGTTTTCTTTAACTCGACATATGTCGAGTGCCGATGGTTAAGGGTTAATACACACTTTCCAGGTCATTTTAACAGTTCTATTGCTTCTATATATCATATAATACACCAAAAAATACGTTTTTAACCCATGTCTAGCGGGCCCTCTGTGGCCGTCTTGGGCCTTTTCAGGCCATTCTGACTGCTATATCAACCATCAGTATGAAAGGAACTGTATTGCGCCAAAAACTAGGCGGAAATCGCTACACAATGACGCCACATAGAGCTACGTAGCACTCGTGGAGCACTGACAGTGTTACCTCGAAGATGGAAGTTTAGCTGATTTTGCTACCTTGCTCACTTTTAGCGAACTATTGGCTACACTGTCATCCTCCCGTGCGGTGGGGGAACTGGAGTTAGTGTGGGCCGGGAGGCCACAGATGTCGGACGTATGGATCATTACTATCCCACCCATTTTCACTTGATTTTCACCCTTTTTCACCCGTTTTTTGCCAGTTTTTTTAACTCGACATAAGTCGCGCGCCGCTAGTTAAGGGTTAATAACTAGAAAAAAAGGTCATCTTATAAATAATTATCACAAATAATAATAATAATAATACAAATAATAAGAACATAAGAGTGCAGAAAGCCGATTGGCCCACACAAGGCAGATCCCTCTCACATCAATCCCAATTACAAGGCCTAATACTATTATCAAAAACATCCTCCTCCTCCTTCTTCTTTCTAAAATTGCAAAGTGTTAATTCAAAAAATATGTTAATCCTTGATATGCATTAAAGACTTTGAAACTACTGTGTACCATCCCACATTTGTACATACCTACTACTACTATCTTCTGGTCCATGAAAGAGGGACTTCAGGAGGGGGGGGGGGGTATTATTATTAGTTATTTCTGTATTTATTAATGTTTTAGTTTCCTCCCTAGACCTCCATCAAGCTTAATACATTATCCTCAAGATCCCCCTTCCAGATATATGTGTACATTTTAAGACTTAATATCTCTCTCTCTCTCTCTCTCTCTCTCTCTCTCTCTCTCTCTCTCTCTCTCTCTTAAAATTTCATAACTTATTGGGCTAGATATAAAATATGCCCTCTTAAAACTGATACAAAATTAACAAAAGAGAGAGAGAGAGTATGAGATTGAGAGAATATACAAAATAAATCTAGACCTAAGGAGAGAGAGAGAGAGAGAGAGAGAGAGAGTATGAGATTGGGAGAATATACAAAAATAAATCTAGACCTAAGGAGAGCAAAGAGAGAGAGAGAGAGAGAGAGAGAGAGAGACTTATAAGCCATATAAAGCCTATTAGTTGGTATATTTTAAGTCCCTCTTGCATGGACTACAGACGAACAGAAGGTAGTAGTAGTAGTAGGGATAGTCACTGTTAATATTGGCGTAATTTAACCGAACTTTGTATTTTGACTTGATAAGTTTACTTTATATATTTGGAAGCAATACTGTTGCTAAGAAAATATGATAAAACAACAATAATAATAATAGTAAAAATTATAATAATATACATATATATTATATATATATATATATATATATATATATATATATATATATATATACACTGTATTATACAGTATATATTATTATCAACAATAACATTTAGTAATAATAATAGTAGTGATGAAAATAAAAATATGGATGATAATGATAATAGTCTTTTACTTCAACTTCTAATTCTACCTTGACTTATTATTTATCTTCTTTTTTTCTTATATATATATATATATATATATATATATATATATATATATATATATATAGAGAGAGAGAGAGAGAGAGAGTCAGTCCTATAAGCCATATAAAGCCTATTAGTTGGTATATTTTAAGTCCCTCTTGCATGGACTAGGAATGAACAGAAGATAGTAGTAGTAGGGCTGATCACTGTTAATATTGGTACATTTTGACCATAACATTAATTTGTAGCTACTTAAACACTCTTATTTTATATATTTGGAAGCAATAATGTTGCTAAATAATATGATAAAACATCTCTGACCGTTTGTTGGGGTCAGTACTCAAAGTATTAGTGAGTTGTACCTATAATTGTGCCTTGTAATTGTGTGTAGGCCGATCGGCTTTTTGCAGACTCCCATTTTTCTTATGTTCTTCTTAATAATAATAATAATAATAATAATAATAATAATAATACGAACAATAATAATATTAATAATAAAAATAGTAATAATTATAAAAATAATAATAGTGAAGAAAATAATATTATATTATAAGAATGATAATTATATAAACAATAAATAATTAAAAAAAAAAAAAAAAAAAAAAAAAAAATATATATATATATATATATATATATATATATATATATATATACCGGTATATTATACAGTATATACTGCCTAATATGTATAATATATACCGGTATGTGTGTGTATAACTGCATGTGTACGTGAAAATATGCAATACAATTAGATAGGCATATGGACCAGATAGGTTGGGTGTGAGGGGGATCTGCCGTGTGTGGGCCAATCAGCGCTCTGCAGACCCCTGCGTTCTGACCTCTGACCGTCTTGGTGGGGTCAGTCCTCATGGTTTTAGTGATCTGGGCCTATATTTAGGCCTTATAATTAGGGTTGGGTGTGAGAGGAATCTGCCTTGTGTGGGCCAATCGGCTTTCTGCAGACTCACATTTTCTTATGTTCTTATGTTCTTAACCCTTTGAGTACCACCGACGTGTGTTATCTTTTATTCTAGCTATATTTAGAGTTTTAGACAATTTTGAGCAGCTTAGTAAGGATCTGTGGTAGTTAAAAGGCTTGTTTGAGATAGTTTGAAGCCTTATTATTGCAAAAGGTCCTTCCTAAGCTGAATGAAATGGCCCAATAGTTGCCAGAATATGATGAACCGGACGTCCCCGGTACTGAAGGGGTTAAGGGGGGGGAAGGGTTTGTTATTTATTTGTCTATTTATTTATGTATTTATTATTGTTTTACTTTCCTCCCTAGAGACCTCTCTCAAGCTGCTTTTCTTTGTTCTGCTTCGTCTGCTTCTTATAGGGTCGGGTGTGAGAGGGATCTGCCTTGTATGGGCCAAGCGGCTTTCTGCAGACTCCCATTTTCTTATATTATGTTATTATTATAAATTTGCTGCTTCTTTTTCTTCTACTTTATTTCTGTTTCACCTGTTTTTCTTCTGCTTTTTCTGTTTTTTTCTGCTTAATTTACTTCTTATTCTTCTAAATTTTCTGCTGCTTTTTCTTCAACTTTATTTCTGCTTTTTTGTTTCTGGCATTTCTGTCTTTTTTTCTTCTAAATTTTCTGCAGTTTTAATTTTAAAAATATGTAGGTTGGAGTAGCACATGATCCTCAACCAAACTCTAAAAGTGGGTGACACAGTGTTTCAATACATCTCCTACTTAACTAATAGGCTTTATATGGCTTACAAGACTCTCTCTCTCTCTCTCATTATGAATTATTACACACGCAGAGAGAGAGAGGGAGAGAGTGTTTTATAAGGCATGTAAAGTTGGTATATTTTAAGTCCCTCTTGCATGGACTACGAAGGAACAGAAGACAGTAGTAGTAGGGATAGTCACTGTTACTGTTGGCACCGTTTGACACACTGTAAGACATCTTGTTTATTATGTAATAAATAAACTTTTATATTTGGAAGCAATACTATTGCTAAAAAACATATGATAAAGCAACAATAACGATAATAATAATAATAATACTAGTAATAATAATAAAAATAATATATTTTTTTTTTCTGCTTGTATCTTTTTTTTCTGATTTTATCTGCTTTTTTAGAACATAAGAACATAAGAAAATGGGTCTGCAGAAATCCGATTGGCCCAAGCAAGGCAGATCCCTGTCCCACACAACCCCAATTCAATTACAAAGCCCAATTATAGGCTCAACACTATAACACCCTGAGGATCATCTTACCAAAACGGTTAGAGATTAACGCAGGATTATGGGGGTCTGCAGAGCGCTGATTGGCCCAATCCGGCTGATCCCCTTTCTCATCCATATGCTTATCCAATTCATCTTAAAGATCCCTACCGTTTTAGATCCCACTATAGCACTTGGTAGTCCATTCCACCCATCTACAACTCTGTTACCAAACCAATATTTGCCTATATCTTTTCTGAAACGAAACTTATCTAATTTCAAACCATTGGTACGAGTTCTCTCGCTATCACTGAGCTTTAGTACATTTGTCATGTCCCCTTTGTTAATCCCACTAACCCACTTGAACACCTCTATCATATCCCCTCTAACTCTGCGTCTCTCTAACGAATGTAAACCTAATTTCTTCAACCTTTCTTCATACGGAAGATTTCTAATATTATGGATCATTTTTGTCATTCTACGCTGTACTCTCTCCAATGAATCTATGTCCATTCTGTAATAAGGACACCAAAATTGGACAGCATAATCCATATGGGGTCTCACTAATTACAAGTAAAGTTTTAAGATAACATCAGCAGTTCTGTTACTCACACTCCTAGAGATGAACCCGAGAATCCTGTTTGCCTTATTACGAACGCTTATACACTGTTTTCTAGGCTTCAAATCATTGCTAACAAACACGCCTAGATCTTTCTCGCAGTCTGAATTTTCTAATTCTTAATTAGCTAGTTTATATTTAACATTTGTTTGCATCTTCCCTATCTTTAATACCTTGCATTTGTCAATGCTAAACTTCATCTGCCAATTTACTGACCATTCATGTAAGGTATCTAGATCCCTTTGGAGGCACTCTATATCGCTATCTGAATCAATTGATCTCCCTATTTTAGTATCGTCTGCGAATTTACTTATCCTACTAGTTATACCTAAATCTAGGTCATTTATGTATATAAGAAACAACAGGGGACCTAATACCGATCCCTGGGGGACACCACTTTTGACTGCTCCCCACTCTGACTTGGTACCATTTATGCTGACTCTCTGTTTCCTACCAATTAGCCATGACCTAATCCATCCCAACAACGATCCTCCTATTCCATGTGCCTCAACCTTTCTCATCAATCTCTCATGAGGGACTCTGTCGAAAGCTTTACTGAAATCTAAATAAATTATATCATATGACCTGTCACTATCTAATGCTTCATATACCTCTGAGAAAGAGCTAAGCAAATTAGTAAGTCAAGAACGTCCCTGAGTGAATCCATGCTGAGAAGAATTTATTAAGTTAAATTTTTCTAAGTGGTTTCTAATTTTCCTAGCAATAATAGACTCTAGCAACTTTCCTATGATTGATGTGAGACTAATGGGACGGTAATTTGGATGCTATTGATTTATCACCTTTTTTGAATATCGGAACTACATTTGCAAGCTTCCAAGCTTCTGGAACTAAACCTGTTTCTAATGACTTGTTAAATAAAAATGCTAATGGGCTACTTAACTCATCTCTGCATTCTTGTAATAATCTAGCATATACCTCGTATGAATTGAAATAAAAAACTATATTGTACTACCTCTATAAACTCTACTGAATCGGAGTCGCCTATTTGGTGCTGTCAATCAATGTTCGGAAAATTAAAATCCCCCATAACGCACACATTGCTAAACCTTGATGCTATTTTAATTTCCTCCCATAACGATGTTCCGCCATTTCTACTCATATTAGGCGGTCTATATATAACTCCAATAACTATGGTCTCACTACCTGCGTTAACCTCTACCCAAACACTTTCATTATCATTATTTAGTCTAATACCTGATTTAATACAGCTTTTTAATGTACTCCTGAAAAACACTGCTATACCCCCGCCCCTCCTACTTGTTCGGTCATATTTAAACAAACTATATCCTGGAATATCAAATTCTGCTAAAAAATGCCTAGATTCTGTATTAATCCACGTTTCAGTTAGCGCTATTATGTCTATATTTTCTGTGCTAACGAGTGCTCTAAGTTCGTTCATTTTGTTACATAAACTCCTACAATTTGTATAATATACCCTCAACCTATTACTTTTATTTGCAACTAATTTTCTATTGTGTTTAGCTAACTTATTATTTCCTGTTGAACTACTAGCTCTAGACGGAAATTCTACTCTATCAGTATTCTCATCTTTACTATCAGTTACATGTGTAGTGTTATCGATACTACTACTACACATCACTATATCCGCACTATCTTGACTGATTATTTCTATTTTACTCACTGGTTTGTCACATGAAGTACCTGCTCCATATGGAGACAGTATTTTACTTACACACCCAGGTTTTTTTAACGAAACCCCGCAACAATCTTGTACAGTGAGCTGGCCAAGGTCGAAACTCCTAGTCGAGAGAGATGTACTCCATCCTGGGCATTCAGTTCATCCTTACCATAGAAGTGGGTCAAGTTATCTAGGAATGGTATTGACTTTGCCTTGCAATACTTCTCCAGCCGGCTATTTACACCAATAGCCCTGGAGGACCATTCCTTCCGTACCCCTCTTCTTGGCAGGATACTGTGTACCACAGGAAATCCACCCTTCTCCTTGTTCCTCTCCAGCATTTCCTGGTACTTGGTCAGCAACTCCTCAGTCCTGCATCTCCATAATAGTCATTGGACCCTGCATTGATGAAGATGATGGGGTCCTCCCCACCCACTTCTAAGACACCATCAATCTTCTCTGCCACCCTCCCGACTCCGGCTCCAGGTAGGCAGACAACTTTACTAACATGAGTGTTAGTAGCCACATCATGGTACCTAACCATTGAATCACCGACAATGAACTTAGCTTATTTCCGTTGTCGGCGTGTAGCAGGAGTTGTTGCAGCAACAGCAGCAGACTCCCCCCCCCCCCCTCTCACTGCCTCGATGATCGCCACTTCCTCGCCATCACTCTCATCAGCCAAGGTGCTGAAGTTGTTGTGGGTCTTGAGTGGCTGCCTTTTCAGCTTGCAGGCCGTTGCACTTGTTGACACCACTTTCCAAGGGGCTTCACGATCCCTGCAAACACTTCCGGTAGCCTCACACTTCTTCTCCGCCATAGCTAGTCTCAAGGCCAAATTTTCATCTTTGAGACACTGAATCTCCTGCTCCACACTCTCCAGTCTTTCTTGCAAAGCAAGACAAAGCTGGAGAGTATGGGAGGAGACAGCAGACTCGTCAACAACAGCCATCACAAAGAAAGTTCACTAGGACCTCACTAAGGTTAACAGGTACACTAGCGGTCATTGGGGACGTCCGCACTGGTCAAGGGTCAGAGGGCAGGGTTTTCTTCTACTTTTTCCTGCTTTTTTGTTTTTTTTCTGCTTGTATCTTTTTGTTTATACGTTTTCAGCTGTTTCTGCTTTTTCTTCTACTTTTCCTGCTTGTATCTTCTTTTTTTTTTTTTTGCCTTTATCTGCTATTTTGCTTTATTTTTTCCTGCATGGTTTTTCTTCTTCAGCCTTTTTTTTCATCGTTTCTGCTTTTTTTCTTCTTATCTATCTATATCTATCTATATACTCAGGCCCAATCCCCACTATATCTATCTGTATACTCAGGCCCAATCCCCACTATATCTATCTGTATACTCAGGCCCAATCCCTACTATATCTATCTATATACTCAGCCACAATCCCCACTATATCTATCTATATACTCAGCCCCAATCCCCACTTTATCTATCTATATACTCAGCCCCAATCCTCACTATATCTATCTATATACGCAGGCCCATTCCCCACTATATCTATCTGTATACTCAGGCCCAATCCCCACTATATCTATCTGTATACTCAGGCCCAATCCCTACTATATCTGTCTATATACTCAGCCCCAATCCCCACTATATCTATCAATATACTCAGCCCCAATCCCCACTATATCTATCTATATAATCAGGCCCAATCCCCACTATATATATCTATATATTCAGGCCCAATCCCCACTATATCTATCTATAACTCCACCTTGGATGATTCCGGTGCTATTCCTCCCTCTCCGCCCTCCTCTCTCTTACTTATGCCTAATATCCTAATCTCTTCTAAAGATGTACTTTCTACCCTCTCTGGGCTTAACACTAATAAGGCGTACGGACCGTACGCCTTATTAGTGTTAAGCCCAGGGACGGTGTTCCTCCTGTTGTTCTCAAAAACTGTGCTTCCGTGCTGACTCCCTGCCTAGGCAAACTCTTTCGTCTCTGTCTATCCTCTAACGTCTTCCCTTCATGCTGGAAGTTTGCTCACATTCAACCTGTCCCAAAGAAGGGTGACCGCTCTCAACCCTCCAACTATCGTCCAATTGCTCTTATCTCTTGTCTTTCTAAAGTTTTTGAAACTATTCTTGCTTCCAAATTTCTTAAGCATTTCTCTTCTCATAATCTGCTCTCAGATCGCCAGTATGGCTTCCTTAAGGGTCGCTCTACTGGTGATCTTCTTTCATATCTTACCAACTCTTGGTCATCCTCCTTTCGGGACTTCGGTGAGACTTTTTCTATTGCACTAGACATATCGAAAGCCTTCGATAGAGTCTGGCATAAATCTTTAATTTCTAAACTACCCTCCTTCAGTTTCTATCCCTCCATCTGTGCCTTTGTCTCTAATTTCCTTTCCGGCCGTTCCATAGCCGCGGTTGTGGACGGCCATTGTTCACTTCCTCACCCTATAAACTCCGGTGTTCCTCAGGGCTCTGTCCTATCTCCTATTCTCTTCTAATTTTATAAATGATCTCCTTAACTGTACCTTAATTCCCATCCATTCATACGCAGACGACTCAACCTTACACTACTCCATTAGTTTTTCAGAACGCCCCAGCCAGCAATCCCTCAACGACAAACGTAATGAAGCCATAGAACTCTTAAATTCTGATCTAAGTACTATTTCCAATTGGGGCAGAGAAAACCTTGTTAACTTTAATGCTTCCAAAACCCAATTTCTCCATCTATCTACCCGTCAGGATCTCCCAGCGGACTATCCCTTATTCTTCAACAATACAAAAATCAACCCTTCATCTTCTCTCAATATTCTTGGTGTCTTTTTCTTCTGCTCTCATTTGGAAGGACCATATTACCAGTCTTGCTAAGGCAGCCTCCCAGAAGCTGGGTGCGCTCAACCGCCTTAGGGGGTTCTTTTCCCCTGCACAGCTTCTTGCTCTGTACAGGGGCATAGTGCGCCCTTGTATTGAGTATTGTTCACATGTGTGGGGAGGTTCCTCTCACACCGCTCTCCTAGACAAAGTTGAAAGGAAGGCCTTTCGTATCATTAACTCCCGTCCACTCACCAACTCTCTGCAATCTCTCTCTCTCCGCCGCAATGTTGCATCTCTCTCGCTATTCTATCGGTACTATAATAATCAGTGTTCCTCAGAGCTATCCCAGTGCATACCACCTCCTTTACGTAGGGCACGTGGTACCCGTCTTGCAACTCAATCCCACCCCTACTCTGTGCAACCCTCCAACCCAAGAGTGAAACGTTACTCTCAAACTTTCTTCTACTCAACAGCTGAGCTCTGGAACTCTCTCCCAGAATCAGTCTTTCCCTCTTCCTATGACTTAAATTGCTTACAAACTCCGTGTGTCCAGGCATTTTGGCTCGAACGTCTCTTGATTTTGGCCCTGTCACTCTTTCAACTATGGGGGAGGCACTCGCTATAGGCAGTTATGCCTTTTGCCTCCCTCAATCACAAAGAAAAAAATAAAATAAAACAAAAATATGCTCATCCCCAATCCCCACTATATCTATGTATATACTCAGCCCCAATCCCCACTTTATCTATCTATATACTCAGGCCTAATCCCCACAATATCTATCTATATACTCAGGCCCAATCCCCACTATATCCATCTAGAGTATATACTCAGGCCCAATCTCCACTATATCTATCTATATACTCAGGCCCAATCCCCACTATATCTATCTATATACTCAGGCCCAATCCCCACTATATCTATCTATATACTCAGCCCCAATCCCCACTATATCTATCTATATATTCAGCCCCAATCCCCACTATATCTATCAATACACTCAACCCCAATCCCCACTATATCTATCTGTATACTCAGCCCCAAACCCCACTATATATATCTATATACTCAGCCCCAATCCCCACTATATCTATCTAATACTCAGCCCCAATCCCACTATATCTATCTGTATACTCAGCCCCAATCCCCACAATATCTGTCCATATACTCAGCCCCAATTCCCACTATATCTATTTATATACTCAGCCCCAATCCCCACTATATATATATATATCTATATACTCAGCCCCAATCCGCACTATATCTATCTATATACTCAGGCCCAATCCCCACTATATCTATCTATATACTCAGGCCCAATCGCCACTATATCTATCTATATACTCAGCCCCAAATCCCCACTATATCTATCTATATACTCAGGCCCAATCCCCACTATATCTATCTATATACTCAGCCCCAATCCCCACTATAGCTATCTATATAATCAGCCCCAATCCCCACTATATCTATCTATATACTCAGCCCCATTCCCCACTATATCTATCTATATACTCAGCCCCAATCCCCACTATATCTATCTATATGCTCAGCCCCAATCCCTACTACACTATATATATCTGTATACTCAGCCCCAATCCCCACTATATCTCTCTATATACTCAGGCCCAATCCCCACTATATCTATCTATATACTCGGTCCCAATCCCGACTATATCTATCTATATACTCAGCCCCAATCCCCATTATATCTATCTATATACTCAGCCCCAATCCCCACTATATATATCTATATACTCAGCCACAATCCCCACTATCTCTATCTATATACTCAGCCCCAATCCCCACTATATCTATATATATACTCAGCCCCAATCCCCACTATATCTATCTATATATTCAGGCCCAATCCCCACTATATCTATCTATATACTCATCCCCAATCCCCACTATATCTATCTATATACTCAGGCCCAATCACCACTATATCTATCAATATACTCAGCCCTAATCCCCACTATATCTATCTATATACTCAGGCCCAATCCCCACTATATCTATCTATATACTCAGGCCCAATCCCCACTATATCTATCTATATACTCAGCCCCAATCCCCACTATATATATCTATATACTCAGGCCCAATCCCCACTATATCTATCAGTTATCCACAGTTTGTTCCCTGACGCTAAGATGGCGGGAGGGATGGAGGGTGCGGGCGTAGCCCTCTCTCTATGTATCATCCTTCTCAACATTCAGAGGGGCTGTGCTGATATACAGGTGCAGAGGGGACCGGTAGTGTACCAGGTCAACACTAAACAAGTATTGAGGGACCTCGTCACACAGAAATCACACACGAGTGAAATTTCTGTCACCATTCCTGCCTGGTCTATTTTATATATCGGGAAGATGCCACGGCTTGGCAAGTACTCTGGCACAACCTCGCTACAACACCTCTTGTGCTACACTCTAATTAGCTGCGGAGATGTAGAGACCAATCCCGGCCCTAGTTCAACGTTGAAGAAACCTCACCACCAAACAAGTAAGGCAGACACCAACATTTCAACAGTCCCTAGCAGTAAAATTCGTTATAACAAACTGGGCCAGCAGGCACCCAAGTCTCCCGTCACGCTCCAACTCACAACCAAGACCGCAGGGCAACCGCCAGCACAGTGCCAACACTCTACCTACTCAACATTACCCTCAACTGTATCATCACTACCACAGATATCGGTGACCCAAGTAACACAACATGCAACCAGAACACCTAAACAAGCAGGAAGCTCTAGCAAACACTTTGACAATGAAGTAACAGCAACGAACAAGAAAGACAACAAGAGAAACCACCCACCCCCACAACACGACGCCGCTGTACAACAAATCAACCAAACCTACTACAACACAACCCAACACTATCGGCGACCCAGGTAGCTCAACATGCAACCAGAACAGCTAAAAAAGAAGGGATCAGTCGCAACAACATCAACAATAAAGCAGCAACAACGGCCAAGAACAAGGACATCAAACAACAAATACAGGTAGGGGTGGGAGGGGGGCAAGGGGGAGCCACAACCTGTCCCCATCTCACGCGCTCACACACCATCAGCCGCTCACGGCGCACAGCTGATCACCACACCGCCAGACGTACGATGAACAGTAACAGGAAAATATGTATAGTGTGCGATATTGGATTCAACAAAAGGAGTACAACGTCACAATGTAGTAGATGTAATGAAACAGTACACGATCGATGTACTTACATTACTAGCAGAAAAGAAGTGGAATGCGATAAATGTAGGGAAGTAGCTATTAAAGGTCCTAAAATAATTTGTGAAATATGTGAATCACTCATAACAAGAAAACAAAGGATCCTAAACTGTGTTAAGTGTAAAACTGTAGCTCACATGAAGTGCATCTCTAAGAAGACCAACAGTGAAGAACGGGAATTCCTATGCAACATATGTGCCGTGCATTCATTACTGAATATTAATGTAAATGAACCAATTAGTATTAACAACTCAGAATCCAGCCAGGACACATTCAAAATCAAAGATGAATACAGAGTGTTCACCAACAAAGGACTCCATCTTATCCACATTAACGCCAGATCAATGTACCATAAATTGTCAGAAATTAACTTGTTAGCTAATATGGCCAAAGCTTCAATAATTGCAATCACAGAAACCTGGCTGGATTCAAGTATAAACGATGGTGAAATAAACATTCAAGGTTTCAATATGGTTAGGAATGAGCGCAATAGGCATGGGGGAGGAGTATGTCTGTATGTAAAAAACAACCTCACACACACAACTAGGACCGACCTCCATGTAGAAAATCACGAAGCTCTGTGGATCAATCTACACCTGCCGAGGACAAGACCCATCACAATTGGGGTATGCTATAGGCCACCAAACGACACACAATTCTTGACCAAATTTGAACGAACTTTGTCATCGCTAGACCCTCGGAATGAATCCATTATACTAGGGGATTTTAACCTGTGTTACAAACAACGAAATGATAGGCTTGTACGAGAATATAGGCATATACTGACAATGCACAATCACAAACAACTCACCACAACCCCCACACGTATCTCTGAGAACACTGCCACAATAATAGACCACATAAACTGTAACAGAGAGGACAAAATATCCCAATCAGGGGTTATACAGACTGGGATAAGTGATCACTTCGTCACATATTGCACACGAAAAACCACAAAAATTACCCTAGAGAATCACAAGGTTATCAAAACAAGGTCACTCAGAAACTACAATAAAGAAACATTTCTGGACATTTTATGGAATACAGACTGGTCTCCAGTGTTTGGAAGTACAAACGTTAATGACACATGGGTTGGCTTCAGAACCATCATCTCAAACATTCTAGACGAAATAGCTCCTCTGAAAGACATACGAATTAAAGCAAGGTCAGACCCATGGATCAACAATGACATACTACACCATCTGGAACACAGAGACAATCTGTTAAAAAGGCTAGCGAAACATAGACAGGATCAAGGTCTGAAACATGAGTTCAACAGGGTCAGGAATAAACTAAGTAGGAAAATAAAATCAGCGAAAACTAATTATTTTCACAATAAGGCAGAGGAATATCAGAGTAACCCAAAGAAACTATGGAGGCACCTAAAAACAACAGGCTACAGCAACAAGACAAGGGATTCGTCTAACACTAATATTGCTCTCACCATTAATGATCAGGTTTGCCACGATAAACGACAAATTTCAACCTACTTCAACTCCTTCTTCACCTCCATAGCAAACACACTTGCACAGAACCTACCTCAACCTCTCAATAAATACACGACAACAACGGCCACCTTTCGAAATTTCTACAGAGATAAAGACATACACCCGAACACATTTGGATTGCAAAATGTTACACCAAAATACACTTTTGACGAGCTGTCTAACCTAAATGTTCATAAAAGCACAGGACCAGACAAAATTCCTGCCAAATTTCTACGAGATGGAGCCATTGGTATAGCAGGCCCCCTAACCCACATCATCAACTTGTCAATTAACACCAACACTGTACCTGCTGAACTGAAGCTATTGTAACCCCTCTATTCAAGAAAGGAAATAAACTAGAAGTTGGTAACTACAGACCAGTTAGCATATTATGTATTGTATCTAAAATCCTTGAAAGAGCGGTATATACCCAAATTGAACACTACCTCAAACAAAATGATCTATTCTATAAGTTTCAATCAGGTTTCAGATGCATGTACTCGACAGACTCCTGTCTCATCCACTTAACGGATCACATTCGTAAAGAAATGGCTAAAGGTAACTACACCGGTATGGTTCTTCTTGATCTACAAAAAGCGTTTGACACAGTAGACCATGATATCCTATGTAATAAACTACAAGCAATGGGCATAGGGTCTGTGAACTGGTTTAAATCTTATCTTAGTGGTAGAACCCAAAGAGTCAAAATTTATGATAATATATCTGATCCTATGCCAATTAACTGTGGGGTCCCGCAGGGAAGCATCCTTGGTCCCTTACTCTGTCTCTGTTATATGAACGACATGGAACTGAGCGTCTCATGTAAATTATTACTGTATGCAGACGACAGCGTGCTTCTGGTTTCAGGAAAAGACCCAATAAGTATTGCCGCTTCACTTTCCAAAGAACTAGAATCATGTAGTGAATGGCTAGTGGACTATCTCTTCACCTGGGCAAGACGGAAGCCATCTTATGTGGAACAAAACGCAAACTAAAAAACTAAAAAACTGGGACTCCTGTACAGAGTTCGAGAATTCTTCACTGACGAGCAGTTGGCCGTGATATATAAAAGTCATGTGCGTTCTCAGATGGATTACTGTTCACCTCTGTGGGGTGGAAGTGGAGTGGTTGCATTGAGGCAGTTGGACAAAATTCAAAATAAAGCTATTAGATTAATCAATAACCCTGCAATCACACAGGACCTTCCTACATTATCCATACGAAGAAACGTTGCATCCCTTGCATTATTCTACAGATATTTTCACAGCAATTGTTCCGAGGAACTTGCTTCAATTGTGCCGCCTCTCCACATCTTTCCCGTAGAACTAGGGCAGCTGAGAGCGCCCATGAATTTACACTTTCTCCTCCACAATGCAGAACTTCTGCTTATCAGAATTCATTATCCCCAGAGCTACTACTCTTTGGAATTCACTTCCCTCGAATTGCTTTCCACAAACTTACAATCTACAAATGTTTAAATCCAGTTGTTACAAACATTTTATGAATGGAGGATGCCTTTAGGCACATGGACCCTTTTGTTTTATCTGTGTTTTTCCTTCCTCCGTTCATTGTCTCTTAAAAAAAAAAAAAAAAAAAAAAAAAAAAAAAAAGACATTGTGGGCTTCTCGGTCAACTGTAATGATATTCCTATAACAACAGTGTCACAAGTTAAATATCTCGGACTAAAACTGGACGCGAGTTTGTCAGGTGAAACAATTTTGGAATCTATCCTGAGTAAGTGTAGAGCACGTATAAAATACCTGTATAGACAGGTGGGATGCTTGCCCGCGGCGACCAAAAAGCCCCTCTGCCAAGCGCTTGTTCAATGTCATGTTGACTATTCTGTGTCATCCTGGTACTCTGCATCATCTAAATCAGCACAGGACAAACTTCATGTCACTCAAAATAAAATGGTTAGGTTCATGCTGAACCTAGGACCCAGATCACATGTTGGCCAACAACAACTTCAGTCACTAGGTATGCTCAACGTCTCTGACAGGGCCAAACAAATCAGGCTCACTAATGCCTTCAAAATGTTCTATGACAGAGCTCCAGAGTATCTAAAGAATGATTTTGTTAAAGCAAATGAGAGGAGCGGACATAATACAAGAAATAGGATGTTTAATTTTAAGGTCCCGAGAATCTAAGGACAGGGTAAGCAAACATTCTTCTTCACCGCCATCAAAGACTGGAACGACCTACCCCAGTCAGTCCGTGAAAAGAGAACACTGTATTCCTTCAGACGTAGCCTGAAGGAACACCTGAACCGGACAGCTGCGAGAAGGGAGAGCACCAAGCTTATGTCTACTACTAAATGCGATATAAGAGATAGACAAACCAAACTGAAATGATTCTTGATTACGGATTACTGATATTTACTATAGGATGTAAGGTATCTTAAAATAACCCCCTAGAAATACTTTCTCTAAAGTATCTATTTCTTTATCCTCCCCATTTTTCCCCAGCTAACCTAATCCCACAGGGACCCCAATGGAAATACGCCTAACGGCCTTATTGGGCTATCCTTAGTTGGAATTATGCAAGGCTGGTACATGTCATATTTGTAACATACAATGTACTATGTGGTACCAACTCTGTAAATTGCTAACTGAATAAATATTATTATTATTATTATTATTATTATCTTGAGTATATACTCAGGCCCAATCACCACTATATATATCTATATACTCAGGCCCAATCCCCACTATATCTATCTATATACTCAGGCCCAATCCCCACTATATCTGTCTATATACTCAGCCCCAATCCCCACTATATCTGTCTATATACTCAGCCCCAATCCCCACTATATCTATCTATATACTCAGCCCCAATCCCCACTATATCTATCAATACACTCAGCCCCAATCCCCACTATATCTATCTGTATACTCAGCCCCAAACCCCACTATATCTAGCTATATACTCAGCCCCAATCCCCACTATATCTATCTAATACTCAGCCCCAATCCCCACTATATCTATCTGTATACTCAGCCCCAATCCCCACTATATCTATCCATATACTCAGCCCCAATCCCCACTATATCTATCTATATACTCAGCCCCAATCCCCACTATATATATCTATATACTCAGCCCCAATCCCCACTATATCTATCTCTATACTCAGGCCCAATCCCCACTATATCTATATATATACTCAGGCCCAATCCCCACTATATCTATCTATATACTCAGCCCCAAATCCCCACTATATATATCTATATACTCAGGCCCAATCCCCACTATATCTATCTATATACTCAGCCCCAATCCCGCCTGAAATTCCCTCACTTAAGATCCACACCAGACATGTCAAAACTATTTTGTAGAATCTCTCGGTAGATAAGGCTCCTGGTCCAGATGAAATTCCTCCAATAGTACTTAAGAATTGCTCCTTGGTGCTCGCTCCTGTATTGGCAAAAAATTTCCGTCTGTGTACTCATACCTCATGCTTCCCAGTACCCTGGAAAGAAGCAAACATCCATCCAGTTCCTAAAAAAGGTGCCTCTTCAGATCCATCAAACTACAGACCAATAGCTATAACTTCCACTCTTGGTAAAGTCTTTGAAATTATATTAAATAATCACATAATTAAGCATCTTGAGAATAAATTAATCAGTGATAGGCAATATGGTTTTAGACGATGTCGATCAACTGCAGACATGCTTTGCCTTCTTACGCATTAAATCAACCAAGCTACAGACCAACATGGTGAAACACATACAATAGCACTGGATATATCAAAGGCATTTGATAGAGTCTGGCATCAATCCTTATTGTCGAAGATGTCACACTACGGCCTTGCATCATTAGTTCCACTAATTTCTTCTTATCTTCATAACAGAAAAATATGTGTAATGGTAGATGGCCTTTATTCTCAATTTCACTCAATAAATGCTGGTGTTCCCCAGGGATCAGTTTTGGCCCCAATTCTGTTCCTCATTCATATCAATGATCTCATATCTACCACTCATAATCCAATACATTCCTACGCAGATGACTCAACACTCCACAGTTCCTTCACATTACCAATTCTTTCACCCAACCCGATCTTATAAATTCAAAAATAAACACTGCAATTTCTCTGAACCAGGACCTTTCTAGAATTAATGGATGGGGACAAAAGAATCTAGTTTCCTTTAATGCACAGAAAACCAAATACAGTACATTCAATTTTCTAACCGACAGAATCTCACTGACTCCCATATATTTTTTAATGATGTAAATATTCCCACTTCCCCTAGTATTGACATTCTCGGTGTAACATTAACTACTAACTTGAGCTGGACACATTATGTTAGAAGCATTGCTAAGAATGCCTCTAAAAAACTGGGACTCCTGTACAGAGTTCGAGAATTCTTCACTGACGAGCAGTTGGCCGTGATATATAAAAGTCATGTGCGTTCTCAGATGGATTACTGTTCACCTCTGTGGGGTGGAAGTGGAGTGGTTGCATTGAGGCAGTTGGACAAAATTCAAAATAAAGCTATTAGATTAATCAATAACCCTGCAATCACACAGGACCTTCCTACATTATCCATACGAAGAAACGTTGCATCCCTTGCATTATTCTACAGATATTTTCGCAGCAATTGTTCCGAGGAACTTGCTTCAATTGTGCCGCCTCTCCACATCTTTCCCCGTAGAACTAGGGCAGCTGAGAGCGCCCATGAATTTACACTTTCTCCTCCACAATGCAGAACTTCTGCTTATCAGAATTCATTTATCCCCAGAGCTACTACTCTTTGGAATTCACTTCCCTCGAATTGCTTTCCACAAACTTACAATCTACAAATGTTTAAATCCAGTTGTTACAAACATTTTATGAATGGAGGATGCCTTTAGGCACATGGACCTTTTTGTTTTATCTGTGTTTTTCCTTCTTCCGTTCATTGTCTCTTTAAAAAAAAAAAAAAAAAAAACTATAGCTATCTATATACTCAGTATATACTCAGCCCCATTCCCCACTATATCTATCTATATACTCAGCCCCAATCCCCACTTTATCTATCTATATGCTCAGCCCCAATCCCCACTACACTATATCTATCTGTATACTCAGCCCCAATCCCCACTATATCTATCTATATACTCAGCCCCAATCCCCACTAGATCTATCTATATACTCAGGCCCAATCCCCACTATATCTATATATATACTCGGTCCCAATCCCCACTATATCTATCTATATACTCAGCCCCAATCCCCAATATATCTATCTATATACTCAGCCACAATCCCCACTATATCTATCTATATACTCAGCCACAATCCCCACTATATCTATCTATATACTCAGGCCCAATCCCCACTATATCTACCTATATACTGAGGCCCAATCCCCACTATATCTATCTATATACTTAGCCCCAATCCCCACTATATCTATCTATATACTCAGGCCCAATCCCCGCAATATCTATCTATATACTCAGCCCCAATCCCCACTATATCTATCTGTAAACTCAGCCCCAATCCCCACTATATTTATCTATATACTCAGCCCCAATCCCCACTATCTCTATCTATATACTCAGCCCCAATCCCCACTATATCTATCTATATACTCAGCCCCAATCCCCACTATATCTATCTATATACTCAGGCCCAATCCCCACTATATCTATCTATATACTCAGCCCCAATCCCCACTATCTCTATCTATATACTCAGGCCCCATCCCCACTATATATATCTATATACTCAGGCCCAATCCCCACTATATATATCTATATACTCAGCCCGAATAACCACTATATCTATCTATATACTCAGCCCCAATCCCCACTATATCTATCTATATACTCAGCCCCTATGCCCACTATATCTATCTATATAATCAGGCCCAATCCCTAATCCCCAATTTTGTCTTTCCCCTTTTTATTCCTTTTCCTGATTTTTAAAAAAGGGGGGGGGGGCGACTCGAGACAGAGCTAGAAATGGGGACAACATATTATGGTACTTCTTATGCTTCTTTTGCTCTCTCTCTCTCTCTTTGTTTATTTGTTCTTGTTTTTTTCTTTTTCTAATTATCCTTATTCTTTTTATTCTTATTCTTATTATTTCTTATTATTCTTCTTCTTATTTTTCTTCTTATTCTTATTCTCATTTTTCTTCTTATTTTTCTTCTTATTCTTATTCTTATTTGTCTTCTTATTTTTCTTATTCTTATTCTTCTTATTATTTTTCTTTTTCTTATTCTTCTTATTTTTGTTCTTATTGTTTTATATATACAGGGTGTCCATAAAGTCTCTTTACAATTTAAAATATTTATTACAAAAGCAAATGAACAGACAAATATGTGAAAATTATTACAAAATGAGGAGTAGATATTGATTTTTTTTTGCCTCATTTAGTACACCTCTACATGGGCACCATTAGTTGCACGAAGCACATCAAGACGGTACTCGATTTCTTGCTATGTTCGCTGTAGCATAGCCTCATCAATGGTCGCAATGGCATCAGTGATCTTTTGCTTTAGGTCCGTGATGTCCCGTATCTCTGTTCGATACACGATATCTTTAACATAACCCCATAGAAAGAAGTCCAGGGGAGAGATATCTGGAGAACGAGGTGGCCAGGGAATCGGGCCATCCCTTCCAATCCACCGGTCTGTGAATGTTTGATTTAGGAACTCACGAACACGCAGTCCCCAATGTGGTGGTGCACCATCTTGCTGATAAATGATGGTTGGTTGAAGGTCATCTAGTTGTGGTGCCACATATTCAGTCAAAAGGTCAAGGTAAACATTTGCAGTAATTGTTTTCTCGTGGAAGAAAAATGGACCAATGGACAAATGCAATGTTATTAAAAACTTTGATAACCACCGAGTACATACAACAAATCTGATTAAAATATCTCATCAATTGCCTTGGTAATAATTTGTTTTAATTGTAAAGAGACTTTATGGACACCCTGTATATATATATATATAAGAAAACATAAGAAAACATAAGAAAATGGGAGTCTGCAAAAAGCCGATCGGCCCATACAAGGCAGATCCCTGTCACACCCAACCCCAATTATAGGCCCAACTCTCTAATACCTTGAGTACTGACCCCACCAAAACGGTCAGAGATTAACACAAGATAACGGGGTCTGCTGAGCGCCGATTGGCCCACACATGGTAGGTCCCCCTCACACCCAACCCATCTCGTCCATATTCCAATCTAATTTTATCTTAAAGCTCCCTATCGTTCTTGATCCCACTATATCACTTGGTAGCCTATTCCACCCATCTACAACTCTCTTACCAAACCAATATTTGCCTATATCTTTTCTGAAACGAAAATTATCTAATTTATAACCATTTGTTCGAGTTCTTTCGCTATCACTGAGCTTCAGTACATTTTTCATGTCTCCTTTATTTACCCCACTGAACCACTTGAACACTTCTATCATATCCCCTCTAACTCTGCGTCTTTTTAACGAATGTAAGCCTAATTTGTTCAACCTTTCTTCATATGGTAGATTTCTAATATTATGAATCATTTTTGTCATTCTTCGCTGTACTCTCTCCAAGGAATCTATATCCATTCTGTAATAAGGACACTAAAATTGGACAGCATAATCCATATGAGGTCTTACAAATTACAAGTAAAGTTTCAAGATAACATCGGCAGTTCTGTTACTCACACTCCTTGAGATGAACCCCAGAATCCTGTTTGCCTTGTTACGTACGCTTATACACTGTTTTCTAGGTTTCAAATCGTTGCTAACAAACACACCCAAATCTTTCTCGCAGTCTGAGTTTTCTAATTCACCATTAGCTAGTTTATATTTTGCAATAGTATTCGTCTTCCCTATCTTTAATACCTTGCATTTGTCAATGTTAAAATTCATCTGCCACTTTACTGACCATTCGTGTAAGGTATCTAGATCCCTTTGGAGGCACTCTATGTCGCTATCTGAATCTATTGGTCTCCCTATTTTGGTATCGTCTGCGAATTTACTTATCCTACTAGTTATACCTAAATCAAGGTCATTTATGTATATGATAAATAACAGAGGACCCAATACAGATCCCTGGGGGACACCACTCTTGACTGATCCCCACTCTGACTTAGTACCATTTATGCTGACTCTCTGCTTCCTACCAATTAGCCATGACCTAATCCATCCTAACAACGCCCCACCTATTCCATGCGCCTCAACCTTTCTCATCAATCTCTCATGAGGGACTCTGTCGAAAGCTTTACTGAAATCTAAATATATAATATCATATGATTTGTCATTATCTACTGCTTCATATACCTCTAAGAAAAAGCTAAGCAAATTAGTAAGGCAAGACCGTCCCTGAGTGAATCCATGCTGAGAAGAATTGATTAAGTTAAATGTTTTTAAGTGGTTTCTCATTTTCCTAGCAATAATTGACTCTAGTAGTTTTCCTATGAATGAAGTAAGTCTATTGGGACGATAATTTGATGCTATGGATTGATCACCTTTTTTGAAGATCGGAACTACATTTGCAAGCTTCCAAGCTTCTGGAACTATACCTGTTTCTAATGACTTGTTAAAAAGAAATGCTAATGGGTAACTTAACTCATCTCTGCATTCTTTTAATACTCTAGCATATACCTCATCAACACCAGGTGATTTATGAGGCTTCAGTCTGTCAATTTCCTTAAGCACATCATTTCTACTTATAGTAATCGTACTTAACCTATTTTCTATACTATCGCTATATACCTTACTGACTTCTGGAATCTGTGCCAAATTTTCATTAGTGAAAATGGATAGAAACTGACTATTTAATGTACTGCACATTTCTAAATCATTTTCTGTCATTTCTCCTATCAAAGTTTTAAGGGGGCCTATTACATTTCTAACTTTAGATTTATATAGTTGGTAAAAAGCTTTAGGGTTATTTTTTGAGTCGTTGGCTATCCTTATTTCATAATTTCTTTTTGCTGTCCTAATTTCCTTTTTCACCTGTCTTGATAGAGTCTGATAGTAAATAAGTAGGTGAGTTTCGCCTTTCCTAATTTTTCTATATATTCCTTTCCTTTTTTCTATAAGATCTATAAGTTTATTATTCATCCATTTTGGTTGGTTCTGTATGGATCTAAATCTTCTTTTGGGGATATATTTATTTTGAGCATTGTGAAGTGAAGAAATAAACTGTTCATATGTAGCTGTCAAGCTTAACTCTGGCTTATCCTGACTTAATTGTTTAACAATAGGGTCCACCCTTAAGGCTCTTCTTATCCCACCATAATCGGCTTTTCTGAAATCTGGGATAAGTGACGGATTCTCTTTAGCATTTCCTGTCCATTGTATATTAAAATAAATAGATTTGTGATCACTATTTCCTAGTTGGTCCCCTATCTCAACATTATTTATCATATGTTCATTATTACTGAGAACTAAATCAAGGATATTATTACCTCTAGTCGGCGAGTCAATGAATTGAAATAAAAAAATATCTTGTACCGCCTCAATAAACTCCTCAGAATCTGAGTCGCCGATCTGATGCTGCCAATCTATCTTCGGAAAATTAAAATCCCCCATAATGCACACATTGCTAAACCTTGATGCTATTTTCACTTCCTGCCATAAAGATTTACCTTCATTTCTACTCATATTTGATGGTCTATAAATTACTCCAATAACTATGGTCTCGCTACCTTCGCTAACCTCTACCCAAACACTTTCGTTATCATTATTTAGCCTAATACCTGATTTATTACAGCATTTTAATGAACTCCTGACAAACACTGTTATACCGCCGCCCCTCCTACTTGTTCGGTCATATTTAAACAAACTATATCCTGGTATATCAAATTCTGCTAAAAAATGCTTGGATTCAGTATTAATCCATGTTTCAGTAAGCGCTATTATGTCTATATTTTCATTGCTAACAAGTGCTGTAAGTTCGTCCATTTTATTACATAAACTCCTACAGTTTGTGTAATATAATCTCAATGTATTTCTTTTACTGGTGTCTGGTGGTCCTTCTTTTCTTCTATTAGTATCTATTTGACTGTTGTTATTATCTTGTACTTAGGTAGATATTGTACCACTATTTATATAAGAACATAAGAACATAAGAAAATGGGAGTCTGCAGAAAGCCGATTGGCCTAAGCAAGGCAGATCCCTGTCCCACACAACCCCAAATCAATTACAAAGCCCAATTATAGGCTCAACACTCTAATACCCTGAGGATCATCTTACCAAAACGGTTAGAGATTAACGCAGGATTATGGGGGTCTGCAGAGCGCTGATTGGCCCAACCCGGCTGATCCCCCTTCACACCCAACCCTTCTCGTCCATATGCTTATCCAATTTTATCTTAAAGCTCCCTACAGTTTTAGATCCCACTATAGCACTTGGTAGTCCATTCCACCCATCTACAACTCTGTTACCAAACCAATATTTGCCTATATCTTTTCTGAAACGAAATTTATCTAATTTGAAACCATTGGTACGAGTTCTTTCGCTATCACTGAGCTTTAGTACATTTGTCATGTCCCCTTTGTTAATCCCACTAACCCACTTGAACACCTCTATCATATCCCCTCTAACTCTGCGTCTCTCTAACGAATGTAAACCTAATTTCTTCAACCTTTCTTCATACGGAAGATTTCTAATATTATGGATCATTTTTGTCATTCTACGCTGTACTCTCTCCAATGAATCTATGTCCATTCTGTAATAAGGACACCAAAATTGGACAGCATAATCCATATGGGGTCTCACTAATGACAAGTAAAGTTTTAAGATAACATCAGCAGTTCTGTTACTCACACTCCTAGAGATGAACCCGAGAATCCTGTTTGCCTTATTACGAACGTCTATACACTGTTTTCTAGGCTTCAAATCATTGCTAACAAACACACCTAGATCTTTCTCGCAGTCTGAATTTTCTAATTCTAAATTAGCTAGTTTATATTTAACATTTGTTTGCATCTTCCCTATCTTTAATACCTTGCATTTGTCAATGTTAAACTTCATCTGCCAATTTACTGACCATTCATGTAAGGTATCTAGATCCCTTTGGAGGCACTCTATATCGCTATCTGAATCAATTGATCTCCCCATTTTAGTATCGTCTGCGAATTTACTTATCCTACTAGTTATACCTAAATCTAGGTCATTTATGTATATAAGAAACAACAGGGGACCTAATACCGATCCCTGGGGGACACCACTTTTGACTGCTCCCCACTCTGACTTGGTACCATTTATGCTGACTCTCTGTTTCCTACCAATTAGCCATGACCTAATCCATCCCAACAACGCCCCACCTATTCCATGTGCCTCAACCTTTCTCATCAATCTCTCATGAGGGACTCTGTCGAAAGCTTTACTGAAATCTAAATATATAATATCGTATGCCTTGTCCATTATCTACTGCTTCATATACCTCTGAGAAAAAACTAAGCAAATTAGTAAGGCAAGAACGTCCCTGAGTGAATCCATGCTGAGAAGAATTGATTAAGTTAAATGTTTCTAAGTGGTTTCTCATTTTTCTAGCAATAATTGACTCTAGTAGCTTTCCTATGATTGAAGTGAGACTAATGGGACGGTAATTGGATGCTATTGATTTATCACCTTTTTTGAAAATCGGAACTACATTTGCAAGTTTCCAAGCTTCTGGAACTATACCTGTTTCTAATGAATTGTTAAAAAGAAATGTTAATGGGTAACTTAACTCATCTCTGCATTCTTTTAATACTCTGGCATATACCTCATCGGGGCCAGGCGATTTCTGAGGTTTCAGTCTGTCAATTTCCTTAAGCACATCATTTCTACTTATAGTAACCGTACTTAACCTATTTTCTATACTATCGCTATATACCTTACGGACTTCTGGAATCTGTGCCAAATTTTCATTAGTGAAAACGGATAGAAACTGACTATTTAATGTACTGCACATTTCTAAATCATTTTCTGTCATTTCTCCTATCGAAGTTTTAAGGGGGCCTATTTTATCTCTAACTTTAGATTTATATAGCTGGTAAAAAGCCTTAGGGTTATTTTTTGAGTCATTGGCTATCCTGATTTCATAATTTCTTTTGTCTGTCCTTATACATTTTTTAACCTCTCTTGATAGATTCTGATAGTAAGCAAGTAGGTGAATTTCGCCTTTCTTAATTTTTCGATATATTCCTCTCTTTTTTCCTAGAAGGTCTAATAGTCTATTATTCATCCATTTGGGTTGGTTCTGTGTTGATCTAAATTTTCTTTTGGGGATATATTTATTTTGCGCATTGTGGAGTGAAGAAATAAAATTATTATATGTAGCTGTCAAATTATCCTGAGTTAAGACAGGTATCTGAGAGAGAGTATGTTCATTAGCGCACCTGGGTCCACTTAATAGTTTAACCATAGGATCGACTCTTAAGGCTCGTCTTAATCCACCATAATTGGCTTTTCTGAAATCTGGGATAAGTGTCGTATTCTCTTTAGCCTTTCCTGTCCATTGTATGTTAAAATAAATTGATTTATGATCACTATTTCCTAGTTGGTCTCCTATCTCTCTACATTATTTATCATTTGTTCATTATTACTGAGAACTAAATCGAGGATATTATTACCTCTAGTAGGCGAGTCTATGAATTGAAATAAAAAACTATCCTGTACCGCCTCAATAAACTCTTTTGAATCTGAGTCGCCGATTTGATGCTGCCAATCAATATTCGGAAAATTAAAATCCCCCATAATACACACATTGCTAAACCTTGATGCTATTTTCACTTCCTGCCATAAAGCTGTACCTTCGTTTCTACTCATATTTGGTGGTCTATAAATAACTCCAATAATTATGGTCTCACTACCTTCGCTAACCTCAACCCAAACACTTTCGTTATCAGTATTTAGTCTAATACCTGATTTAATACAACTTTTTAAAGAACTCCTGCCAAACACTGCTATTCCGCCGCCCCTCCTACTTGTTCGGTCGCGTTTAAACAAACTATATCCTGGTATATGGAATTCTGCTAAAAAATGTCTTGATTCTGTATTAATCCATGTTTCAGTCAGTGCTATAATGTCTATATTTTCGTTGCTAACAAGTGCTCTAAGTTCATCCATTTTGTTACATAAACTCCTACAGTTTGTATAATATAATCGCAATGAATTTATTTTACTGGTATCGGATTTACCTTTATTTCTAACTGAATTCCCATCTTCTGTTACACCTTCAATATTTCTACTAGCAGTACAATTAAAATCCTGTGACTGATATTTTCTATTCCTATCTGATGTACCAGTACGGCAATTTACCCTATCTAGACAATTATTCTTACACATATTCTCAGGCTTTATTTTCAGCGAAACCCCGCGACAATCCTATCTATTGACCTAGCTAAATTTGCCACCCCTAGCCGAGAAAGATGAACCCCGTCCTGTGCGTACAACTGATTTTTACCATAGAAACGGGTCCAGTTATCAAGGAATGGTATTGCATTTGCATTACAGTATTTTTCCAGCCGACAATTGATACCAATTGCCCTAGATGACCATTCCTTGCTGACCCCTCTCCGTGGCAAGATACTGTGTACTACAGGTATGCCTCCCTTCCTCCTAACTTTATCTAACACCTCCCTGTACTGCCGAAGCAGTACTTCCGTCCTACCTTTACCAACATCATTGCTCCCCTGTACTGAGACAGATAATGGGGCTATCTCCAATATCTTTCATGATGTAATCAATGTCCTCTAACACCTTCCCAACCCCGGCACCAGGCAGACAGACAAGCTTCCTAATATCAGTACAGGTGGACCTAGCTAAGTGTCTGACCATGGAGTCCCCAACAATTGAGAAGGACTTGCCTCTCCTGTCGATGACTTGGTAGCAGCTGCGGCAGCGGCAGGAACTCCTGGGGCAGCAGTTGAAGGTACTCCTGGGGGGGCAGCAGTCACAGCATTCCCTGTTGGAGGCAACTCACTTACCTTTCTCCTGGTTTCCTCGCCGAAGGAAGCACTCGCAGCCTCACCATCACATTCGTCATCCAAGGTGATGAACTTGTTGCTGAGGGCAACTGGCCGCCGTAGAAATTTGCAGGTTGTTGCACTTGTTGGAACAACTGTCCAGGGAGCATCACGATCCCTAACAGCAGTTGCACTATCCTCACTTTTCTTGTCAGCCAAAGACAGCTTTAAGGCCAAATTCTCGTCTTTGAGAGACTGCACCTCTCTCTCCACATTGTCCATCCTTTCTTGCAAAGCAAGACAAAGCTGGAGAATATGAGAGGAGGTAGCAATCTCGTCAACACCAGCCATTTTAAGAAAGCGTTAATACTATCACCACACTATGGGCAAAGATATTCACTGGGAGTCACTAGGGACAGGTCCTCACTCAGCAAAGGTCAGGCAGGTACTGGAGGTCAGGCAGGTACTGAGGTCAGGCAGGTACTGACTAACTTCTATTACTGCATTGTCACCTATTGTTTCACTGTTATTAATAACATCTAATTTCCTTTCCTGACTATTTTTTCTATCACTAATTTATTTTGTTTTCTTTTGATGGGGCATTTCCAATTTAAAACCCCACCTCAACTGCTCTATCAACTAACTTTCCTAGCATCCCTATCCCTTTCCTACTTAAATGCACCCCGTGCCTTGCGTACAAGCTATCGTTACCGTAGTAGAGGCTCCAGTTGTCTATGAATGGTAATGACAACTCTTTGCACAGCTTTACCAGCCAGCAATTAAAACCAATTGCTCTGGACAACCATGCACGTCTGACACCTCTTCTTGGCCAGATAGAGCAAGCAATGGGAATCCCATCCTTCATCCTAATCTTATCTAAGGCTACCCTATACAACTTACGCAGTTCAACACTGGTAAGCTTTCCCACGTCATTGCTACCTGCACTAAGTACGACTATGGGTTTATCTCCAAAGTCGTCAATGACATACTCCAATCTCTCACAAACTCTACAAATACCTGCCCCGGCACTCCAGCTTCCTAACTTTGGTGGAGAGACTGTCACCTAAATACCTAACCATAGAGTCTCCAACAACATTGATAAGCTTACACTTACCTTTCTTTGTAGTTTCCTTACCTCCCTTACTCGTGTTTTCCTCGCCCCTGGAAACACTCCCAGCCTCGCTATCACTCCCAGCCTCGCTATCCTTCACTTGTTCTCCATCACATTCGTCAGGTAAGGTGATGAACTTGTTGCTGGTCTTGAGTGGGTCCCTTTTCAGCTTGCAGGTCGTTGCACTTGTCGCAACCACTCTCCAGGGAGTTTCACGGTCCCTAGGAAAAATAGCCTCACTCTTCTTCTCCACCATGGCTAGTTTCAAGGCCAAGTTTTCATCTTTTAGACATTGAATCTCCTGCCCCACATTGTCCAGCCTTTCCTGCAAAGCAAGACAAAGCTGGAGAACATGGGAGGAGGTAGCAATCTCATCAGCACAAGCCATGTTTCACTAAAAATGTTCACTGGCACCACACTAAGGGGTAAACAGGATCACTAGCGGTCACTGTGGACGTCCGCACTGGTCAGAGGTCAGTGGGCAACTTTATTTATATATATATAATATATCCTACATAATATATAGGCTATGTATAAATAATTATAAAAAAATATATATATTTATGTATTGTATGTGTAATATAATAATATTATATATATATATATATATATATATATATATATATATATATATACATATTATGTACTGGTATGTATAAATAATAAACCCTCCCCCCTTAAGTCCCTCTTGCACTGACCAAACAAGAACAGAAGATTGTAGTAGTAGGAGGTGTGTACAGCATGGTGGGATTGCTAGACCTGTTCACCCAAATGTATGGTTCTATGACCACAATACATATTTTGAGAGGAAGCTAAATTTGTACATTTTAGGATAGAAAAATGTCTCCAGCGAAGCCGGATTTCTCCATACAATGCTGGCTCGCTATCGCTCGCCAGGAAGAAGTCGACACCTAGATGGGGATTAAAATCTTAAAACAGTTGGCTGAATGGGGCCGAATGGATACAAGCCAAAGAGAGGGAGAGAAAGAGAAAAAAAGCGAGGTGGGCTCCTTTAAGTCCTTCTTGCAAGGACCAGACAAGCACAAAAAATTGCAGTAGTAGGAGGTATGTTGTACAGATCTTAGAACATATGAGTATATAGGCCTAGTTTAGTTATCATTGGATTATAATTGCAGTAGGAGGTATGTTGTACAGAATGGACGGATTAGAACATTATGAGTATATAGGCCTAGTTTATTATAATGTACATATTTTTGGAATTAAAAAAAAAGTAGAAGACAGAAGATGTTGATGCCAACATAACAAAGCCACTCCAACAGCTTCCTCTCTCTCCAACACCCCTTCTCCCCTGTCTACACTCTTCAGAAAAATAGGAAAAGTAGAATGTAGATACGAGGTGCCGTTGTAAAGGCTTATCCCTCAATACCTCATTTCATTTCATTTCATTTTCTATGGAGCTCGTCCTAGAATCTTTACAACTCTGAACCTCACGATTCTATACAGGACTGGCCATTTGTATCGGCACTAGCTCAGAGAAGAGTGTTGAGAGGGGAGAAGGGGTGTTGGAGAGAGAGGAAGC
This sequence comes from Paralithodes platypus, assembly GCA_032716605.1. Taxonomy (NCBI): domain Eukaryota; kingdom Metazoa; phylum Arthropoda; class Malacostraca; order Decapoda; family Lithodidae; genus Paralithodes; species Paralithodes platypus. Next base: position 25,216,214 of record CM064530.1, read on the forward strand.
TGTTGGAGTGGCTTTGTTATGTGTGTTTAGTCTGTATACGTCGTCAGGATGTCCCCTGACTGGGTGCGAGCATGTGAAACATGCTAGGACGTACTACCACACCCACTAAATGTCCGCCGTAGCAGGAATTCGATCCCGGGTCTTGCTTCATCATCATCAGAAGATGAAGAAGAAGAAGAAGAATATACACTTATATGTATAATACATATTATATTTTACATATTATATAATTATACATATATATTATTGTATTCATTACTGTTTTAGTTTCCTTCCTAGACCTCCATCAAGCTTAATAAATTATCCTCAAGATCCCCCTTCCAGATATATGTGTATATTTTAAGACTTATTCTCTCTCTCTCTCTCTCTCTCTCTCTCTCTCTCTCTCTCTGCCTATTTGTCTATCTCTATCTACCTATCTATCTATCTATCTATCTCTCTCTCTCTCTCTCTCTGCCTATTTGTCTATCTCTATCTACCTATCTATCTATCTCTCTCTCTCTCTCTCTCTGTCTCTTTTCCTATCTGTCTATCTCTATCTACCTATCTATCTATCTATCTCTCTCTCTCTCTCTCTCTCTCTCTCTCTCTTAGTTTCCTCCCTAGACCTCCATCAAGCTTATTAAATTATCCTCAAGATCCAGATATACTGCACATTTGTTGGTAATCAAATATCATGGCTTTTATCAATAATATTACAAGTTCGCTATTGCTCGCCAGGAAAAATATTATAAATGTGTGAGAGATAGATAAACAGAGAGAGAGAGAGAGAGTGTGTGTCTGTGTGTGTGTGTGAGAGAGTACAAAGGAGTACAAAGGAAATCAAGCAACAACAGATCTAGTGACCCTTCTAGGCTGCTTGTCCTCCAAAACACTGATGGTCAAGTGTCCAAACAGTAGTTTAGAGTGGGTAAGGGAAAATTGGAACGGGAAGACTGCCTTGGGGCACATGTCCGTGGCAGGCTTGGGAGATGTTAATAGGGGACATATGGGTTAGTAATATGAGGGGAGGATAAAGTTATTCATTTACAAATGCAGTCCGTCGCGGATTTGAGGCGAGGTATTTGTCTAGCCGGAATTTAAATGAATCAACGGTGCTGCAGTCTATCACATCTCGGGGA
>CM064530.1:25217434-25390762 GCA_032716605.1 Paralithodes platypus
CCGGCAATGTTATGATAGAAGATTACAGCCGTTCTTTCTGTGGCCGTTTTGGCCCCTTTCTTATCATATCTTATCACAGTACACATAATCCTGTAACCGTTGTCATGGTAACGATCACCACGTTAGAGTAAGCAATAATGCCAACACATCTACTATATAAAAGGCACTTTTTGTTTGTCTGTTTGTTCACGAACTACTCCCTAAATTTCAAGATGGAAAGCCCATATTTGGCACGCATACTTAGGGGGTGTCGAACCCTCTCAAACTCCCTCAGTTTTCAAGATGGAAAGCTCATACTTAGCATTCATACTATGCAAGGTGCCAGAATATGTTTTAAGCGAAACTATGTTTGTCCCCTCACCCCCTGGGGGGAGAGGGGCTTCCCCAAAGATAGACAGTCCATACTTCGATTTTCCCCCAGGCAGTACCGGGTACCTCAGCTAGTATTATACAATCCTAACACATACAGGGAATAAAACACATAAAATACAAAATCCTTCATAGCTCATTGTAGTTCTTCCCATTAGCCAAAAATTAGAGAAAACAGAGCCATAGAACATTATTGGCATTACTTCTTGCAGAATTAAACCAATAAATTATTATACCAAAAGTGTTCCATTTTCAAATGTATATCTGAGAACACCACCGTAGTTTATGAGTGCAGAACAACAGACAATTATTGCTATGACATACAGTAGATATATATAAATTTCTCTAAATATATTTTTTGTCTTAATGAATTACAAAATATGAGTGACATGACGTTTCCTATTAAAAGTAAGAGTTTCAGTTAGTATCATTTTAATAATAATAATATTACTGATTATACGGAATTTACATTTATGAAAATATTTGTTTATATGCGGGATTTAGTCAAATAATCATGACCTCTAAACTGAATAATCTTATAAAATATATTGTAGCCCCGACAGGATTTGAACCTGCGACCTGTAGCTGGTAATGAGTAACTACCGCTCTACTAACTGAGCTACGGGACATGTGAGGAAACTACCGATATAGAGTGAGATACTGATGCACAGGGTCATTGAACAAATTAAATACTTGACAGAACAGGTGCCTACATAAGATATGTTCCTCCCAGTTATCATTTACATGAATAGTTATGATGCTTATGGCTGAATTGCTAGTGTAGTTGTGTATGCAGTGGTTAATTCATATGCAATGTCAACTGATAATTAATAGAAACAACACACGCAATTCATTTGTACTATTTTACTTTAACACTCAAAGAGCGGGTGGTGGAGTATATTTGACTGTGCCGCCCAGCGGGGGTTTTACCGTAAACGAGCTTGTTAGCATGCTCGTTAGCATGCTCGTTTTCATGCATAAACAAGAGCCAGAGCGTAATACAAGTATGTATACCTGAAAGGGCGTTAAGTGAGCTTTCTAATGACACCAGAACCATCCTTCTACGATCACTGGTTGTCTTGCAATGATCGTGCAACCAAAGGGCAAAATCGGTAAAATATGGTCATTTCCATACATTATTACGTGTGAAACGAGTGAGGGAGGGTGGAGTAGGGCGGAGTACATCTCAGTAGCTCCACGGCCACCGTGGCGAGTGGTCATGAGGTAACCTACGCTCCTCCCACTGCTCCGCTCTCTCTCAGAGCACATTACGTGCTCAAAATTGCATGCGACTATAGCCGAGCCCCGCCACATAGGCCACATTTATTTCACTTGACTATAGCCGGGCGCCGCCAAAGAAGGGTTAATACATATGATCACAAGGAGGAACAGAACGTATGTGGGCAACTGTACATTCAATTAAGGGGGGTCACCTTTTTTTTTGTATCTTTCTCTTGTTACGACCGGGACTCGTATAAAACAAGGGCTCTTAATCATTGGACTAGAAAGGCACGCAGCCACAACGGTAACACTAGATCCAACCCTCGAACTTATAATGCCAGCGCACAAAAACACCTATACCCTCCAGAGTTAAATCTGCGATAGCGGGGTATCCTCTAACTCGGTATAAATGCACTACTACTACAGGCTGATGATCTCTGATACAGCCTGATCACAACAACATACAATTACGTTAATAATGTATACAAGGAAATAGATAGAGAGCTTAATTAAATCACTGGAATGATGTAATGCAAACAAAAAGAAGGTATAATTAAAGTTACTCTAAACAATAATAAACTGTCACTCCTATATTAAAGAAAGGACAGGTGGCAAGGGAGATGTGAAGGGTATGCTGGTCAGGCAAGCTCTGAGCAAGGAAGGCACAAAGGCAGCAGGGAGCGCCGGGGGACCACCTCCTGCCGCGGCAGGAGGGCGGCAAGGCGGCCAGCCACTCAGAGGGCCCGGCCGTGGCATGACGTCACCGAGACAATGTGTAACACTACGCGTACTACCCTCTGCCTCCTGCACTTACTCACTCACACTCTCTAGCTGTATCATTCAGTCTAATACATTAAACTTATAACTGATGATGTAAAATATAATGCCTTGTCACAGACGAAAACAAAGACCAGCTCTACACTGCCTGTGACATGACGATTCACAAGAAAGAAAGTACAACACTGCAGATAGACTGTAGCCAAATAAATTTCCCTGGCGAGTGCTGGTGGCTACCGGGAGGCGATTCTGCCAACGCTGGTAGGCGTCACACCCCGCCCAAGATATAGGACGCTCAACATTAGGCGAGCACGATATCTGATAAGGCAGAATGCCGACAAGACCCGTCACACATAGCCACTCCACCAGAAATGAAATGCAAAGCTCAATCATAAACAAAACAACATTTTAGCATAAATAAAATCTTATAACCCCTCCCAAACATAATAGTATAATTTTAGCCTGCTATGCTCCCAGAGCGAGCTTCACAGAGCCCAGCCTCCTAAGTGAAAGCCAGGTTCAACTTAGGACTTTAGCTATAACATTGGCAACTTACAATTAACTATCAAAAGAAAGAGTTTTTATGTGATTTTTTTGTTGATATAATTTTAATGTTGTTTTTGGCGGCTGCTCTACAGGGGCAAGCCAATTTTACTCCACACAAACCCGCACACCTGTGGTAGCCTAACTCGGATCCTCCAACCTCGATAAACAGTCAGCAATCACGTTATCACTACCGGCAATATGGCGAATGTCTAAATTGTACTCCTGTAACATCAACGACCACGGTGTCAGTCTCATATTCCGATTGTGAAACTGATTGAGAAATTTAAGAGGGTGGTGATCAGTATACACTACCACGACTGGTCCATAGGCCGGAACATACACCTCGAAGTGCCTGAGCGCCAGCACTATCGCCAGTAATTCTTTCTCCACCACTGAGTAATTCTTCTGGGCCGAATTAAACTTTTTGGAAAAAAAACTTACTGGGTGTTCCAGGCCCTCTTCGTCTGTCTGCATCAAGACGGCACCAGCCCCAATCCCGCTGGCATCAGTTGCCAACTGAAACGGCCTGTCGAAGTCTGGGGCCCTGAGTATTGGATGAGTGCATAAAAGATGTTTAACAAGGGAAAATGCCTTTTCACACACCGGCACCCACAGCAACTTCTTATCCTTCGCTAATAAGTCAGTCAGAGGTGCCAACACAGTTGAATATCCTTGAATGAAGCGGTGATAGTACCCGATCATGCCCAAAAGCCTCATAATCTGCCCGCATGGTGGTCGGTCTAGGGAACTGATTGATAGCCTGTATCTTATTCTGAGGAGGGCAAACCTGGCCTCTCCCGACCATAAATCCTAGATACTGCAAGTTGCCCTTACAAAGTCACACTTTTTCAGATTCACCACCAAGCCCGCTTCACTAAGCTTGTTAAACAAGACTTCAATGTGTGCACAGTGACTTTCAAAGTCATCGTCATAAATTATCACGTCGTCTAAATACACAGTACAGTTAGGGATTTCTGCTACTAGGTCATTCATCAGATTCTGGAAAGTCACTGGTGCATTCTTGAGTCCATAGGGCATGACGTTATAACGGTAGGTGTTACCAGCCACCACAAACCCACAAACCTCCTTCGCTCGCTCCGACAGCTGCACTTGCCAGTAACCTTTCACTAGGTCTACCTTGGTCAAATACTGTGCCTTTCCGATCTTGTCGACACTGTCATCCACACGAGGAAAAGGGAAAGCATTTGTGGGGGTTAAACCGTTTAACCGCCGGAAATCAACACAAAAACGAACTTTCCCATCAGGCTTGGGCTGCAGAGTGACGGGAGATGTCCACCTAACCGCACCCTTTTCTATCAGGCCCCGATCCAACATAAACGCTAACTCGTCCCTGAGTGCTGGGAGTTTGATAGGAGGGACTCGGTATGGCACTGATTTAAAGGGTGGGTGGTCTCCTACATCCACATCATGCACCGCATGAGTTGTGAGGCCTGGGTGCTCCACAAACACAGCAGGGTATGAACCGAACAGGTGCTGCACGGCTACACGCTGTTCCTCAGGCAGGTGCTCTAGAGTCTCGTGAGCCACCTGTCTCGAGTTCCCCGCCCACTGGTCTACGGAGACATGACAATCCCAATTATCCTCCACCTGAGCATGACTGTCCCTTCCTCCTTCTCCACCTTGACCACTGCAACTCATGCGGTGCATGATGTGGATGTAGGAGATCACCCACCCTTTAAATCAGTGCCATACCGAGTCCCTCCTATCAAACTCTCTTTTTTTAAGAGACAATGAACGGAGGAAGGAAAAACACAGATAAAACCAAAAGGTCCATGTGCCTAAAGGCATCCTCCATTCATAAAATGTTTGTAACAACTGGATTTAAACATTTGTAGATTGTAAGTTTGTGGAAAGCAATTCGAGGGAAGTGAATTCCAAAGAGTAGTAGCTCTGGGGATAAATGAATTCTGATAAGCAGAAGTCCTGCATTTTGGAGGAGAAAGTGTAAATTCATGGGCGCTCTCAGCTGCCCTAGTTCTACGGGGAAAGATGTGGAGAGGCGGCACAATTGAAGCAAGTTCCTCGGAACAATTGCTGTGAAAATAACCGTAGAATAATGCAAGGGATGCAACGTTTCTTCGTATGGATAATGTAGGAAGGTCCTGTGTGATTGCAGGGTTATTGATTAATCTAATAGCTTTATTTTGAATTTTGTCCAACTGCCTCAATGCAACCACTCCACTTCCACCCCACAGAGGTGAACAGTAATCCATCTGAGAACGCACCTGACTTTTATATATCACGGCCAACTGCTCGTCAGTGAAGAATTCTCGAACTCTGTACAGGAGTCCCAGTTTTTTAGAGGCATTCTTAGCAATGCTTCTAACATAATGTGTCCAGCTCAAGTTAGTAGTTAATGTTACACCGAGAATGTCAATACTAGGGGAAGTGGAATATTTACATAATTAAAAAATATATGGGAGTCAGTGAGATTCTGTCGGTTAGAAAATTGAATGTACTTGGTTTTCTGTGCATTAAAGGAAACTAGATACTTTTGTCCCCATCCATTAATTCTAGAAAGGTCCTGGTTCAGAGAAATTGCAGTGTTTATTTTTGAATTTATAAGATCGGGTTGGGTGAAAGAATTGGTAAATGTGAAGGAACTGTGGAGTGTTGAGTCATCTGCGTAGGAATGTATTGGATTATGAGTGGTAGATATGAGATCATTGATATTAATGAGGAACAGAATTGGGGCCAAAACTGATCCCTGGGGAACACCAGCATTTATTGAGTGAAATTGAGAATAAAGGCCATCTACCATTACACATATTTTTCTGTTATGAAGATAAGAAGAAATTAGTGGAACTAATGATGCAAGGCCGTAGTGTGACATCTTCGACAATAAGGATTGATGCCAGACTCTATCAAATGCCTTTGATATATCCAGTGCTATTGTATGTGGTTCACCAGTTCAATCAGTTCCCTAGACCGACCACCATGCGGCAGATTATGAGGTTTTTGGGCATGATCGGGTACTATCACCGCTTCATTCAAGGATATTCAACTGTGTTGGCACCTCTGACTGACTTATTAGGGAAGGATAAGAAGTTGCTGTGGGCGCTGAAGTGTGAAAAGGCATTTTCCCTTGTTAAACACCTGTTATGCACTCATCCAATACTCAGGGCCCCAGACTTCGACAGGCCATTTCAGTTGGCAACTGATGCCAGCGGGGTTGGGGCTGGTGCTGTCTTGATGCAGACAGACGGAGAGGGCCTGGAACACCCAGTAAGTTTTTTTTCCAAAAAGTTTAATTCGGCCCAGAAGAATTACTCAGTGGTGGAGAAAGAATTACTGGCGATAGTGCTGGCGCTCAGGCACTTCGAGGTGTATGTTCCGGCCTATGGACCAGTCGTGGTAGTGTATACTGATCACCACCCTCTTAAATTTCTCAATCAGTTTCACAATCGGAATATGAGACTGACACCGTGGTCGTTGATGTTACAGGAGTACAATTTAGACATTTGCCATATTGCCGGTAGTGATAACGTGATTGCTGACTGTTTATCGAGGGTGGAGGATCCGAGTTAGGCTACCACAGGTGTGCGGGTTTGTGTGGAGTAATATTGGCTTGCCCCTGTAGAGCAGCCGCCAAAAACAACATTAAAATTATATCAACAAAAAAATCACATAAAAACTCTTTCTTTTGATAGTTAATTGTAAGTTGCCAATGTTATAGCTAAAGTCCAAAGTTGAACCTGGCTTTCACTTAGGAGGCTGGGCTCTGTGAAGCTCGCTCTGGGAGCATAGCAGGCTAAAATTATACTATTATGTTTGGGAGGGGTTATAAGATTTGATTTATGCTAAAATGTTGTTTTGTTTATGATTGAGCTTTGCATTTCATTTCTGGTGGAGTGGCTATGTGTGACGGGTCTTGTCGGCATTCTGCCATGTCAGATATCGTGCTCGCCTAATGTTGAGAGTCCTATATCTTGGGCGGGGTGTGACGCCTGCCAGCGTTGGCAGAATCGCCTCCCGGTAGCCACCAGCACTCGCCAGGGAAATTAATTTGGCTACAGTCTATCTGCAGTGTTGTACTTTCTTTCTTGTGAATCGTCATGTCACAGGCAGTGTAGAGCTGGTCTTTGTTTTCGTCTGTGACAAGGCATTATATTTTATATCATCAGTTATAAGTTTAATGTATTAGACTGAATGATACAGCTAGAGAGTGTGAGTGAGTAAGTGCAGGAGACAGAGGGTAGTACGCGTAGTGTTACACATTGTCTCGGTGACGTCATGCCACGGCCGGGCCCTCTGAGTGGCTGGCCGCCTTGCCGCCCTCCTGCCGCGGCAGGAGGTGGTCCCCCGGCGCTCCCTGCTGCCTTTGTGCCTTCCTTGCTCAGAGCTTGCCTGACCAGCATACCCTTCACATCTCCCTTGCCACCTGTCCTTTCTTTAAAATAGGAGTGACAGTTTATTATTGTTTAGAGTAACTTTAATTATACCTTCTTTTTGTTTGCATTAAATCATTCCAGAGATTTAATTAAGCTCTCTATCTATTTCCTTGTATACATTATTAACGTAATTGTATGTTGTTGTGATCAGGCTGTATCAGAGATCATCAGCCTGTAGTAGTAGTGCATTTATACCGAGTTAGAGGATACTCCGCTATCGCAGATTTAACTCTGGAGGGTATAGGTGTTTTTGTGCGCCGGCATTATAAGTTCGAGGGCTGGATCTAGTGTTACCGTTGTGGCTGCGTGCCTTTCTAGTCCAATGATTAAGAGCCCTTGTTTTATACGAGTCCCGGTCGTAACAAGAGAAAGATAAAACAAAAACGGTGACCCCCCCTTAATAGAATGTACAGTTGCCCACATACTTTCTGTTCCTCCTTGTGATCATATGTATTAACCCTTCTTTGGCGGCGCCCGGCTATAGTCAAGTGAAATAAATGTGGCCTATGTGGCGGGGCCCGGCTATAGTCGCATGCAATTTTGAGCACGTAATGTGCTCTGAGAGAGAGCGGAGCAGTGGGAGGAGCGTAGGTTACCTCATGACCGCTCGCCACGGTGGCCGTGGAGCTACTGAGATGTACTCCGCCCTACTCCACCCTCCCTCACTCGTTTCACACGTAATAATGTATGGAAATGACCATATTTTACCGATTTTGCCCTTCGGTTGCAGGATCATTGCAAGACAACCAGTGATCGTAGAAGGATGGTTCTGGTGTCATTAGAAAGCTCACTTAACGCCCTTTCAGGTATACATACTTGTATTACGCTCTGGCTCTTGTTTATGCATGAAAACGAGCACGCTAACAAGTTCGTTTACGGTAAAACCCCCGCTGGGCGGCACAGTCAAATATACTCCACCACCCGCTCTTTGAGTGTTAAAGTAAAATAGTACAAATTAATTGCGTGTGTTGTTTCTATTAATTATCAGTTGACATTGCATATGAATTAACCACTGCATACAAAACTACACTAGCAATTCAGCCATAAGCATCATAACTATTCATGTAAACGATCACTGGGAGGAACATATCTTATGTAGGCACAGGTTCTGTCAAGTATTTAATTTGTTCAATGACCCTGTGCATCAGTATCTCACTCTATATGGTAGTTTCCTCACATGTCCCGTAGCTCAGTTAGTAGAGCGGTAGTTACTCATTACCAGCTACAGGTCGCAGGTTCAAATCCTGTCGGGGCTACAATATATTTTATAAGATTATTCAGTCTAGAGGTCATGATTATTTGACTAAATCCCGCATATAAACAAATATTTTCATAAATGTAAATTCCGTATAATCAGTAATATTATTATTATTAAAATGATACTAACTGAAACTCTTACATTTAATAGGAAACGTCATGGCACTCATATTTTGTAATTCATTATGACAAAAAATATATTTAGAGAAATTTATATATATCTACTGTATGTCATAGCAATAATTGTCTGTTGTTCTGCACTCATAAACTACGGTGGTGTTCTCAGATATACATTTGAAAATGGAACACTTTTGGTATAATAATTTATTGGTTTAATTCTGCAAGAAGTAATGCCAATAATGTTCTATGGCTCTGTTTTCTCTAATTTTTGGCTAATGGGAAGAACTACAATGAGCTATGAAGGATTTTGTATTTTATGTGTTTTATTCCCTGTATGTGTTAGGATTGTATAATACTAGCTGAGGTACCCGGTACTGCCTGGGGGAAAATCGAAGTATGGACTGTCTATCTTTGGGGAAGCCCCACTCCCCCCAGGGGGTGAGGGGACAAACATAGTTTCGCTTAAAACCTATTCTGGCACCTTGCATAGTATGAATGCTAAGTATGAGCTTTCCATCTTGAAAACTGAGGAGTTTGAGAGGGTTCGACACCCCCTAAGTATGCGTGCCAAATATGGGCTTTCCATCTTGAAATTTAGGGAGTAGTTCCTGAACAAACAGACAAACAAAAAGTGCCTTTTATATAGTAGATGTGTTGGCATTATTGCTTACTCTAACGTGGTGATCGTTACCATGACAACGGTTACAGGATTATGTGTACTGTGATAAGATATGATAAGAAAGGGGCCAAAACGGCCACAGAAAGAACGGCTGTAATCTTCTATCATAACATTGCCGGATACTGAATGAATCAGTGTCATCTAGTGTGATAAATGTCTGTTGATATGCTAATACTCGTTAGAGTATAGAGTTAGAATTAGAGTATTAGAGTGATACGAAATTCGTTATATACACGTACTTAACCCCATCTATTTTGGGACGTCTTCTTAATGATTTGATATCTATATTTAGACGATTTTGTGCAGTTTAAGAAAGATCTGTGGTACTTAAAAGGGTTAATTGAGATAGTTCAAAGCTATGTTAATTGTTGGTGGTCCTTATGAAACTAAAAACAATAGTTGTGATGAATTTGTATGAGAGTCTGGAGTCTCATATACAGTATATGGCAAGACAACTCACATACAATTCAGGATACTGAATGAATCAGTGTCATCTAGTGTGATCAATGTCTATAGTAGATATGCTAATACTCAGATAAATTAATTATATACTGTACACGTATTTAACCCCTTCTATATCGGGACGTCTTTTTAATTATGTTCTATCTATATTTAGGCGATGTTGTGCAGTTCAAATAGTTTGAAGCTTGTTAATTGTGTGTGGCCCTTATGAAACTAAATCGTCTTATAGCAGCAAGAATAGTATTATATAGACGTCGCTGGTATAGAAGGGGTTAACCCTTACAGTACCGGCGACGTATTTCATATTTGATTTCAGTTACATTTACACGATTTTATGAAGCTTAGGAAGGATATACGGTAGCTAAAGGGATTAATTAAGTTAGTCTGTAGTCTTCTAATTGGTAGACTTCCTTCCTGAGCTTCCTTCCTGTAAAAGTTGCCAGAATGTAATGAAAAGGTCGTGTCTGGCACTGAATGGGTTAATATATAGTTAGCATTTTAACCGAAAAACCTTAACATATTTCAACATTGATAAAAAAATTTGCAGCCCCGGCAGGACTCGAACCTGCGACCTGTAGCTGGTAACGAGTAGCTACCGCTCCACCAACTGAGCTACGGGACATGTGAGACAAAAGCTGATATAGGCAGACTGTCAAACGAGGTACCAGTTTCAGGGGATATTTTCACTTAACAGTTTAGTTTTTGAGCCCGGTTTCCACCATGCTTAGCCCCATTTATTTTGGCATTTATTATCTCTTTATTATAGCTTTATTTTTTTTTAGTTTATGGTTCCCCTGGGAATATTCTGATAGATAAAAGGGATTTGGAATTGTTTTGACATTATAAAACAAAAATTGACGAATTATTTGTAGATATAACATTTAATATAGCGAAAGAGAAGTTGAAATTAGTGAAACAATATACTTTTTTCATCACTTCATTTCTCTCTCTCTCTCTCTCTCTCTCTCTCTCTCTCTCTCTCTCTCTCTCTCTCTCTCTCTCTCTCTCTCTCTCGCTTCATTTCCTTATTAAATTATGCCTACATTATTTTGTATTCCGAAACAGTTATGGGCAGCACCAATAATAGTCTCTAAATGTATTTAAAATATATCATGTTCATGTCATTTTAGCAACTGAATTAAATATAAAACAAATCTCTAATTAAGATAGATAGATAGATAGAGATAGAAATATAGAGAGAGAAAGAGAGAGAGGGAGAGGGAGAGTGAGTGCGTGTGATTGTATATGAGGGGTCCGGCGGCAGAAGGTTGGAAGTACCAAAAAAAGGTTTGATACATATTCCATAACGAAGGCTGAAAAATCAAATTTTATTTATTTTTTTGTTGCTTCCGACCTTCTGCCACTGAATACATCTAAGGCGTTCGGCGGCAGAAGGTCGTAAGCACCAAAAAATGTCTAGAACAGTGTTTTTTCAGCATTCGTTATGGAATATGTATCAATCCTTTTTTTGGTGCTTCCACCCTTCTGCCGCCGGACACCTCATATTTGCTTGAGTGTGTATTAATAATGCACACATTTACCCGTTCAGTACCGGTGACGTCATTTTAACTTTATTCTGCCGATAACTAGACGATTGAATTCAGTTTCAAAAGGGCCTTCTGCAAAAAACGGGCTTCGAATGATCTTACTTAGACCTTTTTAGCCACAGGTCCTCCTTAAACTGCACAAAATCATATATTTATAGCTAAAATCAAATATATAAAATAGTCGCCAGTACAGAATGGGTAAATATTGTGTTTGTGTATGATTGAGTATGTGTGAGTGGGTGCCTTTTTTGCTATGTGTATTAAGGAGAAAAAAGGCAAAGCTGTCTTTAGTAAATGCCCCCCCTCCCCCCCCCCCCAAGCAAAACAAAATGAATACAACAAAATCGAAAAATACAATAAAAATAAGTAAAGAAAATAAATATATAAAAATACAAGTGAAAGAATGATAAAGAGCCAAATTCAAGGTGTGTTGGAGAGAAAGACAGATTAAGGGAAAGATTTCAAGAGTTGACTTGTGAGTAGACGAAAGAGAGAAACCCAGTTCACTCTTGGGTTAGAGGGTTGGACAGAATAAGGATGGGAATGTGTTGAAAGGTGCCCAACTCTCCATAAGGGAGGAGGTATAGACTGAGAAAGCTCTGACTAACATTGATTATTGTTATAGCGGTTCAAGAGTGAGAGAAACGCAAGTCGCAAGGACGTGTAGAGAGAAATTGTAGAAAATTAGTAAGAGGAGCCGAAATGCCATTGACTCTCCCCTTTCGAGAAGTGCGGTATGGGTGAAGCCTCCCAACCCATGTGAACAGTATTCAAAACATCGACGCACAGTCGCCATGTACAGTGCAAGAAACAGTACGGAAATGTAGAATCCACGGATACAGTTGCATACACTTAACTTCTTGGAAGCTGTTTTAGCAAGAGTGATAATATGATCTTTTCAAGAAAGGTTAGAAGAAAAAGAAATACAAACAATATTGAGAGAATATGATTGGTAGATTTGTGTATTGTTGAAGAGAAGAGGATAGTCATGTGGAAGATTGTGACGGGTAGATAGATGGGGAAATTGGGGTTTGAAAGCATTGAAGACAACAAGGTTCTCTCTGCCCCAATTGGATATAGTTAATAGATCAAATGATGGATGTGCTATGGCTTAGTCAAGTGAGTTTTGAAGTAACTGCATGGTGGGTCGTTGTGTAAATCTAATTGAATAGCGGAAGGTAGAGTCATCGATATAGGAGTGAATAGGAGTCAAGGTACATTGGAGATCATTAATAAATATAAGAAATATAACTGGAGATAGTACGGAACCCTGAGAAACATTGTAGTTGATGCATTACATTGGTGAATGATGGACGTCCACAACTGCAGCGATTAAATAAATGGTCAGAAAGGAAACTGGAGATGAAGGCAATAATAGAGGGATTAAACTGAAGAATGGTAGTTTAGAAATAAGAGATTTGTGCCAGATTCTACCAAAGGGTTATGTTATGTCTAGCACAATTGAAAAAATATAACTGAAGTCCCTAAAGGATGAAGAAGAAGTGTTAATAAGATAATACAATAAATCACCACTAAAGCGGCCCTTAAATAAAACATACTGGCGATCTGAAAATTGAGTATGGGAAGAATAATGCTTAAGAAATTTTGAACTAAGAAATAGATTCAAATACTTTATAAATGCAATTGGACGAGAGTTGAAGGTTTGAACATTGTAACTCTTTTTTAGGACAGATTGAATGAAAACTTCCAGCAAAAAGGGAATATGTTAAAGGAAAGACAGGGATGAATGAATTTGCCTAGGCAGGCATTCAGCATGGAAGAACAGTGTTTAAGTACAGAGAGGGCTGAAAGTACATCCTTAACATATATTAAGATATATGAGGCATAAGTAAGAGAGGAGGGGAGGAGTAAATTGGAAGGACAGAGAGGGATAGGTAAACCTAGAGAGAGGTGGAAAGATGGGATTAAGAAGCATATGCGTGAAAGCAGTGCTGGATGAGAGGAGGGGCGCCAACTGACTGGGGACAGAGGTGCATGGGGGTGATTCATTCGTGGCTACCCCTTTAGGAGTCACGGCGTCCGACAATAGATAGATAGATAGAAGAGAGAGAGGGATGGAGAGGGAGGAATAGCACTGTAATCATCCAAGTCAGAGTTTTAGCAAAAGTTGAGCGAAGAGTTCAGCTTTGTCAGAAGTGACGGTGATGCCGTTGGAGTGGAAAATTGGAGGGAATGACAGAGAAGTAAAATTGTTGGAGAGGGTTTTAGCTAGACATCAGAAAGCTTGAATAGAGCTAAAGTTGGAAAGTGTATTCCATGTCTTACTGATGAAAGAGGTTTTGACAAGTTGAAGAACATATTTGGCTTGATTCAGGGCAGAAACATCAAGCATTCAAGATTCATGAGTTTGAAGTTGGTACTGTTTGAATGCTTCCTCCTTATTGTGGACAACAGTAGAAGAAGCATGAGTAACCAAGAATAATATACATTAGATTGAGAGAAAGAAAATGGAATACATGCCTCCATGCCTAACCACCTCGCTCCGAGGATCCTTGGCCTCAGAAGCAAAAATCAATCAAAATGATACTGCTAACAAGCCTCCCGATCGGCAGTGCCACAAGAGTCGCTGGTTGGAGGGTCAGATGGCTGCACTGGAGATACATGTAGGATGCTGAACTAACTGCTCCAAGGCATTTAGGATATAAAAGATGTAGGCTTGTTCACCATGTTGGTCAGTGAAAATGAGAGTAGAGTCATTGGTGGTGGTTCACATTGAATTGCCTAAGATGGTGATTTCAGAGAAGGGAGAGATGGATAGAATGTGTTCCCCTTTAGAAGTAATCCAATTAAAAATATTTGGGATAGTCAGTAATTTGGGGAAAGGTAAACAACACAGATGTATTTAGGTTGAGAGTGACAAGATAGCTTAAGCGGGAGAGTTGATAATTAATTTAAGTCAAAGTTGGGATTACTACTGAAAATAAGATTCCTTCACACATACACAACACATCCACCTTTTGCTTGAAACTGAGGATAGATATAGTAGAAGGATACAGAGAAAGGTTTGAAATTAGTTGCCTCAGATACAGGAATTGGAAATAATATTAGGTTTGGTAGAGTAGAGATGATGTTCCACAAACTGAAAGTTAGAGGAAAGGCCACGAATGTTGCAGAAGTTGACAATCAGAAAACCAGGTAGTGGTCCAGGATATTTTGAGGAGTCGTTACACATAAAGGTAAAATTGATAGGGACATATATGGTCTCCTCCCCTGGAAACACCGAGGCAGGTCATAAGTGAGATATTTTAAATAGAATTTTGGTGATTTTGTGCAGCTTAAGAAGGATCTGTGGTAGTAAAAAAGGGTTAGGCAAGATATTTCGAAGCCTGTTTATTACTGGGGACCCTAAGCTGAATGAAATTGTCTAATAGTAGCCAGAATAAAGTGAAAAGGATGGCACGGGTATTGAATGGATTAACCCATTGAGCGCGAGCTATTGGTAGTGCACACCCTACCGCCAGGCGACAATATTAGGCCCCATTACCACCTAAAATCATAATTTTACGATATATATCGTTATTACTTATTCATATGCGCCTGTTTTATGTAACATGTAACAACAATATAACAAGTGGGAATAGTGTTTTGATGGTCAAAATAGCGAATTATTGCGAGCCGGTCCATTCATGAATTGTGGAGCGCAGTAAGGCAGACCCTCTCCTTGAGAGGCCTTAAGCCTGACTGACTTACTCACACACACTCTTCCTTATGCAACACACTTGCTAGTCACATGACACCACCATAGAACCGGCTTGAAGATGTTGGCACGAAAATATACCAATGAATAAGGGAATAACAGGGAAAATAGGTGATAATTGAAGAAAGGGGGGAAAGAGGGGATTTTGACAGATGTGGAGGAGTGATAGTAGGTATGGAGGGAAAATATCTCACTTAATCACCATTTTACTTGTTTTAAGTACTACTGAGGCCTTTTATAAGTTTTTTTAGGCCTTACCTCTCAAGAGGTTCCTCGCCCTTGCCCACCAAAACCTCTTAAGAGTGTTCCTGCCATTCCTGGGTTAATATTTAAAGGAAATCCCACCGTATATTATAGAATAATTGTTTTTTAGGTCGGATTTCTTAATATTTGGAATAGTCTCCAAAGTAAAATGGGAAAATCTAAGAACAGCAATTTATGGGAATATATTTCATATATTAACAAGAAATATTTAATATGCAACCCCAATAAGTGTAATACATATTGCCTTTTATTTATCACCAAGTTTATTCGTCCAGCCCCAGAGTCGATATTGTCCCACGGCTATGTTTGTAACGATCAGCTCCAGCGTCATTACTGTATCGACAGCTATTCTTGCCCTTATTTACCCCTGTTATAGGCCTTGTAGAGGGTTGATATTCCCTCTTCCTATGGCTTTAAATTGCTTCAAACTTTGTGTGTCCAGGCATTTTGGCCTGAACGTTCCTTGATTTAGGCCCGGTATTTCTTTCAACTGTGGGGGAGGCACTCGCTACAGGCAGTTCTGCCTTTTGGGGAGGCACTCGCTACAGGCAGTTCTGCCTTTTGTCTCCCTCACTCACATAGACAAAAAAAACCCAATAAAATACAAATATGGGAAGTACTTTACGATACTATGCAACAAAAACCATAGTTGGCAACTCCCCAAATACGGCAAGGCGGGCGTGAGGGTACGTGCGGCGTGACGTGTCACTGTACAATTTTCCTCGTAGTGACACACCATGTCCGACCACCAAATCTCTCACCTCACACCCCACACTGTGAAGTGAGTGTTGAGGATGCGCTATCGATGTTTTGTATTACGAGGATAGTGATACCGAATCATCTGATGAAGATTCAGAGGATGATTACCAGCTAACACTGGAGGAGATAGAGGAAATGGAAGAGGAGACACCCATTGTTCCTGTTGCTCGTGGCACCTCAGCATCTCGGCCGGTGTCTCGTAGACTCGTAACTCCACCTCCACCTCCCCAGACTGTGATGTGGTGCTGTGTTTGCCACAGTGTTTCAGGGACTACCATACCCTTGAATAATTACAAGCTGCCTATAAATTATCGAATAATATAAGTGACAGTAACACTCGCAATACAATTATTGTAACCAAAATAATATTCAGTAACTGTGGAAGAGTGAATGCAAAATTAGCATAGCCAATGATCCTAGCTACAGAAAGTGAGTGATGTGGTGGCAGGCTGAGTGTGCGTTCATGTGTGTGTTTTGTAATTGGAAGGGAGGCATGATGGCCGCCTATCACCATGGATACCAGGATGCGCTTGAGGCTTGACCGGTACTGGTACTATACACACTGGACTTTACACACTTTATAACACTCTAGCAACACTTACAATAACTTTCAGTGATAGTTCTTTTTATTTTACACATTGTGTAGGACCATATGTTACTAGAGTGGTGTAAATTACTCTCCCTCGAAAATTGAAGGCAACGTATATCAGCCACATTCACCCATCCAGCTGCAGCCTAGCAGCCCTGGAGTTTTGAAAAGGCGCACGGCACAGAGCGATAGTGGTGATGACCCCCCCCCCCCTCCTCTCCTCTTTAGGGCCCACAAATGACCTCGGTGAATGCTATTATGCATATATTCTTTAATTTCTAGCCCTTTACATTACATTTCAGGAAAAAAATTCAAAAATTGGCTGGGTCTCAGTGGTCAATTATTATATATTCAAGTGGGACTTAAGGGGTTAGGCAATCAGTATGGTAAGTAAAACCCTTCATGAAGCCTAGTATTTTCTGTTTGTTTTATTACATACTGTAGGTGCTAGCAATATAACTATCCATTCTCTCTCTCTCTCTCTCTCTCTCTCTCTCTCTCTCTCTCTCTCTCTCTCTCTCTCATACACTAAATCATTCACGTTATGGTCGGGCAAACATCACTATTATTAGCACGTTAGATAGAGCCTCACACAATATTGCCACTGGATGAGAGAGAGAGAGTAGGAGAATGAGTGAGGTGGTAATGTGTTGAGCTCACAAGATTAAATTAATAGAGTACAAAGAAGTACAAAGATGTACAAAGGAAGTCAAGTAACATGAGTTCAAGAGACCCCTCGAGGCTGGTTATGCTCTAACTCACTGCTCTTCAGAGTCTTCAACAGTAGGTTAGAGTTGGTAAGGGAAAATTGGAAGGGACAATTTTTTTTTTTTTTTTTTTTCTATGTGATTGAGGGAGGCAAAAGGCATAACTGCCTATAGCGAGTGCCTCCCCCATAGTTGAAAGAGTGACAGGACAATGGAAATACTAATGTCCTAGGAGATGTTAGAATGTGACAATTTGGGTTACTAACATAACACAGTTACAAATGATCCTTTGTCTATCTGAGGAAAAGGGAGTGACATTTTGGTTCTCATTAATATATGTAGTGATCCTTGATGTATCTGAAAAAAACAAAAAAATAATGCTTAATTTACAAATGCAGTTAGTTACCGGTTTCAGACAAGGTGTTTGTCTCTGCGATCTTTAACACAAGAACGCGGAGCGTCCTCATGTGAGTCTGTAGTGAGCGAAGGTGAGCGTCTTCATATGAGCCAAGGCCTAAATTAATCCCTTCAAAACATCCCACTGGCACTCAAAACAAAGCAATATGTGATTAAGTGAGATAATTACCCTCCATACCTCCAATCACTCCTCCACATGTGGCCAAATCCCCCCTTTCCCCCACCCCCTCAATTATCACCTATTTTTCCTCTTATTTCCCCTTTTATCGGGTAATTTTTGGCGCGAATTTCCCCCCCGCGGTTTTAGGGTCACTGGGGAGGCAGTTAGAGATCCTAGAAACAAAGAGACTGCACTTGCAAGATGTCTTGTTTTATTGCTGTTACATGTTAATATCTTCATATTAAACATAAAATAGGCACATATGAATAAGTAATAACGATATATATGGTAAAATGACGATTTTCATTTGGAATGAACCAAAATATCTTCACCTGGCGGGTCGTTTCAAATACCATAATTACGCACTTCCCGGGCTAAAGGAATTAACGGTGCTGCAGTTTATAACTTCTCAAGGAAGCCCATTCCACAAGTTGTTAACTCGATTGAAGAGGAAATCCTTAGACCTATATGAGCTAAAAAGATTTTCCAATGTTTTTACAACCATTTCCCCGTGTGTAAATTAACCACAGGGATATGGTTGTAAAAACATTGGTCGACCGTAAAGTACAGTACCTTCCATGTCGATGCAATTTGATGAATTCGAAAACTTAAGTCATCTCTTAATCTGCGCTTATCTAAAGGTTTCAGTGTTCTCTCTCTCTTTCTCTCTATCTCTCTCTCTCTTATTTATTTATTTATTTATTTTGTAGTATGGGCACCTGGAGATTGAACGTAATATTCAAGGGAAGGGCAAACTAAGTACTTTGCTTATATTTACTTTTTTATTTCGGTTACCAGTATGGAGTATTTTACATTTGTTTGCATTAAAACTCATTTGCCAAATTTGATCCCAAGACGACAATCTACATTTGTGTGCATATCTTCAACATGTTAATTTACGAGTATTTGCAATATTTGCATCGTCAGCAAACTTTGTGATTCTACAGGTGAGACCCTCATCAATGTTGTTAATGTAAACTAAGAACAGAACTGGCCCCATTATTGATCCCTTGAGTACCCTGCTAATTACACTGGTTGGATGATATACCGTTTATGATTACTCTTTGCTTTATGTCAACCACTTTTCTGTCTATCTCAACATACTGCCGTGTATTCCATTATTTTTTATTTCTATCAATAAATGTTTTAGGGGAACTTTGTTAAAGGCATTTTGAAAATCAAGGTACGTAATATCTGCAGCTTTACTCAGCTGTACTCGTGTCATACAGGTTGAGGATACCGTTGAATAAGTTGAAGAAATATGTTAAGCAGAAACGTTTATTACGAAGCCTTGTTGAGTTTTCTTTAGCATGTTGTTTTTCCCTTTGTGATTTACGAGTCTCTTATGAGCGCTTCTAGCATTTTACAGACAACTGAAGGTTAAAGTAATTGCACGATAGTTATTAGGTAAAGGTTTGCTGTTTATTTATTAAATATAAGTGTTACGTTAGCAAGCTTCCACCCATCACACATCAGGCATAGTTGAAGACTGCAAGGATTTATTAACAAGTAATGGCAGTGGTTAGGAGAGCATACGTTTAGCTTCCTTTAAAACTTTAGGTGAGTCTGTGAAAGATCCAGGAGATTAACTTAACTTGAGTTTTTTCTAAACAATTCAATACGTCTCTCTCTTTAATGATGGTATTGCTTAGAGCATCAAATTTGTTTATCGGAAATGGCGATGCCGTATGGATATCAATAAAGTCTTCTGATGTAAAGAAGGTATGGAGGGCATTATATATTTGTATGTACTTAGTCTTTGGTGTAATCTCTGTTATCATCTACTAACGGTCCAATAATTAATTAACTACTTTCTTCTTTTTGATGTAACTATAGATTTCTTTAGGGTTTATTTTGCTTTGAATCCCTCATGTAACACCAGGGTATTTTTGTTTTATATTGCAACATTTAACTCCAGGTTCTTTGCTAAAGCCTCTGTCACACAAGCGCTTTTTCCGTCAATTTTCCATGAGCAAGTTTTTTCTCTTATTATTTCTGGATTGTTTTTACACTCGTATCGGCAACTAGACTGAAGGTAGATTATGTTATGAGGCTGAATTCTGATAAAGTATAGGTTTGAATTCCGAAGGGAAGAAAGGAAAACCTAATATTTAGTAGTGGCCCTGGAATCAATGACGATGCGCCTTAACGTTGGTAATGGCCAGTCTTTGAACTCAAGCTTGTCTTTCAAACTTTCCTCCTGGGAGAGAACAAAATACGACTGCTACACATCGTGAGCGAAACGCTCTTAAAAAAAACTCACGGACTCGTCCTATAATGGATGTGGGTACCACTACTAGAAAAAACTAGTAAAAAATAAAGAAAATCTAAAAATAAACTTTGATCTTAGCATTGCACTTCTCAGCTTCTCATGCGTCTGCTTTTTTGTGTATGCTTCGCTTCACTCATCGAAGCACTAGCTCGCCCTTAATCTGATATATCAAGACTGTCAAAACATAGCAGATGAATGGGAAGGGGATGGAAGGGAGGGCCAACATCGTCAATGATTCCGGGGCCACTAATAAATATTAGGCATCGTCAATGATGGAGGGACCACTAATAAATTGTATTTTTTGAAGCATCCAGACCATAATTGGCCGTAAAAATTTCTCGAAAAAGAGCTTGTGTGACACCAGCTTTAACCCCTACTGTACCATATGGTACTTGCATAAATGTACCCCCCAGTCCCAAGTAATGTGGCCAAAATGGCTTCAGTGGCAAGATATATCTACCTCCTACTTCAAAAGATGGAGGAATACTGCCTCTCCCAGCATGTGGGGGCTTGGATATAAGCTGAGAAGTGTTGCCAAGGTCTTAGAGCAGTGCTCAAATGTCGTGGTACCAGGTACTGCCTGATACTGGCAGTTACAAGGATCGTATATTACCGACGGTTGGCAGCCGTTGCTGGGACTGGGGAGTGATTTATCTAATGATGGCTCTCTGCCGTCGCTGGTACTGAACGGGTTAAGCAATATTTTGGCTTTACGTCGTATATCTATGAACTTAACACGTTCTTGTTTTTTTTCTCGAAAGTTCCCTTCTTTCTTAGCAAGTAAACAAACTGCAATATCTGTATTCCACCATTTAGACTTGTCAATATGGCCTGAACACTGTTTTTTATGGTATACAAGTGTTCATACCATTAAGATAACAGCTGTTAATTAAGTGATAGTTAAAAATTAAAATTAATAATTTATGGCATTATTGTTAATCAAGAAGCCCTAGTCAGTTGCTTTAGGTATTGTTCTAAATATATGAAAGTTAATTAATATTATCTATATTTTTAATTATATTTATTTATTAATTTAGTTTTTTCTTTTATTTGGGACTTTCTTATTGCAGCTGGCTCATTATTATTAAAATACTGAAAGTTATCCTACAGTGAACTGTTACTGAATTCATCACTAACATTCAAAACCTTGACCAAGTCTTCTTGTGTCGCAATTACAAAGTTAAAGACATTATTATCATGAGTCAGAGATTGAACAAATTGAAAAAGTTAACTTTCTTGGAAGTTGGCATATAGGTCGTGTCCAGAATACGAAGCAAGCATATCACCCCACTTAGTTACAGGTAAATTAAAATCGCCAATAAGCGGGCTATTCTTGAATGTTACTTGTTTTGCAATTTGTTCGTAAATCTCTCTGTTAGTTTGCAATGATTAAGATAAAGGTCTGTATATTTAATCTAGTATTATTTTTGTTTCCTGGTAATTTGTTATGAGTACATAAGATATATTAACATTCACAATTTGAGGTTTTGACATTGAGATGGGGTTAAGAATGTCTTTGATTACAAACAGAACACCTCCTCCATTTTTATTGATTTGAATTTTCACTAAAAATGTATAACTAGGAAGTGGATATTCTGCTAAAAAAAACTGTCTTCCGTTTTCAACCAAGATTCCGAAAACCTACTAAATCATTATTGTCTCTATATATCATTATTGAAAGAGAGAGAGAGAGAGAGAGAGAGAGAGAGAGAGAGAGAGAGAGAGAGAGAGAGAGAGAGAGAGAGAGAGAGAGAGAGAGAGAGAGAAAGAGAAGACAAAAACATGATATTATATTATATTATATTACGACATAAATATAAATACTATTATTACATGGGAAACGTTGTCAATAGTGTTCCTCCTCATATGGTTTATATTAATAGTTTGTCATCTTCTATATATATATAGATATATATATATATATATACAGTACCGGTATATATATATATATATATATGTATATATATATATTTTCTTTTCTATGTGAGTAAGGGAGACAAAAGGCAGAACTGCCTGTATCGAGTTCCTCCCAAGAGTTGAAAGAGTGACAGGGCAAAATTCAAGGGACGTTCGAGCCAAAACGCCTGAACACACAAAGTTTGAACCAATTTAAGACATAGGAAGAGGGAAAGACTTCTGGGAAAGAGTTCCAGAGCTCAGCAGTTGAATAGAAGAAAATCTGAGAATAACGTTTCGTTCTTGGGTTGGAGAGTTGCACAGAGTAGGGGTGGGACTGTGTTGCAAGACGGGTACTACGTACCCTACGTAGAGGATGTAGTCTGACGAACATTGATTATTATAGTAGCGATAGAATAGTGATAGAGATGCAACATTGCAGCGAAGAGAGAGAGATTGCAGAGAGTTGATGAGTGGACGGGAGTTAATGATACACAAGGCTTTCCTTTCTACTTTATCTAGGAGTGTGGTGTGAGAGAATCATCCCCACACATGTGAACAATAATCAATACGAGGACGTACTGTGCCCCTGTACAGAGCAAGAAGCTGTGCAGGGGTAAAGAACACCTTGAGGTGGTTGAGCACACCCAGCTTCTGGTAGGCTTCCTTAGCAAGACTGGTAATATGGTCCTTGGAAGTGAGAGCAGAATAAAAAGAGACACCGAGAATATTGAGAGAAGATGAAAGATTGATTTTTGTATTGTTGAAGTGTAAGTGATAGTTTTCTGAGAGTTCTGAACGGGTAGTAAGATGAAGAAATTGGGTTTTGGAAGCATTAGTGGTAACAAGGTATTCTCTGTCTCAATTGGAAATAGCAATTAGATCAGAAGATAAGTGTTCTATGGCTTCATTACCTTTGTCTTTGAGGAATTGCTGGCTGGGGCGTTCAGTAAAACTAATTGAGTAGTGTAAGGTAGAGTCGTACTGTGTATGAATGGATGAGAATGGAGGTACACTTAAAAAGATAATTTATGAAAATTAGAAAGAGAATGGGAGATAGGACAGAGTCCTGAGAAACACCGCAGTTGAGAGGATGAGGAAGTGAGTGATGGCCGTCCACAACCGCAGTTATGGAACGGCCGGAAAGGAAATTAGAAACAAAGGCACAGATGGAGGGATAGAAACCGAAGAAGGGTAGTTTAGAAATTAAAGATTTGTGCCAGACTCTATCGCAGGCCTTCGATATGTCTAGTACAATAGAAAAGGACTCGCAGAAGTCCCGAAAAGAGAATGACCAAGAGTTAGTAAGATATGAAAGAAGATCACTAGTAAAGCGACGGCTACGGCTATGTTTGGGCTATTTAGGGCATATTCAGGCACTCCTGAATGATAAATCAAGCATCTGCATTAAATGAACTGTATTCTGCCGAAAACTAGGCGA
Organism: Paralithodes platypus; assembly: GCA_032716605.1. Lineage (NCBI taxonomy): Eukaryota > Metazoa > Arthropoda > Malacostraca > Decapoda > Lithodidae > Paralithodes > Paralithodes platypus. Next base: position 25,241,048 of record CM064530.1, read on the forward strand.
AAATAGCTTCAAAATGAGACCAGAACGGGCCCCATACGTGGTCTGGTTCACCCGCAGCAGTACCAGTAAAACGGGGGAAACCCGCTATTTGGTAGCACTCGCTCGCTTGGCTACACTGTTGTGAGAGAGAGAGAGAGACCCGTGTGAGACACAGTCAACCTCAGTGGGCCGCTCGCTGCTCTGAGGAACGGAGGTGGGCCCCTCATGCTCACACCCACTGACACTCAATTTTTACGTTTTTTACAGGCTTTTCAAGCCTGGAAATTGCTGTAACTCTCCAGGACGTTCCAGAACGTCAGCCGCAACGAAAGGGTTAAGAAAGCCATACTGGCGATCTGAGAGTAGAATCTGAGATGAGAAATGCTTAAGAAATTAGGAAGCAAGAATAGTTTTAAAAACTTTAGAGATATAATTAAGAGATGAGAGCAATTGAACGATAGTTGGAGGGTTGAGAGCGGTCACCCATCTTTGAGACAGGTTGAATGAGAGCAAACTTCCAGCATGAAGGGAAGACGTTAGAGGAGAGACAGAGATGAAAGAATTTGCCTAGGCAGGGATTCAGCACAGAAGCACAGCTTTTGAGTACAACAGGAGGAACACTGTCTGGACTGTACATGTTCTTAGTATTAAGCCCAGAGAGGGTAGAAATACATCTTTAGAAGAGATGGAGAGGGAGGAATTGCACCAGAATCATCCAAGGTGGAGTTTCTGGCAAAAGTTTGAGCGAAGAGTTCAGCTTTGTCAGCGGAAGAAGTACAAAGGAAATCAAGCAACAAAAGGTCTAGTGACCCTTCTAGGCTGCTTGTCCTCCAAAACACTGAGGATCAAGTGTCCAAACAGTGGTTTAGAGTGGGTAAGGGAACATTCGAAAGGGAACTACTGCCCTGGAACTAATGTCCGTGGCAGGACTAGGAAGTTAGTAGGGAACATATGGGTTAGTAACTGAGGGGAGGATAAAATAAAGTTATTCATTTACAAACGCAGTCAGTCGCGGGTTTGATGCGAGATATTTGTCAAGGTGGAGTTTAAATGAATCAACGGTGCTGCAGTTTATAACGTCTCGGGGAAGCCCATTCCACAAGTTGACAACTCGATTGAAGAAGAAATTCTTAGATTCGTGTGAGTTAAAAGATTTACCAATAATTTTGCAACCGTTTCCCGCGTGTAATTAGATTGGTCGATAGTGAAGTACTTACTACAGTTCATATTGTCGATGCCTTTGATGATTTTGAACACTTGAATTAAGTCACCTCTTAATCTGCGCTGGGTTAAAGGAAATAGATTTAATTCTCTAAGACGCTCTTCGTATGGTTTGTTCTTTAGGCTAGGTATCATTTTGGTAACTCTACGTTGAACTCGTTCTAGCTTGTTTATGTCTTTTTGGTAATAAGGGCACCAGCATTGAACGCAGTATTCCAGAAGAGGGCGGACTAAGGAATTGTAAAGGGTTAGGATAACGTCTTTGGATTTATGCTCAAATGACCTGCCTATAAAGCCAATTATTTTGTTTGCCTTCTTAACAACTTCTGAACATTGTTGACTCGGTTATAGGTTACTCGATATTGTTACTCCCAGATCGGTTTCTCTGTTTACATTCTTAAGCTGAGTGCCATTCATCGAATAGTTAGATTTCTCATTTAGGTATCCGATATGTAGTACTTTACATTTATCCGCATTGAAGCTCATTTGCCAAATTTGGGCCCAATGTGACAATTTATCTAGATTGTGTTGCATATCGTCAACTTGTTCTTTTGAGAGTACGCTATTTGCAATTTTTGTATCGTCAGCAAATTTTGAGATTGTACAGGTGAGACCCTCATCTATGTCGTTTTGCTAATTGGACGATAGTTACTGGGTAGGGATTTGCTGCCTTTTTTTAATATCGGTGTTACGTTGGCTATCTTCCACTGATCAGGCATAGTTCCAGACTGCAAGGATTTATTGAATAGTAATGCCAGTGGTTTGGAGAGCTCATCCTTAGCTTCCTTTAGAACTCTAGGCGAGATTGTATCAGGTCCAGGTGTTTTATTTACCTGGAGTTTATCTAAACAATTCAATACTTCTCTCTCTGTAATGGTGATATTGCTTAGAACATCTGCATTATCAATCTGAATCGGCGATGGTGTAGGGATATCACTGAGGTCTTCTGTTGTTAAAACTGATGCAAAGAAGGTATTGAGGGCATTACTCATTTGTACTTCGTCTTTGGTGTATTCTGCATTTTCATCGACTAACGGTCCAACAGTTGAAGTAACTACTTTTTTCTTTCTGATATAACTATAGAATTCTTTCGGGTTTGTTTTACTTTGATTCGCAATATGTAACTCTAGGGTCTTTTTACTTTGCTTAATTAACTTTTTGGCATTGCGTCGTAGCTCTACAAATTTCACCCGTTCTTCGTCATTTTGTGAGGATTTTAATCTATCATTAGCAAATTTTTTAGCAAGGTGGCAGTTTGAAATATCTTTATTCCACCATTTGGGCTTATTATTATGGCCTGGACGTCGTATTTTCGATGGTATGCAGTCTTGCACTGCTTTTAGGTAAGTAGTTTCGAATAACTTCCAAGATGTATTTATGTCGTTATTGTTAATTAAAAAGCTCCAGTCAGTTTCTTTAGACATAGCTCTAAGTTTATGAAAGTTTGCTTTCTTGAAATTAGGGACTTTTTCGAGGCTACTATTTGGTTCGTTACTAGTAAAGTTTAAAGTGAAAGTTATCGTACGATGGTCGCTGTTACTGAATTCATCACCAACATTCAAATTCTCTATTAATTCTTCTTTTGTTGCAAGTACAATGTCAAGAACGTTATTACCACGGGTCGGTGTTTGAACAAATAGATAAAGCGAACTTTCTTGCAAGTTCGTATACAAGTCATGTCCGGAGTGTGAAGTAAGAGTATCGCCCCACTTGGTCACAGGTAAATTAAAGTCGCCAAAAATTACGGTATCTTGTGAGTTACTTACATCTGCAATTTGTTCATAAATTTCTCGGTCAGTTTGCACTGATTGAGCTGGAAGTCTGTATATTAACGCAAATATTATTTGTGTACCTTTATTATTCTTTATTAGCACAAAAGATGTGTCGACGTTCACAATTTGATGTTTTGACAAGAGGGTAGGGTTAAGACTTTCTTTGATATAAAGTAAAACGCCACCTCCATTTCGATTTATTCGGCTTTTCTCAAACATTACATAACCGGGAAGTGAATACTCTGCTAAAAAGTCTCTATCTTCTGTATTGAGCCAAGATTCTGTTATGCCAATCACATCATAATTTTCTGTAAACACTAGCTCCTCTAAATCTGAAAATTTATTGCGTATGCTACGAGCGTTTGCATAGAAAACCTTTAAATTTGTTATTTTAGAACTCACGGAATGCTCTTTAATAATATTATTGGTTCTTGTCAGATCTACATGTATGCTCATGGCTGTACTCGGTCCTCGCTGTCTTCGGTCCTTATCGCTGGTGGTCCTCGGTTGCCTCTGTTTTTTGCTTGGCGTTGCTTGATTTATGTCACTGCTGCTTCTTCTCGGATGGCGTTTTTTGATCCATGGCTGCGGACTGCTTTGTGTAGGAGACGACCCATGCGTGCTGAACCCACAGGGTTTAGATGAGTGCCATCCCTGCGGAACAGAGTAGGCTGGTTATAGAAATTATCCCAGAGGTTGATGAATTCAACTTCTTCCTTCAGACACAAATATTTTAGTCGGCTATTTGTGCTGAAGGCCTTGTCGTAGAATTTGTCAGGTGCGTCGATCTCGGGGAGAATGCCTGAGATGATGATATTCCTTGACTTGTTTTTGTAGTGCTGGATCATCTTGCGATATTTCTCCATCAACTCTTCGGATCTGGTGCGCATGATGTCATTTGAACCAGCAGCATGGATGACAAAAAGGGTATTTTCGTTTGCATCCTTTGTGGTATCTTTGAAGGCTTCCAGTCCAGCTCCTGGGATGCAAAATCTTTTTCGTCGATTTGGGACTCTGTCGCAGAACTCTTCGACCTGTCCTCGTAGGAGGGAATCCCGAACGAGCCTGGTCTCTTCTGGTTCGTCTTCCATCTCTACCAAGATCTCAAATCTGTTTGACATTGTGACTGGTAGATGAGACCTTTTCTGCGTTGGTCATGCACCGTTCCTCACTGGTGTAAATCCGGAAATCTGTGGTGGCGAGACTCTGCGTACAGGTCGGGGAGAGGAGTGGTTAGAACGGGGGCGAGGGGTTGGTACTGTTTGTGCTAGCAGGCTTCTTGCACGATGAGTGGGGGAGAGACTAAGGTGAACAGGGCGGCTGTCCTGGTTTGATGTCGGCTCAGGTTCATCAGAAGCATCTGTTGCAGTGGCTACTGCAGGTGTTGGATTATTGGCAGATGATGTTAGGGCGGTGGTGGATGCTGGAGTTGAAACAATTGGAGTTAGTAATACTCCAACATTGAGTGTTACAAATTCTTGGAGTGATTCCAGCTTCCTGGTGAGGGCGTTGATCTTGTTGTGGGCTTCATCCAATTTTGCTGTCAAATCCTCTCGTTGCTGGCAGAGTCGGCAGACTTGTGGATCGGCAGGAGCAAACATGGAAGCACCAAACCTACCGGCGCAGTTGGTGCAGGCACGAGGCATGGTGACGATCACTTTCTTCAGATCACTTCACTCACTTAAAAACACTTAACTCACTTTAAAAACATTAAACTCACTTTAAAAAACACTTATCTCACTTTAAAAACACTTAGCTCACTTCAGGTCACTTCACTTACATAAATAGGCCTAACCGAAAACAAAAAATTTGAAATACACACAAATAGGTTATCAGCGGTGATAGCCTAACCGAATATTAAAACAAAACAAAATTAAATTTAAATACGCAGTGATAACCGAACCGAAAACAATTTAATTTTTATTTAAACAGAAACAGGCCACCAGGGCTGATAGCCTATCCTAACCGAAAAAAAAATAACCAAAAACAAAAATTATGAAATACCGGTACACAGAAATAGGCCACCAGCGGTGATAGCCTAACTGAAAATTTAAACATTTAAGTACGCAGAAATAGGCCACCAGGGATGATAGCCTAGACTAACCGAAAACAAAAATTATGAAATACCGGTACGCAGAAATAGGCCACCAGTGGTGATAGCCAAACTGAAAATTTAAAAATTTAAGTACGCAGAAATAGGCCACCAGGGATGATAGCCTAGACTAACCGAAAACAAAAATAACCGAAAACAAAAATTATGAAATACCGGTACGCAGAAATAGGGCACCAGCGGTGATAGCCTAACTGAAAATTAAAAAAATTGAAGTACACAAAAATAAGCCACCAGGGATGATAGCCTAGACTAACCAAAAACAAAAATAACCTAACCTTAAACAAATATATATATATTACAGAATATGTAACTAAATATACAATTCACCAAATAGAGATTATATAAAAATAAAGTGTGACTGCACACAAGGGGTTAATATACTGTGTCAACAGATGGACCTGGTGTCGCTGTAGCCTAGTAAAGCAGTAGCCTACTCTTTTTAGATAAAAAAGTGTATCAGTCAAAGGTTACTACAAGATCGTGCAAGCAACAACTAAAATTACAGATATATATACAGTAGCTACAGTAGGATACTAAATACAATATCTACAAGAGTTAATAATAAAAAAACAGATTGGCTGGCTATAGGCTAGGCTAGGCTTGGGTTAGGTTAAAAGCTTGGCAGGTTGGGTTAGGCTAGGTTAGTTTGTACAAATGCCACCCTTAGCTTAAAGTAAAATCAGTCTGAGGAGAAAAAGTCAAGAATATATCTAGAGGGAAAAGATAAATTAATGCAGTTCAATTTGGTACAAAATTGGCTGGAATTTAATATGTATATTCCCCCCAAAAAAATGTTTTTACAAAATGGCGTCGGCGTTAGTCCCTGTAGGCAGGTTAGTTAGTAAACAATATTGTTTATTAGCAAATTAATATGCAAAGCTTTACTTACATACAAGGCAGTTAAATAGATACTTACTACAGTAAGTAATGGGTAAAATTAGGGGCTACGATTTGATATAAAATAGTAAGAGAGCGTTTATTTACAAAACAAAACAAAACAATAGATGGCGCTAGTGGCGCCCTGTCCGAGCAGGAGTCTTGTGATAAACACAAAGTATATCAGTCAATACACAGCGAAATATCGTGCAGTGTTACTTACTAAGCTACAGGATGGTTAAACGTGCTCTTAACCACCTTTCATGCACAAGAATGAAGAGGATGAGTAGTTAATACTCAAATTATGATCGATATCGTGAGAGCGTTGACAGAGCGTCTGCAGCGTCTGGCGATAGTGAGCGGTCTGATGGTTGTGCCATCAGATGTGCCACAAGTGATGGTTGTGCCATCAGAGTGGAAAAGGGGAAAGAGAGACGAGGAAGAAAAATTGTTGGAGAGGTTTTTGGCTAGATGCCAGAAAGCTAGGGAAGAGGTAGAGTTGGATAGTTCAGTGCATTTATTATTGATGAAAGAGTGTTTGGCAAGTTGAAGAACAGATTTGGCTTAATTCCAGGCAGAAACATAGGAAGAATGAGATCCTTGTGTTTTAAGGCGTCGGTACCATTTGAATGCTTCCTCCTTGTTGTGGACAGCAGTAGAACAAGTGTGAGTAAACAAAGATGTGTGTGCATTAGACAGAGAAAGTAAATGGAATGAATACTTTCATGCTCTAAAGGATTACCTCGGTAATGTGTTCAGCACTCTCCGAGGGTCCCCGATCATGGAAGCAAAAGTCATTCCACGGGAAATAAAACATGTACTGCCGAAGAGCCCCCCAGTCGTCAGTGCTTAAGTGCCACAAGCGCCGCCGGTTGGGAGGATCGGGTGGCCGTTATGGAGTGATAGGACAGGTGACAGATATTATATATATATATATTGTTATGTAATCCAGTATTAATATTAATTATATAAGCCAGATTAGGATAATATATTTTGTTTCCCCCTTATGTGCTTGCTTCTCGCAAGTTCCAGACCTGTCAGGCTCTAACCTGTCTCTCCCAGTCATGCGTCATTACATGCACGAGAGCAGTAGAAAATTATAATATTTCTGGTGGGATATATATACCCCCTGTGTACTTGCAGTCTTGACTCCAGACTCGTAGACCAGCTGACGACCACGCCTGTTCTCTCTTTGTGCATAGTGACTTTACCTAGTGTTGTGATATATCTCTCCAGGCTACTTTCAAACGATGTTAAGCAACCTGCAAGCTGATTCCTGTGATTTGAGTGTTGAGTATATAAGTATGTCCCATGTTATTGCCTATTATTGATATTGTGCATTATTATAAGCTTAGGCTATCTAGTGATCAGTTAATAATTAATTATCATCGAGTTTTCTGTAAATTCATATTATTTTGTTATTTTCTTTTGATTGCATTTGTTAATGTTATAAGTGCAAAGCATTAATTAATTTGTGATTAGTTTCAAAGATTGTGAATTTTGATCAGATTAATTTAGTTACCCCTTATTGAATTGTTTGTATTATTATTGTATTTTTTAGAAGAAATATTTTCTCAAGTTTAAATAGTTGTATTAATTACTTGTATTGCTTTTAGTAATATTGTATGCATTTCCTTAAGTTATTAAATAGTTATTCACCATTTCCAGTGATCTTGAGAAAATATTTATTCTTATTTGTTATAGTTATTTTTACATTGCATTGCTTCAGTAAAGGTATATAGTTATTTATTTTGTCATTGCATATTTTTTGACAATCTTAGTACATCATATATTCTTATTTTCTCGTCCTGAATAGACTGATTTTATTTGTTACATCATAATACTTATTTTTTATTAAACTAAACATTTGTATTCTAGTATTTTCCTTGAACCTGGATGTTTGGGAGAGGGTTTTGACATTTGTTTTGAATTTCATGTTTAGCCTATTGTTTGTGTCATTTCACCTCGCCCAGAAACATAACATTGGCGACCTTGCCAGGATCTTCGGGACTTGTTTAAGAATATATTATATTGTTTGCTTGTGATTGTACTATTTAAATTTGCATGATGTCTTCTTCAACTATTTCTACCTTTGAGGAAGCTAAAGATTTTGTAGCGAGTGTTAAGACAGTTGTTGGGGTAGAAAGTAGGAATACAAATTAACTCAAAGTTCTTGCACAATACCTGCAGCTTGCTCCTCCTTCATGTGCTCACAAAGATCAAATTGTTGACATGATTAATGTAAAACTAACTCCTCCAGTTGACATGGATAAACAAATTGAACTTGCAAAGATTCAAGCTCGTATTCAGGAAGCACAGGCACAGGCTCAACAGGCACAAGCTCAAGCACAGACACAGGCTCAACAGGCACAAGTTGAAATTGCTAAGTTAGACCATGAGTACCGTATGAAACACGGGGTGAAAAGGTCATCTAATCCTGATAATTTTTATGTGGCCACAAAATATTAGACTTGTCCCTCTCTTTAACCCCTTCAGACTCATATGATGCAGAGGTTGCCAGATTAGCAATAAGAAATGGAGTTCCCTCACTCTTATAACTACCTCTCCAAAATTAGTTTTCTGCCCACAGCCAACTCAAAGAAAACAGCAGAGGTTGAAGTAACTAAACTAAAGGTTTCTAAATACCCCTGATGGTAACAAAGGCTTTAAAGTACCCCTAATCGGCTCAAAATCGCGTCATATGTCGGAGAGGGTTAATGAATCTGATGTAACTAAATACATTCAATTGTTTGAGAAGGCAGCTAACGGTTTCCAATCGCCCAAACAGTATTGGCCAATACTCCTTCAGAGTGTACTCACTGGTAAAGATCAAGTTACTTATGCATCTTTGTCTCAGAATCAGTCTGATAAGTATGATGTAGTTAAGAGCCTGATTCTTAAAGCCTATGAGCTCGTTCCTGAAACCTACAGAGCTAAATTTAGGAAAACTTACAAGCAGGACAAGCAATCTCATATTTAGCCTATTGTTTGTGTCATTTCACCTCGCCCAGAACCATAACAATATATATATATATATATATATATTCAACCTGTCCCAAAGAAGGGTGACCGCTCGCAACCCTCCAACTATCGTCCAATTGCTCTCATTTCTTGTATCTCTAAAGTTTTTGAAAGTATTCTTGCTGCCAAATTTCTTATGCATTTCTCTTCTCATAATCTGCTCTCAGATCGCCAGTATGGCTTTCTTAAGGGTTGTTCTACTGGTGATCTTCTTTCATATCTTACTAACTCTTGGTCATCCAACTTTCGGGACTTCGGTGAGACTTTTTCTGTTGCACTAGACATATCGAAGGCCTTCGATAAGAGTCTGGCACAAATCTTGAATTTCCAAACTGCCCTCCTTCGGTTTCTGTCCCTCCATCTGTGCCTTTGTCTCTAATTTCCTTTCCGGCCGTTCCATAGCTGCGGTTGTGGATGGCCATCACTCATTTCCTCATCCTATCAACTCCGGTGTTCCTCAGGGTTCTGTCCTATCTCCTATTCTCTTTCTAATTTTCATAAATTATCTTCTCAACTGCACATCCAGTCCCATTCATTCATATGCAGACAACTCTACTTTACACCACTCAATTAGTTTTCCAGAACGCCCCAGCAGCAATCCCTCATAAGTAAATGTAATGAAGCCATGAAATGCTTATCTTCTGATCTACAGTAGCTACTATTTCCAATTGGGGTAGAGAAAACCTTGTTGCATTTCATGCTTCCAAAACTCAATTTATCTATCTTACTACCCGTTAGGAACCTCCAGAGGACTATCCCATATTCTTCAACAATACAAAAATCAACCCTTCATCTTCCCTCAATGTTTTCGGTGTCTCTTTTTCTTCTGCTCTCACTTGGAAAGACCATATTACCAGTCTCGCTAAGGCAGCCTCCCAGAAGCTGGGTGTGCTCAACCGCCTCAAGGGGTTCTTTACCCCTGTGCAGCTTCTTGCTCTGTACAGTGCGTCCTTGTATTGAGTATTGTTCACATGTGTGGGGAGGATCCTCTCACACCGCACTCCTAGATAAAGTAGAAAGGAAAGCCTTTCGTATCATTAATTCCCGTCTATTCACCAACTCTCTGCAATCTCTCTCTCTCTTCGCCGCAATGTTGCATCTCTCTCGCTATTCTATCGCTACTACAATAATCAGTGTTCCTCGGAGCTTTCCCAGTGTATACCACCTCCTCTACGTAGGGTACGTAGTACCCGCCTTGCAACACAATCCCACCCCTACTCTGTGCAACTCTCCAACCCAAGGGTGAAACGTTCTCAGACTTTCTTCTATTCAACTGCTGAGCTCTGGAACTCTCTCCCAGAATCAGTCTTTCCTTCTTCTTCCTATGACTTAAATTGCTTCAAACTCTGTGTCCTGGCATTTTAGCCCGAACGTCCCTTGATTTCGGCCCTGTCACTCTTTGAAATCTCGGGGAGGCACTCGCTGCAGGCAGTTATGCCTTTGGCTCCCTCATTCACATAGAAAAAAAAATATATATATACATTATACAGTATATATATATACGGTATATATATTATATATATATATATATATATATATAATTATATAAAACATACACTGCCTTTTTTTTTTTTTTTTTTTTTTTTTTTTTATCTTCTCTTCACTACCCCTAGGTCACCAGCTAGCCTGTTATTTCTACACCCGGATACTACTCATAAGTTTTTCTTTCTACAATTATAACTCTCTGGATTGATTTTTGGATAGAAGTTCCTTTCAATAAACAATATATAGTTTTGCAGTTGATGTATAGAACATTATTATCATACATTTGCTTCCAAATATATATTACCATAATTAGAAATAGGTGAAGTCCGCGAATATTTATGAGTGGTTTAGAGACTATGGCACCCTAGTGTACACCAAGCTGCTGCCCACACTTTTATACTCTGGCTTGTGAGAGGTTATTTATGCCCTCATGCACACCCACGGACAAAGGCTATGGCCCAATTTTATAACTTTAATTGAGTAACCCCTCTTAACTCTTTCATGATATGAAGACGCATTTAATGTTCAGGTCATGGCTATTCTCATACGATTTTATTTAGATTGGGAAGGGTATTTGGATTTCAGAGGGTTAATTGAGATAAACCTTACCTTTTTATTTTCCATAAATCCTTCCTAAGCAGTATACAATTGTCTAATGGTAGCCAGAATTAACTATCAAGGCGCGTCCTAATCTTCAATTGGTTGATACACAATTTGTCGCCAGCTTGAAGGACATTGACTATAGTTCTTTGTCTTTATTCTGTCTATCAGCCTTTTTATACATCTGTCTTTATATGTCTCTCTCTCACTCTCAGTCTCTCTCTCTCTCTCTCCAAAGGAACATGCTAACCAACATTGTAGGCGTTTCTGAAGTAAACAAATAAATAAATAAGTAAAATAAAAAGACAGGAAAGAAATTAGTCTGGAAAAAACAAATCTAATGCCAAAAAAAGCGGAGCTTATATATTCCTCTACAAATACGAAATATAAAAGCTATGGCCATCCCATCCCTCCGGCTTAAAGATAATTATTCATGGATGTTGTACTGGAAAAGAAATCCTTTTTTCAAAGTCAATAGTTTTTCAAAGGAAAGGTGCCCTGGTATTGTGTTTTTTCATGTTTTTGTTAATGATCTTATTATCAATATTTTATTATTTTTGTTGTTGTATTATTATTATTATTATTATTATTATTATTATTATTATAAAATCTCACAATTATAGTATAATATGTTTAAAATAATTCGACAGTTGCTCATAGACATCACTTTATTTAAAAATAACCTTCTCTATAATCTGCTTTTCTGAGACTTTTCAATATGTGTTTTGTTGTGTCAATGGTACCAATAGACTGGAAGAGTGCATTTATTGTGCCGTTGTACAAGGGGAAGGGAGAACGGCAGGAGTGTTCAAGTTATAGAGGTATTAGTTTATTGTCAGTGGTTGGAAAGCTGTATGGCAGGGTGTTGATAGAGAGGATAATAAAGTGTACGGAAGTTGCAATAGGAGAAGAACAGTGCGGTTTTAGGAGGGGAAGAGGGTGCGTGGATCAGATGTTTGCAGTAAGACAGTTATGCGAGAAGTATTTAGAGAAGCATAAGGAGATATTTTGGGCTTTTATGGACTTGGAAAAAGCGTATGATCGTGTGGACCGTGAAGCAATGTGGAAGGTGTTAAGGATTTATGAAATAGGAGGACATTTGTTAGAAGCAGTTAAGAGTTTTTATGAAGGGAGCAGAGCATGTGTGAGAGTAGGAAATGGTGAGTTGAGTGAATGGTTTGAGGTAAAGGTAGGTTTGCGACAGGGTTGTGTAATGTCACCATGGCTGTTTAATATGTTTATGGATGGTGTGGTGAGGGAGGTGAAAAGGAGAACTATGGGAAGAGAATTGGGTTTAGTAGGAAAGAATGGTAGAGATTGGGAGTTGAATCAGTTGCTGTTCGCTGATGACACAGCATTGGTGGCGGATTCTGATGAGAAACTGCAGCGGGTAGTCAAAGAGTTTGGTGTGGTTTGTGGAAGGAGGAAACTGAAGGTGAACGTCAATAAAAGTAAAGTAATGGTGTGTAATAGGGGAGAGCATAGGGTGAATCTAGATGTGAGGCTGGATGGGGAAATATTGGAACAAGTAGAGTGTTTTAAATATCTAGGAGGAACGATAAGCAGGAGTGGAGGTATGGAAGTGGAGGTAATACAGAGAGTGTGTGAAGGAAGGAAGGTTTTCGGAGCAATGGGAAGTATGTGGAAGACGAGAAATCTCGGAGTGCAAGTAAAAAGTGCACTGTATCAAGGAATTGTTGTGCCAACAGTGATGTATGGGGCTGAGACATGGGCTCTGAAGAAAAAGGAGAAAAGAGGGCTGGATGTGATGGAGATGAGCTGCTTGAGGAGTATGTGTGGAGTTACTCGTAGAGACAGATTGAGGAATGAAGAGATACGTAGGAGAGTGGGGCAGCAGGAACATTTGTCAGCCAGAGTGGACAGAAGGGTGCTGAGCTGGTATGGTCATGTTGAACGAATGGGAGATGAAAGGCTTACAAAGAGAATATGTGAGTCAGGTACAAGTGGAGATAGAAGGGCAGGAAGACCCCCATTGAGATGGAGAGACTGTGTAAGAAAGGCTTTGGATGATAGAGGAATAACTATAGATCAGGCAGGGGAAGTGGTGGTGGACAGGAGTGAATGGAGAATGCTTGTGAATAGTTGAGTGAACACGTGGTCATTTGGAGTAAGGGGTCGGGCGCAAGTTCGACTAGATAATAGTCCATCAGGCGCCTAGCCCGGGGGGACGATTAATATGAAGGGTGTGCCTGGAAGTGTGGTGGGAGGGCTTGTGGCTTTGGCTCCGCTGCATGTCTGCCTGCCGAGATCGGAACCTCTCCGGGTGGTCAGGGGCCGGGGGAGTGCTGGAGCGACCTTGGTAACCCTGGTCTCTGGGTCTTCTCCTGGGTGACCTGGATGTGTGTGAGTTTGTGTTTTTTATCTGTGTTTATTTTTTGTTTTATGTTGTTTTTGTGTTTTCCCTGTTCTTGCTCTGTCTTGAGTCGGCTACCCCCAAAATGGGGATTGGGCCTGAGCATATAGATAGATAGATAGATAGATAGATAATCTGCGTGGCGTGATGATCATTTTTTTTATAACATAAATATTTCCAAATGATACGGCCGCTCGCCTTTAACCTGACAAACTAATTAACTAAAACGGAACTATCTCAGGTATTTCTATATTTCGGAATACTTAGGTGTTATCTTTTCATGTTGGGTATTTATGTAATTGATTAATTTTCTAAAAACGAATCAGGCAGTTGTCCCTCGTTCGCTTCAACGTGTAAGCAAAAGTCTTGGGTATTCACATGTGAAATTTAACTGCTGATGACATTTTATAAAGATCTTAAATTTCTTATTAGGTATTAGCGTATCACTTTCCTAACAATGAAAATGTGTTTATTTTACTCAATATAATTTACTACATCATTTGTTGTCTTTAACCACTCCGCTGGGTGGGGTAGTAGGTGGGGTATTGGCCACCCCTCCCTGTGCGGAGGTATTTAGACTGTTTCCTAAACTCAAATCGTCATCGTACCATAAATATCATTAATACTTATCCATATGCGCCTAGTTTACGTTGATTATAAAGGTATTAACCTGTTACAGCAATAAAACAAGTGGAAACAGCGTTTGGATGGTCAAAATCGGAGATAGAGGCCAGGAGTTACATAACTTATGGCTGAGGCAGCCTGCCAGCCGAGAGACACTGTTGCGTGGTAGTCTCTCTCTCACTCTTTCCCACGCTTGGTAACACAGATGACCACGCCCTGCTAGCAACTCGCTAATGTTAGCACGAATATATACCTAAGAATAAGTGAATAAGAGGGAGAATAGGTGATAATTGAAGGGGGAGGGGGGGAAGGATGGAAGGACGGGATGTGGAGGAGTGATATTTGGCATGACCAAGGGGCAATAATAAAACAAAAAATTATACTGGGCTGATTTAAATGTTTTTTTTTAAGGCCTTGGATTATATAAGGCTTCCCGCGGCCCACCGGTAGGCCTTATATAAGTCTTGCCGCACTTGCTGGGTTAATCTTTATTATATTGTAAAATTCTCCTATTCATCGAGACAGAGAAAGGATATGAGGAACGCAAAAGTGGTCCCGGAACCTGAGAATTAGAACTTGACTGTTGTTTCTGTTCGTGCTCTGTTTCGAGTCGGCCACACCCAGCAATGGGATATGTGCCTGAGTATATACATAGATACATATATACAATCTTTAATCATTGATTTCACTTAACCCAAGAATGGCGACCATCCTCTCGAGGCCCAACGGATACAAACAAACTTTAAAAATACCCCACTGGAACTCAAAACAAAGCAATATGTGAGTAGGTGATATAATTCCCCTCCAGTGCCTCCTATCACTCCTCCAAATGTTCCCCCCCCCCCCCTTTCCCTCCTTTCCCCCTTTTCTCCCCTCCTCCATTATCGGGTATTTTCCCTATTATTCCTGATATGTACTGAGTATTTTCGCGCGAGGACGGCTGGGAGAGAAGGGGGAGTCTTTTTCCGATCCTCTAGCCAGTCTCTGACCTCCCCTAGTCTCTCAGTAGCATACGAGATGGTGGAGAAGGTGGATGTAAGTCTCTCGCCAGTCCACCTCAGATTAAAACCACGGGGCTAAAATTACGTTTTTCACCAGCCAATTGCTGTTACCACTTGTTTTTTGGCTCTTCAATGTTCATATGTTCATGTTAAAAGTAAAATAGGTGCATATGGAGAAGTATTAATGATTTATTTGGTAAATATGACAATTTTCGTCAGAATTGAAGCTAATATTTTCGAATGGCGGGCACTTTCAACTACCATAACTACGCGCTTCTTGAGTTAATATATGTGACATCAATATGGTTTTGTTGGCACAACCAGGTTTGTCTGTCTTCCCTTTTCTTTTTTAATTATCTGCAGCGCCAATAGGGCCAATTAATAAATTGTTATTGGCTATTATCCTTCTTGTTAACCCACAGGACCCCAGCGACGCACATGATGCGTCGGCAATGTATGTAACGCTAAACCCCAGTGCCGCAGCACCTACGTCAGCAATTTTGACTTTATATACTCTTGTCCTATGGTAGCTAGAGCTTTGAGGATGGTATGGGATATACATTATGATGTTGCCGAACAGTGGCGGTACTCGGCAACCCCCTCGTCCAGCCGTGCGGGTGGGCACGGGCGGATAGGGAAAGCCAGTTTACCCACTTATCTTACCGCCACTTTCGAGCTTATATATTCTTGTCCTATGATAGCTAGAGGGTTCAAATATGTATGGGATATACCTTATAATGTTGCCCAACAGTGGCAATACTTGGCAACAACACCCAAGTCCCGCCGTGGTGGAGAGAGAGCGCGGGAGGAGGGAAGAGCAGGCTGCCAGACAGTGCGCCAGGCCCAGTTGTTCTGTATAGTTCATGAGTGTCGGACCTACTGTACCTCGTCGCCTCGCGATGTTGAAACAAAGAAAATAGAGTGTGTATCGCTCCCCTCTTGCTCCCCATGACATAGTTGACTCCCCACCAAGTGAGGAGGAGGAGGAGGAGGAGGATGACCCAGACCCCATGGCATTCCTCTAAATTCCGCCAGGCCATCGGAGGGATCAGAAAAGAGGAGAGAGAGAGAGAGCTGAGGAGAGTATGTCATGTTGCTATGTACAAGGTCTTCCCCCATACCCACACTCTCCCCACCTCCCATACTCTCCCCACTAAAAATATACAATGTCAAAACTCATATTTCTAAGTCAAAAGTGCCCAAAACAATGTGTAAAACTTACAGTATATTCTAACTATAAAACATGCAATAAAGTATAAAATCAATAAACAGAGTACGTGAGAGAGGCATCATAAAAGTGAAAGTGAGAGAGAGGGTAAGTTAGCTGGCCGTGTACGTACGTGCGTGCGTTGTGGACCAAGATGGCCGCCAGTCGCCATGGTAACCAGGACGTGCGCGGGGCTTGCCATATGTGGGAACTTATAAAACTTATCACAAAGCATTTATCACACTGTAACATCACTTACAATAACATTATGTGATACATCTTGCTAATATATGAACCATGAAGGCACACATGATGCTCAGGTGGTGTAAATAACCGTCACTCGAAAACTAGACGCATCGTACTTCTACCATGCTGCCGCGCTCAGCTGTGAAGTGCCGGGCGGAAAACTTGAAGTGCGCCCGGCATTAGCTGATGGTTGAAGCTGCCCCCTGCCCTGTAGGACCCCCAAATGACCGAGGTGAGTGTTTTTGTTGTGTTATTCATAATTTTTTACCTATTTCAGCTATTTAAGAAAATATTTTTTTTTACCAAATCGGCCGGTATCACAGCGTACTTTTATTATTAACGCCTTACGAGCGGGCCCGTCAGTAACTTCTACTACCCGCCAAGCGGGTAGTTTTATCCTAAACGACCTTGTTTCCGTGCTCTTTTTCATGCATAAACAAGAGCCAGAGCGAAATACAATTATGTATCCCTGAAAGGGCGATAATTGAGCTTTCCAATGACACCAGAACCATCCTTCAGCGGCCACGCGTTCTCTTGCAACGATCGTGCAAGACGAAGGAAAAATCCCTAAAATACGGTAATTTCCTTACATAATTCTCTGTGTAGCGAGGTAGTGAGTGTGGATGTGTGTGGAGGGGACGGCAGTTGCCGCGCGGGACCCGTGCCGAACGGTCAGAGCCGATCTACCCTCCTCCCACCGCTCGTCTCTCTCTCAGAGCCAATTATTGCTTAAAATTGCACACCGCCTTAAGTCGGTCCCCGCCACATAGTCCTTTCTTCTCTAGACCGACTTAAGTCCGGTCCCGCCAAAGAGGGGTTAATTAGCTGGTGCTCAGTGGGTTATAACCTTGATATAGGCCAGTAAATACTGCTCAGGTCTTCTTCTACTGCTTCCCCTGTCTCCTGCTTCTAGAAGTATCGGGAAATCTGGTGTAGGTAGGCAATATGAAAACAACATTTCAGGTAATTCAGGTGAATTTGTGCGAAGGGTGATTGTTTCATCTGGATTCTGGAAGCTTGATACTGCTGATGCAAATCACCGACAAATTCTCTCTCAGGTCTGCTATTATTCCCGTGGTATGTGGTGGGAATATGCTGAAAGGCTGCATGAGTGCCAAGGAAAGGGTCCGACCCGGCTGGCCCTGCTCTGCCTCCCTCCCCCCTCTCTGCTCCTTATATCCCCCTCAGTCACGCCAGCTCGAGCACTTATTTGCCCTTCACGGGTGACAGGTGCCTGGGGGGGTCCTTTGGTCTTCTATATTCTCTGTTTCAGCTTTCGTTTCATCATGCTTCATCTATTAGTTGGTGGCTTATATGAGTATGGGGCTTGCAACATGGGAAGAATGTTCCCTTTTCCGAAATAAAAGAAGCGAGAACACGATTAATGTGATTGATGTGTCGCCGACTAACCAGGAAAGGTGTTTGAACAGGCCACTACAATACATGTGCCTTGTCCCAAAACGCTGGTAGTTAATTATTATTTGTGTGTTTTACACATCTCCTATCACTTGGGTCGTGTATCTCATGAACTTTGGATGTGGTGCTCATATCAAATGCCGTTCGTTGAACATTGTTATTTAGGCGAGCTCCTGATCACCGTATAATTCTCCCAATACGACCTCCATCTCCCTCCTCCCTACTAATCTCCTTCCCTTGTCCCATCAGAAACTCATGGAGTTGTTCAGCTTGGATTTGGTGAGGAAGAGCCTGCCGGGTGATCAGAAGTACATTGTCAAATTGTAATAGTTCTCTATGAGCCCAAGTGGATGCAAGCCTCTGCCCTTTTCCGTCGACTACTGTTATCAACCGGTGGAGCATATTATTGAGGGTTGTCAGGGAGAGGCATGTCGTCATGTAGCCGTTCCTGATTCCCGTACAACAGTATGACTTGAAGTGTTGCCAATACAACAGTACACTATATTTCTTCAGCTGAAGCGCCAAGTGTGTTGGGTATTGAATAATGGCGAGTTTATGGTAATGTGCGGGTTAAAGATATAAAACAGTTATAACCTTAAATAATCTTCATTAACCAATGTAATTTGAGACCCTCAACTTGGTGTTTATCAATCCAGTCTTCCTATTTACACTTTTCACAAACGTCCAAGGTTTGTTAGTAACCATCCAAAAATAATTTATACTGTAAATACCAAGTTCAATAAATAAAATAAGGGTGATTACTTACAAGCTAAAAATAACAACCTCTGAACATTAACAAAATAAGCCTTTAAATCTGATAACATCTAGCTTTAAAAGAGCTTAGTGTACCTATCACAATAGACTTTTATTCACCTAAGAAATGTTCTAGATTTGCCTCAGTATCAGGTAAGGTTATCATTATATTCCCTCAAGATAGAAATAATTTATATCACATAGCTTACAATATTATCTGTATGATCAGGAATGTAACATTAGAGATCCTATAGTAAGTAAGTTAAACTATAGGATCTCTATGTAACATAAATGACTGACGTTTTCTATAGACGCTGCAATGGAAGAATGCGGCTTTAGAAGGCTAAGTTAACTATTTGTATATACATATTTAAATAACTAATTTTGCTAGATAGTTTTTGTTGTTGTTGTTCCCCAGGCTGTCAGGCCGAGCATCCCCAAGGTCCTGAGCAAGGCTAAGGCCATAACTGAGCGCCCCCACAAAATCCTCCCTGCTTACTTCTAATAAAGCCCAGGTGACCGAAGCCACTCTAAGGCGGGGAGCTCAGGAGGGTGCAGAAACGCCCGGGAAACCAAAGCCCCACCCAAGGCCCTGTGCCCCTCAGCAATTATGAAGGGAAAGTTGAGGGGCAAAGGAAAAATGTGTCGCTCTGGCTCCCAATCTGCCAACCTCTAGGTTGGCAGTAGGGAGGTCAATCCACGAAAGAGACACCGTCACTTGAGATCTAGAAAATATATAGGTAAAAGGTACAGTCAGAGTAATCTATGGGTATGGCAGAGATCGCTCAGCTCTCACTCGGTTAGATCAGCCCATCACCACTCGCTAGATAGTAACTGGCAACTGTGAGCCTGAGAGGGATAATTGTTTCAAGTGTTATGTACTTAGTTAGGCCTTTGTTACGATATGATATAATTAGTTTATTTCACAGTGAAGGTGGCAAAAGCTTCAATTGCTCTGTTTAAAACTTAAAAGATACGATGACGCACTTATGTTCTGTTTTATGGTTATTATTAGACGGTTTTATTCATCTTAGTAAGAGTATTTGGAAGTCAGAGGGTTGATTAAGATATTGTTTACGCGCATAATTCCCACAGATCCTTTCTAAATTGTGTAAGAACATCAAATGATAGCCAAAACAAAATGTCGAAAAAGGCGGCATCATAATAATCAAAGGTTTAATCTGCTAATTACGTCTCAATTCTATAGATTACCGTTCCTGTTTATATAGCGTAGGAAACATCTCTCTGAGTAAAGGGAGAGAGTAACTTAGTGATTGAGTGATAGCCGTGTGAGTACGGGCGTGTTAAAATGTGTTTAGTTATGTAACAGAATAAATGTGTGTGTGTATAGGTGATTATGTGTGTACAAAAGTTAAAGTGGAAGTGTGTGAGAGATAAATGTGGGGTCATGTTGGTAGGTGTGTGTGTGTGTGTGTGTGTGTGTGTGTGTGTGTGTGTGTGTGTGTGTGTGTGTGTGTGTGTGTGTGTGTGTGTGTGTGTGTGTGCAGTATTTCCCTCTTCCCTTCATCCCCCTTCCAAACTCCAATACTTGCCTCAACTATCCCCGGCCATCCACCCCAATTAATCACACCAGGAATATCGTCTACCTGGATACCTTCGGTTATCGAGGAGAATGTCAATATAACGGCGTCCTCATAATGCTCAAAGAATTTCTGAACAACATCCGGACTTACAAGTATTGCAGGTGACGTAAGAAGTAGAGTTATGAATATAGTTTGGATGGATATAACGGTATAGACTATTAGATTATAAAGAAGGATGATTTCACCAGCAAAGCAAATACTTTCAGAAACACAAATGTTTGCCAACAGCTTAGCACAGAGCTGCCTACAACATAGTCAGTAAATACAACTAATTCAATTGCCTATATCATATCGATACAAATTGAGTGTAATGTAATATTACATTTGAGATCCTTCACATAATTTCGAGATGTGTTGTTACTCACAACAACTTCCTCCAAGAAAGGACAAAGACAAATAAATATCAAGAATATTAAGAGAAGATGAAGGGCTGATTTGTGTATTTGTTGAAGGGTAAGGTATAGTTGTGTGAAAGATTGCGATGGGTAGATATATGGAGAAATTGGGGTTTGGAAGCATTGAAACCAACAAGGTTTTCTCTGCCATAATCGGGCATAGTTGATAGATCAGGTGTGCCAAAGCCTCATCCCTTGAGTTTTGAAGTAACTGCATGGTGGGTCATTGTGTAAACTAGTTGAATAATGTAAGGTAGAGTCATCAGCATAGGAGTACAAAGGTAAAGTAACAAAGATCATAAATTGATATTAGAAAGATAACTGGAAACAGGAACACCGGAGTTCATCCCGAGTGTTGCTTAGTTTAATGAACTGGGTGTATATTGTAAGCAGCAATAGAACAGGGGGAGACTTTATAGTCATGTTATAAGGAATTGCTGGAAATTATTAATAATTTGCCTTGCCTCTCTTACTGCTTTCCTTTTTGCCTTATCTACACAGAGAGTAATCCAGCTAGCTCAAACACTCCCTCTCTTTAACACTACACCACACAAGCACACTATATGACCCTTGATAAACGGCCATTTAAAATGTCCTTGAACACGGTCTAACATTCTTTTTAAATTTGTTTTCAATATTCATGGCCTTTCATTTAACTTCTCACCACCTACAAACCTGAACTTCTTTTCTTTATCGAGACTTAGGTGTCTCCTATTTTCTCCATCCTAGGTTCCATGACAAAGGTTGATGCTGTATTCTGCCATCTCAAATCTCCCTTTACATCCTGTCACTCTCAAACTAAATATTTATGTGTTTTTAATCTCTTCCATAACTTTACTGACTTTCCCAAGGTCGTTGACTATCTGAATTTTAAAGTGAGACACATAATATCAACTTTTATTTTCTTTGAAATCTCCACCTTATGAGATTTCTATGTTCACCACCAGGGGTGCTCTCCTCTCATTAACTGTCTTCGTGGCGCAATGCATAAGTGTGTTGATTTTCGGTGTGAGCGTCCTGGGTTCGAATCTCCAGACTGCCACAGGTGTTTGTTAATTTCATTAATCGAGTTTACGAGTAAAGCTGGTTGGTTGAGAGAACATAATAATTTACTCACCAACCTGGTAAAGAATCATACATTTGTTCGATCCTGAACGAGCCGGAACATTTAGTTAAGCACCGTGCTCGTATCTCTGACCACCTTGTAGATCGGCCCAAAATTCTTGACTTACTTCTAACCTTTATTTGTTTTGCTTATTCTGTAAATCTTTACTCTCCATTGGGCTCCTCTGAAAATAACTTTATCTCTATTACCTGTTCTATCTCTTCCGTGTGGACATCCGCTACTCCCAGTTGACGGCGCTTGTGGCACTTTGGCGCTGCTGACTGGGAGGTTCTTATAGGTAGTATTTCTTTGATTTTCCTTAGAATTCTATTTGCTTCCATGGCAGGGACCTTTGAAGTGGACCAAACACATTACTGAGCTAATTATCTGGGGCATGGTGGCATACATTCCATGTTCTTTATCTCATTCCATTGTAAATCTGTTTTGATTTACTCATGCTGTCCATAGTAAGGAGGAATCTTTCAAATTTGACTGTCGCCTGCAAACTCAAGAATGTTTTACCATGATTATCCCTTTATTTGTTCACTCCGATGGCACCATCCTAACTTCTTTCTCTGACAAATTTGAACTTTTTGCTTAAACTTTCGGTAAGACCTCTACCTTGAATAATTCTGGTGCTCTTCCTCCCACTTCATCACCCTCTCTTACTTATCCTAAATATATATATTTCTTCTAAAGATTTACTTTCTGGTCTCTCTGGGCTTAACTCGGCAACTGCAATAGGCCTGTTTCTGACAGGTCCACCAGTGAGAAAGATTTAGCTTTAATTTGGGCAAAATTTGTTATATTTACCATTTATAGCAATATTACTAAACCATATGTGCATATTTCACTTGTATGCTAAACATATGCACATTTAGGAACCCGAAAAGGGGTGTAAAAAGCAAATATCCAGTGAAAAAACAGATTAATGTAACAGGAGTGTAGTGAGTGCATAGGCAGTAGAGCGACAAAGATTCTTCCTCTCTGGAGGCTGCCGCCACACTCAGTTCGTTTGCATGGTTCTCTCGCACTGTATAATGAGGGAAAGGTATCTTATTAACACTTCTTCTTCATCCTTTAGGGACTTCAGTTATATTTGTTCAATTGTGCTAGACATAACATAACCCTTTGGTAGAATCTGGCACAAATCTCTTATTTCTAAACAACCATTCTTCAGTTTAATCCCTCAGTTTCGTGCCTTCTGCGTGTCGTAAGAGGCGACTAAAGAGGTTGGGTCGGTGGGCTTGCGACCCCCACCCGGAAAAAATATCGAAGCAAGGAAAAACGAACGAACAGCCTCGGATGCGGACGGAACCAACGTTGACGAACCACGACCGACTAAGGACATGCCTTCGGACATTCTGAGAATGGCTACGTGGAATGTTAGTGGCATGAATGATGGCACAAAAGAGAGAGAGGTTCTGGAAGTGTTAGTGAATGCCAGGCTGGATGTATGTGGAATGACAGAGACCAAATGGAAAGGTTCAGATGTGAGAGAGTGGGAGTGTGGAATGGGTGTGTGTGCTGGAGTGAGTGAAGGAACAGCGAGAGAAGGTGCATGTTTGTTTGTAAGTAGCAAATGGAAGGAATGTGTAAGAGAGTATGGGTCTGTGGGTTCAAGGATTGTGTGGGTGAGAATGAAAGTAGGAATACAAACGTGGGTGATTGTATGCGTGTATGCCCCGACAGAGGATATACTTGAAAGAAAGAAAGAGGAGTTCTGGATGAATGTGGAGGCGTGCCTGGAGAAGTTTGACAAGAACGAAAGAATATTTCTGATTGGGGATATGAATGGTAAGGTGGGTGATAGGAAAGTTGAGGGAGTGGTGGGAGGGGGGGGGGTCCCATCAGAGGTGAATGGGAATGGTAGTGCACTTGTGGACGTATGTGTGGGGAGGAGGCTGTGGATAGCCAACACCTTCTTCCGACACAGAATGATCCACAGGTACACGTGGAAACGGATGTTGACGATGAAGGATAAGACAGTGGTGGAACGAAAGTCATTGATTGATTATGTATGTGTGGATGAACGAATGAAGAAATCTGTGATGGATGCTAGGGTGTATAGGGGTATTGGAGGGGGTCTGTCTGATCATTATGTAGTGGTAGCTAAGGTTAGGATACAAAATAAGTGGGTGAGGAGAGCGGGAGGGAGGCGAGAGGAGGGTGGAATGGTGAGGAGGGTGGAGAGGTTGCAGGAGGAGGAAATCAGGGAGGAGTACAGGAGAGCAGTGGAAAGACGACTAGGTGGGTTCGACCTGGAAGTTATGGAGGAAGTGGAGGAGATGAGCAAGGTGTTTAAGGATGAGATCTGTGCAGCATGTGAGGAGGTGTGTGGAGTGAGGAGAAGAGGGAGGGGAGTGAAAGGTACAGCATGGTGGACAGAAGAGGTACGAATAGCTGTGGAAGAAAAGAAGAAAGCATATAGAGAGTGGTTGGGTAGCAGAGGGAATGAAGATTCCGAGAGACAGAAACGAGCGAGGTACGTGGAGAGTAAGAGGGTGGTGAAGAGAGTAGTGAAGGAAAGTAAGAGAAGAGTAGATGAGGAATTTGGAAGGAATCTGAGTGTAAAATGGAGGGAGAGTAAGAAACTGTTCTGGAAAGAAGTCAAGAAAGTTAGGGAAGGTAGCAAGGGAAACAGTAAGGGTGTGAAAGATAAGAATGGGAGAATGCTAGCCGAGAAGCAAGAGAGAGTCGAAAGATGGAGGGAGTACTTCAGTGAGTTGCTAAATGAAAGGAATGAAGAGCCAGCAAACATAGCTGGATATGGTATGGGAGGGAGAAGAAGAGAAGTAGTGGAGGAGGAGGTGGGGATCAGGAGGTCAGAAGTGTGGGAAGCCATGAAAAGAGTGAAGTTGGGGAAAGCACCAGGAACAGATGGAGTGTGTGGGGAAATGTTGAGGTATGGTGGTGAGATAGTGATAGAATGGGTATGGAAAATGTGCAAACTAGCATGGGAGAAGGGGAGTGCACCCGATGACTGGAAGACTGGCATAATAGTCCCCCTATATAAGGGCAAAGGGGAAAGAGGAGTGTGTGGTAACCACCGAGGAATATGTCTTCTAAGCGTAGTAGGGAAGGTATACAGTAGGGTAGTGATTGAGAGAGTGAGAGTGAGAACGGAGAAATGGATAGGCGACGAGCAGGGAGGTTTTAGGAAGGGAAGAGGATGTGTAGATCAGATTTTTACCCTGAATTGTGTTGTGGAGAAGTATCTGGAGAAGAAACAAAAGGTGTATGTTGCCTTTATGGACTTGGAGAAGGCCTATGACAGAGTGGATAGAGAAGGTTTGTGGAAAGTACTTAGAATATACGGAGTAGAGGGCAAGTTGCTGAAAGCAGTGAAGAGCATGTATGAGGGTGCAAAGGCGGCAGTACGTGTGGAGAGTGAGCAGAGCGAGTTCTTTGACCTGAATGTTGGTTTGAAACAGGGGTGTGTGATGTCCCCGTGGTTGTTTACTGTATATATGGATGGAGTTATGAAAGAAATATTATCAAGAGCAGTGGATGTTGGTGTATCGCTGAAAAGGGAGGGAATTGAGTGGAAGCTACCTATACTGCTGTTTGCGGATGATACAGTTCTGATGAGTGATAATGAATGGGAGTTGCAGGGTCTGGTAAATGAGTTTGGAACAGTGTGCGAAAAACGGAATTTGAAGGTAAATACGGGGAAGAGCAAGGTTATGGTCTTCGAAAGGGGTGAAGTCACAGAGTGTGAGGTGAAGCTGAACGGTCAGGCTATGGAGATCGTCAACTCTTTTAAGTATCTGGGCAGTGTGTTGAGTAAAGATGGGACTATGGATGAAGAGGTGCGGGAGAGGGTACAACAGGGGAAGAGGGTTGTAGGAACGCTAAAAGCAGTAACAAGAAATAGGGTGGTCAGTATGGAAGTGAAGAAGTCCTTGCATGACAGTGTGGTAATCCCGACACTGACTTACGGAAGCGAAGCATGGACGTTGGTTGAGAGACTCAGACCAAGAGTGAGAGCAGTGGAAATGAATTACTTAAGGAGTGCGTGCAGAGTTACATGGAGGGATAGACAGACTAATGAGGAAGTAAGAAGGAGGTGTGGTGTGGAGGTAGATGTGCTGGAAAGTGTGAAAAGGAACAACTTGAGATGGTTCGGCCATATGGAACGTATGGAAAGCGAGAGAATGACTAAGAGGGTGTATGAGAGCGAGGTGGAGGGACAGAGGGGGAGAGGTAGACCGAATATGAGGTGGAGGGATGGAGTGAGGAAGTACATGAACGAAGGTGGTGCTGGTTGGGGGGAGGGGCGTCGACTGACTGGGGACAGAGGTGCATGGGGGCGGTTCGTTCGTGGCCACCCCTTCGGGGATCACGGCGTCAGGCAATAGATAGATAGATAGAATCCCTCTATTATTGCCTTCATCTCCAGTTTCCTTCTGACCATTTAATCGCTGCAGTTGTGGACGTCCATCATTCACCAATGTAATGTATCAACTACAATGTTTCTCAGGGTTCCGTACTATCTCCAGTTATATTTCTTATATTTATTAATGATCTCCAATGTACCTTGACTCCTATTCACTCCTATATCGATGATTCTACCTTCCGCTATTCAATTAGATTTACACAACGACCCACCATGCAGTTACTTCAAAACTCACTTGACTAAGCCATAGCACATCCATCATTTGATCTATTAACTATATCCAATTGGGGCAGAGAGAACCTTGTTGTCTTCAATGCTTTCAAACCCCAATTTCCCAGTCTATCTACCCGTCACAATCTTCCACATGACTATCCTCTTCTCTTCAACAATACACAAATCTACCAATCATATTCTCTCAATATTGTTTGTATTTCTTTTTCTTCTAACCTTTCTTGAAAAGATCATATGATCAGTCTTGCTAAAACAGCTTCCAAGAAGTTAAGTGTATGCAACTGTATCCGTGGATTCTACATTTCCGTACTGTTTCTTGCACTGTACATGGCGACTGTGCGTCGATGTTTTGAATACTGTTCACATGGGTTGGGAGGCTTCACCCATACCGCACTTCTCGAAAGGGGAGAGTCAATGGCATTTCGGCTCCTCTTACTAATTTTCTACAATTTCTCTCTACACGTCCTTGCGACTTGCGTTTCTCTCACTCTTGAACCGCTATAACAATAATCAATGTTAGTCAGAGCTTTCTCAGTCTATACCTCCTCCCTTATGGAGAGTGGGGCACCTTTCAACACATTCCCGTCCTTATTCTGTCCAACCCTCTAACCCAAGAGTGCACTGGGTTTCTCTCTTTCCTCTACTCACAAGTCAATTCTTGAAGTCTTTCCCTTAATCTGTCTTTCTCTCCAATACACCTTGAATTTGGCTCTTTATCATTCTTTCACTTGTATTTTTATATATTTATTCTCTTTACTTATTTTTATTTTATTTTTGTATTTTTTTGTATTCATTTTTTTGTTTGGCTTGGGGGGGGGGGGCATTTACTAATGACAGCTTTGCCTTTTTTCTCCTTAATACACATAGCAAAAAAGGCACCCACTCACACATACTCAATCATACACAAACACAATATTTACCCATTCTGTACTGGCGACTATTTTATATATTTGATTTTAGCTATATATAGATGATTTTGTGCAGTTTAAGGAGGACCTGTGGCTAAAAAGGTCTAAGTAAGATCATTCGAAGCCTGTTTTTTGCAGAAGGCTCTTTTGAAACTGAATACAATCGTCTAGTTATCGGCAAAATAAAGTTAAAATGACGTCACCGGTACTGAACGGGTAAATGTGTGCATTATTAATACACACTCAAGCAAATATGAGGTGTCCGGCGGCAGAAGGGCGGAAGCACCAAAAAAAGGTTTGATACATATTCCATAACGAATGCTGAAAAAACACTGTTCTAGTCATTTTTTGGTGCTTCCGACCTTCTGCCGCCGAACGCCTTAGATGTATTCAGCGGCAGAAGGTCGGAAGCAACAACAAAATAAATAAAATTTGATTTTTCAGCCTTCGTTATGGAATATGTATCAAACCTTTTTTTGGTGCTTCCAACCTTCTGCCGCCGGACGCCTCATATACAATCACACGCACTCACTCTCCCTCTCCCTCTCTCTCTTTCTCTCTCTATATTTCTATCTCTATCTATCTATCTATCTTAATTAGAGATTTGTTTTATATTTAATTCAGTTGCTAAAATGACATGAACATGATATATTTTAAATACATTTAGAGACTATTATTGGTGCTGCCCATAACTGTTTCGGAATACAAATGTAGGCATAATTTAATAAGGAAATGAAGCGAGAGAGAGAGAGAGAGAGAGAGAGAGAGAGAGAGAGAGAGAGAGAGAGAGAGAGAGAGAGAGAGAGAGAGAGAGAAATGAAGTGATGAAAAAAGTATATTGTTTCACTAATTTCAACTTCTCTTTCGCTATATTAAATGTTATATCTACAAATAATTCGTCAATTTTTGTTTTATAATGCCAAAACAATTCCAAATCCCTTTTATCTATCAGAATATTCCCAGGGGAACCATAAACTAAAAAAAATAAAGCTATAATAAAGGGATAATAAATGCCAAAATAAATGGGGCTAAGCATGGGGGAAACGGGGTTCAACAACTAAACTGTTAAGTGAAAATATCCCCTGAAACTGGTACCTCGTTTGACAGTCTGCCTATATCAGCTTTTGTCTAACATGTCCCGTAGCTCAGTTGGTAGAGCGGTAGCTACTCGTTACCAGCTACAGGTCGCAGGTTCGAGTCCTGCCGGGGCTGCAAATTATTTTATCAATGTTGAAATATGTTAAGGTTTTTCGGTTAAAATGCTAACTATATATTAACCCTTTCAGTGCCAGACACGACCTTTTCATTACATTCTGGCAACTTTTACAGGAAGGAAGCTCAGGAAGGAAGTCTACCAATTAGAAGACTACAGACTAACTTAATTAATCCCTTTAGCTACCGTATATCCTTCCTAAGCTTCATAAAATCGTGTAAATGTAACTGAAATCAAATATGAAATACGTCGCCGGTACTGTAAGGGTTAACCCCTTCTATACCAGTGACGTCTATATAATACTATTCTTGCTGCTATAAGACGATTTAGTTTCATAAGGGCCACACACAATTAACAAGCTTCAAACTATTTGAACTGCACAACATCGTCTAAATATAGATTGAACATAATTAAAAAGACATCCCGATATAGAAGGGGTTAAATACGTGTACAGTATATAATTAATTTATCTGAGTATTAGCATATCTACTATAGACATTGATCACACTAGATGACACTGATTCATTCAGTATCCTGAATTGTATGTGAGTTGTCTTGCCATATACTGTATATGAGACTCCAGACTCTCATACAAATTCATCACAACTATTGTTTTTAGTTTCATAAGGACCACCAACAATTAACATAGCTTTGAACTATCTCAATTAACCCTTTGAACTACCACAGATCTTTCTTAAACTGCACAAAATCGTCTAAATATAGATATAAAATCATTAAGAAGACGTCCCAATATAGATGGGGTTAAGTACGTGTATATAACGAATTTCGTATCACTCTAATACTCTAATTCTAACTCTATACTCTAACGAGTATTATTAGCATATCAACAGACATTTATCACACTAGATGACACTGATTCATTCAGTATCCGGCAATGTTATGATAGAAGATTACAGCCGTTCTTTCTGTGGCCGTTTTGGCCCCTTTCTTATCATATCTTATCACAGTACACATAATCCTGTAACCGTTGTCATTGTAACGATCACCACGTTAGAGTAAGCAATAATGCCAACACATCTACTATATAAAAGGCACTTTTTGTTTGTCTGTTTGTTCACGAACTACTCCCTAAATTTCAAGATGGAAAGCCCATATTTGGCACGCATACTTAGGGGGTGTCGAACCCTCTCAAACTCCCTCAGTTTTCAAGATGGAAAGCTCATACTTAGCATTCATACTATGCAAGGTGCCAGAATAGGTTTTAAGCGAAACTATGTTTGTCCCCTCACCCCCTGGGGGGAGAGGGGCTTCCCCAAAGATAGACAGTCCATACTTCGATTTTCCCCCAGGCAGTACCGGGTACCTCAGCTAGTATTATACAATCCTAACACATACAGGGAATAAAACACATATAATAAAAAATCCTTCATAGCTCATTGTAGTTCTTCCCATTAGCCAAAAATTAGAGAAAACAGAGCCATAGAACATTATTGGCATTACTTCTTGCAGAATTAAACCAATAAATTATTATACCAAAAGTGTTCTATTTTCAAATGTATATCTGAGAACACCACCGTAGTTTATGAGTGCAGAACAACAGACAATTATTGCTATGACATACAGTAGATATATATAAATTTCTCTAAATATATTTTTTGTCTTAATGAATTACAAAATATGAGTGCCATGACGTTTCCTATTAAAAGTAAGAGTTTCAGTTAGTATCATTTTAATAATAATAATATTACTGATTATACGGAATTTACATTTATGAAAATATTTGTTTATATGCAGGATTTAGTCAAATAATCATGACCTCTAGACTGAATAATCTTATAAAATATATTGTAGCCCCGACAGGATTTGAACCTGCGACCTGTAGCTGGTAATGAGTAACTACCGCTCTACTAACTGAGCTACGGGACATGTGAGGAAACTACCGATATAGAGTGAGATACTGATGCACAGGGTCATTGAACAAATTAAATACTTGACAGAACCTGTGCGTACATAAGATATGTTCCTCCCAGTGATCGTTTACATGAATAGTTATGATGCTTATGGCTGAATTGCTAGTGTAGTTTTGTATGCAGTGGTTAATTCATATGCAATGTCAACTGATAATTAATAGAAACAACACACGCAATTAATTTGTACTATTTTACTTTAACACTCAAAGAGCGGGTGGTGGAGTATATTTGACTGTGCCGCCCAGCGGGGGTTTTTCCGTAAACGAGCTTGTTAGCATGCTCGTTTTCATGCATAAACAAGAGCCAGAGCGTAATACAAGAATGTATACCTGAAAGGGCGTTAAGTGAGCTTTCTAATGACACCAGAACCATCCTTCTACGATCACTGGTTGTCTTGCAATGATCGTGCAACCGAAGGGCAAAATCGGTAAAATACGGTCATTTCCATACATTATTACGTGTGAAACGAGTGAGGGAGGGTGGAGTAGGGCGGAGTACATCTCAGTAGCTCCACGGCCACCATGGCGAGTGGTCACGAGGTAACCTACGCTCCTCCCACTGCTCCGCTCTCTCTCAGAACACATTACATGCTCAAAATTGCATGCGACTATAGCCGGGACCCGCCACATAGGCCACACTAATTTCACTTGACTATAGCCGGGCGCCGCCAAAGAAGGGTTAATACATATGATCACAAGGAGGAACAGAACGTATGTGGGCAACTGTACATTCTATTAAGGGGGGTCACCGTTTTTTTTTTATCTTTCTCTTGTTACGACCGGGACTCGTATAAAACAAGGGCTCTTAATCATTGGACTAGAAAGGCACGCAGCCACAACGGTAACACTAGATCCAACCCTCGAACTTATAATGCCGGCGCACAAAAACACCTATACCCTCCAGAGTTAAATCTGCGATAGCGGGGTATCCTCTAACTCGGTATAAATGCACTACTACTACAGGCTGATGATCTCTAATACAGCCTGATCACAACAACATACAATTACGTTAATAATGTATACAAGGAAAAAGATAGAGAGCTTAATTAAATCACTGGAATGATTTAATGCAAATACAAAGAAGGTATAATTAAAGTTACTCTAAACAATAATAAACTGTCACTCCTATATTAAAGAAAGGACAAGTGGAAAGGGAGATGTGAAGGGTATGCTGGTCAGGCAAGCTCTGAGCAAGGAAGGCACAAATGCAGCAGGGAGCGCCGGGGGACCACCTCCTGCCGCGGCAGGAGGGCGGCAAGGCGGCCAGCCACTCAGAGGGCCCGGCCGTGGCATGACGTCACCGAGACAATGTGTAACACTACGCGTACTACCCTCTGCCTCCTGCACTTACTCACTCACACTCTCTAGCTGTATCATTCAGTCTAATACATTAAATTTATAACTGATGATATAAAATATAATGCCTTGTCCCAGACGAAAACAAAGACGAGCTCTACACTGCCTGTGACATGATGATTCACAAGAAAGAAAGTACAACACTGCAGATAGACTGTAGCCAAATTCATTTCCCTGGCTAGTGCTGGTGGCTACCGGGAGGCGATTCTGGCAATGCTGGTAGGCGTCACACCCCGCCCAAGATATAGGACGCTCAACATTAGGCGAGCACGATATCTGACAAGGCAGAATGCCGACAAGATCTGTCACACATAGCCACTCCACCAGAAATGAAATGCAAAGCTCAATCATAAACAAAACAAAATTTTAGCATAAACAAAATCTTATAACCCCTCCCAAACATAATAGTATAATTTTAGCCTGCTATGCTCCCAGAGCGAGCTTCACAGAGCCCAGCCTCCTAAGTGAAAGACAGGTTCAACTTAGGACTTTAGCTATAACATTGGCAACTTACAATTAACTATCAAAAGAAAGAGTTTTTATGTGATTTTTTGGTTGATATAATTTTAATGTTGTTTTTGGCGGCTGCTCTACAGGGGCAAGCCAATTTTACTCCACACAAACCCGCACACCTGTGGTAGCCTAACTCGGATCCTCCACCCTCGATAAACAGTCAGTAATCACGTTATCACTACCGGCAATATGGCGAATGTCTAAATTGTACTCCTGTAACATCAACGACCACCGTGTCAGTCTCATATTCCGATTGTGAAACTGATTGAGTAATTTAAGAGGGTGGTGATCAGTATACACTACCACGACTGGTCCATAGGCCGGAACATACACCTCGAAGTGCCTGAGCGCCAGCACTATCGCCAGTAATTCTTTCTCCACCACTGAGTAATTCTTCTGGGCCGAATTAAACTTTTTGAAAAAAAAACTTACTGGGTGTTCCAGGCCCTCTTCGTCTGTCTGCATCAAGACGGCACCAGCCCCAACCCCACTGGCATCAGTTGCCAACTGAAACGGCCTGTCGAAGTCTGGGGCCCTGAGTATTGGATGAGTGCATAAAAGGTGTTTAACAAGGGAAAATGCCTTTTCACACTCCGGCGCCCACAGCAACTTCTTATCCTTCGCTAATAAGTCAGTCAGAGGTGCCAACACAGTTGAATATCCTTGAATGAAGCGGTGATAGTACCCGATCATGCCCAAAAACCTCATAATCTGCCGCATGGTGGTCGGTCTAGGGAACTGATTGATAGCCTGTATCTTATTCTGAGGAGGGCAAACCTGGCCTCTCCCGACCACAAATCCTAGATACTGCACAGTTGCCCTTACAAAGTCACACTTTTTCAGATTCACCACCAAGCCCGCTTCACTAAGCTTGTTAAACAAGGCTTCAATGCGTGCACAGTGACTTTCAAAGTCATCGTCATAAATTATCACGTCGTCTAAATACACAGTACAAAGGAGTACAAAGGAGTACAAAGGAAATCAAGCAACAACAGATCCAGTGACCCTTCTAGGTTGCTTTTCCTCCAAAACACTGAGGATCAAGTGTCCAAACAGTGGTTTAGAGTGGGTAAGGGAACATTGGAAAGGGAATTACTGCCCTGGAACTAATGTCCGTGGCAGGATTAGGAAGTTAGTAGGGGACAGATGGGTTAGTAACTGAGGGGGGGATAAATTAAAGTTATTCATTTACAAACGCAGTCAGTCGCGGGTTTGATGCGAGATATTTGTCTAGTCGGTGTTTAAATGAATCAACGGTGATGCAGTCTATAACGTTTCGGGGAAGCCCATTCCACAAGTTGACAACTCGATTGAAGAAGAAATTCTTAGATTCGTGCGAGTTAAAAGATTTACCAATAATTTTGCAACCGTTTCCCCGCGTGTAATTAGATTGGTCGATAGTGAAGTACTTACTACAGTTCATATTGTCGATGCCTTTGATGATTTTGAACACTTGAATTAAGTCGCCTCTTAATCTGCGCTGGGTTAAAGGAAATAGATTTAATTCTCTAAGACGCTCTTTGTATGGTTTGTTCTTTAGGCTAGGTATCATTTTGGTAACTCTACGTTGAACTCGTTCTAGCTTGTTTATATCTTTTTGGTAATAAGGGCACCAGGATTGAACGCAGTATTCCAGAAGAGGGCGGACTAAGGAATTGTAAAGGGTTAGGATAACTTCTTTGGATTTATGCTCAAATGACCTGCCTATAAAGCCAATTATTTTGTTTGCCTTCTTAACAACTTCTGAACATTGTTGACTCGGTTTTAGGTTACTCGATATTGTTACTCCCAGATCGGTTTCTCTGTTTACATTCTTAAGCTGAGTGCCATTCATCGAATAGTTTGCTTTCTCATTTAGGTATCCGATATGTAGTACTTTACATTTATCCGCATTGAAACTCATTTGCCAAATTTGGGCCCAACATGACAATTTATCTAGATTGTGTTGCATATCGTCAACTTGTTCTTTTGAGAGTACGCTATTTGCAATTTTTGTATCGTCAGCAAATTTTGAGATTGTACAGGTGAGACCCTCATCTATGTCGTTGATGTAAATTAGAATGATAATTGGTCCTAGTACCGATCCCTGGGGTACCCCGCTACTTACATTGGTCCATTTTGATGCCTTACCGTTTATGACTACTCTTTGCTTTCTGTCGCTGAGCCAATTTTCTATCCATTTCAACACACCGTCTTGTATTCCATGCGCTTTTAGTTTTAGCAGTAAACGTTTGTGGGGAACTTTGTCAAAGGCCTTTTGAAAATCAAGGTATATAATATCTACAGCTTTACTCTCATCGTAGAGGTTGAGGATATCGTGGAAGAAGTCTAAGAGGTTTGTTAAACAGGAACGTTTTTTACGAAAGCCGTGTTGAGTATATTTAAGTATGTTATTTTCCTCTAAGTGATTTACGAGTCTGTCTCGTATGACCGTTTCTAGCATTTTACATACAACTGAGGTTAAGCTAATTGGACGATAGTTACTGGATAGTGATTTGCTGCCTTTTTTGAATATCGGTGTTACGTTGGCTAGCTTCCACTGATCGGGCATAGTTCCAGACTGCAAGGATTTATTGAATAGTAATGTCAGTGGTTTAGAGAGCTCATCCTTAGCTTCCTTTAGAACTCTAGGCGAGATTGTATCAGGTCCAGGCGTTTTATTTACCTTGAGTTACCTTGAGTACAGTTAGGGATATCTGCTACTAGGTCATTCATCAGATTCTGGAAAGTCACTGGTGCATTCTTGAGTCCATAGGGCATGACGTTACAACGGTAGGTGTTACCATCCACCACAAACCCACAAACCTCCTTCGCTCGCTCCGACAGCTGCACTTGCCAGTAACCTTTCACTCGGTCTACCTTGGTCAAATACTGTGCCTTTCCGATCTTGTCGACACTGTCATCCAGACGAGGAAAGGGGAAAGCATTTGTGGGGGTTAAACCGTTTAACCGCCGGAAATCAACACAAAAACGAAGTTTCCCATCAGGCTTGGGCTGCAGAGTGATGGGAGATGTCCACCTAACCGCACCCTTTTCTATCAGGCCCCGATCCAACATAAACGCTAACTCGTCCCTGAGTGGTGGGAGTTTGATAGGAGGGACTCGGTATGGCACTGATTTAAAGGGTGGGTGATCTCCTACATCCACATCATGCACCGCATTAGTTGCAACGGTCAAGGTGGAGAAGGAGGAAGGGACAGTCATGCTCAGGTGGAGGATAATTGGGATTGTCATGTCTCCGTAGACCAGTGGGCGGGGAAGTCGAGACAGGTGGCTCACGAGGCTCTAGAGCACCTGCCTGAGGAACAGCATGTAGCCGTGCAGCACCTGTTCGGTTCATACCCTGCTGTGTTTGTGGAGCACCCAGGCCTCACAACTCATGCGGTGAATGATGTGGATGTAGGAGATCACCCACCCTTTAAATCAGTGCCATACCGAGTCCCTCCTATCAAACTCCCAGCACTCAGGGACGAGTTAGCGTTTATGTTGGATCTGGGCCTGATAGAAAAGGGTGCGGTTAGGTGGACATCTCCCGTCACTCTGCAGCCCAATCCTGATGGGAAAGTTCGTTTTTGTGTTGATTTCCGGCGGTTAAACGGTTTAACCCCCACAAATGCTTTCCCCTTTCCTCGTGTGGATGACAGTGTCGACAAGATCGGAAAGGCACAGTATTTGACAAAGGTAGACCTAGTGAAAGGTTACTGGCAAGTGCAGCTGTCGGAGCGAGCGAAGGAGGTTTGTGGGTTTGTGGTGGATGGTAACACCTACCGTTGTCACGTCATGCCCTATGGACTCAAGAATGCACCAGTGACTTTCCAGAACCTGATGAATGACCTAGTAGCAGAAATCCCTAACTGTACTGTGTATTTAGACGACGTGATAATTTATGACGATGACTTTGAAAGTCACTGTGCACACATTGAAGCCTTGTTTTACAAGCTTAGTGAAGCGGGCTTGTTGGTGAATCTGAAAAAGTGTGACTTTGTAAGGGCAATTGTGCAGTATCTAGGATTTGTGGTCGGGAGAGGCCAGGTTTGCCCTCCTCAGAATAAGATACAGGCTATCAATCAGTTCCCTAGACCGACCACCATGCGGCAGATTATGAGGTTTTTGGGCATGATCGGGTACTATCACCGCTTCATTCAAGGATATTCAACTGTGTTGGCACCTCTGACTGACTTATTAGCGAAGGATAAGAAGTTGCTGTGGGCGCCGGAGTGTGAAAAGGCATTTTCCCTTGTTAAACACCTTTTATGCACTCATCCAATACTCAGGGCCCCAGACTTCGACAGGCCGTTTCAGTTGGCAACTGATGCCAGCGGGGTTGGGGCTGGTGCCGTCTTGATGCAGACAGACGAAGAGGGCCTGGAACACCCAGTAAGTTTTTTTTCCAAAAAGTTTAATTCGGCCCAGAAGAATTACTCAGTGGTGGAAAAAGAATTACTGGCGATAGTGCTGGCGCTCAGGCACTTCGAGGTGTATGTTCCGGCCTATGGACCAGTCGTGGTAGTGTATACTGATCACCACCCTCTTAAATTTCTCAATCAGTTTCACAATCGGAATATGAGACTGACACGGTGGTCGTTGATGTTACAGGAGTACAATTTAGACATTCGCCATATTGCCGGTAGTGATAACGTGATTGCTGACTGTTTATCGAGGGTGGAGGATCCGAGTTAGGCTACCACAGGTGTGCGGGTTTGTGTGGAGTAAAATTGGCTTGCCCCTGTAGAGCAGCCGCCAAAAACAACATTAAAATTATATCAACAAAAAAATCACATAAAAACTCTTTCTTTTGATAGTTAATTGTAAGTTGCCAATGTTATAGCTAAAGTCCTAAGTTGAACCTGGCTTTCACTTAGGAGGCTGGGCTCTGTGAAGCTCGCTCTGGGAGCATAGCAGGCTAAAATTATACTATTATGTTTGGGAGGGGTTATAAGATTTTATTTATGCTAAAATGTTGTTTTGTTTATGATTGAGCTTTGCATTTCATTTCTGGTGGAGTGGCTATGTGTGACGGGTCTTGTCGGCATTCTGCCTTGTCAGATATCGTGCTCGCCTAATGTTGAGCGTCCTATATCTTGGGCGGGGTGTGACGCCTACCAGCGTTGGCAGAATCGCCTCCCGGTAGCCACCAGCACTCGCCAGGGAAATGAATTTGGCTACAGTCTATCTGCAGTGTTGTACTTTCTTTCTTGTGAATCGTCATGTCACAGGCAGTGTAGAGCTGGTCTTTGTTTTCGTCTGTGACAAGGCATTATATTTGATATCATCAGTTTAATGTATTAGACTGAATGATACAGCTAGAGAGTGTGAGTGAGTAAGTGCAGGAGGCAGAGGGTAGTACGCGTAGTGTTACACATTGTCTCGGTGACGTCATGCCACGGCCGGGCCCTCTGAGTGGCTGGCCGCCTTGCCGCCCTCCTGCCGCGGCAGGAGGTGGTCCCCCGGCGCTCCCTGCTGCCTTTGTGCCTTCCTTGCTCAGAGCTTGCCTGACCAGCATACCCTTCACATCTCCCTTTCCACCTGTCCTTTCTTTAATATAGGAGTGACAGTTTATTATTGTTTAGAGTAACTTTAATTATACCTTCTTTTTGTTTGCATTAAATCATTCCAGTGATATAATTAAGCTCTCTATCTTTTTCCTTGTATACATTATTAACGTAATTGTATGTTGTTGTGATCAGGCTCTATCAGAGATCATCAGCCTGTAGTAGTAGTGCATTTATACCGAGTTAGAGGATACCCCGCTATCGCAGATTAAACTCTGGAGGGTTTAGGTGTTTTTGTGCGCCGGCATTATAAGTTCGAGGGTTGGATCTAGTGTTACCGTTGTGGCTGCGTGCCTTTCTAGTCCAATGATTAAGAGCCCTTGTTTTATACGAGTCCCGGTCGTAACAAGAGAAAGATAAAACAAAAACGGTGACCCCCCTTAATAGAATGTACAGTTACCCACATAGGTTCTGTTCCTCCTTGTGATCATATGTATTAACCCTTCTTTGGCGGCGCCCGGCTATAGTCAAGTGAAATAAATGTGGCCTAAGTGGCGGGGCCCGGCTATAGTCGCATGCAATTTTGAGCACGTAATGTGCTCTGAGAGAGAGCAGAGCAGTGGGAGGAGCGTAGGTTACCTCATGACCGCTCGCCACGGTGGCCGTGGAGCTACTGAGATGTACTCCGCCCTACTCCACCCTCCCTCACTCGTTTCACACGTAATAATGTATGGAAATGACCGTATTTTACCGATTTTGCCCTTCGGTTGCACGATCATTGCAAGACAACCAGTGATCGTAGAATGATGGTTCTGGTGTCATTAGAAAGCTCACTTAACGCCCTTTCAGGTATACATACTTGTATTACGCTCTGGCTCTTGTTTATGCATGAAAATGAGCACGCTAACAAGCTCGTTTACGGTAAAACCCCCGCTGGGCGGCACAGTCAAATATACTCCACCACCCGCTCTTTGAGTGTTAAAGTAAAATAGTACAAATTAATTGCGTGTGTTGTTTCTATTAATTATCAGTTGACATTGCATATGAATTAACCACTGCATACAAAACTACACTAGCAATTCAGCCATAAGCATCATAACTATTCATGTAAACGATCACTGGGAGGAACATATCTTATGTACGCACAGGTTCTGTCAAGTATTTAATTTGTTCAATGACCCTGTGCATCAGTATCTCACTCTATATCGGTAGTTTCCTCACATGTCCCGTAGCTCAGTTAGTAGAGCGGTAGTTACTCATTACCAGCTACAGGTCGCAGGTTCAAGTCCTGTCGGGGCTACAATATATTTTATAAGATTATTCAGTCTAGAGGTCATGATTATTTGACTAAATCCCGCATATAAACAAATATTTTCATAAATGTAAATTCCGTATTATCAGTAATATTATTATTATTAAAATGATACTAACTGAAACTCTTACTTTTAATAGGAAACGTCATGGCACTCATATTTTGTAATTTATTAAGACAAAAAATTTATTTTGAGAAATTTATATATATCTACTGTATGTCATAGCAATAATTGTCTGTTGTTCTGCACTCATAAACTACGGTGGTGTTCTCAGATATACATTTGAAAATGGAACACTTTTGGTATAATAATGTATTGGTTTAATTCTGCAAGAAGTAATGCCAATAATGTTCTATGGCTCTGTTTTCTCTAATTTTTGGCTAATGGGAAGAACTACAATGAGCTATGAAGGATTTTGTATTTTATGTGTTTTATTCCCTGTATGTGTTAGGATTGTATAATACTAGCTGAGGTACCCGGTACTGCCTGGGGGAAAATCGAAGTATGGACTGTCTATCTTTGGGGAAGCCCCACTCCCCCCAGGGGGTGAGGGGACAAACATAGTTTCGCTTAAAACCTATTCTGGCACCTTGCATAGTATGAATGCTAAGTATGAGCTTTCCATCTTGAAAACTGAGGAGTTTGAGAGGGTTCGACACCCCCTAAGTATGCGTGCCAAATATGGGCTTTCCATCTTGAAATTTAGGGAGTAGTTCGTGAACAAACAGACAAACAAAAAGTGCCTTTTATATAGTAGATGTGTTGGCATTATTGCTTACTCTAACGTGGTGATCGTTACCATGACAACGGTTACAGGATTATGTGTACTGTGATAAGATATGATAAGAAAGGGGCCAAAACGGCCACAGAAAGAACGGCTGTAATCTTCTATCATAACATTGCCGGATACTGAATGAATCAGTGTCATCTAGTGTGATAAATGTCTGTTGATATGCTAATACTCGTTAGAGTATAGAGTTAGAATTAGAGTATTAGAGTGATACGAAATTCGTTATATACACGTACTTAACCCCATCTATATTGGGACGTCTTCTTAATGATTTTATATCTATATTTAGACGATTTTGTGCAGTTTAAGAAAGATCTGTGGTAGTTCAAAGGGTTAATTGAGATAGTTCAAAGCTATGTTAATTGTTGGTGGTCCTTATGAAACTAAAAACAATAGTTGTGATGAATTTGTATGAGAGTCTGGAGTCTCATATACAGTATATGGCAAGACAACTCACATACAATTCAGGATACTGAATGAATCAGTGTCATCTAGTGTGATCAATGTCTATAGTAGATATGCTAATACTCAGATAAATTAATTATATACTGTACACGTATTTAACCCCTTCTATATCGGGACGTCTTTTTAATTATGTTCTATCTATATTTAGGCGATGTTGTGCAGTTCAAATAGTTTGAAGCTTGTTAATTGTGTGTGGCCCTTATGAAACTAAATCGTCTTATAGCAGCAAGAATAGTATTATATAGACGTCGCTGGTATAGAAGGGGTTAACCCTTACAGTACCGGCGACGTATTTCATATTTGATTTCAGTTACATTTACACGATTTTATGAAGCTTAGGAAGGATATACGGTAGCTAAAGGGATTAATTAAGTTAGTCTGTAGTCTTCTAATTGGTAGACTTCCTTCCTGAGCTTCCTTCCTGTAAAAGTTGCCAGAATGTAATGAAAAGGTCGTGTCTGGCACTGAATGGGTTAATATATAGTTAGCATTTTAACCGAAAAACCTTAACATATTTCAACATTGATAAAATAATTTGCAGCCCCGGCAGGACTCGAACCTGCGACCTGTAGCTGGTAACGAGTAGCTACCGCTCTACCAACTGAGCTACGGGACATGTGAGACAAAAGCTGATATAGGCAGACTGTCAAACGAGGTACCAGTTTTAGGGGATATTTTCACTTAACAGTTTAGTTTTTGAACCCCATTTCCCCCATGCTTAGCCCCATTTATTTTGGCATTTAATATCTCTTTATTATAGCTTTATTTGTTTTTAGTTTATGGTTCCCCTGGGAATATTATGATAGATAAAAGGGATTTGGAATTGTTTTGGCATTATTAATTGACGAATTATTTGTAGATATAACATTTAATATAGCGAAAGAGAAGTTGAAATTAGTGAAACAATATACTTTTTTTCATCACTTCATTTCTCTCTCTCTCTCTCTCTCTCTCTCTCTCTCTCTCTCTCTCTCTCTCTCTCTCTCTCTCTTCATTTCCTTATTAAATTATGCCTACATTTGTATTCCGAAACAGTTATGGGCAGCACCAATAATAGTCTCTAAATGTATTTAAAATATATCATGTTCATGTCATTTTAGAAACTGAATTAAATATAAAACAAATCTCTAATTAAGATAGATAGATAGATAGAGATAGAAATATATAGAGAGAAAGAGAGAGAGGGAGAGGGAGAGTGAGTGCGTGTGATTGTATATGAGGCGTCCGGCGGCAGAAGGTTGGAAGCACCAACAAAAGGTTTGATACATATTCCATAACGAAGGCTGAAAAATCATTTTTTTTTTTTTTT
Organism: Paralithodes platypus; assembly: GCA_032716605.1. Taxonomy (NCBI): domain Eukaryota; kingdom Metazoa; phylum Arthropoda; class Malacostraca; order Decapoda; family Lithodidae; genus Paralithodes; species Paralithodes platypus. The sequence continues at coordinate 25,282,759 of CM064530.1, forward strand.
TTTTTTTTTTGCTTCCGACCTTCTGCCGGTGAATACATCTAAGGCGTTCGGCGGCAGAAGGTCGGAAGCACCAACAAAATTCTAGAACAGTGTTTTTTCAGCATTCGTTATGGAATATGTATCAAACCTTTTCTTGGTGCTTCCGCCCTTCTGCCGCCGGACACCTCATATTTGCTTGAGTGTGTATTAATAATGCACACATTTACCCGTTCAGTACCGGTGACGTCATTTTAACTTTATTCTGCCGATAACTAGACGATTGAATTCAGTTTCAAAAGGGCCTTCTGCAAAAAACGGGCTTCGAATGATCTTACTTAGACCTTTTTAGCCACAGGTCCTCCTTAAACTGCACAAAATCATCTATATATAGCTAAAATCAAATATATAAAATAGTCGCCAGTACAGAATGGGTAAATATTGTGTTTGTGTATGATTGAGTATGTGTGAGTGGGTGCCTTTTTTGCTATGTGTATTAAGGAGAAAAAAGGCAAAGCTGTCTTTAGTAAATGCACCCCCCCCCCCCAAGCCAAACAAAAATGAATACAAAAAAATAGAAACATAAAATAAAAATAAGTAAAGAAAATAAATATATAAAAATACAAGTGAAAGAATGATAAAGAGCCAAATTCAAGGTGTGTTGGAGAGAAAGACAGATTAAGGGAAAGATTTCAAGAGTTGACTTGTGAGTAGAGGAAAGAGAGAAACCCAGTTCACTCTTGGGTTAGAGGGTTGGACAGAATAAGGATGGGAATGTGTTGAAAGGTGCCCCACTCTCCATAAGGGAGGAGGTATAGACTGAGAAAGCTCTGATGAACATTGATTATTGTTATAGCGGTTCAAGAGTGAGAGAAACGCAAGTCGCAAGGACGTGTAGAGAGAAATTGTAGAAAATTAGTAAGAGGAGCCGAAATGCCATTGACTCTCCCCTTTCGAGAAGTGCGGTTTGGGTGAAGCCTCCCAACCCATGTGGACAGTATTCAAAACATCGACGCTCAGTCGCCATGTACAGTGCAAGAAACAGTACGGAAATGTAGAATCCACGGATACAGTTGCATACACTTAACTTCTTGAAAGCTGTTTTAGCAAGAGTGATAATATGATCTTTTCAAGAAAGGTTAGAAGAAAAAGAAATACAAACAATATTGAGAGAATATGATTGGTAGATTTGTGTATTGTTGAAGAGAAGAGGATAGTCATGTGGAAGATTGTGACGGGTAGATAGATGGGGAAATTGGGGTTTGAAAGCATTGAAGACAACAAGGTTCTCTCTGCCCCAATTGGATATAGTTAATAGATCAAATGATGGATGTGCTATGGCTTAGTCAAGTGAGTTTTGAAGTAACTGCATGGTGGGTCGTTGTGTAAATCTAATTGAATAGCGGAAGGTAGAGTCATCGATATAGGAGTGAATAGGAGTCAAGGTACATTGGAGATCATTAATAAATATAAGAAATATAACTGGAGATAGTACGGAACCCTGAGAAACATTGTAGTTGATGCATTACATTGGTGAATGATGGACGTCCACAACTGCAGCGATTAAATGGTCAGAAAGGAAACTGGAGATGAAGGCAATAATAGAGGGATTAAACTGAAGAATGGTAGTTTAGAAATAAGAGATTTGTGCCAGATTCTACCAAAGGGTTATGTTATGTCTAGCACAATTGAAAAAATATAACTGAAGTCCCTAAAGGATGAAGAAGAAGTGTTAATAAGATAATACAATAAATCACCACTAAAGCGGCCCTTAAAAAAAACAGTGGAAAATTGGAGAGAATGACAGAGAAGTAAAATTGTTGGAGAGGGTTTTAGCTAGACATCAGAAAGCTTGAATAGAGCTAAAGTTGGAAAGTGTATTCCATGTCTTACTGATGAAAGAGGTTTTGACAAGTTGAAGAACTTGAAGGTAGACCAAATATGAGGTGGAAGGATGGAGTGAGGAACTACATGAACGAAGGCGGTGCTGGTTGGGGGGAGGGGCATCGACTGACTGGGGACAGAGGTGCATGGGGGCGGTTCGTTCGTGGCCACCCCTTCGGGGATCACGGCGTCAGGCAATAGATAGATAGATAGAAGAACATATTTGGCTTGATTCAGGGCAGAAACATTAAGCATTCAAGATTCATGAGTTTGAAGTTGGTACTGTTTGAATGCTTCCTCCTTATTGTGGACAACAGTAGAAGAAGCATGAATAACCAAGAATAATATACATTAGATTGAGAGAAAGAAAATGGAATACATGCCTCCATGCCTAACCACCTCGCTCCGAGGACCCTTGGCCTCAGAAGCAAAAATCAATCAAAAAGATACTGCTAACAAGCCTCCCGATCGGCAGTGCCACAAGAGTCGCTGGTTGGAGGGTCAGATGGCTGCACTGGAGATACAAGTAGGATGCTGAACTAACTGCTCCAAGGCATTTAGGATATCAAAGATGTAGGCTTGTTCACCAGGTTGGTCAGTGAAAATGAGAGTAGAGTCATTGGTGGTGGTTCACATTGAATTGCCTAAGATGGTGATTTCAGAGAAGGGAGAGATGGATAGAATGTGTACCCCTTTAGAAGTAATCCAATTAAAAACATTTGCTATAGTCAGTAATTTGGGGAAAGGTAAACAACACAGATGTATTTAGGTTGAGAGTGACAAGATAGCTTAAGTGGGAGAGTTGATAATTAATTTAAGTCAAAGTTGGGATTACTACTGAAAATAAGATTCCTTCACACATACACAACACATCCGCCTTTTGCTTGAAACTGAGGATAGATATAGTAGAAGGATACAGAGAAAGGTTTGAAATTAGTTGCCTCAGATACTGGAATTGGAAGTAATATTAGGTTTGGTAGAGTAGAGATGATGTTCCACAAACTGAAAGTTAGAGGAAAGGCCACGAATGTTGCAGAAGTTGACAATCAGAAAACCAGGTAGTGGTCCAGGATATTTTGAGGAGTCGTTACACATAAAAGTAAAATTGATAGGGACATATATGGTCTCCTCCCCTGGAAACACCGAGGCAGGTCGTAAGTGAGATATTTTAAATAGAATTTTGGTGATTTTGTGCAGCTTAAGAAGGATCTGTGGTAGTAAAAAAGGGTTAGGCGAGATATTTCGAAGCCTGTTTATTACTGGGGACCCTAAGCTGAATGAAATTGTCTAATAGTAGCCAGAATAAAGTGAAAAGGATGTCACAGGTATTGAATGGATTAACCCATTGAGCGCGAGCTATTGGTAGTGCACACCCTACCGCCAGGCGACAATATTAGGCCCCATTACCACCTAAAATCATAATTTTACGATATATATCGTTATTACTTATTCATATGCGCCTATTTTATGTAACATGTAACAACAATATAACAAGTGGGAATAGTGTTTTGATGGTCAAAATAGCGAATTATTGCGAGCCGGTCCATTCATGAATTGTGGAGCACAGTAAGGCAGACCCTCTCCTCGAGAGGCCTTAAGCCTGACTGACTTACTCACACACACTCTTCCTTATGCAACACACTTGCTAGTCACATGACACCACCATAGAACCGGCTTGAAGATGTTGGCACGAAAATATACCAATGAATAAGGGAATAACAGGGAAAATAGGTGATAATTAAAGAAAGGGGGGAAAGAGGGGATTTTGACAGATGTGGAGGAGTGATAGGAGGTATGGAGGGAAAATATCTCACTTAATCACCATTTTACTTGTTTTAAGTACTACTGAGGCCTTTTATAAGTTTTTTTTAGGCCTTACCTCTCAAGAGGTTCCTCGCCCTTGCCCACCAAAACCTCTTAAGAGTGTTCACGCCATTCCTGGGTTAATATTTAAAGGAAATCCCACCGTATATAATAGAATAATTGTTTTTTTAAGTCGGATTTCTTAATATTTGGAATAGTCTCCAAAGTAAAATGGGAAAATCTAAGAACAGCAATTTATGGGAATATATTTCATATATTAACAAGAAATATTTAATATGCAACCCCAATAAGTGTAATACATATTGCCTTTTATTTATCACCAAGTTTATTCCTCCAGCCCCAGAGTCGATATTGTCCCACGGCTATGTTTGTAACGATCAGCTCCAGCGTCATTACTGTATCAACAGCTATTCTTGCCCTTATTTACCCCTGTTATAGGCCTTGTAGAGGGTTGATATTCCCTCTTCCTATGGCTTTAAATTGCTTCAAACTTTGTGTGTCCAGGCATTTTGGCCTGAACGTTCCTTGATTTAGGCCCGGTATTTCTTTCAACTGTGGGGGAGGCACTCGCTACAGGCAGTTCTGCCTTTTGGGGAGGCACTCGCTACAGGCAGTTCTGCCTTTTGTCTCCCTCACTCACATAGACAAAAAAATAAAAAAATAAAATACAAATATGGGAAGTACTTTAGGATACTATGCAACAAAAACCATAGTTGGCAACTCCCCAAATACGGCAAGGCGGGCGTGAGGGTACGTGCGGCGTGACGTGTCACTGTACAATTTTCCTCGTGAGTGACACACCATGTCCTACCACCAAAGCTCTCACCTCACACCCCACACTGTGAAGTGAGTGTTGAGGATGCGATATCGATGTTTTGTATTACGAGGATAGTGATACCGAATCATCTGATGAAGATTCAGAGGATGATTACCAGCTAACACTGGAGGAGATAGAGGAAATGGAAGAGGAGACACCCATTGTTCCTGTTGCTCGTGGCACCTCAGCATCTCGGCCGGTGTCTCGTAGACTCGTAACTCCACCTCCACCTCCCCAGACTGTGATGTGGTGCTGTGTTTGCCACAGAGTTTCAGGGACTACCATACCCTTGAATAATTACAAGCTGCCTATAAATTATCGAATAATATAAGTGACAGTAACACTCGCAATACAATTATTGTAACCAAAATAATATTCAGTAACTGTGGAAGAGTGAATGCAAAATTAGCGTAGCCAATGATCCTAGCTACAGAAAGTGAGTGATGTGGTGGCATGCTGAGTGTGCGTTCAGGTGTATGTTTTGTAATGGGAAGGGAGGCATGATGGCCGCCTATCACCATGGATACCAGGATGCGCTTGAGGCTTGACCGGTACTGGTACTATACACACTGGACTTTACACACTTTATAACACTCTAGCAACACTTACAATAACTTTCAGTGATAGTTCTTTTTATTTTACACATTGTGGAGGACCATATGTTACTAGAGTGGTAGTAACCACTGCAGCCTAGCAGCCCTGGAGTTTTGAAAAGGCGCACGGCACAGAGCGATAGTGGTGATGACCCCCCCCCCCCCCTCCCCTCCTCTTTAGGACCCACAAATGACCTCGGTGAATGCTATTATGCATATATTCTTCATTTTCTAGCCCTTTACATTACATTTCAGGAAAAAAAAATCGAAAATTGGCTGGGTCTCAGTGGTCAATTAATGTATATTCAAGTGGGACTTAAGGGGTTAGGCAATCAGTATGGTAAGTAAAACCCTTCATGAAGCCTAGTATTTTCTGTTTGTTTTATTACATACTGTAGGTGCTAGCAATATAACTATCCATTCTCTCTCTCTCTCTCTCTCTCTCTCTCTCTCTCTCTCTCTCTCTCTCTCTCTCTCTCTCTCTCTCTCTCTCTCTCTCTCATACACTAAATCATTCACGTTATGGTCGGGCAAACATCACTATTATTAGCACGTTTGATAGAGCCTCAGACAATATTGCCACTGGATGAGAGAGAGAGAGAAGGAGAATGAGTGAGGTGGTAATGTGTTGAGCTCACAAGATTAAATTAACCCTCTACGACATATGACGCGAATTTGAGCCTATTAGGGATACTTTAAAGCCTTTGTTACCATCAGGGGTATTTAGAAACCTTTAGTTTAGTTTTTTCAACCTCTGCAGTTGTCTTTGAGTTAGCTGTGGGCAGAAAACTAATTTTGGAGAGGTAATTATAAGAGTGAGAGAACTCTATTTCTTATTGACAATCTGGCAACCTCTACGTCATATGTGCGTGAAAGGGTTAATAGAGTACAAAGAAGTACAAAGATGTACAAAGGAAGTCAAGTAACATGAGTTCAAGAGACCCCTCGAGGCTGGTTATGCTCTAACTCACTGCTCTTCAGAGTCTTCAACAGTAGGTTAGAATTGGTAAGGGAAAATTGGAAGGGACAATGGAAATACTAATGTCCTAGGAGATGTTAGAATGTGACAATTTGGGTTACTAACATAACACAGTTACAAATGATCCTTTGTCTATCTGAGGAAAAGGGAGTGACATTTTGGTTCTCATTAATATATGTAGTGATCCTTGATGTATCTGAAAAAAACAAAAAAATAATGCTTAATTTACAAATGCAGTTAGTTACCGGTTTCAGACAAGGTGTGTGTCTATGCGATCTTTAACACAAGAACGCGGAGCATCCTCATGTGAGTCTGTAGTGAGCGAAGGTGAGCGTCTTCATATGAGCCAAGGCCTAAATTAATCCTTTCAAAACATCCCACTGGCACTCAAAACAAAGCAATATGTGATTAAGTGAGATAATTACCCTCCATACCTACAATCACTCCTCCACATGTGGCCAAATCCCCCCTTTCCCCCCCCCCGCCCTCAATTATCACCTATTTTTCCTCTTATTCCCCCTTTTATCGGGTAATTTTTGGCGCGAATTTTCCCCCCGCGGTTTTAGGGTCACTGGGGAGGCAGTTAGAGATCCTAGAAACAAAGAGACTGCACTTGCAAGATGTCTTGTTTTATTGCTGTTACATGTTAATATCTTCATATTAAACATAAAATAGGCACATATGAATAAGTAATAACGATATATATGGTAAAATGACGATTTTCATTTGGAATGAACCAAAATATCTTCGCCTGGCGGGTCGTTTCAAATACCATAATTACGCGCTTCCCGGGCTAAAGGAATTAACGGTGCTGCAGTTTATAACTTCTCAAGGAAGCCCATTCCACAAGTTGTTAACTCGATTGAAGAGGCAATCCTTAGACCTATATGAGCTAAAAAGATTTTCCAATGTTTTTACAACCATTTCCCTGTGTGTAAATTAACCACAGGGATATGGTTGTAAAAACATTGGTCGACCGTAAAGTACAGTACCTTCCATGTCGATGCAATATGAAGAATTCGAAAACTTAAGTCATCTCTTAATCTGCGCTTATCTAAAGGTTTCAGTTTTCTCTCTCTCTTTCTCTCTATCTCTCTCTCTCTTATTTATTTATTGATTTATTTTGTAGTATGGGCACCTGGAGATTGAACGTAATATTCAAGGGAAGGGCAAACTAAGTACTTTGCTTATAGTTTACTTTTTTATTTCGGTTACCAATATGGAGTATTTTACATTTGTTTGCATTAAAACTCATTTGCCAAATTTGATCCCAAGACGACAATCTAAATTTGTGTGCATATCTTCAACATGTTAATTTACGAGTATTTGCAATATTTGCATCGTCAGCAAACTTTGTGATTCTACAGGTGAGACCCTCATCAATGTTGTTAATGTAAACTAAGAACAGAACTGGCCCCATTATTGATCCCTTGAGTACCCTGCTAATTACACTGGTTGGATGATATACCGTTTATGATTACTCTTTGCTTTATGTCAACCACTTTTCTGTCTATCTCAACATACTGCCGTGTATTCCATTATTTTTTATTTCTATCAATAAATATTTTAGGGGAACTTTGTTAAAGGCATTTTGAAAATCAAGGTACGTAATATCTGCAGCTTTACTCAGCTGTACTCGTGTCATACAGGTTGAGGATACCGTTGAATAAGTTGAAGAAATATGTTAAGCAGAAACGTTTATTACGAAGCCTTGTTGAGTTTTCTTTAGCATGTTGTTTTTCCCTTTGTGATTTACGAGTCTCTTATGAGCGCTTCTAGCATTTTACAGACAACTGAAGGTTAAAGTAATTGCACGATAGTTATTAGGTAAAGGTTTGCTGTTTATTTATTAAATATAAGTGTTACGTTACCAAGCTTCCACCCATCAGGCATAGTCGAAGACTGCAAGGATTTATTAAGAAGTAATGGCAGTGGTTAGGAGAGCATACGTTTAGCTTCCTTTAAAACTTTAGGTGAGTCTGTGAAAGATCCAGGAGATTAACTTAACTTGAGTTTTTTCTAAACAATTCAATACGTCTCTCTCTTTAATGATGATATTGCTTAGAGCATCAAATTTGTTTATCGGAAATGGCGATGCCGTATGGATATCAATAAGGTCTTCTGATGTAAAGAAGGTATGGAGGGCTTTATATATTTGTATGTACTTAGTCTTTGGTGTAATCTCTGTTATCATCTACTAACGGTCCAATAATTAATTAACTACTTTTTTTGTTTTATGTAACTATAGATTTCTTTAGGGTTTATTTTGCTTTGAATCCCTCATGTAACGCCAGGGTATTTTTGTTTTATATTGCAACATTTAACTCCAGGTTCTTTGCTAAAGCCTCTGTCACACAAGCGCTTTTTCCGTCAATTTTCCATGAGCAAGTTTTTTCTCTTATTATTTCTGGATTGTTTTTACACTCGTATCGGCAACTAGACTGAAGGTAGATTATGTTATGAGGCTGAATTCTGATAAAGTATAGGTTTGAGTTCCGAAGGGAAGAAAGGAAAACCTAATATTTAGTAGTGGCCCTGGAATCAATGACGATGCGCCTTAACGTTGGTAATGGCCAGTCTTTGAACTCAAGCTTGTCTTTCAAACTTTCCGCCTGGGAGAGAACAAAATACGATTGCTACACATCGTGAGCGAAACGCTCTTAAAAAACACTCACGGACTCGTCCTATAATGGATGTGGGTACCACTACTAGAAAAAACTAGTAAAAAATAAGAAAATCTAAAATTAAACTTTGATCTTAGCATTGCGCTTCTCAGCTTCTCATGCGTCTGCTTTTTTGTGTATGCTTCGCTTCACTCATCGAAGCACTAGCGCACCCTTAATCTGATATATCAAGACTGTCAAAACATAGCAGATGAATGGGAAGGGGATGGAAGGGAGGGCCAAAATCGTCAATGATTCCGGGGCCACTACTAAATATAAGGCATCGTCAATGATGGAGGGGCCACTAATAAATTGTATTTTTTGAAGCATCCAGACCATAATTGGCCGTAAAAAATGCTCGAAAAAGAGCTTGTGTGACACCAGCTTTAACCCCTACTGTACCATATGGTACTAGCATAAATGTACCCCCCAGTCCCAAGTAATGCGGCCAAAATGGCTTCAGAGGCAAGATATATCTACCTCCTACTTCAAAAGATGGAGGAATACTGCCTCTCCCAGCATGTGGGGGCTTGGATATAAGCTGAGAAGTGTTGCCAAGGTCTTAGAGCAGTGCTCAAATGTCGTGGTACCAGGTACTGCCTGATACTGGCAGTTACAAGGATCGTATATTACTGACGGCTGGCAGCCGTTGCTGGGACTGGGGAGTGATTTATCTAATGATGGCTCTCTGCCGTCGCTAGTACTGAACGGGTTAAGCAATATTTTGGCTTTACGTCGTATATCTATGAACTTAACACGTTCTTGTTTTTTTTCTCGAAAGTTCCCTTCTTTCATAGCAAGTAAACAAACTGCAATATTTGTATTCCACCATTTAGACTTGTCAATATGGCCTGAACACTGTTTTTTATGGTATACAAGTGTTCATACCATTAAGATAACAGCTGTTAATTAGGTGATAGTTAAAAATTAAAATTAATAATTTATGGCATTATTGTTAATCAAGAAGCCCTAGTCAGTTGCTTTAGGTATTGTTCTAAATATATAAAAGTTTATTAATATTATCTATATTTTTAATTATATTTATTTATTAATTTAGTTTTTCTTTTATTTGGGACTTTCTTATTGCAGCTGGCTCATTATTATTAAAATACTGAAAGTTATCCTACAATGAACTGTTACTGAATTCATCACTAACATTCAAAACCTTGACCAAGTCTTCTTGTGTCGCAATTACAAAGTTAAAGACATTATTATCATGCGTCAGAGATTGAACAAATTGAAAAAGTTAACTTTCTTGGAAGTTGGCATATAGGTCGTGTCCAGAATACGAAGCAAGCATATCACCCCACTTAGTTACAGGTAAATTAAAATCGCCAATAAGAGGGCTATTCTTGAATGTTACTTGTTTTGCAATTTGTTCGTAAATCTCTCTGTTTGTTTGCAATGATTAAGATAAAGGTCTGTATATTTAATCTAGTATTTTTTTTTTTCCTGGTAATTTGTTATGAGTACATAAGATATATTAACATTCACAATTTGAGGTTTTGACATTGAGATGGGGTTAAGAATTTCTTTGATAACAAACAAAACACCTCCTCCATTTTTATTGATTTGAATTTTCTCAACAAATTTATAACTAGGAAGTGGATATTCTGCTAAAAGAAACTGTCTTCCGTTTTCAACCAAGATTCCGAAAACCTACTAAATCATTATTGTCTCTATATATCATTATTGAGAGAGAGAGAGAGAGAGAGAGAGAGAGAGAGAGAGAGAGAGAGAGAGAGAGAGAGAGAGAGAGAGAGAGAGAGCGAGAGAGAAAGAGAAGAAAAACTTGATATTATATTATATTATAATACACATAAATATAAATATTATTATTACATGGGAAACGTTGTCAATAGTGTTCCTCCTCATATGGTTTATATTAATAGTTTGTCAACTTCTATATATATATAGATATATATATACAGTACCGGTATATATATATATATATATATATATGGTTTATATTAATAGTTTGTCAACTTCTATATATATATAGATATATATATACAGTACCGGTATATATATATATATATATATATGGTTTATATTAATAGTTTGTCAACTTCTATATATATATAGATATATATACAGTACCGGTATATATATATATATATATATATGGTTTATATTAATAGTTTGTCAACTTCTATATATATAGATATATATATACAGTACCGGTATATATATATATATATATATATATGGTTTATATTAATAGTTTGTCAACTTCTCTGATTGTTGTTGTTGGTACCTTATAACCCTCTCTCTCTCTCTCTCTCTCTCTCTCTCTCTCTCTCTCTGTATATATATATATATATATATATATATATACTATATACTGTATATATAGATATATGTATATATATATATATATATGTATATATATATATATATTTTTTTTCTTTCTTTTCTATGTGAGTAAGGGAGACAAAAGGCAGAACTGCCTGTATCGAGTTCCTCCCAAGAGTTGAAAGAGTGACAGGGCAAAATTCAAGGGACGTTCGAGCCAAAATGCCTGAACACACAAAGTTTGAACCAATTTAAGACATAGGAAGAGGGAAAGACTTCTGGGAAAGAGTTCCAGAGCTCAGCAGTTGAATAGAAGAAAATCTGAGAATAACGTTTCGTTCTTGGGTTGGAGAGTTGCACAGAGTAGGGGTGGGACTGTGTTGCATGACGGGTACTACGTACCCTACGTAGAGGATGTAGTCTGACGAACATTGATTATTATAGTAGCGATAGAATAGTGATAGAGATGCAACATTGCAGCGAAGAGAGAGATATTGCAGCGAGTTGATGAGTGGACGGGAGTTAATGATACACAAGGCTTTCCTTTCTACTTTATCTAGGAGTGTGGTGTGAGAGAATCATCCCCACTCATGTGAACAATAATCAATACGAGGACGTACTGTGCCCCTGTACAGAGCAAGAAGCTGTGCAGGGGTAAAGAACCCCTTGAGGTGGTTGAGCACACCCAGCTTCTGGTAGGCTTCCTTAGCAAGACTGGTAATATGGTCCTTGGAAGTGAGAGCAGAATAAAAAGAGACACCGAGAATATTGAGAGAAGATGAAAGATTGATTTTTGTATTGTTGAAGTGTAAGTGATAGTTTTCTGAGAGTTCTGAACGGGTAGTAAGATGAAGAAATTGGGTTTTGGAAGCATTAGTGGTAACAAGGTATTCTCTGTCTCAATTGGAAATAGCAGTTAGATCAGAAGATAAGTGTTCTATGGCTTCATTACCTTTGTCTTTGAGGAATTGCTGGCTGGGGCGTTCAGTAAAACTAATTGAGTAGTGTAAGGTAGAGTCGTACTGCGTATGAATGGATGAGAATGGAGGTACACTTAAAAAGATAATTTATGAAAATTAGAAAGAGAATGGGAGATAGGACAGAGTCCTGAGAAACACCGCAGTTGAGAGGATGAGGAAGTGAGTGATGGCCGTCCACAACCGCAGTTATGGAACGGCCGGAAAGGAAATTAGAAACAAAGGCACAGATGAAGGGATAGAAACCGAAGAAGGGTAGTTTAGAAATTAAAGATTTGTGCCAGACTCTATCGAAGGCCTTCGATATGTCTAGTACAATAGAAAAGGACTCGCAGAAGTCCCGAAAAGAGAATGACCAAGAGTTAGTAAGATATGAAAGAAGATCACCAGTAAAGCAACGGCTGCGGCTATGTTTGGGCTATTTAGGGCATATTCAGGCACTCCTGAATGATAAATCAAGCATCTGCATTAAATGAACTGTATTCTGCCGAAAACTAGGCGAAAATAGCTTCAAAATGAGACCGGAACGGGCCCCGTACGTGGTCTGGTTCACCCGCAGCGGTGCCAGTAAAACGCGGGAAACCCGCTATTTGGTAGCACTCGCTCGCTTGGCTACACTGTTGTGAGAGAGAGAGAGAGACCCGCGTGAGACACAGTCAACCTCAGTGGGCCGCTCGCTGCTCTGAGGAACGGAGGTGGGCCCCTCATGCTCACGCCCACTGACACTCAATTTTTACATTTTTTACAGGCTTTTCAAGCCTGGAAATTGCTGTAACTTTCCAGGACGTTCCAGGACGTTCCAGAACGTCACCCGCAACGAAAGGGTTAAGAAAGCCATACTGGCGATCTGAGAGTAGAATCTGAGATGAGAAATGCTTAAGAAATTAGGAAGCAAGAATAGTTTTAAAAACTTTAGAGATATAATTAAGAGATGAGAGCAATTGAACGATAGTTGGAGGGTTGAGAGCGGTCACCCATCTTTGAGACAGGTTGAATGAGAGCAAACTTCCAGCATGAAGGGAAGACGTTAGAGGAGAGACAGAGACGAAAGAGTTTGCCTTGGCAGGGATTCAGCACGGAAGCACAGCTTTTGAGTACAACAGAAGGAACACTGTCTGGACTGTACATGTTCTTAGTATTAAGCCCAGAGAGGGTAGAAATACATCTTTAGAAGAGATGGAGAGGGAGGAATTGCACCAGAATCATCCAAGGTGGAGTTTCTAGCAAAAGTTTGAGCGAAGAGTTCAGCTTTGTCAGCGGAAGAAGTACAAAGGAAATCAAGCAACAAAAGGTCTAGTGACCCTTCTAGGCTGCTTGTCCTCCAAAACACTGAGGATCAAGTGTCTAAACAGTGGTTTAGAGTGGGTAAGGGAACATTCAAAAGGGAACTACTGCCCTGGAACTAATGTCCGTGGCAGGACTAGGAAGTAAGTAGGGGACATAGGGGTTAGTAACTGAGGGGAGGATAAAATAAAGTTATTCATTTACAAACGCAGTCAGTCGCGGGTTTGATGCGAGATATTTGTCAAGGTGGAGTTTAAATGAATCAACGGTGCTGCAGTTTATAACGTCCCGGGGAAGCCCATTCCACAAGTTGACAACTCGATTGAAGAAGAAATTCTTAGATTCGTGTGAGTTAAAAGATTTGCCAATAATTTTGCAACCGTTTCCCCGCGTGTAATTAGATTGGTCGATAGTGAAGTACTTACTACAGTTCATATTGTCGATGCCTTTGATGATTTTGAACACTTGAATTAAGTCACCTCTTAATCTGCTCTGGGTTAAAGGAAATAGATTTAATTCTCTAAGACGCTCTTCGTATGGTTTGTTCTTTAGGCTAGGTATCATTTTGGTAACTCTACGTTGAACTCGTTCTAGCTTGTTTATGTCTTTTTGGTAATAAGGGCACCAGCATTGAACGCAGTATTCCAGAAGAGGGCGGACTAAGGAATTGTAAAAGGTTAGGATAACGTCTTTGGATTTATGCTCAAATGACCTGCCTATAAAGCCAATTATATTGTTTGCCTTCTTAACAACTTCTGAACATTGTTGACTCGGTTATAGGTTACTCGATATTGTTACTCCCAGATCGGTTTCTCTGTTTACATTCTTAAGCTGAGTGCCATTCATCGAATAGTTTGCTTTCTCATTTAGGTATCCGATATGTAGTACTTTACATTTATCCGCATTGAAACTCATTTGCCAAATTTGGGCCCAATGTGACAATTTATCTAGATTGTGTTGCATATCGTCAACTTGTTCTTTTGAGAGTACGCTATTTGCAATTTTTGTATCGTCAGCAAATTTTGAGATTGTACAGGTGAGACCCTCATCTATGTCGTTTTGCTAATTGGACGATAGTTACTGGGTAGGGATTTGCTGCCTTTTTTAATATCGGTGTTACGTTGGCTATCTTCCACTGATCAGGCATAGTTCCAGACTGCAAGAATTTATTGAATAGTAATGTCAGTGGTTTAGAGAGCTCATCCTTAGCTTCCTTTAGAACTCTAGGCGAGATTGTATCAGGTCCAGGTGTTTTATTTACCTTGAGTTTATCTAAACAATTCAATACTTCTCTCTCTGTAACGGTGATATTGCTTAGAACATCTGCATTATCAATCTGAATCGGCGATGGTGTAGGGATATCACTGAGGTCTTCTGTTGTAAAAACTGATGCAAAGAAGGTATTGAGGGCATTACTCATTTGTACTTCGTCTTTGCTGTATTCTGCATTTTCATCGACTAACGGTCCAACAGTTGAAGTAACTACTTTTTTCTTTCTGATATAACTATAGAATTCTTTCGGGTTTGTTTTACTTTGATTCGCAATATGTAACTCTAGGGTCTTTTTACTTTGCTTAATTAACTTTTTGGCTTTGCGTCGTAGCTCTACAAATTTCACCCGTTCTTCGTCATTTTGTGAGGATTTTAATCTATCATTAGCAAATTTTTTAGCAAGCAGGCAGTTTGAAATATCTTTATTCCACCATTTGGGCTTATTATTATGGCCTGGACGTCGTATTTTCGATGGTATGCAGTCTTGCACTACTTTTAGGTAAGTGGTTTCGAATAACTTCCAAGATGTATTTATGTCGTTATTGTTAATTAAAAAGCTCCAGTCAGTTTCTTTAAACATAGCTCTAAGTTTATGAAAGTTTGCTTTCTTGAAATTAGGGACTTTTTCGATGCTACTATTTGGTTCGTTACTAGTAAAGTTTAAAGTGAAAGTTATCGTACGATGGTCGCTGTTACTGAATTCATCACCAACATTCAAATTCTCTATTAATTCTTCTTTTGTTGCAAGTACAATGTCATGAACGTTATTACCACGGGTCGGTGTTCGAACAAATTGATAAAGCGAACTCTCTTGCAAGTTCGTATACAAGTCATATCCGGAGTGTGAAGTAAGAGTATCGCCCCACTTGGTCATAGGTAAATTAAAGTCGCCAAAAATTACAGTATCTTGTGAGTTACTTACATCTGCAATTTGTTCGTACATTTCTCGGTCAGTTTGCACTGATTGAGCTGGAGGTCTGTATATTAACGCAAATATTATTTGTGTACCTTTATTATTCTTTATTAGCACAAAAGATGTGTCGACGTTCACAATTTGAGGTTTTGACAAGAGGGTAGGGTTAAGACTTTCTTTGATATAAAGTAAAACGCCACCTCCATTTCGATTTATTCGGCTTTTCTCAAACATTACATAACCGTGAAGTGAATACTCTGCTAAAAAGTCTCTATCTTCTGTATTGAGCCAAGATTCTGTTATGCCAATCACATCATCATTTTCTGTAAACACTAGCTCCTCTAAATCTGAAAATTTATTGCGTATGCTACGAGCGTTTGCATAGAAAACCTTTAAATTTTGTATTTTAGAACTCACGGAATGCTCTTTAACCCTTAATTAGCGGCGAGCAACATAAGTCGAGTTAAATAAAGCTGGACTATGTGGCGGCGCTCGACATAGGTCGAGTGGCAATTTCAGCACGTAATGTGGCTGAGAGAGAGAGACAAGTGGTGGCAGGAGACTAGCGAGCGTATGACTGCTCCAGACCACCGCGGCGAACCTACTGACACAAATTTCAGCTCCCTCCTCCCTCTCTCACTCGCTACATACTCAATTATGTACCGAAACTACCGAATTACCTGCTTTTTGCACTCGCGTTGCACGGTTATTGCAAGAAAACTATCCATCATACAAGGATCGTTATGGTGTCATTCGAAAGCTCTGTTTATGCCCTTTCAGGGATAGGTACTTGTTTTACGTTCTGGGTCTTATTTAGGCATGAAAATGATCACGTAAACAGCCCTATTTTGGCTAAAAACACCCCGCTGTGCGGTACATATAAATAAACCGCATAGGCCGCTCGTAAGGTGTTAATAATATTATTGGTTCTTGTCAGATCTACATGTATGTTCATGGCTGTCCTCGGTCCTCGCTGTCTTCGGTCCTTATCGCTGGTGGTCCTCGGTTGCCTCTGTTTTTTGCTTGGCGTTGCTTGATTTATGTCACTGCTGCTTCTTCTCGGATGGCGTTTTTTGATCCATGGCTGCGGACTGCTTCGTGTAGGAGGCGACCCATGCGTGCTGAACCCACAGGGTTTAGATGAGTGCCATCCTTGCGGAACAGAGTAGGCTGGTTATAGAAATTATCCCAGAGGTTGATGAATTCAACTTCTTCCTTCAGACACAAATATTTTAGTCAGGTATTTGTGCTGAAGGCCTTGTCGTAGAATTTGTCAGGTGCGTCAATCTTGGGGAGAATGCCTGAGATGATGATATTCCTTGACTTGTTTTTGTAGTGCTGGATCATCTTGCGATATTTCTCCATCAACTCTTCGGATCTGGTGCGCATGATGTCATTTGAACCAGCATAGATGACAAAAAGGGTATTTTCGTTTGCATCCTTTGTGGTAACTTCGAAGGCTGTCGTCCAGTCCAGCTCCTGGGATGCAAAATCTTTTTCGTCGATTTGGGACTCGGTCACAGAACTCTTCGACCTGTCCTCGTAGGAGGGAATCCCCAACGAGCCTGGTCTCTTCTGGTTCGTCTTCCATCTCTACCAAGATCTCAAATCTGTTTGACATTGTGACTGGTAGATGAGACCTTTTCTGTGTTGGTCGTGCACCGTTCCTCACTGGTGTAAATCCGGAAATCTGTGGTGGCGAGACTCTGCGTACAGGTCGGGGAGAGGAGTGGTTAGAACGGGGGCGAGGGGTTGGTACTGTTTGTGCAAGTAGGCTTCTTGCACGAGGAGTGGTGGAGAGACTAAGGTGAACAGGGCGGCTGTCCTGGTTTGATGTCGGCTCAGGTTCATCAGAAGCATCTGTTGCAGTGGCTACTGCAGGTGTTGGATTGTTGGCAGATGATGTTAGGGCGGTGGTGGATGCTGGAGTTGAAACAATTGGAGTTAGTGATACTCCAACGTTGAGTGTTACAAATTCTTGGAGTGATTCCAGCTTCCTGGTGAGGGCGTTGATCTTGTTGTGGGCTTCATCCAATTTTGCTGTCAAATCCTCTCGTTGCTGGCAGAGTCGGCAGACTTGTGGATCGGCAGGAGCAAACATGGAAGCACCAAACCTACCGGCGCAGTTGGTACAGGCACGAGGCATGGTGACGATAACTTTCTTCAGATCACTTCACTCACTTAAAAACACTTAACTCACTTTAAAAACATTAAACTCACTTTAAAAAACACTTATCTCACTTTAAAAACACTTAGCTCACTTCAGGTCACTTCACTTACATAAATAGGGCTAACCGAAAACAAAAAAATTGAAATACGCACAAATAGGTTATCAGCGGTGATAGCCTAACCGAATATTAAAACAAAACAAAATTAAATTTAAATACACAGTGATAACCGAACCGAAAACAATTTTATTTTTTTTAAACAGAAATAGGCCACCAGGGCTGATAGCCTATCCTAACCGAAAACAAAAATAACCAAAAACAAAAATTATGAAATACCAGTACACAGAAATAGGCCACCAGCGGTGATAGCCTAACTGAAAATTTAAACATTTAAGTACGCAAAAATAGGCCACCAGGGATGATAGCCTAGACTAACCGAAAACAAAAAATTATGAAATACCGGTACGCAGAAATAGGCCACCAGCGGTGATAGCCAAACTGAAAATTTAAAAATTTAAGTACGCAGAAATAGGCCACCAGGGATGATAGCCTAGACTAACCGAAAACAAAAATAACCGAAAACAAAAATTATGAAATACCGTACGCAGAAATAGGGCACCAGCGGTGATAGCCTAACTGAAAATTTAAAAATTGAAGTACACAAAAATAAGCCACCAGGGATGATAGCCTAGACTAACCAAAAACAAAAATAACCTAACCTTAAACAAATATATATATATATAACAGAATATGTAACTAAATATACAATTCACCAAATAGAGATTATATAAAAATAAAGTGTGACTGCACACAAGGGGTTAATATACTGTGTCAACAGATGGACCTTTTGTCGCTGTAGCCTAGTAAAGCAGTAGCCTACTCTTTTTAGATAAAAAAGTGTATCAGTCAAAGGTTACTACAAGATCGTGCAAGCAACAACTAAAATTACAGATATATATACAGTAGCTACAGTAGGATACTAAATACAATATCTACAGGGGTTAATAATAAAAAAACAGATTGGCTGGCTATAGGCTAGGCTAGGCTTGGGTTAGGTTAAAAGCTTGGCAGGTTGGGTTAGGCTAGGTTAGTTTGTACAAATGCCACCCTTAGCTTAAAGTAAAATCAGTCTGAGGAGAAAAAGTCAAGAATATATCTAGGGGGAAAAGATAAATGAATGCACTTAAATTTGGTACAAAATTGGCTGGAATTTAATATGTATATTCCCCCCCCCCCTTATTTTTTTTTACAAAATGGCGTCGGCGTTAGTCCCTATAGGCAGGTTAGTTAGTAAACAATATTGTTTATTAGCAAATTAATATGCAAAGCTTTACTTACAAACAAGGCAGTTAAATAGATACTTACTACAGTAGGTAATGGGTAAAATTAGGGGCTACGATTTGATATAAAATAGTAAGAGAGCGTTTATTTACAAAACAAAACAAAACAATAGATGGCGCTAGTGGCGCCCTGTCCGAGCAGGAGTCTTGTGATAAACACAAAGTTTATCAGTCAATACACAGCGAAATATCGTGCAGTGTTACTTACTAAGCTACAGGATGGTTAAACATGCTCTTAACCACCTTTCATGCACAAGAATGAAGAGGATGAGTATTTAATACTCAAATTATGATCGATATCGTGAGAGCGTTGAAAGAGCGTCTGCAGCGTCTGGCGGTAGTGAGCGGTCTGATGGTTGTGCCATCAGATGTGCCACAAGTGATGGTTGTGCCATCAGAGTGGAAAAGGGGAAGGAGAGACGAGGAAGAAAAATTGTTGGAGAGGTTTTTGGCTAGATGCCAGAAAGCTAGGGAAGAGGTAGAGTTGGATAGTTCAGTGCATTTATTATTGATGAAAGAGTGTTTGGCAAGTTGAAGAACAGATTTGGCTTAATTCCAGGCAGAAACATAGGAAGAATGAGATCCTTGTGTTTTAAGGCGTCGGTACCATTTGAATGCTTCCTCCTTGTTGCGGACAGCAGTAGAACAAGCGTGAGTAAACAAAGTTTTGTGTGCATTAGACAGAGAAAGAAAATGGAATGAATGTGTTCATGCTCTAAAGGATTACCTCGGTAATGTGTTCAGCACTCTCCGAGGGTCCCCGACCACGGAAGCAAAAGTCATTCCACGGGAAATAAAACATGTACTGCCGAAGAGCCCCCCAGTCGTCAGCGCTTAAGTGCCACAAGCGCCGCCGGTTGGGAGGATCGGGTGGCCGTTATGGAGTGATAGGACAGGTGACAGATATTATATATATATATATTGTTATGTAATCCAGTAATAATATTAATTATATAAGCCAGATTAGGATAATATATTTTGTTTCCCCCTTATGTGCTTGCTTCTCGCAAGTTCCAGACCTGTCAGGCTCTAACCTGTCTCTCCCAGTCATGCGTCATTACATTCACGAGAGCAGTAGAAAATTCTAATATTTCTGGTGGGATATATATACCCCCTGTGTACTTGCAGTCTTGACTCCAGACTCGTAGACCAGCTGACGACCACGCCTGATCTCTCCTTGTACATAGTGACTTTACCTAATGTTGTGATATATCTCTCCAGGCTACTTTCAAACGATTTTAAGCAACCTGCAAGCTGATTCCTGTGATTTGAGTGTTGAGTATATAAGTGTGTCCCATGTTATTGCCTATTATTGATATTGTGCATTATTATAAGCTTAGGCTATCTAGTGATCAGTTAATAATTAATTATCATCGAGTTTTCTGTAAATTCATATTATTTTGTGATTTTCTTTTTATTGCATTTGTTAATGTTATAAGTGCAAAGCATTAATTAATTTGTGATTAGTTTCAAAGATTGTGAATTTTGATCAGATTAATTTAGTTACCCCTTATTGTATTGCTTGTATTATTATTGCATTTTTTAGAAGAAATATTTTCTCAAGTTTAAATAGTTGTATTAATTACTTGTATTGCTTTTAGTAATATTGTATGCATTTCCTTAAGTTATTAAATAGTTATTCACCATTTCCAGTGATCTTGAGAAAATATTTATTCTTATGTGTTATAGTTATTTTTACATTGCATTGCTTCAGTAAAGGTATATAGTTATTTATTTTGTCATTGCATATTTTTTGATAATCTTATTGCATTATATATTCTTATTTTCTCGTCCTAAATAGACTGATTTTATTTGTTACATCATAATACTTATTTTTTATTAAACTAAACATTTGTATTCTAGTATTTTCCTTGAACCTGGATGTTTGGGAGAGGGTTTTGACATTTGTTTTGAATTTCATGTTTAGCCTATTGTTTGTGTCATTTCACCTCGCCCAGAAACATAACATTGGCGACCTTGCCAGGATCTTCGGGACTTGTTTAAGAATATATTATATTGTTTGCTTGTGATTGTACTATTTAAATTTGCATGATGTCTTCTTCAACTATGTCTACCTTTGAGGAAGCTAAAGATTTTGTAGAGAGTGTTAAGACAGTTGTGGAGGTAGGAATACAAATGAACTCAAAGTTCTTGCACAATACCTGCAGCTTGCTCCTCCTTCATGTGCTCACAAAGATCAAATTGTTGACATGATTAATGTAAAACTAACTCCTCCAGTTGACATGGATAAACAAATTGAACTTGCAAAGATTCAAGCTCGTATTCAGGAAGCACCGGCACAGGTTCAACAGGCACAAGCTCAAGCACAGGCACAGGCTCAACAGGCACAAGTTGAAATTGCTAAGTTAGACCATGAGTACCGTATGAAACACGGGGTGAAAAGGTCATCTAATCCTGATAATTTTTATGTGGCCACAAAATATTAGACTTGTCCCTCTCTTTAACCCCTTCAGACTCATATGATGCAGAGGTTGCCAGATTAGCAATAAGAAATGGAGTTCCCTCACTCTTATAACTACCTCTCCAAAATTAGTTTTCCGCCCACAGCTAATTCAAAGAAAACAGCAGAGGTTGAAGTAACTAAACTAAAGGTTTCTAAATACCCCTGATGGTAACAAAGGCTTTAAAGTACCCCTAATCGGCTCAAAATCGCGTCATATGTCGGAGAGGGTTAACCTAACAAGTGCGCATGGGGGTAATTGGAAACGTCCCCCTGTGCTGACGTATTTGAGGTGTTTCCATCACTAAAATATTCATTGTGCCATTAATAGCATTAATACTTATCCATATGTGCCTATTATGGGTTGATTATAAAGGTATTAACCTGAAACAACAATAAAACAAGTGAAAACAGCGTTTGGATGGTCAAAATCGGAGATATAGCTCGCGAGTTGTATAATGTATGGGTGAGGCTAGCTGCTTTCCCGCCAATTTCCCCCAAGGCCACTGAGACACAGTCGATCGATACTCTCTCTCTCTCTCTTGCATTCGCGTGCTATCAGTGATGACCACACCCTCCAACCGGATTTCTAATGTTAGCACGAAAATATACCTCAGAATAAGGGAATAACAGGGAAAATAGGTGATAACTGAAGGAGAGGAGGAAAGTGGGGAAGGAGGGGAGGTAGAGGACTGAGATTTTGCATGGCCCAGGGGCCAAAAAAAAAAAAAAAAAATTTGATGTCAAAAGTTGATTTTTTTTTCACTCACTCTTAAGAGTCTCCCCGCAGTCCGCCGGGGGAACTCTTAAGAGTCTCCCTGCAGTTCCCGGGTTAATGAATCTGATGTAACTAAATACATTCAATTGTTTGAGAAGGCAGCTAACGGTTTCCAATCGCACAAACCGTATTGGCCAATACTCCTTCAGAGTGTACTCACTGGTAAAGATCAAGTTACTTATGCATCTTTGTCTCAGAATCAGTCTGATAAGTATGATGTAGTTAAGAGCCTGATTCTTAAAGCCTATGAGCTCGTTCCTGAAACCTACAGAGCTAAATTTAGGACAACTTACAACCAGGACAAGCAATCTCATATTTAGCCTATTGTTTGTGTCATTTCACCTCGCCCAGAACCATAACAATCAATATATATATATATATATATATATATATATTCAACCTGTCCCAAAGAAGGGTGACCGCTCGCAACCCTCCAACTATCGTCCAATTGCTCTCATTTCTTGTATCTCTAAAGTTTTTGAAAGTATTCTTGCTGCCAAATTTCTTATGCATTTCTCTTCTCATAATCTGCTCTCAGATCGCCAGTATGGCTTCCTTAACCCTCTCACCACGGAAGACCTCTTGAACGCCCATAAAAAAAGCATATAACAGGTACCCGGAAGGCCTCTTGAACGCCAGTGGTTGAAAGCCTGTGAGCTTCGTGTGCGAGGCGTCGGTCCGACGCATGTAAACAACAGCCGGCTGGACCGACGCCCCGCATCTCCGGCCACAAGAAGGAGAGCGTCGCTTGTTCGTGTGTGCCTGTATGTTGTTAAGTATCGAAAAGTGGTGTAAAGTGGCTGTTTTGGCCATGAAGTTATCTCCAATGAAATCATCATCACAGCTCAACCAGTTGACTTAGAGAGCTCTACTTAATGCCATTCTACAGGTAAATAACACAGCTACGCTTGGGGATGCGCGGGAATGCGGGAAGCAGTCTGATTAACGAATATACGGTAGCCTAGCCTAGACGTTTTTCGGCCAAAACACCCGGGTTTCGAGGAATATATATATAATACATAGCCGTGGCTGGAGGGTTAAGGGTCGTTCTACTGGTGATCTTCTTTCATATCTTACTAACTCTTGGTCATCCAACTTTCGGGACTTCGGTGAGACTTTTTCTGTTGCACTAGACATATCGAAGGCCTTCGATAAGAGTCTGGCACAAATCTTGAATTTCCAAACTGCCCTCCTTCGGTTTCTGTCCCTCCATCTGTGCCTTTGTCTCTAATTTCCTTTCCGGCCGTTCCATAGCTGCGGTTGTGGACGGCCATCGCTTATTTCCTCATCCTATCAACTCTGGTGTTCCTCAGGGTTCTGTCCTATCTCCTATTCTCTTTCTAATTTTCATAAATGATCTTCTCAACTGCACATCCAGTCCCATTCATTCATATGCAGACAACTCTACTTTACACCACTCAATTAGTTTTCCAGAACGCCCCAGCCAGCAATCCCCCATAAGTAAATGTAATGAAGCCATGAAATGCTTATCTTCTGATCTACAGTAGCTACTATTTCCAATTGGGGTAGAGAAAACATTGTTGCATTTCATGCTTCCAAAACTCAATTTATCTATCTTACTACCCGTTAGGAACCTCCAGAGGACTATCCCTTATTCTTCAACAATACAAAAATCAACCCTTCATCTTCCCTCATTGTTTTCGGTGTCTCTTTTTCTTCTGCTCTCACTTGGAAAGACCATATTACCAGTCTCGCTAAGGCAGCCTCCCAGAAGCTGGGTGTGCTCAACCGCCTCAAGGGGTTCTTTACCCCTGCGCAGCTTCTTGCTCTGTACAGTGCGTCCTTGTATTGAGTATTGTTCACATGTGTGGGGAGGATCCTCTCACACCGCACTCCTAGATAAAGTAGAAAGGAAAGCCTTTCGTATCATTAATTCCGTCTATTCACCAACTCTCTGCAATCTCTCTCTCTCTTCGCCGCAATGTTGCATCTCTCTCGCTACTACAATAATCAGTGTTCCTCGGAGCTTTCCCAGTGTATACCACCTCCTCTACGTAGGGTACGTAGTACCCGCCTTGCAACACAATCCCACCCCTACTCTGTGCAACTCTCCAACCCAAGGGTGAAACGTTATTCTCAGACTTTCTTCTATTCAACTGCTGAGCTCTGGAACTCTCTCTCAGAATCAGTCTTTCCTTCTTCTTCCTATGACTTAAATTGCTTCAAACTCTGTGTCCTGGCATTTTAGCCCGAACGTTCCTTGATTTCGGCCGTCACTCTTTAAAATCTCGGGGAGGCACTCGCTGCAGGCAGTTATGCCTTTTGTCTCCCTCATTCACATAGAAAAAAAAATATATATATACATTATACAGTATATATATATACGGTATATATATATATATATATAATAATATATATATATATATATATATATATATATATAAAACATACACTGCCTTTTTTTTTTTTTTTTTTTTTTTTATCTTCTCTTCACTACCCCTAGGTCACCAGCTAGCCTGTTATTTCTACACCCGGATACTACTCATAAGTTTTTCTTTCTACAATTATAACTCTCTGGATTGATTTTTGGATAGAAGTTCCTTTCAATAAACAATATATATAGTTTTGCAGTTGATGTATAGAACATTATTATCATACATTTGCTTCCAAATATATATTACCATAATTAGAAATAGGTGAAGTCCGCGAATATTTATGAGTGGTTTAGAGACTATGGCACCCTAGTGTACACCAAGCTGCTGCCCACACTTTTATACTCTGGCTTGTGAGAGGTTATTTATGCCCTCATGCACACCCACGGACAAAGGCTATGGCCCAATTTTATAACTGTAATTGAGTAACCCCTCTTAACTCTTTCATGATATGAAGACGCATTTAATGTTCAGGTCATGGCTATTCTCATACGATTTTATTTAGATTAGGAAGGGTATTTGGATTTCAGAGGGTTAATTGAGATACACCTTACCTTTTTATTCTCCATAAATCCTTCCTAAGCAGTATACAATTGTCTAATGGTAGCCAGAATTAACTAACAAGGCGCGTCCTAATCTTCAATTGGTTGATACACAATTTGTCGCCAGCTTGAAGGACATTGACTTTAGTTCTTTGTCTTTATTCTGTCTATCAGCCTTTGTATACATCTGTCTTTATATGTCTCTCTCTCACTCTCAGTCTCTCTCTCTCTCTCTCCAAAGGAACATGCTAACCAACATTGTAGGCGTTTCAGAAGTAAACAAATAAATAAATAAGTAAAATAAAAAGACAGGAAAGAAATTAGTCTGGAAAAAACAAATCTAATGCCAAAAAAAACGGAGCTTATATATTCCTCTACAAATACGAAATATAAAAGCTATGGCCATCCTATCCCTCCGGCTTAAAGATAATTATTCATGGATGTTGTACTGGAAAAGAAATCCTTTTGTCAAAGTCAATAGTTTTTCAAAGGAAAGGTGCCCTGGTATTGTGTTTATTTCATGTTTTTGTTAATGATCTTATTATCAATATTTTATTATTTTTGTTGTTGTATTATTATTATTATTATTATTATTATTATTATTATTATAAAATCTAATATAAAATTATAGTATAATATGTTTTGAAATAATTCGACAGTTGCTCATAGACATCACTTTATTTAAAAATAACCTTCTCTATAATCTGCGTGGCGTGATGATCAATTTTTTTATAACATAAATATTTCCAAATGATACAGCCGCTCGCCTTTAACCTGACAAACTAATTAACTAAAACGGAACTATCTCAGGTATTTCTATAATTCGGAATACTTAGGTGTTATCTTTTCATGTTGGGTATTTATGTAATTGATTCATTTTCTAAAAACGAATCAGGCAGTTGTCCCTCGTTCGCTTCAACGTGTAAGCAAAAGTCTTGGGTATTCACATGTGAAATTTAACTGCTGATGACATTTTATAAAGATCTTAAATTTCTTATTAGGTATTAGCGTATCACTTTCCTAACAATGAAAATGTGTTTATTTTACTCAATATAATTTACTACATCATTTGTTGTCTTTAACCACTCCGCTGCGTAGGTGGGGTATTGGCCAGCCCTCCCTGTGCGGAGGTATTTAGACTGTTTCCTAAACTCAAATCGTCATCGTACCATAAATATCATTAATACTTATCCATATGCGCCTAGTTTACGTTGATTATAAAGGTATTAACCTGTTACAGCAATAAAACAAGTGGAAACAGCGTTTGGATGGTCAAAATCGGAGATAGAGGCCGGGAGTTACATAACTTATGGCTGAGGCAGCCTGCCAGCCGAGAGACACACTGTTGCGTGGTAGTCTCTCTCTCACTCTTTCCCACGCTTGGTAACACAGATGACCACGCCCTGCTAGCAACTTGCTAATGTTAGCACGAATATATACCTAACAATAAGGGAATAAGAGGGAGAATAGGTGATAATTGAAGGGGGGGGGGTGGGGGGGGGAGGGTGGAAGGAGGGGATGTGGAGGAGTGATATTTGGCATGACCAAGGGGCAATAATAAAAACAAAATTGATACTGGGCTGATTTAAATGTTTTTTTTTTAGGCCTTGGATTATATAAGGCTTCCCGCGGCCCACCGGTAGGCCTTATATAAGTCTTGCCGCACTTGCTGGGTTAATCTTTATTATATTGTAAAATTCTCCTATTCATCGAGACAGAGAAAGGATACGAGGGAACGCAAAAGTGGTCCCGGAACCTGAGAATTAGAACTTGACTGTTGTTCCTGTTCGTGCTCTGTTTCGAGTCGGCCACACCCAGCAATGGGATATGTGCCTGAGTATATACATAGATACATATATACAATCTTTAATCATTGATTTCACTTAACCCAAGAATGGCGACCATCCTCTCGAGGCCCAACGCATACAAAAACACTTTAAAAATACCCCACTGGAACTCAAAACAAAGCAATATGTGAGTAGGTGATATAATTCCCCTCCAGTGCCTCCTATCACTCCTCCAAATGTCCCCCCCCCCCCCCTTTCCCTCCTTTCCCCCTTTTCTCCCCTCCTCCATCATCGGGTATTTTCCCTATTATTCCTGATATGTACTGAGTATTTTCGCGCGAGGATGGCTGGGAGAGAAGGGGGCGTCTTTTTCCAATCCTCTAGCCAGTCTCTGACCTCCCCTAGTCTCTCTGTAGCATACGAGATGGTGGAGAGGGTGGATGTAAGTCTCTCGCCAGTCCACCTCAGATTACAACCGCGGGGCTAAAATTACGTTTTTCACCAGCCAATTGCTGTTACCACTTGTTTTTTGGCTCTTCAATGTTCATATGTTCATGTTAAAAGTAAAATAGGTGCATATGGAGAAGTATTAATGTTTTATTTGGTAAATATGACAATTTTCGTCAGAATTGAAGCTAATATTTTCGCATGGCGGGCACTTTCAACTACCATAACTACGCGCTTCTTGAGTTAATATATGTGACATCAATATGGTTTTGTTGGCACAACCAGGTTTGTCTGTCTTCCCTTTTCTTTTTTAATTATCTGCAGCGCCAATAGGGCCAATTAATAAATTGTTATTGGCTATTATCCTTCTTGTTAACCAACAGGACCCCAGCGACGCACATGATGCGTCGGCAATGTATGTAACGCTAAACCCCAGTGCCGCAGCACCTACGTCAGCAATTTTGACTTTATATACTCTTGTCCTATGGTAGCTAGAGCTTTGAGGATGGTATGGGATATACCTTATGATGTTGCCAAACAGTGGCGGTACTCGGCAACCCCCTCGTCCAGCCGTGCGGGTGGGCACGGGCGGATAGGGAAAGCCAGTTTACCCACTTATCTTACCGCCACTTTCGAGCTTATATATTCTTGTCCTATGATAGCTAGAGGGTTCAAATATGTATGGGATATACCTTATAATGTTGCCCAACAGTGGCAATACTTGGCAACAACACCCAAGTCCCGCCGCGGTGGAGAGAGAGCGTGGGAGGAGGGAAGAGCAGGCTGCCAGACAGTGCGCCAGGCCCAGTTGTTCTGTATAGTTCACGAGTGTCGGACCTACTGTACCTCGTCGCCTCGCGATGTTGAAACAAAGAAAATAGAGTGTGTATCGCTCCCCTCTTGCTCCCCATGACATAGTTGACTCCCCACCAAGTGAGGAGGAGGAGGAGGAGGATGACCCAGACCCCATGGCATTCCTCTAAATTCCGCCAGGCCATCGGAGGGATCAGAAAAGAGGAGAGAGAGAGAGCTGCGGAGAGTATGTCATGTTGCTATGTACAAGGTCTTCCCCCATACCCACACTCTCCCCACCTCCCATACTCTCCCCACTAAAAATATACAATGTCAAAACTCATATTTCTAAGTCAAAAGTGCCCAAAACAATGTGTAAATCTTACAGTATATTCTAACTATAAAACATGCAATAAAGTATAAAATCAATAAACAGAGTACGTGAGGGAGGCATCATAAAAGTGAAAGTGAGAGAGAGGGTGAGTTAGCTGGCCGTGTACGTACGTGCGTGCGTTGTGGACCAAGATGGCAGCCAGTCGCCATGGTAACCAGGACGTGCGCGGGGCTTGCCATATGTGGGAACTTATAAAACTTATCACAAAGCATTTATCACACTGTAACATCACTTACAATGACATTATGTGATACATCTTTCTAATATATGAACCATGAAGGCACACATGATGCTCGGGTGGTGTAAATAACCGTCACTCGAAAACTAGACGCATCGTACTTCTACCATGCTGCCGCGCTCAGCTGTGAAGTGCCGGGCGGAAAACTTGAAGTGCGCCCGCCATGAGCTGATGGTTGAAGCTGCCCCCTGCCCTGTAGGACCCCCAAATGACCGAGGTGAGTGTTTTTGTTGTGTTATTCATAATTTTTTTACCTATTTCAGCTATTTAAGAAAATACATTTTTTGACCAAATCGGCCGGTATCACAGCGTACTTTTATTATTAACGCCTTACGAGCGGGCCCGTCAGTAACTTCTACTACCCGCCAAGCGGGTAGTTTTATCCTAAACGACCTTGTTTCCGTGCTCTTTTTCATGCATAAACAAGAGCCAGAGCGTAATACAATTATGTATCCCTAAAAGGGCGATAATTGAGCTTTCCAATGACACCAGAATCATCCTTCAACGGCCACGCATTATCTTGCAACGATCGTGCAAGACGAAGGAAAAATCCCTAAAATACGGTAATTTCCTTACATAATTCCCTGTGTAGCGAGGTAGTGAGTGTGGATGTGTGTGGAGGGGACGGCAGTTGCCGCTCGGGACCCGTGCCGAACGGTCAGAGCCGATCTACCCTCCTCCCACCGCTCGTCTCTCTCACAGAGCCAATTATTGCTTAAAATTGCACACCGCCTTAAGTCGGCCCCGCCACATAGTCCTTTCTTCTCTAGACCGACTTAAGTCCGGTCCCGCCAAAGAGGGGTTAATTAGCTGGTGCTCAGTGGGTTATAACCTTGACATAGGCCAGTAAATACTGCTCAGGTCTTCTTCTACTGCTTCCCCTGTCTCCTGCTTCTAGAAGTATCGGGAAATCTGGTGTAGGTAGGCAATATGAAAACAACATTTCAGGTAATTCAGGTGAATTTGTGCGAAGGGTGATTGTTTCATCTGGATTCTGGAAGCTTGATACTGCTGATGCAAATCACCCACAAATTCTCTCTCAGGTCTGCTATTATTCCCGTGGTATGTGGTGGGAATATGCTGAAAGGCTGCATGAGTGCGAAGGAAAGGGTCCGACCCGGCTGGCCCTGCTCTGCCTCCCTCCCCCCTCTCTGCTCCTTATATCCCCCTCAGTCACGCCAGCTCGAGCACTTATTTGCCCTTCACGGGTGACAGGTGCCTGAGGGGGTCCTTTGGTCTTCTAGATTCTCTGTTTCAGCTTTCGTTTCATCATGCTTCATCTATTAGTTGGTGGCTTATATGAGTATGGGGCTTGCAACATGGGAAGAATGTTCCCTTTTCCGAAATAAAAGAAGCGAGAACACGATTAATGTGATTGATGTGCTGCCGACTAACCAGGAAAGGTGTTTGAACAGGCCACTACAATACATGTGCCTTGTCCCAAAACGCTGGTAGTTAATTATTATTTGTGTGTTTTACACATCTCCTATCACTTGGGTCGTGTATCTGATGAACTTTGGATGTGGTGCTCATATCAAATGCCGTTCGTTGAGCTTTGTTATTTAGGCGAGCTCCTGATCACCGTATAATTCTCCCAATACGACCTCCATCTCCCTCCTCCCTACTAATCTCCTTCCCTTGTCCCATCAGAAACTCATGGAGTTGTTCAGCTTGGATTTGGTGAGGAAGAGCCTGCCGGGTGATCAGAAGTACATTGTCAAATTGTAATAGTTCTCTATGAGCCCAAGTGGATGCAAGCCTCTGCCCTTTTCCGTCGACTACTGTTATCAACCGGTGGAGCATATTATTGAGGGTTGTCTGGGAGAGGCATGTCGTCATATAGCCGTTCCTGATTCCCGTACAACAGTATGACTTGAAGTGTTGCCAATACAACAGTACACTGTATTTCTTCAGCTGAAGCGCCAAGTGTGTTGAGTATTGATTAATGGCGAGTTTATGGTAATGTGCGGGTTAAAGATATAAAACAGTTATAACCTTAAATAATCTTCATTAACCAATGTAATTTGAGACCCTCAACTTGCTGTTTATAAATCCAGTCTTCCTATTTACACTTTTCACAAACGTCCAAGGTTTGTTAGTAACCATCCAAAAATAATTTATACTGTAAATACCAAGTTCAATAAATAAAATAAGGGTGATTACTTACAAGCTAAAAATAACAACCTCTGAACATTAACAAAATAAGCCTTTAAATCTGATAACATCTAGCTTTAAAAGAGCTTAGTGTACCTATCACAATAGACTTTTATTCACCTAAGAAATGTTCTAGATTTGCCTCAGTATCAGGTAAGGTTATCATTATATTCCCTCAAGATAGAAATAATTTATATCACATAGCTTACAATATTATCTGTATGATCAGGAATGTAACATTAGAGATCCTATAGTAAGTAAGTTAAACTATAGGATCTCTATGTAACATAAATGACTGACGTTTTCTATAGACGCTGCAATGGAAGAATGCGGCTTTAGAAGGCTAAGTTAACTATTTGTATATACATATTTAAATCACTAATTTTGCTAGATAGTTTTTGTTGTTGTTGTTCCCCAGGCTGTCAGGCCGAGCATCCCCAAGGTCCCGAGCAAGGCTAAGGCCATAACTGAGCGCCCCCACAAAATCCTCCCTGCTTACTTCTAATAAAGCCCAGGTGACCGAAGCCACTCTAAGGCGGAGAGCTCAGGAGGGTGCAGAAACGCCCGGGAAACCAAAGCCCCACCCAAGGCCCTGTGCCCCTCAGCAATTATGAAGGGAAAGTTGAGGGGCAAAGGAAAAATGTGTCGCTCTGGCTCCCAATCTGCCAACCTCTAGGTTGGCAGTAGGGAGGTCAATCCACGAAAGAGACGCCGTCACTTGAGATCTAGAAAATATATAGGTAAAAGGTACAGTCAGAGTAAGCTATGGGTATGGCAGAGATCGCTCAGCTCTCACTCGGTTAGACCAGCCCATCACCACTCACTAGATAGTAACTGGCAACTGTGAGCCTGAGAGGGATAATTGTTTCAAGTGTTATGTACTTAGTTAGGCCTTTGTTACGATATGATATAATTAGTTTATTTCACAGTGAAGGTGGCAAAAGCTTCAATTGCTCTGTTTAAAACTTAAAAGATACGATGACGCACTTATGTTCTGTTTTATGGTTATTATTAGACGGTTTTATTCATCTTAGTAAGAGTATTTGGAAGTCAGAGGGTTGATTAAGATATTGTTTACGCGCATAATTCCCACAGATCCTTTCTAAATTGTGTAAGAACATCAAATGATAGCCAAAACAAAATGTCGAAAAAGGCGGCATCATAATAATCAAAGGTTTAATCTGCTAATTACGTCTCAATTCTATAGATTACCGTTCCTGTTTATATAGCGTAGGAAACATCTCTCTGAGTAAAGGGAGAGAGTAACTTAGTGATTGAGTGATAGCCGTGTGAGTACGGGCGTGTTAAAATGTGTTTAGTTATGTAACAGAATAAATGTGTGTGTGTATAGGTGATTATGTGTGTACAAAAGTTAAAGTGGAAGTGTGTGAGAGATAAATATGGTGTCATGTTGGTAGGTGTGTGTGTGTGTGTGTGTGTGTGTGTGTGTGTGTGTGTGTGTGTGTGTGTGTGTGTGTGTGTGTGTGTGTGTGCAGTATTTCCCTCTTCCCTTCATCCCCCTTCCAAACTCCAATACTTGCCTCAACTATCCCCGGCCCTCCACCCCAATTAATCACACCAGGAATATCGTCTACCTGGATACCTTCGGTTATCGAGGAGAATGTCAATATAACGGCGTCCTCATAATGCTCAAAGAATTTCTGAACAACATCCGGACTTACAAGTATTGCAGGTGACGTAAGAAGTAGAGTTATGAATATAGTTTGGATGGATATAACGGTATAGACTATTAGATTATAAAGAAGGATAATTTCACCAGCAAAGCAAATACTTTCAGAAACACAAATATTTACCAACAGCTTAGCACAGAGCTGCCTACAACATAGTCAGTAAATACAACTAATTCAATTGCCTATATCATATCGATACAAATTGAGTGTAATGTAATATTACATTTGAGATTCTTCACATAATTTCGAGATGTGTTGTTACTCACAACAACTTCCTCCAAGAAAGGACAAAGAAAAATAAATATCAAGAATATTAAGAGAAGATGAAGGGCTGATTTGTGTATTTGTTGAAGGGTAAGGTATAGTTGTGTGAAAGATTGCGATGGGTAGATATATGGAGAAATTGGGGTTTGGAAGCATTGAAACCAACAAGGTTTTCTCTGCCATAATCGGGCATAGTTGATAGATCAGGTGTGCCAAAGCCTCATCCCTTGAGTTTTGAAGTAACTGCATGGTGGGTCATTGTGTAAACTAGTTGAATAATGTAAGGTAGAGTCATCAGCATAGGAGTACAAAGGTAAAGTAACAAAGATCATAAATTGATATTAGAAAGATAACTGGAAACAGGAACACCGGAGTTCATCCCGAGTGTTGCTTAGTTTAATGAACTGGGTGTATATTGTAAGCAGCAATAGAACAGGGGGAGACTTTATAGTCATAAGAACATAAGAACATAAGAAAATGGGAGTCTGCAGAAAGCCGATTGGCCTAAGCAAGGCAGATCCTTGTCCCACACAACCCCAATTACAAAGCCCAATTATAGGCTCAACACTCTAATACCCTGAGGATCATCTTACCAAACCGGTTAGAGATTAACGCAGGATTACGGGGGTCTGCAGAGCGCTGATTGGCCCAACCCGGCTGATCCCCCTTCACACCCAACCCTTCTCGTCCATATGCTTATCCAATTTTTTCTTAAAGCTCCCTATCGTTCTTGATCCCACTATATCACTTGGTAGCCTATTCCACCCATCTACAACTCTGTTACCAAACCAATATTTGCCTATATCTTTTCTGAAACGAAATTTATCTAATTTGAAACCATTGGTACGAGTTCTTTCGCTATCACTGAGCTTTAGTACATTTGACATGTCCCCTTTGTTAATCCCACTAACCCACTTGAACACCTCTATCATATCCCCTCTAACTCTGCGTCTCTCTAACGAATGTAAACCTAATTTCTTCAACCTTTCTTCATACGGAAAATTTCTAATATTATGGATCATTTTTGTCATTCTACGCTGAATTCTCTCCAATGAATCTATGTCCATTCTGTAGTAAGGACACCAAAATTGGACAGCATAATCCATATGGGGTCTCACTAATGACAAGTAAAGTTTTAAGATAACATCAGCAGTTCTGTTACTCACACTCCTAGAGATGAACCCGAGAATCCTGTTTGCCTTATTACGAACGCTTATACACTGTTTTCTAGGCTTCAAATCATTGCTAACAAACACACCTAGATCTTTCTCGCAGTCTGAATTTTCTAATTCTAAATTAGCTAGTTTATATTTAACATTTGTTTGCATCTTCCCTATCTTTAATACCTTGCATTTGTCAATGTTAAACTTCATCTGCCAATTTACTGACCATTCATGTAAGGTATCTAGATCCCTTTGGAGGCACTCTATATCGCTATCTGAATCAATTGATCTCCCCATTTTAGTATCGTCTGCGAATTTACTTATCCTACTAGTTATACCTAAATCTAGGTCATTTATGTATATAAGAAACAACAGGGGACCTATTACCGATCCCTGGGGGACACTACTTTTGACTGCTCCCCACTCTGACTTGGTACCATTTATGCTGACTCTCTGTTTCCTACCAATTAGCCATGACCTAATCCATCCCAACAACGACCCTCCTATTCCATGTGCCTCAACCTTTCTCATCAATCTCTCATGAGGGACTCTGTCGAAAGCTTTACTGAAATCTAAATATATAATATCATATGACTTGTCACTATCTACTGCTTCATATACCTCTGAGAAAAAGCTAAGCAAATTAGTAAGGCAAGAACGTCCCTGAGTGAATCCATGCTGAGAAAAATTTATTAAGTTAAATTTTACTAAGTGGCTTCTAATTTTCCTAGCAATAATGGACTCTAGCAACTTTCCTATGATTGATGTGAGACTAATGGGACGGTAATTGGATGCTATCGATTTATCACCTTTTTTGAAGATCGGAACTACATTTGCAAGCTTCCAAGCTTCTGGAACTAAACCTGTTTCTAATGACTTGTTAAATATAAATGCTAATGGGCTACTTAACTCATCTCTGCATTCTTTTAATACTCTAGCATATACCTCGTCAGGACCAGGCGATTTTTGAGGTTTCAGTCTGTCAATTTCCTTAAGCACATCATTTCTACTTATACTAACTGTACTTAACATATTTTCTATACTATCACTATATACCATATTGACTTCTGGAATCTGAGCCAAATTTGCATTAGTGAAAACGGAAAGAAACTGACTATTTAATGTACTGCACATTTCTAAATCATTTTCTGTTATTTCTCCTATTGAAGTTTTTAGGGGGCCTATTACATCTCTAACTTTAGATTTATATAGTTGGTAAAAAGCTTTAGGGTTATTTTTTGAGTCACTGGCTATCCTTATTTCATAATTTCTTTTTGCTTTCCTGATTTCCTTTTTGACCTGTCTTGATAGAGTCTGATAGTATATATGTAAATGATTTTCACCTTTCTTTATTTTTCGATATATTCCTTTCTTTTTTCCTATAAGATCTATTAGCTTGTTAGTCATCCATTTTGGTTGGTTCTGCGTCGATCTAAATCTTCTTTTAGGGATATATTTATTTTGAGCATTGTGGAGTGAAGCAATAAACTGGTTATATGTAGGTGGCAAGTTTAACTCTGGCATATCCTGACTTAATTGCTTAACAATAGGGTCCACCCTTAAGTCTCTTCTTAGCCCACCATAATCGGCTTTTCTGAAATCTGGGATAAGTGTCGTATTCTCTTTAGCATTCCCTGTCCATTGTATATTAAAATAAATAGATTTATGATCGCTATTTCCTAGGTGGTCACCAATCTCTACATTATTTATCATATGTTCATTGTTACTGAAAACTAAATCAAGAATATTAATACCTCTAGTCGGCGTATCTATGAATTGAAATAAAAAACTATCTTGTACTACCTCAATAAACTCTACTGAATCGGAGTCGCCTATTTGGTGCTGCCAATCAATGTTCGGAAAATTAAAATCCCCCATAATGCACACATTGCTAAACCTTGATGCTATTTTAATTTCCTCCCATAACGATTTTCCGCCATTTCTACTCATATTAGGCGGTCTATATATAACTCCAATAACTATGGTCTCACTACCTTCGTTAACCTCTACCCAAACACTTTCATTATCATTATTTAGTCTAATACCTGATTTAATACAGCTTTTTAATGTACTCCTGACAAACACTGCTATATGTTGCTGTCATGTTATAAGGAATTGCTGGAAATTATTAATAATTTGCCTTGCCTCTATTACTGCTTTCCTTTTTGCCTTATCTACACAGAGAGTAATCCAGCTAGCTCAAACACTCCCTCTCTTTAACACTACACCACACAAGCACACTATATGACCCTTGATAAACGGCCATTTAAAATGTCCTTGAACACGGTCTAACATTATTTTTAAATTTGTTTTCAATATTCATGGCCTTTCATTTAACTTCTCACCACCTACAAACCTGAACTTCTTTTCTTTATCGAGACTTAGGTGTCTCCTATTTTCTCCATCCTAGGTTCCATGACAAAGGTTGATGCTGTATTCTGCCATCTCAAATCTCCCTTTACATCCTGTCACTCTCAAACTAAATATTTATGTGTTTTTAATCTCTTCCATAACTTTACTGACTTTCCCAAGGTCGTCGACTATCTGAATTTTAAAGTGAGACACATAATATCAACTTTTATTTTCTTTGAAATCTCCACCTTATGAGATTTCTATGTTCACCACCAGGGGTGCTCTCCTCTCATTAACTGTCTTCGTGGCGCAATGCATAAATGTGTTGATTTTCGGTGTGAGCGTCCTGGGTTCGAATCTCCAGACTGCCACAGGTGTTTGTTAATTTCATTAATCGAGTTTAGGAGTAAAGCTGGTTGGTTGAGAGAACATAATAATTTACTCACCAACCTGGTAAAGAATCCTACATTTGTTCGATCCTGAACGAGCCGGAACATTTAGTTAAGCACCGTGCTCGTATCTCTGACCACCTTGTAGATCGGCCCAAAATTCTTGACTTACTTCTAACCTTTATTTGTTTTGCTTATTCTGTAAATCTTTACTCTCCATTGGGCTCCTCTGATAATAACTTTATCTCTATTACCTGTTCTATCTCTTCCGTGTGGACATCCGCTACTCCCAGTTGACGGCGCTTGTGGCACTTTGGCGCTGCTGACTGGGAGGTTCTTATAGGCAGTATTTCTTTGATTTTCCTTAGAATTCTATTTGCTTCCATGGCAGGAACCTTTGAAGTGGACCAAACACATTACTGAGCTAATTATCTGGGGCATGGTGGCATACATTCCATGTTCTTTATCTCATTCCATTGTAAATCTGTTTTGATTTACTCATGCTGTCCATAGTAAGGAGGAATCTTTCAAATTTGACTGTCGCCTGCAAACTCAAGAATGTTTTACCATGATTATCCCTTTATTTGTTCACTCCGATGGCACCATCCTAACTTCTTTCTCTGACAAATTTGAACTTTTTGCTTAAACTTTCGGTAAGAGCTCTACCTTGAATATTTCTGGTGCTATTCCTCCCACTTCATCACCCTCTCTTACTTATGCTAAATATATATATTTCTTCTAAAGGTTTACTTTCTGGTCTCTCTGGGCTTAACTCGGCAACTGCAATATGCCTGTTTCTGACAGGTCCACCAGTGAGAAAGATTTAGCTTTAATTTGGGCAAAATTTGTTATATTTACCATTTATAGCAATATTACTAAACCATATGTTCATATTTCACTTGTATGCTAAACATATGCACATTTAGGAACCAGAAAAGGGGTGTAAAAAGCAAATATCCAGTGAAAAAACAGATTAATGTAACAGGAGTGTAGTGAGTGCATAGGCAGTAGAGCGACAAAGATTCTTCCTCTCTGGAGGCTGCCGCCACACTCAGTTCGTTTGCATGGTTCTCTTGCACTGTATAATGAGGGAAAGGTAAGGTAGGGTAGGTGTAGAAGAGGGTGACTGAGCATATTTGAGGCAGAAGGGAGGAAGTATAGGGAGTGGGGGGAGGGAAAAAGTAGAATAGAGGAGAGGTGGGAAGTTGAGGAAGTGGACGGGGAGACACATGCAAGGAGAAGAAGGAGGTGGTGATAAGGAGAAATTCCACCTAATCATAAATTGCATCCATTTCTCCGGCACTGGTGCTTATATTTGTTGTTGTGTTTAAGTGTCAGACTCCAGAAGGAGTGTTGCACTCGCTCAGTAAAATATTCCGTAAGGATCCTCACAGTCCTTGGACTGATACGAAGAAAGTATATGGACCAGATGGTGTTTCTCATGTTGTGCTCAAATTCTAATCTTCTGTGCTTACTCCCTGCCTAGGCAACCTTTTCTGTCTTTTGTCTTTTCTCTAATATCTTCCCTTCTTGATGTAAGTTTGCTCTCATTCAACATATCCCGAAGAAGGGTGACTACTTTCAACCCTCCATTCATCATCCAATATATCTCATATCTTGCATTCTAAAGTTATCAATTAATTCTTATTTCAAAGTTTCTTAAGCATTTGTCTTCCTAAAACCAATCTTCATATCGCCAGTATGGTTTCCTTTAAGGTCACTTTACTGGTGATTGCCTTTCTTATCTTACTAACTCCTGGTCATCCTCCTTTTGGGATTTCAGTAAGACCTTTTCTAATGCGCTTAACGTATCGAAACCCTTCAATAGTGTCAAACACAAATCCCTTGTTTCTAAGCTACCATTCTTTGATTTGTATCCCTCTATGTTTGTCTTTCTATTCAATATCCTTTCTAAATCTATTTCATAAGCTTATTTACTCCGGTTTTCCTCATGCACATGCATGTGCATGTATATCATAATCATTCAGTTATAACTACAGTATGTATCACATATTGTATAGTAAACGTGTAATAAATATTATATACAGTATTGTAAATTTTTGACTACATTTTATTGAAAGTATAAACGTGTAAGATATATACGCACTGCATGATATAAACAAATAATAATGATATTGTATAACAAAATATATATATTTTGTTATGAATCCGGCACAGTGAAAATAATTAGATAATTATATAAGTACACCAATATAATGTTAGTGTCTTTTATATTATTTCTTGATCCTCATTCATCACGATGTAAGAGGAACTACAGGTCATTAACTTTATGAAGATTATCACACAGTTTGACTGTTTATTCTTGCTATTATTAGACAAAATTATACAGCTTAAAAAGAGATTATGGGGATTAAAAAGGGGAAAACTATCTCAATTGACCTTTTGACTTTCATATACCCTTCTTAATTTAAATATATCGTCTAATAATAGCCAGAAAACACAAACTAATTGTGTAATAGTAATTTGAAAGGGTTAATATAATAACACAAAACGCCGCGGT
The DNA here is from genome assembly GCA_032716605.1 of Paralithodes platypus. Taxonomy (NCBI): domain Eukaryota; kingdom Metazoa; phylum Arthropoda; class Malacostraca; order Decapoda; family Lithodidae; genus Paralithodes; species Paralithodes platypus. Next base: position 25,322,110 of record CM064530.1, read on the forward strand.
AAAATAAGCTTTACATTTCAAACCTTGTCATCATAATATTGCCTGGGATGAAAAGTAAACCGTCACTTTTCTCTCCTTGGTTTAGAGGCCTGTGGTTAAGGCTGCAATAGTTTGTTTACATGAGGCTAAACTGTTGTTCACTCTGTTCCATAGTCTCCAGCTCACGCATATGAATTTGTGGATCCCTATTTTTGTCTTTATGCAATTATAACTATCTGGGTTGATTTTTGGATGGAACCTGCTCTGCATGGAATATTATATATATAGTTTTATAGTTACTGTGTAGAAAATTATAGTCATAAATTCGATTCCAGATATAATAATACTTCCATAACTAACCTTGTACTTTCAATAAAATAAGAATTGATAGAGAATTTGAAAGTCGGTGATGAATTTAGTAACAGCGACCATCGTGCGATAACTTTCAGTTTAAAGTTAACTAGTAACGAACCAAATAACAGCATCGAGAAAGTCCCTAATTTCAAGAAAGCAAACTTTCATAAACTTAGAGCAAAGTTTAAAGAAACTGACTGGAGCTTTCTAATTACCAATAACGACATAAATACATCTTGGGAATTATTCACAAACACTTACCAAAAAGCAGTGCAAAACTGCATACCATCGAAAATACGGCGTACAGGCCATAATGGTAAGCTCAAATGGTGGAATAAAGGGACTTCAGACTGTTTGCTTTCTAAAAAGTTTGCTAATGATAGATTCAAATCCTCACAACATGACGAAGAACGGGTGAAATTTGTAGAACTACGACACAAAGCCAAAAAGATAATTAAGCAAAGTAAAAAAAAAATGGAGTTACATGTTGCAAATCAAAGTGAATCAAACCCAAGATAATTCTATAGTTATATCAGAAACAAGAAAGTAGTTACTTCAACTGTAGGACAGTTAGTTGATGAAAACGGAGAATACAGCAAAGACGAAGTACAAATGAGTAATGCCCTGAATACCTTCTTTGCATCAGTTTTTACAACAGACGACCTCAGTGATATCCCTACATCATCGCCGATTCAGATTGATAAATAATTAAGATGTTCTAAGCTATATCACCATTACAGAGAGAGAAGTATTGAAAAGTTTAGATAAACTCAAGGTAAATTAATCGCCCAGACCTGACAAAATCTCACCTAGAGTTCTAAAGGAAGCTAAGGATGAGCTTTCCAAACTACTGACATTGCTATTCAAATAAATCCTTGCAGTCTGTAACTATGCCTGATCAATGGAAGATAGCCAACGTAACACCAATATTAAAAAAAACAGTGTATCCGTACCCAGTACCTATCGTCCAATTAGCTTGACCTGAGTTGTATGAAAAATGCTAGAAACACTCATAAGAGACAGACTCGTAAATCACTTAGAGGAAAATAACATACTTAACCCCTTACGGACGGGGATGTTTGTAACTTCTACTACCTGCCTGGCGGGCATATTTACCCTAAACGAGCTTCATTACATGCTCTTTTTCATGCATAAACAAGAGCCAGAGCGTAATACAATTATGTATCCGTGAAAGGGCGATAATAGAGGTTTCTAATGATACCTGAATCATCCTTGTACTACCATGGGTTCTCTTGCAACAATTGCGCAACACGAGGGCAAATACCCTAAACTACGGTAAATTCTTGAGTTTTTCCCTTGTCTCGCGAGGCCAGGGGTGTGGGATGTTGTGGTGGGGAGCTCAGTCACCTCACTCGGTCCATGCCAAGCGGTCAGAGCCCGCCTATCGTTCTCCCAATGCGTGGACTCTCTCTCAGAGCCGATAATGTGCTCAACATCCCGCCCGGATATTGTCAGGCCCCGTAGGGGTGGCCATGGTTCTCTCGCCCGACATATGTGGGGCCCCGTGGCTGGGGTGTTAAAGATACTCAACACGGCTTTCGTAACAAACGTTCCTGCTTAAAAAGATCTTAGACTTCTTCCACAATATCCTCAACCTCTATGATGATAGTAAAGCTGTAGATATTATATACCTTGATTTTAAAAAGGCCTTTGACAAAGTTCCCCACAAACGTTTACTGCTAACACTAAAATCGCCTGGAATACAAGATGGTGTGTTGAAATTAATAGAATATTGGCTCAGTGACAGAAAGCAAAGAGTAGTCATAAACGGTAAGGCATCTAAATGGACCAATGTAAGTAGCGGGGTACCCCAGGGATCGGTACTAGGACCAACTATCTTTCTAATGTACATCAATTACATAGATGAGGGCCTCACCTGTACAATCTCAAAGTTTGCTGACAATAAAAAAATTGTCAAAAGAACAAGTTGACAATATGCAACACAATCTAGATAGGTTGTCATATTGGGCCCAAACTTGGCAAATGAGTTTCAATGCGGTTAAATGTAAAGTACTACATATCGGATACCGAAATGAGAAAGCAAACAATTCGATGAATGGCACTCAGCTCAAGAGTATAGACAGATAAACCGATCTGGGAGTAACAACACCGAGTAGCCTAAAACCGAGTTTAGAAGTTGTTAAGAAGGCAAAACAAATAATTAGCTCTATAGGCTGGTCATTTGAGCACAATTCCTTCGTGCCTCTGCTGGAATACTGTGTTCAATCCTGGTGCCCTTATTACCAAAAAGATATATACAAGCTAGAAGGAGTTCAACATAGAGTTACCAAAATTATACCTAGCCTAAAGAACAAACCATACGAAGAGCGTCTTAGGGAATTATATCTATTTCCTTTAACCCAGCGCAGATTAAGAGGCGACTTAATTCAAGTGTTCAAAATCATCAAAGGCATCGTCAATATGAACTGTAGTAAGTACTTCATTATCGACCAATCTAATTACACGCAGGGAAACGGTTGCAAAATTATTGGTAAAACCTTTAACTCACATGAATCTAAGAATGTTTTATTCAATCGAGTTGTCAACTTGTGGAATGGGCTTCCCCGAGACGTTATAGACTGCAGTACCGTTGATTCTTTTAAACTTCACTTAGACAAATATCTTGCCTCAAACCTGCGACTGACTGCGTTTGTAAATGAATAACTTTATTTTATTCCCCCTTCAGATTCATCAAGGATTATTGTGTATATATATTACTAAAACGTTACTATCTTTTTCCCAGGTATACGAAAGATCACTTATAACTGTGTTATGTTACTAACCCATCTGTCCCCTACTAACTTCCTAATCCTGCCACGGACATTAGTTCCTGGGCAGTAGTTCCCTTCCCAATTTTCCCTTACCCACTCTAAACCACTGTTCGGACATTTGATCCTCAGTGTTTTGGAGGACAAGGCAGCCTAGAAGGGTCACTATACCTGTTGTTGCTTGATTTCCTTTGTACTTCTCTGTACGTTGTAGGGTACTCCTTTGTACCGTATCAATCGCATATTCGTGTTTCCATCCCACAAGTTCTCTTATTATGTCAACCTCCCCTTGGGTGCGTTGTTTAACATTTTAGGAAGTAAGGATTGATAATAAGTAAGGGCAGGTTGTCAAAACGAGGTGAACATTTTGGAAAGCATAGACTTAATAATTGACCACTTGCGAGTTCCTGGCTATAAGACAGTTGAAGCCATAATCATCGACAGTAAACAGAAATGCAATAACAATATAGTTTTCTAATATATAGAAAGTACGTTAATTTCGTTTCTTTTTTCATGAATATATAAATGCACTACCACCGTATTAAATCTGGTAATTATGCTAAATATCAACGTGTACAGGTGTTACTTCCTTATAACCTAAATCTCGCAAGTGGTCAATAATATTGCAATATCTCAAAACTCCAAAGTTCAACTCAATGGTCTGAACTACTGTAGTAAATATACCAGGTCAATACTTTCTTGAATTGCTCTATTATTTACAAGTTTTCGATGCCTCACCTGCATGATTAGCTTATGTAATTATCTTACATATATTTGGAATGCCATCCTGATTAAAATTGAGAATTAAGAACGTGCTAGTAAACACATTACATAAGAACATAAGAAAATAGAAGTCTGCAGAAAGCCGATAGGCCCATAAAAGGCAGACTCTTTTAATCATCTCTCTCTCTATCTATCTATCTATCTATCTACCTTAATAAAGGGGTAATAAAGTCAATATCATATGTGAACTTAATTAAATTACACAAAAGTAAGGAGGGAGCCATATTAATTAATTGAAATAAGTATGTAAGTTATTACTATCCATATCGTTGTGTAGTAGTTATATATATATATATATATATATATCTGGCATCGATCTCCTCCGCCTATTCCTAGGCGAGGACTTGATTATAATAATGAATCCATTACTTCAAGGGCCCTGATACTATTAATTAACTGCGTCTTAGTCAAGAATATATAATAAAGGTGCACCATGCTGTTGTTCTTGTTGTTGTTGGAGGTAAATTATGACTATTATTATCTGGACATCATCCTGATTATTACCTCCTGTGACGTTAACCACTCCGTTAGAACCGCATGGCTTGTCCTACAGTGACTCGCTAGGATCGCCAGGGCAGTGGATGTGGCTACAGTTGATGTATCATTGTGTGCTTTATTTCATATGAAAGCTTGTGTCGTGGGCAGTCCAGAAAGGCTCTTTGTTTTCACCCATGTCAAGGCTTTATATATTTAATTGCAAAGTAGATGTTTTATCATTAAGTAGTAATGATAGGATTTGAGAGAGAGAGTAGAACAGAGTGTGGGGAGGCGCACAGTGTTTTGCTATACTCGATGATGTCATAGCTGGCTGGCCTCGTGGGGATTCGTTGGAGGAGTTTTTACCATGCTTGGTGACGTCATGTTTAGCTAGCTTCTTTAGCATTGGCTAGAGGACTTGTTACCACTTTTCCTACGCGGTTCGAACTAGTGCTAGTATATATACTACTCTCTGGCCACTCTCTCCCTCAGATCTGGTTTCTAGAACGCATCCCTCTCATCCCTTTGATACCTGTCCCCCTTCTGCACCTGAGAACCTTTTCCTCTGCCTATCTCTCTCATTTTCCATATCTTTCACCACCTTTTATTAATATTATACCCCCTCTGGTTAACTCTGCATAATCAGCTTCATGCTGGCCAGTTGTATTATGCGTTAAGGTCTTATATAACCCATGTATGTTAGTTGTTAAGATAAGTTGATCACGAAGCATTGGTTGGCATTCATATTGTTCAGCACCGCTTCCTATAATTATTAGTGTTCTGCTAGATTAGATAATGCTAGACTAGGAGTCTGATACTATAAGGTATTGTTTCCGATGAGTGCTGGCTTTAGTTAAAAGCTGCATGACATACCTGAGAACTGGAGTTGATTGGGTAAATTCTAGTCTGTGTGCCATTGAGAGTAGAGCATGCACGAATGAGGGCTTTTTGCCTATACCATTCTGCACTGTTCTAGGCTCGGTTGTTTGTCTTTGAGGTACGCCAGGAGAACGCTTAATACTTCGGTATTAAGGTTTCTCAAGAGAGCTACCCTTCCTATAACGTAATATTTGACGCACAGACTTGAGATTTGCACTAGGCTATGCGGCATGCCATGCGCACCAGTATCTCGTATCATTGACTCTAGCTAGACTTTATCAGTCATAGTAGACATTAAGTATATTAAACCAATTACTCTTATTATGCATACCCGTTTATGATTACACAAGCATTTCGCAGCCTAGTTTGATGTATTGAGACACAAACGACTTAGGCTCTTTTTGTTGATAGGAATACTGCATTGTCGTGGCGATTATTATTATTGTTGTGGCGTTTAGGATATTCTTGGCTCCGACTGCATTATATCTCCTGCCTTTTTGTGTGCATAGCCTGCACGAGCATTGTTCCGCTGCCTGCCTTTTTGGGTTCCATTTCCGATTCGAGCATCTTGATAGCATCTAACATTTAAAGAAGATTCCTTGTTGGTGTTGAAGGACTTTAGTGCACTTTCTTTCATGCAGGAGTGCCTGACATTTATTGATTAAAGTAACGTAAGCTGTAACTTCCCTTACCACCTTACTTTGCATACCATAACCAAGCACCTTCGGTTATAGGTAGTAATAGGCTGTTTTCACATAACATTAAGCCTAGAGTAGACGCACATTTATTGAGAGTTTAATAACCTATTATTGCATATAGAACTCTGGAGAGTTTTTGTGTTCTTTGTTCACTGGGAATATACATCAGAGGTTGGATCTAGCGCTTTCCGTTGTAGCATTTATGCCATTACTAGTCCAATGAATAAGAACCCTGATATATTTAAACCTCAGTCGTAACAAATGGCGACCTTACCTAGGATTTGGTGAACCTACATTTATTAGCAGGGAACATTTGTTGTTTTGGGGAATATTTTGCGGGGATCAGCAAGAATAATTTTTTTTTGCAACATAGTATAGCCCTTGAGTATTTCCGATAATTTTTGTGTGTATATTGAGGTATAAGAGTTTGGGGTGCTTCTTTTCTGAATATTGAGGTGGAAATTTTTGTGAGCATCATGTCTTATACCGGATCAGAGGAGAATGGAGACACAGTACGTAATGTCGAAACTGAGGAACAGCAGTATGATGAAATGGTTAATCAGGTGAACTGTGAGGAGGATGCTAGGATATTTTTGCAATGGCCTGTTACTGCCGAGCGGTTGGAGGGTATGGTTCGGTACGTTCTCCAATGCCTGGCCTCAGCTATCGGTCATGCGGGTACTAGCAGCATGACCAGGGATAACTTGATAACGTGTGTACTGGGCAGGGTGACTGGTGAGCGAGATGGGTTGAGTGCTCAGAGCCCTTCGGCCATGCTTCCCCTACACTCGACTCCCAGCCATCCCAGTGGTTTGCCGACCCCGGGTATGCTTCCACAGTTGGGTGGTGACTGGCAGGGTGGGTTGCCCCTGGGGGGACCACCGGTAATTTCAAACATTGTAGCACCTTCACCTCCTCCAGGGTTAACTCCAGAATTATTGTATCAGCTCGAATTAGCTAAGATCGAAGAGAGAAAGGCTATCAGGGTATCTGAGCTACAGCAGCAACAAAGGGCATATGAGCTTCAGCATCAGCATCAGCATCAAATAGAATTAGCCAAGATAGAAGAGAGAAAAACTATCAGTCACCAGCAAATAGAGCTAGCAAAAATCCAAGCTGATTTAGAGTCGACTAGGTACTGTGCCGACATGGACGTAGAGAAGTCGCGAGTAGAGACAACGGGACAGCGACTTGGGGCTGGTAACCGTGCTCATGATCAATCTCTCTCGCACTTATTGAAACTGGTTCCGGTGTTTGATGAGAGTGGTGTAACAGAATTTTTCGCACGCTTTGAGAAGAAGTGCCAGGAACACCAGTGGCCAGAGAATAAATGGGCAGCACTTGTATCCTCTAGATTAATAGGCAAGGGTCTTAAAGCCTACGATGCGTTACCTTTGGAGTCATGTATTGTGTATGAGGATCTCAAGGAGGCTGTCCTGAGGGCTTACGAACTGCAACCAGAAACGTACCGTTTGAAGTTCCAGGGTGTAACTAAGGGAAGAGATAGCACCTTTTTGGAACACGCCCGGGACTTGTCCGATGCTATGGGGAACTGGCTCCGATCTGAGAAGGTAACAACATTTGATGGAATTAAGCAGTTAACCCTCTCCGACATATGACGCAATTTTTAGCCTATTAGGGATACTTTAAAACCTTTGTTACCATCAGGGGTATTTAGAAACCTTTAGTTTAGTTACTTCAACCTCTGCAGTTGTCCTTGAGTTAGCTGTGGGCAGAAAACTAATTTTGGAGAGGTAATTATAAGAGTGAGAGAACTTTATTTCTTATTGCTAATCTGGCAACCTCTGCGTCATATGAGTCTGAAAGGGTTAATGATGTTGGAGCAGTTCTTTAACCCCTTCAGACTCATATGACGCAGAGGTTGGCAGATTAGCAATAAGAAATAGAGTTCTCTCACTCTTATAATTACCTCTCTAAAATTAGTTTTCTGCCCACAGCAACTCAAAGACAACTGCAGAGGTTGAAGTAACTCAACTAAAGGCTTGTAAATACCCCTGATGGTAATAAAGGCTTTAAAGTATCCCTAATAGGCTCAACATTGCGTCATATGTCGGAGAGGGTTAAGAGCACGGGCGGTGATCTAACTTTGAACTTAAAGGAGAAAAACTCAAGAACTCTAGTCGAAGCAGCAGAAATGGCTGATCGACGGCTGTCGTTGATTCGGGGTTGCGGGTCCTCACAGAAGTACGATGCAAGTGTTAGGGACCGTTATCCTCCCCCTCCCCGTAGCAATGACACATTTAAACAAAAGAGCAATGAAACTAAAACTGAATCCAAACCTAACACCACGCCGTATGAGAAAAGTCAGGGGCTTTTTACATCACAGTATAAGCCGAAACCGAAATGTATGTGTTTTAAGTGCCACCAGGAGGGTCATAAGGCAAATGAGTGCCCTAGTCGACCTCCTCCGGCAGCCGTGTCTTTTGCTCACGGCATTGGAGTGTTCAAGAGGACATCGGAGTTTGTTAGAGGCATTTCTTCCGAGGTAAATACACTGCCAGTGCAGAAGGATCCGGAAGGCTTATTCCCTGTCTGTGATGCCTTTAGTGACCACAGGGGGCTCGGTTGTGTGGAGTGGGGGGGTAGAAGACATGAGGTGAGAATTTTGCGTGACACTGGGGCATCGCAAACATTGTTGAGGAATTTCACTGGTAAACCTGTAAATACGGCGCGGGTGGTTGTGGTTCAGGGAGTTAATGCAACAAGGTCATACCCGCTTGTAAGAATGAAGATGGAAGTTGATGGTGTGACTCGTGACCTGGATGTAGGAATTGTGGAGAAGTTACCTGTTGGGGGCGTCGACCTCCTTCTCGGCAACGACTTTGCGGGGCCTACTTCTGAGGCTCCACCCTTTGTCGTTGCCGAGAAGCCGGCCGACGTGAGTAGGGAGGAGCAGGAGTGGGTTGAGAAGTGTCCGGTGGAACCTATGGCGTGTGTTGTCACGAGATCTCTTGCATCCAGGGAGTCACATTCTGGTCAACAGTCTTTAGACAAGCGGAGGAAAGGTACCAAGAAGGGGTTGGAAGTTGATGCGGTTGAGAGTTTAGTATCAACGGACATTCTCGGGGACTCATTATTAGGACCAATTTTCGAGTCTGGAGAAGACCCATTAACTGTTACTAGGAAGGCAGAGGATGGGCTTAAAAAGACGAAGAGACGGCAATGATACACAGAGAGAGAGCAACGGGAGGATAAATTCAATGTAGGAGGGGGGCATGAGTTGTTTCGCAAACACTTAGATAAGCTTGCTCCTTCGGACATTCGTAAATTGCAATTAAAAGACCCGGAGGTTCTTGAATGTGGTACCGGTGCTGTTGAGTTGAAGGAGGACAGTGATGCACAGTCGGGAGATTTTCACAAGTATCCCTTGACCATCATGGAGGTAGCAACAAGGTACCCTGATGCGTAGCCTATGAGAAATGGGTCAGCGAAGACGGTGGTCCGAAACTTGCTAGTGTATTTTTCCCGGTATGGTTACCCGCAGGTAATTCAGTCAGACCAAGGATCCAACTTCACTTCTGGCCTCTTTGTTCAAGCAATGCCGCAGCATGGGATTGTTACGGTTGTGTCATCTGCGTATCATCCGGAGAGCCAGGGTGTGTTAGAGCGATGGCACTCAGCCTTGGAATCTGTGCTTCGTTGTTGTTGCTTTGAGGGTGGGAATGGTTGGAATCTTGGCCTGCCATGTGTTTTATTTGCTGCACGGGAGGTACCTGGGGAAAGTTTGGGATTCAGCCCTAATGACCTCGTCTTTGGACACCGTGTCAGAGGGCCTCTCCATATGGTTGAAGAAATATGGGAGGGCGCAGAAAAACCTTGTTCTATGCTCAAGTATGTCCTCGACAGTCGAGAACGGATGTTGCGCAGTCTGGAGTTGGCTGGCCGTAATTCGACTAGCTCTCAGGCCCTCATGAAGGACAGGTACGACCTCAAGGTTAAACTCAGGGAGTTTCGCGTGGGTCAGGAGGTGTTGATTCTACTGCCCCTTGTAGGTCACCCCTTATCCGCGAAGTACACTGGTCCTTATAGGGTGGTGGAGAGGCTGCCGGACCTGGATTGCTTGGTGGCCGCTCCAGACAGACGTATGCGCAATCAGTTAGGTCACGTTAATCCCATGAAGGAGTATGTGAGGCACCCCCCTGAGCCTCTCACTGTGCCTGTGATGACGTTTAGCAGTCAAGGTGGAGAAGGAGAACGGGACAGTCAAGATCAGGTGGAGGATAACTGGAAGGATAAGAAATTCAAATGGGCACCTGAGCGTGAGAAGGCGTTTGGAGTAGTAAAACACCTGTTGTGCACTCACCCGATCCTCAGGGCCCCTGACTTTAGCCTACCTTTCCAACTAGCAACGGATGCTAGTGGTGTGGGGGCTGGTGCCGTCCTTGTGAAAAAGGACGATGATGGGCTGGAGCATCCTGTTAGTTTCTGCTCGGAGAAGTACAATTCGGCCCAGGGGAGCTGCTCTGTTGTCGAGGAGGAGCTGCTGACGGTTGTGCTTTCGCTGGGGCATTTCGAGGTCTATGTTGCAGCCTATGGTCCGGTCGTTGTAGTTTACACAGATCATCACCCTCTCAAGTTCTTGGACCAGTTTCACAATCGGAATATGAGGCTGACCAGGTGGTCACTAAGGTTACTGGTATATAACCTGGACATACGCCATATTGCCGGTTGTGACAACGTGATTGCAGATTGTCTTTCGAGGGTAGATGATCCTGGGTAGATTGACACACGGGTAGCCTCCTGCTTCAGTTTGAATAGTATTTTGCGTTTGGTGCTTGTTGGCTCGCGACTGTAGCCCAGCGTATTGGGTCGTAAAGCAGGAGTTGAGCGTTTGGTATAGAAGAAAAAACTAGGCTTGCCCCTATAGTGCAGCCGAAATAAACAAATTAAAAACATAAACATCAAATAAAAACTCTTTCTTTGATAGTTAAATTTTCCAGTATGTTATAGCAGTAATTCTGAGTTGCACTCCTCTCAGAATGCTGGGCTAGAGAAGCTCGCTCTTGAGGAGCATTACTACATATAATTTAACCTATTGTGTTGGGGAGGATCATAATTTTGTAAAATGTTTTGTTGAGAACTGTGCCAGATATTTTACTGGGTGATGGGAAGTAGAGATATAGCATGGGTTCTAACAATCAGATTTTTGTGAGCCTTGGGCCTCTGAGAAAAACCTTGGGGGGGATGTGACGTTAACCACTTCGTTAGAACCGCATGGCTTGTCCTACAGTGACTCGCTAGGATCGCCAGGGCAGTGGATGTGGCTACAGTTGATGTATCATTGTGTGCTTTATTTCATATGAAAGCTTGTTTCATGGGCAGTCCAGAAAGGCTCTTTGTTTTCACCCATGTCAAGGCTTTATATATTTAATTGCAAAGTATATGTTTTATCATTAAGTAGTAATGATAGGATTTGAGAGAGAGAGAGAGAGAGTAGAACAGAGTGTGGGGAGGCGCGCAGTGTTTTGCTATACTCGATGACGTCATAGCTGGCTGGCCTCGTGGGGATTCGTTGGAGGAGTTTTTACCATGCTTGGTGACGTCATGTTTAGCTAGCTTCTTTAGCATTGGCTAGAGGACTTGTTACCGCTTTTCCTACGCGGTTCGAACTAGTGCTAGTATATATACTGCTCTCTGGCCACTCTCTCCCTCAGATCTGGTTTCTAGAACGCATCCCTCTTATCCCTTTGATACCTGTCCTCCTCTCTGCACCTGAGAACCTTTTCCTCTGCCTATCTCTCATTTTCCATATCTTTCACCACCTTTTATTAATATTATACCCCCTCTGGTTAACTCTGCATAATCAGCTTCATGCTGGCCAGTTGTATTGTGCGTTAAGGTCTTATATAACCCATGTATGTTAGTTGTTAAGATAAGTTGATCACGAAGCATTGGTTGGCATTCATATTGTTTAGTACCGCTTCCTATAATTATTAGTGTTCTGCTAGATTAGATAATGCTAGACTAGGAGTCTGATACTATAAGGTATTGTTTCCGATGAGTGCTGGCTTTAGTTAAAAGCTGCACGACATACCTGAGAACTGGAGTTGATTGGGTAAATTCTAGTCTGTGTGCCATTGAGAGTAGAGCATGCACGAATGAGGGCTTTTTGCCTATACCATTCTGCACTGTTCTAGGCTCGGTTGTTTGTCTTTGAGGTACGCCAGGAGAACGCTTAATACTTCGGTATTAAGGTTTCTCAAGAGAGCTACCCTTCCCTATAACGTAATATTTGACGCACAGACTTGAGATTTGCACTAGGCTATGCGGCATGCCATGCGCACCAGTATCTCGTATCATTGACTCTAGCTAGACTTTATCAGTCATAGTAGACATTAAGTATATTAAACCAATTACTCTTATTATGCATACCCGTTTATGATTACACAAGCATTTCGCAGCCTAGTTTGATGTATTGAGACACAAACGACTTAGGCTCTTTTTGTTGATAGGAATACTGCATTGTCGTGGCGATTATTATTATTGTTGTGGCGTTTAGGATATTCTTGGCTCCGACTGCATTATATATCCTGCCTTTTTGTGTGCATAGCCTGCACGAGCATTGTTCCGCTGCCTGCCTTTTTGGGTTCCATTTCCGATTCGAGCATCTTGATAGCATCTAACATTTAAAGAAGATTCCTTGTTGGTGTTGAAGGACTTTAGTGCACTTTCTTTCATGCAGGAGTGCCTGACATTTATTGATTAAAGTAACGTAAGCTGTAACTTCCCTTACCACCTTACTTTGCATACCATAACCAAGCACCTTCGGTTATAGGTAGTAATAGGCTGTTTTCACATAACATTAAACCTACAGTAGATGCACATTTACTGAGAGTTTGATAACCTATTATTGCATATAGAACTCTGGAGAGTATTTGTGTTCTTTGTTCACTGGGAATATACATCAGAGGTTGGATCTAGCGCTTTCCGTTGTAGCATTTATGCCATTACTAGTCCAATGAATAAGAACCCTGATATATTTAAACCTCAGTCGTAACACTCCCAAGCCCTAACATGATTATTATAATGATTACTAAGAGCATTATTGTTATTATTATAAATATTAAAATCATGATAAACATTTTGATAATTATATGAAGTTTGGTCAGCTTATAGATAAGACCGAGACAATGGCTTATTGTCAACAGTTGATATGCAAGAGAGTTGAATTAAGGGGTGCAGGGTCTATGTATATTTGTATGTATTTACTTTATATTATTATTAGGGGTTCGTCCCCTACGGGGAACCCCTATTGTAATAATTAAACCTGGGTTTTCATCCAAATTCTTCTTACGCGCCGGTTTCGACGCAATAACTCCAGAACCGCTTTTTGGATCGGGATCAAACTTTCACAAGAGGTGCGTTTTTGTATTGGGCAACTTTTGATATGCTAAACATCCAGCATGGCGGCCAAACAGGTCCGTGACAGCCGATTTCCCAAAAAACTTGACGCCTAAATACTGTCTCTCCCACTCACAGGAAACGACTGGGCTTTGGCATACGCACTCCCCTACTAATGCTCCGCAAATTTTATAGAGAAGGATTTGCTTTTGCACGTGGGGTTTTTTCCGGCAATCTTGAAAAAAAATCGAATTCCACTTAAAATTCCACATCTTGAAAACTACGCCGATGATCAAAGCCATGCTTGCGTAGTTGGGTGAGGCTCGCGATTCCGAACGTTTTGATACCAAAAAAATATAAATGGGTGGAATAGTTTGGCCGCAGCATTGAAAACTGTCTATTCTTAAATGACTTTAAAACCGCATTCGCTACCCACACAAAGTTTACCGTCTCCAGTCTATAGGCTTCCACGCATCCCCCAGTTTTGCTAAATAACATAATCTCTTTATTATTCAGATCTATAATTTTTTTTGTATTTAACTCTCTCAAAACAGTTCGAGTCCCTACGAATTCCAGCAATTATTTAGCCAACCTACCTATACATACCTACCCTACCAAATAATAATGATAAATTCAAATTTATTTTTGGTGAATGACAAGGTATAGGCTAAGGTTTTTAACAATTCCTCCCTTTGCCAAATGCTTAGTTTAATAACATTGATATGGACCTTCAAAGTTTTGGCAATTGCCCGTGTGACTCGTATTTTAACCCTCCTATAGTGTTACCACGAAATACTGCTAGATCCTTTCTCAAAAGTCGCTAGCATGTTGCTACATAGCCAAACAATGTTAGGATAATGCTGCAATTTCTAAAGAGTTTTGGTTTGTTTGTTTTGCAAATTTTACAATGTAGTATGACTAGAATGTCTGAAATTTTCAAATTATCCCTAGTAAATGTCTCTAGATATAAAAGAAATGGCTGCTATATTGAAGTAAATAGCTCTACATTTAGCGGTAATATGTAGCATTACAACTGGCAACACTGCAACCACCACCTCCCTCCCACCCTCCCAGTATGTCTCCACAAAATACCGCTAGATCCTTTCTCGAAAGTCACTAGCATGTTGCTACATAGTCAAACAATGTTAGAATAATGCTGCAATTTCTAAAGAGTTTGGTTTGTTTGTTTTGCAAATTTTACAATGTAATATGACTAGAATGTCTGAAATTTTTAAATTATCCCTAGTAAATCTCTCTAGATATGAAAAAATGGCTTCTAAATTGAAGTAAATAGCTCTACATCTAGCGGTAATATGTAGCATTACAACTGGCAACACTGCCTAACCCTTCCTTCCTACCTCCCTCCTCCCTCATATCTAGCAAATGTATCCACAAGCACTCTAGTGAACTTTCGGTATTTAGTTTATTCAGCTTAATACTATTTATCCACATAAAATAGAAACCTATCATGATTGTTGTCTAATACAACCATAGACAATGCTATTACATATTATTCGAACATGATGTCGAATTTAGCAGTTGCTGTTTACCTTGAACAGTAATGACAGAACCGAAAGCTTCTCTTGCCGTGTAGTACTCAAAGAAAGCAGGGTTACCCATACCGAACTGTTACCAAGTCAGAGATTCAGAGGTAACTTTTACAATGCATTATAACCCTAGACAGACACCAATACACCTCTAAATCAGACAAATATCACTACAAAAAAGATAGGAAAATATTATATTAATGTCCTAGGTATTTGAAATTATGCAAATGAGTAAAATCCATTATGATATAATGATAATGGAATTGATTAGTATCTGGCAACAGTGTTGCAATATAATTTTCTGAACGTATGCGAACTTCGGAGTATTTATCCCATTAATATACACATCTATCACTATTTAAATTTAATACAACCATACACAGTGCTATTACATATTATTTGAACACAATATAGGATGGTCTTTCCTTTAAACCATTTTCTATATCTATTCACGAAAAACATAGGCCTCGCCTAGGCAGCGCTACTGGTAGGTACGAATTTAGCAGTTCGAATTTTTATTGAGAGTGGGATTAGCCCTAGGGCTTAACCTGGGATACTGTTTGGGGGTTGGGAATAGACTCAGGCTGCTTTAGGCCTAATTAGGTAAAAATAGTCAAATCGAGACAATTGCACAGCCAACATAGCCTAGGCCTATTAAAACCTGACAAGCGCGATATAGACGTAGGTGCTAGGGTAGTTATTTGTGCATTTCTAGCCCTGGATTCTGACAGAATTCGTTATATTTACAATATAAACCATTATTTGTTTTCGGTATGCTTTTATTTTACATATATGATGTATATATGAACCTTCAAGAGTGCTAAAATAAGTGGGACAAGCATTTGGGTGGTGAAAAACGAAGATATTGGCCACCCGGTCATAATCTCAGGCGAGAGAGAGAGACAGGCAGCCTTCCCCTCTCGCTGTCTGGGAGTCAACTGAGCCGAGCGGGGCGGTGTGGGCCGGTGTCTGGGTGTTGCATAACGATCTTTTATGCAACCCACTTGTGCTACATTATCGCGGGAGAGAAAAATAACCGATAAATGATGATAATAAGAGGAAAAATAGGTGATAATTGAGGAGGGGAGGGAGGGGGGAATAAGGTGGGGAAGGAGGGGAGGGGGGTGGGTGAGATTTACATGGATGAGTACTGGAGGGGAATTATCTCACCTAGAGACAAATTCCTTTGTTTTGATAGGCCCTTTTTTTTTATGGAAGGCTTTTTTTATGGTCCTGCTTCCGTGAGGCCTATCGCGTTCCCTATAGGAAGCCTTCCGTGAGGCCTATCGCGCTTGCCGGGTTAAGCAAATATTTTACCAATCTACAATAGGCCTAGTCTATTCGCTGTAAGTAGGCAAGAAATCATGACCTAGGCTATAACCTCTGTAACTAAAAAACAACTAGGCCTAGTGATCAAGCTAATATGTCTACCAGTTGGGAAGAGTCAGTCAAGGAATAGCCTAGATGTGGAAATTTGCAGCCAATTTGCTCTAGCCCTATTTGAGATACAGAGGTTAGAGGTCATTGTTGAGGCCCCCCCCCCTCATGACATATTGTCATCATCTTATATATTGCCAGCAGGGGGCAAATAACCAAACAAAAATCGCCGTCAAAATAGACACCTTTATGAATAGGTTAGCCTTTAGGCTAGGCCTATCGGCAAGAATTGTGTTGTAAAGGCTATCCTAGTGTTTACTAATTTATAGGCTACCCCTTTGAAAGGACATTAGCCGGGTAGGATGTAGTTACCGGGTGTATCGCCAGCCTTGTTTACACTACGCGTACGCGTAGTGGCGTCGGACGCTTGCCATCCTTTTCCTGTCTATTTAGACTGCCTTTGGATACAATAATATGTTGAGGTTGGGCTTTGCCCCCCTTCACCCCCCCATGACATATTGTCATCATAATATATATTTCCAGCAGGGGGCAAATAACCAAAATAAATCTCCGTCAAAATAGACGCAAACTTAACAACGGCGATCGACAAATGTAAACATGACGGAGGCGGCGGTCGTCTGCAATCATGTTCCCGTCTATTTTGAATGCCAATGGATACAATAATATGTTGAGGGGTGGCTTTGCCACCCCCCATGTCATGTCATCGTCATATTGCCAGCAGGGGGCAAAATAGACAAATACACCAAAAATTGGGGTGTGGGGGCAGCAGCCCCCACCCATAATAGCCTACTATGATAGGTTAGGTTAGGCTAGGCTAATGTCCTTTCAAAGGGGTATAAGCCTAGTAAACACTAGGATAGCCTATACCCGGTCAAAGGTAAGTCCTGCTGTAGTCTCCTTGAATGCTACTTTAAATTGTAATATTAGACTAGGCCTAGCCTATAGATAAAATAGCTTAGCCTACTCATTTATTGTAGCCTATAATATAGGCCTAGCCGGGCAGAATGTAGAGTTCGGGCGTACAGCCACCAATGTTTACACTACGCAGAGCGGCGACGAAAGCTTGCCATCATGTTCCCGTCCATTTTGAATGCCGTTGGATACAATAATATGTTGAGGGGGGCAAACACTCCCATGACATATTGTCATCATCATATAATTTGCCAGCAGGGGGCAAATAGGCCTAACCAAACTGCGGCGATCGACCATGTAAACATGACGGCGGCGGCGGCGGTGGACGCTTGCGATCATGTTCCCGTCTATTTTGACTGCCATTGGATACAATAATATGTTGAGGGAAGGGCTTTGCGGCAATTTTTTTGGTTGTTTGCCCCCTACTGGCAATATATATGATGATGATAACATGTCATGGGGGTTGAGGGGGGGCTTTCAACATATTATTGTATCCAATGGCATTCAAAATAGACGGGAACATTATCCCAAGCGTCCAACGCCGACACCGCCGCGGCTGCTGAAGAACAAGGAAGTTAGCAATAGGTTTCATTGTGAACTGGAGGAAATTAATAGAAATAGGAAGCTAGGCCTAGCGATGTAAATAGTCAATGGAATTTCCTTAATAATGACAATTATATGTATAGGTATAAAGTAAAAACAATATATTTTACATAATTTATTGCATATCTTACATATTTAAACAAATATATATTAAAAATAGTTTAACCACACCACTGAGTTCCCCCAAAATACTCTAATAGGGCTGGCCTGAAGAATTAGATCAAGATGGACAACCAATCAACACATGATAGGTAGGGAAGGGCAGGTTAACAACGGCTATCGACAAATGTAAACATGACGACCGTACACTCGGAAACTACATCCATCCCCATTAGCCTAACCTAACAACCTTACCTAACCTATCCTAGTATTATGGGTGGAGGCTGCCGCCCCCTAGACCCAGTACGTTGGATACAAAACTAACCCTCACGTAACACCTAGTATATGTCCCTAGTACCGGTACCCAGTATGTGGGATACCAATCTAACCCTCACGTAACACCTAGTATATGTCCCTAGTACCTAGTATTTGGGATACAATACTAACCCCTACATAACACCTAGTATATGTCCCTAGTACCCAGTACGTGGGATACAAAACTAACCTTCACCTAGCATATGTCCCTCACTCAGTACACCTTTCACCCTCACAACCGTTTGTGAGTCTTCATACATCTTCATTATCACACGCACCAGCCACTCCCCTACGCCAAATTTTCTCCTAGCCTACTGCACAACTTCTTACTTTCAGTAGAGACGTGATTTTCCGGGCCCGTCGCAATACCACCGTCTCAACCGAGCCGTCGCAAGATCATCACAGGACAGGAAAAACAACACAGGCTTGCTCCAAGCCAGCGCACATCTTACAAATATATAGGCTAGGCTATACAACTTCCATTTCATCGGAATAACATTCACCGCCAATTTAACACCTTACGAGCGGCCTATGCGGTTTATTTATGTGTACCGCACAGCGGGGTGTTTTTAGCCAAAATAGGGCTGTTTACGTGATCATTTTCATGCCTAAATAAGACCCAGAACGTAAAACAAGTACCTATCCCTGAAAGGGCATAAACAGAGCTTTCGAATGACACCATAACGATCCTTGTATGATGGATAGTTTTCTTGCAATAACCGTGCAACGCGAGTGCAAAAAGCAGGTATTCGTACTTCGGTACATAATTGAGTATGTAGCGAGTGAGAGAGGGAGGAGGGAGCTGAGATTTGTGTCAGTAGGTTCGCCGCGGTGGTCTGGAGCAGTCATACGCTCGCTAGTCTCCTGCCAACTCTCTCTCTCTCAGCCACATTACGTGCTGAAATTGCCACTCGACCTATGTCGAGCGCCGCCACATAGTCCAGCTTTATTTAACTCGACTTATGTTGCTCGCCGCTAATTAAGGGTTAATTATCATAAGGATTATATAAATGCAATTCTGATATGAAAAAACAATCGGTAAATAGCCTAGCCTAGGCCTAGTCAAAGCTGGGGTTTGTTGTTGTTTCGTGGACAAAATTTAACCAAGCGTAGTGTCCCACATTAATTTATTATCAACAATTG
Organism: Paralithodes platypus; assembly: GCA_032716605.1. Classification (NCBI taxonomy): domain Eukaryota; kingdom Metazoa; phylum Arthropoda; class Malacostraca; order Decapoda; family Lithodidae; genus Paralithodes; species Paralithodes platypus. The sequence continues at coordinate 25,341,448 of CM064530.1, forward strand.
GATATACGTTACTGTGGGCTCTTATTACTCTACTTCCTAATAATAGGCAAGTAAATTATAACATAATGTTTGGATAAACAAATATACCGAAATAAATTAGAATGGAGAAACAGTAAGTTGAGTGAGATGTTTCAGCTTGCCGTCAACTCAGCTCCGGAGCTCTCTTGCCGTCGCAAGAGAATATTGGTGTCTCGCTTGCTAAAGGTGGGCTTGCGACGGGACCAGAAAAACAGTTTTTCGGGTAGATCTTGTGACGGTGGTCTTGAGACGGGACCGGAAAAACACCTCTTAGATATCTTTCCTGCAGCTGCCTGACTATGAAGTTATCATACCTTCAAAGACTCTCTCACACTCACAGACCTTCATGACTTGGCCAAGCATTTTCAGGCCTCTTATAGCAGTTGCAAGGGGAGCCTAACTCTGAAATCACTAGATAGTGCCTCCAGAACCATAAAAAAGAGGAGAGGGCTTAATTAACACACTTCCCTGTTGGACTCCGATGCGAACTGAAAACTCATCACTCAGTACCCTCACGTAACACCTAGTATATGTCCCTAGTACCCAGTACTTTGGATACAAAACTAACCTCCACCTAACACCTAGTATATGTCCCCAGTAACCAGTACATGGGATATAAAGCTAACCCTAACCAAATATCTAGTACCGTACTATATATGTCCCTCACTCAGCTGTACACCTTTCACCCTCACTACCGTTCGTGAGTCCTCGTACATCTTCATTATCACATGCACCAGCCACTCCTCAACGCCAAGTTTTCTCCTAGCCTACTGCACAACTTCTCTGGCCACCTTATCAAAGGCCTTCTCCCGGTCTGCAAACACAACATCAGATCCCTATCTTTTAAGTACATACAGTACATACAGTATCTTTCCCTTATCATACCTTCTAAGACTCTCTCACAGACCTTCATGACTTAGTCCAGCATTTTCAGGACCCTTATAGCAGTTCCCAGGGGAGCCCAACTCTGAAATCACCAGATAGTGCCTCCAGAACCATAACACAAAAAAGAGGAAAGGGCTTCATTAACACAGAGCCCTGGTGGACTCCGACGCGAACTGAAAACTCATCACTCAGTACCGGTACATCTTTCACCCTCACTGCCGTTTGTGAGTCCTCATACATCTTCATTATCACACAAATACCTTCATGACTTGGATTGTGCCGTGTCCTAGCATGAAACCAAACTGCATATCGTCAATATCATACCTTCAAAGACTTTCTCACAGACCTTCATGACTTGATCAAGTATTTTCAGGCCCCTATAATTTTCCCTATCCAATGAGTCCCCTTTGCTCGTATACAGTATATAATGTACTTTTGTGCCATTCATCAGAGATTACTTCCTCTCTGATGATGAAGTTAATTAGCTCATTGAACAAACCTACTCCTTTCTCACCTGAGGCCTTAATCATCTCAGCTAGAATGCCAGATCATCCTGCAGCTTTTCTGTCCTTCATTAAGTTATTGCACTGCTTACAAAAGCTGGCACAATCACAGGGAGGGGGGAGTATTGGCTTTTCGTTGCTAAGCTTCTCTATTACATTCAAATTCCATGTTGAATAATCTTTCGTAGTGTACGGTATTTTCCCAGAATCTATAATTTCTTTGTCAGCGGAAACAATTGTTCAAGTATATATTTTCCCTGTGAAACCAATTTAACTTCATAATGACAATTATATATATAAAGAAAAAACAATATATTTTACATAATTTATTGCATATCTTACATATTTAATGCCTTAAGAGCGGGTGGGTCGGTAACTTCTACCCGCCAAGCGGGTGGTTTTACCCTCAATGGGGTTGTTTCCGTGCTCTTTTTCATGCATAAACAAGACCCAGAGCGTAATACAAGTATCTATCCCTGAAAGGGCGTAAACAGAGCTTTCGAATGACACCGGAACCATCCTTCTACGACCACTGGTTCTCTTACAACGATCGTGCAGCACGAGTGCAAAAACCCTAAAATAAGGTAATTTCCTTACATAATTCCCTGTGTAGCGAGTGAGAGAGGGTGGAGCAGAGTGTAATAAATTTCAGTCGACCCACGGCGGTGGTGGCGAGCGGTCAGGAAGCAATCTCTGCTCCTAGCACCGCTCAGCTCTCTCTCAGAGCACATTATGTGCTCAAAATTGCACTCGACATATGTCGAGGCCCGCATATGGGCACGTTTTCTTTAACTCGACATATGTCGAGCGCCGATGGTTAAGGGTTAAAAAGATATTTATTAAAATAGTTTAACCAGACCACTGAGTTCCCCAAAAAAACTATTATAGGGCTGGCCTGAAGGATTAGATCAAGATGGACAACCAATCAAGATATGATAGGTAGGGAAGGGCAAGAGGTGAACAAATCTAGGAAGGTGAAGATACGCAGACATTTCTCACCATTTCACCAATTCAGCTGCACCAGAGTTCCTCTTATAGGGTAGGGCCGAAGGGTGAGTCAAGAACTGCCTACACTGCAACACCAATTAAGAAGTGATCAAGGGCGAAGAATGAGAAATCAGGTCTAAGGAAGAAATAAATCCCACAGAGATGCACACATAATACACCACTGAGGGGAATCGAGTCAGCTTGAACGCACCAGCGACCATAGACACAAATAAAGTCAGGAGCCAATAAACTAGCCAGGCCAGGGTGGCATATGATATAGGCCGTCCGGAAGACAACCGAATTAGACAGAATAAGAATAGAAGGGGAAAAACATACAAAAAGGGGCATTCAAATTTCAATGGAAATTCACTATGATAACTGTAATATGTGGGAATAACTTTCACCTTCATATTTCCTCATCTCTTAGCATAAACATGATCAATTAGGGTGCCATTTTCAGTTGTTGATTGTGTTACATGTTGAGAGTATCCACGCTATTCCATTAAATTTGCAATAGAAGAGTTAGTTTGGATGTGTTCACAATGCAACTAATTGAGTATTTGTCTAGTTCATTTAGCAAATTACTTAAATTTACTCTAAAATAATTAAGTCCATATGAAATAGGTCTGTATATAGGGACAGGTTTGTCCTATAGAAAAGTATAGCCAACACTGTTCTCTACCCACTAAAAGCTGAACCAGTGGAAGGTATTACCCGTGTTTGCATACCTTCCCTCAATTTCAGTCAGGCTATATTTGGATGATAATTTGAACTCAATTTGACTTATCTCAGAATAGTAGTATGGGAATTTCATTTTTTTCCTTATTGTGAAGGCAATCATTATTCTATAAAAACACTTACCCTAATAATACATGTACCATGTTGTTCTCTATATTTTAAGATTATACTCTTTATATAAAAGGCTTGCATGGCTGCATGATAAATGTTTTTCTTTGATTCACTCTTCTTGACTTTTTCTATATTGTAGGCCATGCTTTTGTTCCTCCTAATTCCTTTTCTATTATTTCCACTCCTCAAGTGAGGTACTGTAGAGGTGATTCTCTTGGTCCCATCTTTAGAGGTATTGTAAATGGTGGCCAGACACACCCGTGGCAGTCTTTCACACCCAACCCATCTTGTCCTATCTAATTTTATGTTGAACTCTATTGTTCTTCATCCGACTATAGGACTTGGTAGCCTATTCCACACATCTACAACTCTGTTACTAAACGAATAGAGACAGATCCCTTACACACCCAGTTTCTCTCTGTCGCTCGTTTGCTTGCACATCGGTACAAATGAAGCAGATCCCTCACACATGCAACTAAGATGAACATGGGAATCTGCAGACAAGTGGCCCACAAAAGGCAGATCCCTTTCACATCCAACCCTTTTTGTCCATATGTCTATCTGATTTTATCTTGAAATTCTTTATTGTTCTTGATCCCACTATAGCACTAGGTAGCCTATTTCACATATCTACGACTCTGTTACGAGAGAGGCAGATCTATCCCTTACACAGCCAATCTCTCTTTCTCTCTCTCTTATTTGCACACTGGTACAAATGAGGCAGATCCCTTACACATGCTACCAAGATGAAAATGGGAGTCTGCAGAGAGCCGATTGGCCCACACACGGCAGATCCCTTTCACACCCAACCCATCTCGTCCTATCAAATTTTATGTTGAAGCTCTATTGTTATTGATCCCACTATAGCACTTGGTAGCCTATTCCACATACTTTCTTACAGTTTCTTACAGTAGATCCTCTGGAAAAAGGCAAACTAGGCCTGTGTATCCAGCTCAGTACCAGTACTTGCACTGCTGCGGTCGTGCACGGTGTTGGCGGCGGCGGTAGCAGACGCAACATTTTTACTATTCTGTATTTTTGTTTTATAATCAAACTTCAAATCTTGTCTTCCCCATGCTTTATCAAGATTACTTTCAAACTCCCTTATTGATTCGGAATCGACTACATACTGGGGCAGTGCGTTCCACTCATTTACCACTCTTATCAGAAAATGAGTTCTTTGCCTTCTCAAGCATATTTCTTTCTTTGTAAATTTTCTTAAGAGTGTCCTCTCGTTCTTGTTCCCTCCCGCATCAAGAAGATACCTTCACACACATCCTCATCGTACTTTCCTGACACTATCTTAAAAGTCTCTAGCATATCCCCTCTCTTTCTCCTATATGCCAGTGTCGGAAGCCCCAGTGTCCTCAACCTCTGCTCATAGCCCGCATTCTTCAACGTTGGTACCAGCTTGCTAGCTCTCCTCTGCACTTTCTCCACTGCTTCTATATCCTTTACCATATATGGAGCCCACACCTGGTTCGCATATTCCAGGTGCGGCCTAACCAGCGCTGTATAGAGATTCCTGAAGATTTCTTCGTCAAGTGACACAAATGTCCTCCTTATCAGCCCTACATTTCTATTGGCTTTGTTTATCTTTTCCGCTAAATGTTCTGAGAAATTTAACTTACTGTCTATCACTACTCCTATATCCTTTTCTGCATTCACTTCCTCCATCGCTTCATACATACTGTATCCTACCTTGTTTATCTTGCTTGTCCCAATCCGCATGTACTTGCATTTTTTTGGATGAAAAGGCATTAACCAATGCTCAGACCATCCCTTCATGCCCTCCACATCTCCTTGAAGCAACCCCACATCTTCCTTACTCCTCACTCTTCTATACAGCTTAGTGTCATCCACATACAGGTATACCTCACTTCCATTAGTTATAACTTCAGGTAAGTCGTTGATAAATATAACGAACAGCAGTCCCAACACAGATCCCTGAGGTACCCCCCTTGTAATTTCCCTCCACCCCGAGCCTATTCCATTCACCAGTACCCTCTGTCTCCGATCTTTCAGGAACACATTTCCATTTCCAGTTCACACATTTCTCCCCTATATTATAGCTTCTACCTTTCTCTATTAACCTTTTATGTGGGACCTTATCGAAGGCCTTCATAAAATCGCAATATACCACGTCTATTACATGACCATCTTCTAGAATTTGCATCCAATCATCTAGCACCTTAATTAGCTGTAGTACCGTCGACCTCCCCGGCAAGAATCCGAACTGTCTCCCACTGAAAAGTTGGTTTGACTTCATATGCTCCATTATTCCTTCTCTAATTACCGTTTCCATTAGTTTACACACAACACTTGTCAAACTGACTGGTCTATAATTCCCTGGGTCATTTCTCTTTCCCTTCTTAACCCAGGAACTGCCGGAAGACTCTTAAGAGTTCCCCCGGCGGACTGCGGGAAGATTCTTAAGAGTCAGGGGGAAAAAAAATCAATTTAAAACACCCATTTTTTTTTTTTTTTTTTTTTTGCCCCTGGGCCATGCAAAATATCACTCCTCTACCTCCCCTTCTTCCCCACTTTCCTCCCCTCCTTCAGTTATCACCTATTTTCCCTGTTATTCCTTATTCTGTGGTATATTTTCGTGCTAACATTAGCGAGTTGCAAGGAGGGCATTGTCATAACTGTTAGCAAGCGAGTGCAAGAGAGAGAGAGAGAGAGTATCGATCGACAGTGTCTCTCCAGACTTGGGGAAAAGTGGCGGGAAAGGAGGTTGCCTCAGCCATACATTATGTAACTCCCGGCCAGTATCGCCGATTTTGACCATCCAAACGCTGTTTCCACTTGTTTTATTGTTGTAACAGGTTAATACCTTTATAATCAACCTAGGCGATATGGAGAAGTATTAATGCTATTTATGGTAAAATAAATATATTAGTGATGGAAACAGCTCAAATACATGCGCACAGGCAGAGGTGTCTCATACCCCCCATGCGCACTTCAGAGGTTAAATATAGCTGTTTTGTTCGCCTCTCTCCAGTCCATCGGGATTTGTCCTGTATTAAACGATACCTCAAATAACATTTTCAATGGCTCTACTAACATCTCACCTCCTTCCTTTATGATTCTTGGGTGTATCCCATCCGGTCCCGGTGACTTACTTCTGTTCATTTTTTCAATAGCCCTTCTTATTCTAGCATGGGAAAACTCTATTAGTTTTAGTGCCGGTGCCATACAGTATCTATAACTCTTTTACCAAGCGAATAGAGGCAGATCCTTTACACAGCCAATTTCTTTCTCTCTCGTTCTTGTTTGTTTTGCACACCGGTACAAATGAGGCAGATCCCTCACACATGCAACCAAGATGAAAAGGAGAGTCTGCAGAGAGCCAACTGGCCCACATAAGGCAGATCCCTTTCACACCCAACCCATCTCATAAACGTTACCTGTTATTTACACTACTTACTATACACCCATGTTATTATACAGTATACCTGCAACCAAAACACAATTGTAAGAAATAGGAACATAGGAAAATGGGAGTCTGTAGAGAGCCAATTGGCCCACACAAGACAGATCCTTTTCACACCCAACCCATCTCATAACAACTCTCTCTCATTTATCTCTGTCTTCCTTACATTTATGACATCCTAGTCTCTCTCTCTCTCTCTCTCACAAACGAGAACATAAGAAAACCGGAGTCTGCAGAGAGCCGATTGGCCCACACATGTCAGATCCCTTTCACACCCAACCCATCCCGCTCTCTCTCTCTCTCTCTCATATTTATCGCTATCTTCCTTACGTTTATGACATCCTATTCTCTCTTGCCATACTCTCTCACCCTCACAAATGAGAACATAAACAAAATAAGAAAACGGGAGTCTGCAGAGAGCCGATTAACCTACACATGGCAGATCCCTTTCACACCCAACCCATCTCATTCTATCTAATTTCAAGTTGAAGCTCTATTGTTCTTGATCCCATTATAGCACTCGGTAGCCTATTCCACACATCTACAACTCTGTTACTAAACGAATAGAGGCAGATCCCTTATACAGGCAATCTCTCCCTCTCTCGTTCTTATTTGTTTGCACAATCTGTTCCTTTTGTAGTTTCTCCATGCCCGATAAGTTAAATGATCTTTTGATATCTGTGACACAACTTTTGTATCCAACACAATACCCTGCTTGCAAAACCCCTCAAACCCCGGACAACGTTGCTTGCAACTTTAATTATTATTATTATTATTATTATTTCCTCCCTAGACATCCATTAAGGTTATTAAAAATATTCCCAAGAACCAATTTGAGATAATTTTGTCCATATTTTGAAAGAAAAATTTCCCTACCGAAGGCCGATTCTTCCTGAATTACAATCTTGCTATCACCCGCCAGGTAAAAAATCGACAACTAAATGGCACGAAAGTTGTTAATATACAGTATACAAGGAAATCGGGCGTAAGGTCATAAAATCAACAAACTTACGGGGCGATCATGTTAAAATCCCAAAAAATGCAAATACTACCCTCAATATATTCAAGTCTTTAATCCCTTCGGTACCGGTAATGCCCTTTGCATTATATGCTGGCATTTATTAGACGGTTGTATTCAGTTTAGGACGAATTAGTAGCAATTAAAAGACTACAGACTATCACAATTAATCCTTAAAGCTATCAAATATCCCTGCAACGCATCCTAAAATTGTTCAAATGTAGTTGAAATATATATAAAATAAGACGTCACTGGTACTGGAAGGCTTAAATCTTGGATAATATGTTTTCTTTCACTGTAGCTCAAAGTGGGTTACCGTCTGCGTCTGGGGCATTACCGTCGTGGTCATGCATACTTGAACACATCATTAACACTTTTAAGATTTGTTTACGCATTTTGCTTTCTGTTTCCTGGCTATTATTAGACGATTTTATTCAGATTAGTAAGGGTATATGGAAGTTAGAAAGTTAATGGCGATAATTTTTGCTCTTATAATTCCCATAGACCCTTCCTAATTAAGCTGTCTAAAATCGTCTAGTGATAGCCAGAATAAACTGTCAAAATGCGTCATAATTTTGAAAGGTTTAAGTCAACGAATTATAGTTCATTCGTTAGATGTAGGTCAGACATCTTTACTGTAACCTCTTATAGCTAAAAAAAAAGAAAAAGGGCTCGACCAAATTGGGTATCAATTTCCAGGTCTACTCGCTGGCTAACCCTTCCCAATTGGTAGAGATATTAGCTTGATTACTCTAGTCGTTTGTGATTTATAAGGCATAATGTTCAAGAGTTTTGGCCTACTTATTTGGAACAGAGTATTTTTTATTTTTTATTTTTTTTTTAAGAGACAATGAACGGAGGAAGGAAAAACACAGATAAAACAAAAAGGTCCATGTGCCTAAAGGCATCCTCCATTCATAAAATGTTTGTAACAACTGGATTTAAACATTTGTAGATTGTAAGTTTGTGGGTAGCAATTCGAGGGAAGTGATTTCCAAAGAGTAGTAGCTCTGGGGATAAATGAATTCTGATAAGCAGAACTTCTGCATTGTGGAGGAGAAAGTGTAAATTCATGGGCGCTCTCAGCCGCCCTAGTTCTACGGGGAAAGATGTGGAGAGGCGGCACAATTGAAGCAAGTTCCTCGGAACAATTGCTGTGAAAATATCTGTAGAATAATGCAAGGGATGCAACGTTTCTTCGTATGGATAATGTAGGAAGGTCCTATGTGATTGCAGGGTTATTGATTAATCTAATAGCTTTATTTTGAATTTTGTCCAACTGCCTCAATGCAACCACTCCACTTCCACCCCACAGAGGTGAACAGTAATCCATCTGAGAACGCACATGGCTTTTATATATCACGGCCAACTGCTCGTCAGTGAAGAATTCTCGAACTCTGTACAGGAGTCCCAGTTTTTTAGAGGCATTCTTAGCAATGCTTCTAACATAATGTGTCCAGCTCAAGTTAGTAGTTAATGTTACACCGAGAATGTCAATACTAGGGGAAGTGGGAATATTTACATAATTAAAAATATATGGGAGTCAGTGAGATTCTGTCGGTTAGAAAATTGAATGTACTTGGTTTTCTGTGCATTAAAGGAAACTAGATTCTTTTGTCCCCATCCATTAATTCTAGAAAGGTCCTGGTTCAGAGAAATTGCAGTGTTTATTTTTGAATTTATAAGATCGGGTTGGGTGAAAGAATTGGTAAATGTGAAGGAACTGTGGAGTGTTGAGTCATCTGCGTAGGAATGTATTGGATTATGAGTGGTAGATATGAGATCATTGATATGAATGAGGAACAGAATTGGGGCCAAAACTGATCCCTGGGGAACACCAGCATTTATTGAGTGAAATTGAGAATAAAGGCCATCTACCATTACACGTATTTTTCTGTTATGAAGATACGAAGAAATTAGTGGAACTAATGATGCAAGGCCGTAGTGTGACATCTTCGACAATAAGGATTGATGCCAGACTCTATCAAATGCCTTTGATATATCCAGTGCTATTGTATGTGTTTCACCATGTTGGTCTGTAGCTTGGTTGATTTGATGCGTAAGAAGGCAAAGCATGTCTGCAGTTGATCGACATCGTCTAAAACCATATTGCCTATCACTGATTAATTTATTATTCTCAAGATGCTTAATTATGTGATTATTTAATATAATTTCAAAGACTTTACCAAGAGTGGAAGTTATAGCTATTGGTCTGTAGTTTGATGGATCTGAAGAGGCACCTTTTTTAGGAACTGGATGGATGTTTGCTTCTTTCCAGGGTACTGGGAAGCATGAGGTATGAGTACACAGACGGAACAATTTTGCCAATACAGGAGCGAGCACCAAGGAGCAATTCTTAAGTACTATTGGAGGAATTTCATCTGGACCAGGAGCCTTATCTACCGAGAGATTCTGCAAAATAGTTTTGACATGTCTGGTGTGAATCTTAAGTGAGGGAATTTCAGGCGAATTAAAATTAAGTACAGGGACATCTTGATTTATTTCATCTAAGGTTGAGTTGGTGGAGAAAATATCCGCAAGAAGGTTAGCTTTACCTCGTGGGTCACTTACAAGATTGCCAGTCGGAGATTTTAATGGTGGAATGGATGAAGCAGTAGTGAAGTTTGATTTAAATGAGTTAAGAGTAGACCAAAATATTTTGTTATCATTTGGATTATTTAGAAGCTTATTTGCCTGCTTGTGGAGAAAGTTTGATTTAGTTAGGTTTAATTCAGTTTAGGCATGATTTCTGATGTTTCTAAAGTAATTAAAGGCTTCATGTGTTTTTGATCTTGTGTATGCATTGTAGGCTATTGCTTTTTGTTCAGTTACTCTAGCACAATTATGGTCAAACCATTTAGGTGAATTAGATCTTTTACTGTACTTTTGATGAGGAATAAAAGTTTCCATTCCAATTTTTACAAAATCTTGTATGTGGCTCAAGGTGGAGTGTGCATCATTAGAAAAGAAAGAGGTCCAGGGAATATCAATAAAGAAACCTTGAAGACCCTCCCAGTCTGCCCTATCGTAATGCCATTTAGTCACCAAAACAGGTTCAGAGTGGGAAGGTGTGGTAGGTGATAGACAGGTGGCCTGTATCAGACAGTGATCAGAAGATCCAAGCGGGGACCTCACTGTAACATCATAATTTTCTGAATTGGTTGTTAAAAATAAGTCCAGTAGGTGGGAATTATGATTAGGATTATCTGGTACACGGGTGGGTTGGTTGACTAGTTGAGTGAGATTAAATGAGTCTGCAAATAGCTCACATTCAAGACCAGCATCATCAGTCCTGGCTGAATGAGTGAGCCATTCAACATTATGGACATTAAAATCACCCAACACAATGATTTCAGAAGAAGCATTTAAGTTGAGGACACTGAGTTGTGAGGACAGAGAATTAAAAAGACTTTGCTCTGGAGGAGTATTTGGGGAACGGTAGATGCAACATATGTATTTAAATTTACTGTAACTGTAAATTTAAACTGTAGTCAGAATGCATTATATTTAACACTGCTCGAGCGGCTAACTTCTACTACCTGTCAAGCGGGTAGTTTTACCCTAAACGAGCTTATTTCCGTGCTCTTGTTCATGCATAAACAAGAGCCAGAGCGTAATATAATTATGTATCCCTGAAAGGGCGTTAATTTAGCTTTCCAAGGACACCTGAACCATCCTTCTACGATCACGGGTTGTCTTGCAACGATCGTGCAACACGAAGGAAAAATCCCTAAAATACGGTAATTTCCTTACAAAATTCCCTGTCTAGCGAGGCAATGGGTGTGGATGTGTGTGGAGGGGAGGCCAGTCAGTGCTGCCACTGGACGGAAATTCGTCTGCTAAACGGATGCAGACGATGCACTACGGATATGGCGTCAAACACGGAAATATTTCCGTAATGAATATTTTCCACTTTTATTATAGAATAACACAGTAATAATAAATAACAATACACATGCATAACAATTGTATTATTGTCCTTATAATATAACCTAATAGTAACATAAGAATCATGGCTGATGACGTACAAAAGCAATACTTGAGCGCAGGCATACATACGGAATTCGTCAGTCTGGCAAATGCATTCCTGCCATTTCAGTAAGTGATCCACAGTAACACAGGTACGTCCGAGGTTTCCATGTGGTACCTATGTGCCTGTTCCCTGGTAATACTCACAAATACTGCATTACTTTTGTGCTAAATACTTAGTGTTTATGAAAATAATATATATGGAGAAGATTCCCACCACATACATGGATTCTCTATGTAAATAAAAAACGTGAACTGATAATAAAGGACCAACTTTCTTATATTACTATGGCGGTAATTCATTCATTTCACCAGCTACTCTTATGTTTTGTTCTAGTTCTGATTTATTGATTCCCATAATGATTGTATAGCACATATATCTTGATCGAAGGGCTTAGTTGTGTTTTATATTTATAGACTTTGTGCTGTTATGGAATTTATCTTAATATATTTAATTTTATAGATTTACCAGTGATTCCATAAAACCTCTGATTACAATCCATCAATGTCACATAGGCCTACTTTTCTTTCCTATAATTTCTCAAACTATTTGCCACAAGGTGGTTGTCACTTCATGCAGCTGTCGCAAGATTGCTAGAGCAGTGGCAACGCTGAAGTTATATTTCCAGAGCAAGGTAAATGAGGAGATACTTGTGGCTGTACAAAACATCACTGAATCACTAGATGACCCTTCTGTGTTTTGTTACCTGACATTTCTTAATTATATATTGCCCCATCTAAATAGAATAAACAGGATATTCCAGAGTTCAGGCTCAACACTTAATTTACTGCATTATGCCATTTGCGAACTATACAGGTTACTTATTACCTCCTTTTGCCATCCACATTTAGTGTTCCAACGTAATATAAATGAAATAAATGCAACTGATGATTCCCTATATGTTCCAGTAAAGGACATATATTTGGGATCAGCATTACACGAACTGTTCCAAAGGCCAGAATATCATGATAAGGTTACCATGATCCTTGATATAAAGATGAGGTGTAGAACATTTCTTGTGGTTGTGTGTGTTGAAATAAGGAAAAGATTCGATCTAAACAATACGTTGTGGAAACTGGCGGCATATTTACACCCAAAACGAGTATGTGATCCAGGTTTACGGACAGAAATGCCATCATTGTGTGATTTAGTTAATGAGGTCCCACGGATTAACAGTTATGATAGCCAGGCATTGGATGATCAGTGGAGGCTTATTCCGTGGCACCAATTCCCACAAAATATAAAAGACCCCAAATATGATATTGTTAAATTACATAACTATATAACTGGGATTGTAAATGACCAAGGAGATGAGGCAAACAAGTATTTTGGACAATTTGCAATGGAAGTGGTATCACTCTCTTCTCTTTCTAATTTACATCAACGACATAGATGAGGGTCTCACCTGCACAATCTCAAAATTTGCTGACGATACAAAAATTGCAAATGTAGAAGGCAAACAAAATAATTGGCTTTATAGGCAGGTCATTTGAGCATAAATCCAAAGAAGTTATCCTAACCACGTTAGTGGCAGGGCAGTAGTTCCCTTTCCAATGTTCCCTTACCCACTCTAAACCACTGTTTGGACACTTGATCCTCAGTGTTTTGGAGGACAAGCAACCTAGAAGGGTCACTAGACCTGTTGTTGCTTGATTTCCTTTGTACTCCTTTGTACTCCCAATAACAAATGCTGATGCTGGGAGACTATTCTCGAAACTTAATTTAATCAAACGTAAACAAAGAAATAGCCTTAAGGTTGATACCATTAAATCTTAAATTGCCTTGAGCGAAAGTTCACGCGAGAAAGGTGGCTGCACACTATATGAGGCAAATGCCGCAATGCTTGCAAGTGTCTGTGTATAGTGCTGTGTTTATATTTGTTGAACAACGTAGGGCTTACATGTTGAAGTTGACAGTGATGGTGTCTTATATTGGTAACATAAGTTATTTCACAATTATACATGTCTTGTAGTGCTGCTTGGTGTTTTCTATAACATCAGTATGGCTTACATGCTGGAGTTTAATTATAATTATTGTAGATGGTAAAATATGTTTTGATATTTCGCAATTATAAGTGTAGCGGAAATAAGTTTATGAATCTGCATGTATTGTTGGTAAAGGAATTGGGTAAATATGGGGATATAATTGTTTATGGACAGGAGTATGCTTATCTAATACTGTTTAAATGAGGCACAGTTTGATGGTACTGATATACTGTATATACCTAGATGTGTTAAAATATAACATTGTGTATAATTACTTCCATAATTCAATAACGATTTAAAAGTTATAGGCCTAGGCTATATATTAAAATATAATTTTCATACGAAATTATGAGGCCTCTATTTTGTTTTCATATTCTTTATTTACCACTCAGTACAAGCCCCAACACTTTGGGGAACGTTGTTGCTGAAGGCCATGCATCATATTATACAATGTTCAGAGTTTATAGTACATAGTTAATCAAAATATAAGCAGAACTATACAGGAAAGCAACACCCAATATATGGGCTATGCGTTTTTATATAATTATTACCGTACGGTACAGGGTTAATTTTTGACCTGATGAAGCTATATGCGAAACGTTGTCAATAAAGTGCTCTTCCTCAGATGGTGTTTTTTTATCCAGGGTTAAGGGACCCTAGCTGGTACGGTACACATTGTGAGGACGACAGTTAGACTGTTCGTCCTCACACATTGTGGTATTCCTACATTTATATAAATACAGTAATGCACATGTGTGATTCCCATGCATGTGTGCATGCGTACATGCACGTATATGCCACACCTGCGAACATAGACAAATAGTATGGTACATAAGCTTAATATTAGTAAAGAAGAAAACAGGATGAACACGGAAAATATCTTCTACTATTGTTGGGTGAGTAATGAGATATTTACAAAAGGCATTATACAGATAGGAGTAAGGGGTCGGGCGCAAGTTCGACTAGATAATAGTCCATCAGGCGCCTGGCCCGGGGAGACGATTAATATGAAGGGTGTGCCTGGAAGTGTGGTGGGAGGGGTTGTGGCTTTGGCTCCGCTGCATGTCTGCCTGCCGAGATCGGAACCTCTCCGGGTGGTCAGGGGCCGGGGTAGTGCTGGAGCGACCTTGGTAACCCTGGTCTCTGGGTCTTCTCCTGGGTGACCTGGATGTGTGTGAGTTTGTGTTTTTTATCTGTGTTTATTTTTTTGGTTTATGTTGTTTTTGTGTTTTCCCTGTTCTTGCTCTGTCTTGAGTCGGCTACCCCCAAAATGGGGATTGGGCCTGAGCATATAGATAGATAGATAGATAGATAGATTATACAGATTACCAGGAGGTCGAAAGTGTGTTATGGTAGGGCAATAAATTGGCATAAATATTTCTACAGTCACCTATATTAATGACACCGTTTTCTTTAATCAACTGTCAAGAGAACGGCGGAAATGTGACGTCGTTACCTCTACGGAAATATTGCAGCACTGAGGCCAGTGCCGGCGCGGGAGCCGTGCCGAACAGTCAGAGTCAACCTACGCTCCTCCCACCACTCGGACTCTCTCTCAGAGCCAATTATGAGCTCAATATCCCCACCGACTTAAGACGGTCCCCGCTCTTTTGTCCATGGTTCTCTAGACCGCCTTAAGTCGGGCCCCGCCAAACAAGGGTTAAAAGACGTATATCTTATTGTATTATCATAAATATCACCATGGTTTGTGTTGGACTTGGTCTTTAGCCTACTGATTAATAGTACAGGACGCATTGGACTAGACCTTGGCTTCAACTGCAGGAAACTTACCTACCATATAAGTATATATCGCCTATCAATACATGATTATATACGTGTTAAGAACGACCTGTATAAGTTAAAGGGTAAACTGGGATAATTCATAATAACTTTATATTAAACAGTTCTTTAGGAGCTGACTATAATCGTTAACTGTTGGGTAGATGTAGTGGAATTACATAAAACTACAATTAGCAACATATCGAAATTTACTTGCATAATTCTTACGATTCGGGAAACGTCAAAGTGATTGTATCAAGAACACAGCTGCTATTATGTGTTGTATTATAGTTTATGCAACTTAATACAAATGTTTATGAATTGAAGAGCTTAACATGATCTGAATTAACTCTCTGTCTCCCATAAACCATTATAAGCTGCATACACTCGCATAATAATAGCCAGAATAATAATATGGTAAGTTCATTGAGTTTGTTTGATATTATTGGGATAATTAACTCCTCTACCCATATGCTTCTGTTTCTTCTCATCTGTTCTCACATCCGATATTTGTCCTTCTATCTGCACCTTTCTGTAATCTCCTTTACACCTTTCTTATAATGTGCGTATGTATATTTTATTCAGTAACCTCCTCTAAAAACTCGTCCCTTTTATTATTCTATCAACCTATTGTATTTTCATCTTTCCATATTGTCCTCTCATTCCTAGATTATTTAGCAAACCCCTTTTCCCGCCATCCATATACGCCCATATATCCGGTCTACCTGTCTCTCTCACCTTACATTCAGTGATCGTAAGCCGACACTCAGACCCACACCGTTTCCAGGTATTTACTTTGTTTTCTAGTCTGGCTTGGTAAATATTCTTTGTGGCTGAGCATTTTTTGGTAGGCTACGTAACCCAAATAACATTTGAACAACTTTTATTGTTGTTTTATGTATAGGCCTGACAAATATGGTTGACAATATGTTATTCACAAGGTTCGAACACTTGAAGCCTCACGTGAACAAATATTTGTTACGATGTCCTTGTTGACACATGCAGTGTACAGTCGGTCACCTTTTCGACTGGGCCACCTAATGGTAATTTCGCTGGGTCTTTCGCTCTGGTATTACTAAGATCGCTCACTCCCCCCCACCCTGAATCTGTTGCAAGGTATGTCCCATAGATGGCGTCATTAGATTTGCTGGAAAGGAGAGGGGTGGGCTACACGCAGAAGGGGGTGGATGGGGTGTTATTGTTTAGCGAAGGTTGGAAGTGTGTAGGGTGGGGGAGGGGGGGTTACGTAAATTATTTCACCAGGTTTATGGTTACCGTTTTATCTCTTGATATTAATTAAGATGTAAATAGTTTTTGCTAGTGAAATCTGCCTTTAAGAAATATATGTTTATGTGTAATTATTGTTTACAAACCAATTTGTAGGGATTGCTAGATTCAATATCTATTTAGTAAGACAGCTCTTTCTTACTCATTCACTCACACTATCTATTTATCTATCTATCTATATCTATCCACATTATAGATTAGTCTTTTCCTTAGCTGATGTTCATTTGCTCTTCTTTGGGTTAATGTTGGTCTCTTAATTTTGGTTGAGGTCCCAAACTGGCCCGTATTGTCGATTTGCGGCATTTGTTTTGGGGCTCCTCATACCTCTCTGTCTCATGCCTTTTTCTTCAAATACAGCATTATGTGTAGCATTGTGTTGTTACTTAAAATAACATAATGTATTGCATATCCATATCCATCTAGTCGTCATTAGTGAAATTCCCATACCAAAATAACAGCTTTCATAACTAGTCGCTTACACCAAAGAATCCTACACTGTTAGAGAAAATAGGTCATTCAGCAATAAAAGCAGTTCAATATATATTGATATAATTATGATATCCTCCAGATGTGTATTTTGTGTTTGAGAAGGGGGTTTGGAGAAGAACAAATATATACCGGTATATGACTTAAATACAGTACAAAAATATCAGACTTTAGAACTGGTAACCCACTTAAATAGAAACAAATAAATGATTTGCTCGGAAATAAGTGCTACAAACTTCAAAGTCGTTATAACTTATAAGAAAAATAGGTCCTACTAAAATGCCATTGGAAAACGCTATATACGTTCAAAGTAGCCCCAGAGAAGTTTTAGTGGTTTGCATTTCCCAATGTTGATATGTATGATAAAGGTGTTTGGTATTAACATATACATTTGGATAGCAATGCAAATATAATTAAACCGTTCAGAGAGAGAGAGCGAGAAGGAAAGGGAGAGACGAACTAAATGGACGAATACATCGAAGAGACTTTTACACGAAAGCTTGACTCTAATATCTGTGGATAGAGTATTTATTAATCAAAATAATTAGTATTCGGTAATGTTTACTCTATATATTCATCTAAACATATGAAACAAATTACCCGCAGAGCCACTTCACCTATGTAATGCAAATTCCCATTACAAGCAACCCAATTCCTCGATATGACAATCAAAGGTTTGATGTTCTCCACTTCCCTTTACCTAATACATTGTTTCTCTGCGTATGAAAGAGACAAGAGGCAAAACTACTTATAAACAATTTGACGTCCTATTGTCCCCCTTACCCCAGTCAGAACAGAATGCTTAGTACAGAACCATATTCAAGGTGCACTGGAATGTAACTGCAGGACACGCAAAGCTTGAAACAAAGTCATAGGGTGAGGGATAGACACATTTACGGAGTGAATTCCATACTTTACTTGTTGAGCTGAACAAATTACGGGGAAATTTAAGTTAACTGTTGGCTTTGAATGGTGAGCAGAAAAGTGGTGGGAATGAGTTACGAAGCGGGTGGCCCTCTGTCTCTGCAGAGTGAGAGGTATACGCTGGGACAGCTGTGAAGAACACTGATTATAATAATGGCATAACAGTAACATCCCTCTCCGCCCTCCTCTCTCTTACTTATGCCTAATATCCTAATCTCTTCTAAAGATGTAGTTTCTACCCTCTCTGGGCTTAACACTAATAAGGCGTACGGTCCGGACGGTGTTCCTCCTGTTGTTCTCAAAAACTGTGCTTCCGTGCTGACTCCCTGCCTAGGCAAACTCTTTCGTCTCTGTTATCTAACGTCTTCCCTTCATGCTGAAGTTTGCTCACATTCAACCTGTCCCAAAGAAGGGTGACCGCTCTCAACCCTCAACTATCATCCAATGCTCTTATCTCTTGTCTTTCTAAAGTTTTTGAAACTATTCTTGCTTCCAAATTTCTTAAGCATTTCTCTTCTCATATCTGCTCTCAGATCGCCAGTATGGCTTCCTTAAGGGTCGCTCTACTGGTGATCTTCTTTCATATCTTACTAACTCTTGGTCATCCTCCTTTCGGGACTTCGGTGAGACTTTTTCTATTGCACTAGACATATCGAAAGCCTTCGATAGAGTCTGGCATAAATCTTTAATTTCCAAACTACCCTCCTTCGGTTTCTATCCCTCCATCTGTGCCTTTGTCTCTAATTTCCTTTCCGGCCGTTCCATAGCCGCGGTTGTGGACGGCCATTGTTCACTTCCTCACTCTATAAACTCGGTGTTCCTCAGGGCTGTGTGCTATCTCATATTCTCTTTCTAATTTTATAAATGATCTCCTTAACTGTACCTTAATTCCCATCCATTCATACGCAGACGACTCAACCTTGCACTACTCCATTAGTTCTTCAGAACGCCCCAGCCAGCAATCCCTCAATGACAAACGTAATGAACCATAGAACTCTTAAATTCTGACCTAGCTACTATTTCCAATTGGGCTAGAGAAAACCTTGTTAACTTTAATGCTTCCAAAACCCAATTTCTCCATCTATCTACTCGGATCTCCCAGCGGACTATCCCTTATTCTTCAAATACAAAATCAACCCTTCATCTTCTCAATATTCTTGGTGTCTCTTTTTCTTCTGCTCATTTGGAAGGACCATATTACCAGTCTTGCTAAGGCAGCCTCCCATAAGCTGGGTGTGCTCAACCGCCTTAGGGGTTTCTTTTCCCCTGCACAGCTTCTTGCTCTGTACAGGGCATAGTGCACCCTTGTATTGAGTATTGTTCACATGTGTGGGGAGGTTCCTCTCACACTGCTCTCCTAGACAAAGTTGAAAGGAAGGCCTTTCGTATCATTAACTCCCGTCCACTCACCAACTCTCTGCAATCTCTCTCTCCGCCGCAATGTTGCATCTCTCTCGCTATTCTATCGCTACTATAATAATCAGTGTTCCTCAGAGCTATCCCAGTGCATACCCCTCCTTTACGTAGGGCACGTGGTACCCGTCTTGCAACTCAATCCCACCCCTACTCTGTGCAACTCTCCAACCCAAGAGTGAAACGTTACTCTCAAACTTTCTTCTACTCACAGCTGAGCTCTGGAACTCTCTCCCAGAATCAGTCTTTCCCTCTTCCTATGACTTAAATTGCTTCAAAGTCCGCATTTTGGCTCGAACGTTCCTTGAGTTTGGCCCTGTCACTCTTTCAACTATGGGGGAGGCACTCGCTATAGGCAGTTATGCCTTTTGCCTCCCTCAATCACATAGAAAAAAAAAAAAAAAAAAATACATGCAGTTTTCACAATGTGGAGATATTGTAGACAATATGGTGGAGAAGCGTAGAGATTACATGCCTTTGACTGCATCCTTTCAGAGGCATTTTTCATATGCGAACAATACCTGATACGCTTACAACAGTGTCCCTGTACGGAGAAAGAGGCTGCACGGGGATAAGGGGGTAACAGACGATGGACCAAACCTAACCTCTTGGAAACTTTTTAATCAACAATGCTATTATGATCTTTCAAAGACACACACACACACACACCTACACACACACACACACACTTGTGTTTCGATAAACACTAATGTTTCACTGCATGCACGCGCATATGAGTATATATTATGGCTCTAGCCATCTCTCTCTCTCTCTCTCTCTCTCTCTCTCTCTGTGTGTAGGAATAGTGGTTTGGCAGGAGAGTCACAGGGACCGCACTTTCTACCAATTATTATTTTTTGCAACTAACTCAGCGTGTTACAGGTTGACAGGGTAGCTCATGAAAAAGATATATCCACTGATATTTTAACAACCAATCATGTTATGACGTATACCTATTGGCTTATCGAAGAGAAAAACATGCGTAGGAACTATTTAAGATATACTGAAACTTAGCAACCACGCTAGGCCTGAAGAGACCATAATTATATCACAATTCCACGTGGCAGCTGTATGTGTGTGAGTGTGTGTGTGTGGGGGGGGGGGGGGGAGGGATTAAATGCCGATATAATTATGTTAACGTTAAATATCTCATGATTAAGTCTATGCAAGGGTAACTATATATTATGTGCAGTAAAATGTATAAGTTAGATAAGAGACTGTCACCCTATATAATCATTAATAACTATATGCCTAACCATAAACCGAGTGCACTGTGAGGAATACTGGATAATTCGCCCCGAAACGAGTTCGCCCGGCTTTGAGAAGTAACCCCGCCGCGAGTTCGCCCCGTTAATGTCCCCCCTCCACCCTAAAGGGGTACTGAAGAATTCCCCCTCTATTCATCTATCTAACCTAACCAAACCAAACCAAACCTAACTTAACCTAACCTAACTTAACCTACCCTAACCTAACCTAACCTAACCTAACCTAAAATAGCCTAACCCTAACCTAACCTAACCTAACAAATGAGTACAAATGAGTAATATCCTAAATTCCTTCTTTGCATCAGTTTTTACTACAGAAGACCTGAGGGGTTGGGGGAGGGATGGAAATAAGTGGTAAGCTCCAGGAGTGGTGGTGGTGGTGGTGGTGGTGGGGGGGGGGAATAAACGGGACGAACTCGTTGTCCAAGAGCGGGGCGACTTGGTTTCGGGGCGAATTCTCCTGTAACCACTGTGAGTGATGGCAGATATCTGTAGGACGGTGACTCCGAGGACCATTATTTTGTAAAACCCTGTTGGGTATTGTTAATGTGTCCATTATGTGGGCTGCTGGATCACTATACTCTGTTTCAGCGACGCTGAGGTGAGATGTCAATAAGTCTAGCTGATTGGCTCTAGCGATAGTGTTCAATGTTTCGTCCTTTAGTAATTATTCATTCTTAAAGATTTAAATAATCACGGTCGGTCGCACAAGTCAATCAGCTGGAACTATTGACATCTACCTGGTCGCTGAAACAGTATAGTCATTAGTATATAACAGACAGCACCTGGTCTTGCTAATGCTACCACAGAAAGTGTAACAGGCAGTCAGACAGTCAATAGCCAACCCTTCATTCCCGTTAAATAGATGGGGAGGATTAGCAAGGGACATTAGAAAGGGAACAATGATGACCGGGAGGAAATTAATACAATAAACACCTTCCAAAGCAAGTATCTTAACATTCGGAACAACATTCACCAGGCCTCAATACCATTGACTTCACCTCAGATGATATACACTTCCACAACAAAGTCTCTTCACAACATAGGGAATGATAACCTTCCAGGTGTGTCAATTAAAAGGTTACACATACCTTCATATGTTCTTCCTAACAAATCTCCTCCATTCATTCCTGCAACAACAATCGCATATAATATCCGTGTTAATAGTTCATACATCGACCATGAACCTCCCGACCATGGTTCACCCTTATTGTTTTGGCTGCAATCATACATTTTATTGAAACTAGTGCTTGATAATTTCATTCAGCACTGGAGCCACGGCGATCGAATGGCAAGCACGCTCACGTGTGAATCTGCTTGACCTGGGTTCGATCCCAGCCAAGGCTGACATATTTTGTGGGTGTGAAACTCAGGTGTCTGAAGCAACTGTCATCAGCCCCTTCTCTGTATCCTCCTACTTTCTCTATCCTAGTTTCAAAGCCAAAGGCAGATGTTGTGCATACTTGCACAACACACTCACTTGCTCTCGTATTTCCGATTGTGGCTCCTCTGAATTCTCCACTTTTTGGCTCAAACTTTCCTGTCATTCTCATATTAAATATTTATGTGATATCTGTCTTTCCCCTAACTCTACCGACTTTCCCAAATTGTTTGATTATCTAAACTCTAAAGTGGAACACATTGTAGCCATTTCGCCTTTCTCTGAATCTCCATTTTAGGATATTTCAACATTCATCACCGCCAATGGCTCTCCTCTAATTCTACTGACCAACTTGGTGAACAAGCCTACGTCTTTTCTATCCTAAATGACCTAGAGCAGTTGGTTCAGCAACCTACCCGTATCCCGGATCGCCTCGGAGATTGGCCCAACACTCTTGACTTGTTTCTAACTTCTAACCCTTCTTCTTATAGTGTCGATCATTTCTCTCCTTTGGGCTCCTCCGACCATAAACTTATCTCTGTCATCTGTCCTATCTGTCCAGTACGGCCACCTGATCCTCTTAGCAGGCGGCGCTTGTGGAACTTTGTCGCTGACGACTGGGAGGCTCTCTGGCAGTACTTCTTTGATTTCCCGTGGAATGAATATTGCTTCTGTGGCCGAGGACCCTCGGAGAGTGCTGAACGCATTACCGAGGTAATCCTATTGGGCATGGAGGCATACATTCCATTTTCTTTCTCTCTGACTAGTGCAAAAATTCTTGGTTTACTCATGCTTTTTCTACTGCTGTCCGCAATAAGGAGGAAGCATTTAAACGGTACCAATGCCTTAAACCTCAAGAATCTCATTCTTCCTATATTTCTGCCCGGAATCAAGCCAAATCTCTTCCTCGACTTGCCAAACACTCTTTCATCAATAATAAATGCACTGAACTACCCAACTCTAGCTCTTCCCAAGCTTTCTAGCATCTAGCCTAAAACCTGTCCGACAATTTTTATTCCTCGTTTTTCCATCCCCTTTTCCACTCTGATGGCACAACCATCACTTCTTCCTCTGACAAAGCTGAACTATTCGCTCAAACTTTCGCTAAAAACTCCACCTTGGGTGATTCTGGTGCTATTCATCCCTCTCCACCCCCCTCTCTCCTACTTATGCCTAATATCCTAATCTCTTCTAAAGATGTACTTTCTATCCTCTCTGGGCTTAGTACATAGAAGGCGTATGGTCCGAATGGTGTTCCTCCTGTTGTACTCAAAAACTGTTCTTCCGTGCGGACTCCCTGCCTAGGCAAACTCTTTTGTCTCTGTCTCTTCTCTGACGTCTTCCCTTCTTGCTGGAAGTTCGCTCTCATTCAACCTGTCCCAAAGAAGGGTGACCATTCTCAACCCTCCAACTATCGTCCAATTGCTCTCATATCTTGTGTCTCTAAAGTGTTTGAAACTATTCTTACTTCCAAATTTCTTAAGCATTTATCTTCTCATAATCTACTCTCAGATCGCCAGTATGGCTTACTTAAGGGTCGCTCTATTGGAGATATTCTTTCATATCTTGCTAACTCCTGGTCATCCTCCTTTCGGGACTTCGGTGAGACCTTTTCTATTGCGCTAGACCAGTGGTCAGCAACCCTTAACACCTTAAGAGCGGCCTAGGCGGTAATTTCTATGTACCGCCCAGCGTTTTTTTTTACCATAAATGGGGTTGTTTCCGTGCTCTTTTTCATGCATAAACAAGACCCAGAGCGTAATACAAGTATGTATCCCTGAAAGGGCGTAAATTGAGCTTTCCAATGACACCCGAACCATCTTTCTACGATCACTGGTTGTCTTGCAACGATCGTGCAACCGAAGGGCAAAATCGCTAAAATACGGTCATTTTCTTACATTATTACGTGTGAAACGAGTGAGAGAGGGTGGAGTACAATGGAGTACATCTCAGTAGCTCCACGGCCACTGTGGCAAGCGGTCAGGAGGTAATCTACACTCCTCCCACCACTCCACTCTCTCTCAGAGCACATTACGTGCTCAAAATTGCATTCGACAATAGCCGGGCCCCGCCCATAGGCACCATTTCTTTCACTCGACAATAGCCGGGCGCTGCCAGTTAAGGGTTAAAGCTAGAAGAGCCATTTGTTGCTTAAGTTTCATAAAAAGTGTACTGTCGGAGCCGCAATACACAAAAAAAATTGTCTCATAAACCGAAATCCACAGTACCTGGTACTGTACTTCAGAAATCCGAGAATATACCCTACTTCTGAAGTAAACAAATTATAGTTATAGCTTAGTGTTCAATACACTTTTATTCACAAATCTTAGGAAAGGCGTATGTGTCACTTTTCTAGAAATCAAAACGATTGATAACTATAGATCTTTCGAAGTTGAATAACAAAATCTAATGTTGCCTTGAATGTGCAATATGATGCCTTTGTTTTGAAGGAATAATTTATATTTCTGAAGCTTCAGGAGCCACACAAGTGTCCTGAAAGAGCCGCAGGTTGCCGACCCCTGCGCTTGACATATCGAAGGCCTTCAATGTAAAAGGTATAGAGTTATAAGAGTTTCTACTGTATTTCGTCATTATTATGTAATTCACTTCCATTCTCTCGTATATTTTTCGTGTGTTTCTATGTAATATTCCCTAATATCAATATCTCCTTTTCCTTTATCCGTAAACCGTTTATCCTTAGAACGTGGCGACCACCTAAATTACATAATTGTGTTAATAGTTCTACTCAGTCTTTCTTAACTCCTTTCGTACCGGCGACGTCTTTTTATTTTCTTCTAGCTACTATTAGACGATATTTTTCAGCTTAAAAAGGCCCTCTAGCAATTAAGCGGCTTTGAACTATCTCAATTAACCCTTTATTCTACCACAGATCCTTCTTAAGCTGCACAAAATCATCTAAATATAGCTAGAATAAAATGAAAAAGACGTCGTGGTACAGAAGGGGTTAAACCTATCCTACGATTACCTTATCTCAGAGAACCTAATCTGTTTACAATAGGAGTACTCGCCTAAATTATACGAGGTTAAGGGGAGATGGGGCTTTTTTCTGTTCCCCTTTCTTTCTCAAGTTTAGCCCCATCAGTTTTCTGTTCGTGTCATGTAGGTGTCGATTATTTCCTGGGGAGCGATAGCGATATAGTAGTGTAAGTCTGTATGAATGAATGGGTCTTCGTTCTGTAAAGAGGGATGTGAGTGGTCATGTTGAGTTTGGTAGATGTAATAATAGTTTGTAGTACAACCTTTAATACAATTACATTATTGTATGAATCGTTACCATAATCATTAAAGCTATTGTATATGCCAATACAAAATAGTTAAAAGTATATAACTTCAGAAGAATATTTAAATATTTAGCATTACATGTTATCCTTACCTTTTGATACCTTTTGATGTGTTCGCCACTCTTCTAGCGGCACCAAGGAGCGCGACGCCCCTCGTTATGGGTGGTGATTTGGTGCAGTAGACTGTTTGAAGCGACAGCTCGCTCCCTTGTGAGGATGGGCTCGTCTGGCACTTTTTGCAGTTCGACATCTAGGGCTCTCTTGAAGTTGTCTAACGAGATGTCCCTCATGTCTCTTACTCGCCGTGGGAGTTTGTTGAAGAGACGTGGGCCTCTGTGTGATAACCAGCCCTCTCGCCGAGAGCCCATAGCACCCCTGTTATTCATCCGGGGGATTTCGCATTCCCAGCCTCTCCTATCACTGAATTTCATGACTATCGGAGTATGTAGGTTTGCTACTAAACCCTCTGCAATTTTCCACGTGTATATTATTAGGTAACGTTCTCTTCTACGTTCCAGTGAGTACAGGTTCACTGCTCTTAAACGCTCCCAATAGTGTAGCTGTTTTATCGAACTTATATGCGAAGTGAAATTTCTTTGTACACTCTCTACGTCATTTATTTCACCTGCTTTGTATGGGGATGTTAATACACTACAGTATTCACGCCGCGGTAGCACTAGAGATTTGAAGAGCGTTATCATAGGTACTTCACCGCGTGTTTTAAAAGTACGCAGAATCCAACCCGTTAGACGTTTTGCAGCCGCCACTTTGACCTGGTTATGTACTTTGAAACCCATATTTTCAGACATTAATACCCCAAGGTCTTTCACACTGTCTTTCCGTTCTATTATGTGGTTAGATTCTGTTAAGTAATTTGTAATTTCTTTAACACCATTATTATCTCCGTACCGTATTAATTGGAATTTTTCTTCATTGAATTGCATGCTGTTTTCCCTGGTCCACTGGAACACTACATTCATGTCTTCCTGCAGTCGGCCCGTGTCCTCTTGTGTGTTTACTATCTTGCTTAATTTTGTGTCATCAGCAAAAGACGACACCGTACTGTGTCTGGTGTTGGTATCTATGTCGCAAATTAGTATGAAGAACAGAAGGGGCGCTAGCACTGTTCCTTGGAGCACTGAGCTTTAGACATCCGAAGGCTCAGATGTGACTTGGTTTACTGCTACTGATTGTTTTCGGTTTACGAGGAAATTGTATATCCACCGTCCGATTTTCCCAGTTATACCTTTTGCTTTCAGTTTGTGGGCTATTATACCATGGTCACATTTATCAAATGCCTTAGCAAAATCAGTGTAAATGACATCCACATTTTTCTTTTCTTCTAGCGCTTTAAGAATTTTGTCATAGTGTTCCAAAAGTTGTGAGAGACATGATCTTCCCGCTCTGAACCCATGTTGACCGGTGTTGTGTAGTTCATTTGCCTCCATGAATGTTGAAATTTTGCTTCGCAGGACTCGCACGAAAACTTTAATGATGTGAGAGGTTAGAGCTACCGGATGGTAGTTTTTTGGTAGTGCTTTACTCCCTCCTTTATGCAGTGGGGCAATTATTGCGTTTTTCAAGCTATCTGGTATGTCACCAGTGTCTAGACTCCTTCTCCACATTATAGCCAGGGGTTTTGAGAGGTTTTCCTTACATTTCTTCATTAGGATCGAATTCCATGAGTCCGGGCCTGGTGCCGAGTGGGATGGCATGTTGGAAATGGCCTCTTCTATGTCTTTTGGACCGAAATCAATATCCAGCATCTGGGGGGTTTCCGTGGGAGAGGTTTCCATGAAAAATATATTTTGGTCTCTGATTACTTGTTTCATCAGGCTCACTGAAGGCCATTTCATACTGCCTGCTTAAGAGTTCGCTCATTTCCTTTTTGTCCCCAGTGAAAGAGCCATCCCCTTTGCTCAGTGTGCCGATGTGCCGATATGCAGACAGTAGCCATCATATATTAGCCAACCTTATTTCACCAATGTGGAGCCTGGCGATTTCGATTTGCTTCATATAATACTGTATTTGTGCGAGAGATTAGGAATGTCAACGAATCGTGCTAAAATTTGAAGTTATGCATGACACAAATATATTGTTAACAGGATTATAAGCATAATGCAAAATAATTAGCCAAAATACAAGTTTCAGTCCATTTTCATAAATATTGATCGGGCACGGATTATGTAAAGTAATCGTTAGGTGTGACCCATGGTAGAGCAAGGAAATAATCTGAATATTATCATACGATTGTGACACAATTTGTATAAGTCTACCCAACATGTCATGTTTAACAAAATAAGTAAAATGGGAAACAAGCAACAACAGATCTATTGATCCTTACGAGGCTGCTTTTAAATATGATTGCAAAAGAGCAGATACACATATAATGATATGGAGTAAAATAAGTCCACATATAACGTCATTTTAACCATATAAGGCTGTGGTAAACTATCAATGGAAGTTAAATATTACTAAGCTATAATGAATCAAATAAATAAATCTAAATGAAAACTACTCCATATCTAAATTGAATTCAATCTGAAACAAGCTAAGTTATATCCAAAGGTCTCACATAATAAATGTATATGTAGGGTAAGGTTATAAGGGTTAATATTAGCCAGGAATTAACTTGCCAATAGTTCCACGTGGCAATGAGGCAAGGGAGAACGTTTTACCCAATAAGGCGGTGGACAATGGGGAACGAGACTTCGGTCCCAAGACACGAGTCAAGTTAAAGAAAGAATAAATGATTACATGGGAATGGACATGAATATTATGCTTATCTGTCAGTCAGTCATGGCGTCGATGAGAGCGTCGTGATGGTGTAGCTGTGTGTATTGCTGTATGTGTATTGTGATTAGAGGCACAAAAGCACGATCAACTGAGGGCGGAAAATTATATGTTAACTGGTTGGTGTTCGTGAAGGCTCTGCCGTTCCTCGAAGGCACACCTTGCTGCCTTGGCAAAACGCCAGGAGTCCAAATTATCGTACCGCATCTAGGTTGCTCTATACGATAAATTATATTAATATATACGATAAATTTATAATTATTATATATTACATAAGACCATGGCAATATTGCTTAATAGCATATTAGGCCTTTTATAACTTAACTTATTTACAATCTTTTAATATACGATCTACTCATCCTACGTCGTTCTGTAGGAGCGATCATGACATCACAGAGACATACGAGATCACAAAAGAGTCATAGCCTATCGTATTTATGATACATTCCCCCCACAAAAAAAGACCTGAACCCCACCTTAAACCTAAAGTTGCCCAGAGGCTATCTTCTGATGCCCCAAGTCGACGGTGCCAGCAGCAGCGCGTCTGGGACGCGTCCCGGTCCGAGAATAATCACCATCAGGAAGAGGTAAGTCGTTCCTTTGAGAATCCTCGGACCCAGCAATAACAGGTGGAGCATCAGATTGCAATGCGGAATCGAGCTTCAAAGCGTACAAACGTGCGATAGGACGAACAGTAGTTCCAGTGGCTGTCTTCAATAGCGCCACCCGCTCTACAGAGTCTGCCCCCTTGTATACCTCTAACACGCGGCCCAATTTCCAGTATAAACGAGGACTATCTTCTTTAATTAAAACAACTTCACCAACTGTAGGTGCCGTTGGTCTACCAGAGGGAGGAACACTCCTTTCCCTCAATGCTAGCAGATATTCACTAATCCACCGTTTCCTAAAATCCTCGATTATCCTGGATATATACTGGTATCTCTTACACACCGCTACCTCAGCGTACAACGAGGGATCCTCTAACTCTACTATGGATTGGAAATCAGATGGAAACGCAGTCAATGGTTTTCCATATAGCAAGTGAGCTGGCATTGATGGTAGTGGTTCTTGCAGGTCGGTGTACACATATGTAAGCGGGCGATCATTCACGACTGCCTCTATCTCTGTGAGGACTGTCGTCAACTCACTCTTCTTTAATAGAGCACGTCCTACAACCGCTCTGAGTCCTGACTTTACTATGCCGACACACCGTTCCCACATTCCACCAAACCAAGGTGCCTTAACTGGAATGAACCTCCATTCGCACTTCTTCTCTCCCAAAAAAGTGATGATAGTAGGATCACTACTCATATCCTTTAGATATTTTGATGCTTGGACATAAGTGGGAGCATTGTCGCTAAGAATGAGTTGAGGGAATGAACGACGGGCACAAAACCGTCTAAACTCCAGCATAAATTCTTCGCTAGATATATTATCACATAGTTCTAGGTGTACCGCTCGAGACGTTGCACAGGTAAACAATAATATATAAACCTTTTCATGCTCTCTCGTCTTCAATGCCCGTGTAATCTAACTCTACAGCTTGGAAAGGTCCTACGTGCTTTACACGCCATTCAGGTAGAGGTGGAGCTGGTCCAGTTGCATATGGTTTACCTTTTAGTCTCTGGCATATTACACACTTTCTTACTACGCGTCGAGCTACTTGTCGAACTCTGGGTATCCACCATGTGAGACGTAAATTTGATATATTATGACATACCCCGTAGTGTTTTACTTCCCTATGTGCACGTATGATCAATAGATCAGTAACGTGATGTCTTGTTGGCATAAGTATAGGGCGGTTTGTGCCGTCTGGTACACCCGACCACTTCAGGCGACCCTCACACCTGATGAGGCCATTGTCTAGGTGCAACCTTAGTTGACGCACTATATTAGGCATTAATGTCTTATTCGAGCTATGCAAGGATTCTAATTCATTAGAAAAGGTTTCTAATTGAACCCATTTGATCAAAGTTACTTCAGCTGCTTTAAATTCACGAGCATCAATGTTGTGACCCCTGTTGCAGAGTTGGCCCGTTACTTTAAGCTTGATATTGGAAACATATCGCAATACCCAAGCTACAATTCTGACTAGTTTATTATAGTCACCGAATCTTGCCCACTCTATGATTGGACCCGGTGGCTCATTTGGTTGGGCTGTAACTGCCACTGGAAGTCCCTCACCAACAGCATGCCAAATCGTCCATTCACTTTCATGGAGCAGCCACTTTGGACCATGCCACCACAATTCGGACTTCACTAGCTGGCTAGCCGTTATACCCCTAGTTATGAGATCACTAGCGTTTTCTTTTGTATTTACATAATGATAAGCAACATCTGGCAAAAGGGCTCTAATCTCATCTACCCTATTCCGCACATAAACTGGCAGAGACTTCTTGCTATGTATCCAGTTGAGTGCGACCTGACTATCGCACCATACGTGAACGATTTCAATGTTTAACTCGCTTTCGTATGCTGCGCGTACATGTTGCACCAGACGTGCTAATAGCAGCATGGCAGTCAATTCCATTTTAGGGATAGTTACCTTTTTAACCGGGGCTACCTTGGCCTGAGCTGTAACTAAATGTGCCCCAAATGAAGTAACGACATATATGGCTACCCCGTATGCCGTGG
This sequence comes from Paralithodes platypus, assembly GCA_032716605.1. NCBI lineage: Eukaryota > Metazoa > Arthropoda > Malacostraca > Decapoda > Lithodidae > Paralithodes > Paralithodes platypus. The sequence goes on from CM064530.1 coordinate 25,372,423, forward strand.
CGCTAGCATTGCAAAACGTGTGTAACGTAACGTCACCGAACGCCGCCACTTTATGAGGTATAGGTTTAGTACATAGGATGTGTTACGACTGAGGTTTAAATATATCAGGGCTCTTATTCATTGGACTAGTAATGGCATAAATGCTACAACGGAAAGTGCTAGATCCAACCTCTGATGTATATTCCCAGTGAACAAAGAACACAAATACTCTCCAGAGTTCTATATGCAATAATAGGTTATCAAACTCTCAATAAATGTGCGTCTACTCTAGGCTTAATGTTATGTGAAAACAGCCTATTACTACCAATAACCGAAGGGGCTTGGTTATGGTATGCAAAGTAAGGTGGTAAGAGACGTTACAGCTTACGTTACTTTAATCAATAAATGTCAGGCACTCCTGCATAAAAGAAAGTGCACTAAAGTCCTTCAACACCAACAAGGAATCTTCTTTAAATGTTAGATGCTATCAAGATGCTCGAATCGGAAATGGAACCCAAAAAGGCAGGCAGCGGAACAATGCTCGTGCAGGCTATGCACACAAAAAGGCAGGAGATATAATGCAGTCGGAGCCAAGAATATCCTAAACGCTACAACAATAATAATAATCGCCACGAGAATGCAGTATTCCTATCAACAAAAAAGAGCCTAAGTCGTTTGTGTCTCAATACATCAAACTAGGCTGCGAAATGCTTGTGTAATCATAAACGGGTATGCATAATAAGAGCAATTGGTTTAATATACTTAATGTCTACTACGACTGATAAAGTCTAGCTAGAGTCAATGATACAAGATACTGGTGCGCATGGCATGCTGCATAGCCTAGTGCAAATCTCAAGTCTGTGCATCAAATATTACGTTATAGGGAAGGGTAGCTCTCTTGAGAAACCTTAATACCGAAGTATTAAGCGTTCTCCTGGCGTACCTCAAAGACAAACAACCGAGCCTAGAACAGTGCAGAATGGTATAGGCAAAAAGCCCTCATTCGTGCATGCTCTATTCTCAATGGCACACAGACTAGAATTTACCCAATCAACTCCAGTTCTCAGGTATGTCGTGCAGCTTTTAACTAAAGCCAGCACTCATCGGAAACAATACCTTATAGTATCAGACTCCTAGTCTAGCATTATCTAATCTAGCAGAACACTAATAATTATAGGAAGCGGTACTGAACAATATGAATGCCAACCAATGCTTCGTGATCAACTTATCTTAACAACTAACATACATGGGTTATATCAGACCTTAACGCACAATACAACTGGCCAGCATTAAGCTGATTATGCAGAGTTAACCAGAGGGGGTATAATATTAATAAAAGGTGGTGAAAGATATGGAAAATGAGAGAGATAGGCAGAGGAAAAGGTTTTCAAATGCAGGGAGGGGGACAGGTATCAAAGGGACAAGAGGGATGCGTTCTAGAAACCAGATCTAAGGGAGAGAGTGGCCAGAGAGCAGTATATATACTAGCACTAGTTCGAACCGCGTGGGAAAGCGGTAACAATTCCTCTAGCCAATGCTAAAGAAGCTAGCTAAACATGATGTCACCAAGCATGGTAAAATACTCCTCTAACCAATCCCCGAGGCCAGCCAGCTATGACGTCATCGAGTATAGCAAAACACTGTGCGCCTCCCCACACTCTGTTCTACTCTCTCTCTCTCTCTCTCTCTCTCTCTCTCTCTCTCTCTCTCTCAAATCCTATCATTACTACTTAATGATAAAACATATACTTTGCAATTAAATATATAAAGCCTTGACATGGGTGAAAACAAAGAGCCTTTCTGGACTGCCCATGACACGAGCTTTCATATGAAATAAAGCACACAACAATACATCAACTATAGCCACATCCACTGCCCTGGCGATCCTAGCGAGTCACTGTAGGACAAGCCATGCGGTTCTAACGGAGTGGTTAACGTCACACCCCCCCAAGATTTTTCTCAGAGGCCCAAGGCTTACAAAAATCTGATTGTTAGAACCCATGCTATATCTCTACTTCCCATCACCCAGCGGCAGTAAAATATCTGGCACAGTTCTCAACAAAACATTTTACAAAATTATAAACCTCCCCAACACAATAGGTTAAATCATGTGTAGTTATGCTCCTCAAGAGCGAGCTTCTCTAGCCCAGCATTCTGAGAGGAGTGCAACTCAGAATTACTGCTATAACATACTGAAAAAATTCAACTATCAAAGAAAGAGTTTTTATTTGATTTTTATGTTTTTAATTTGTTTATTTCGGCTGCACTATAGGGGCAAGCCTAGTTTTTTTCTTCTATACCAAACGCTCAACTCCTGCTTTACGACCCAATACGCTGGGCTACAACCGCGAGCCAACAAGCACCAAGCGCAAAATACTATTCAAACTAAAGCAGGAGGCTACCCGTGTGTCAATCTACCCAGGATCATATACCCTTGAAAGACAATCTGCAACCACGTTGTCACAACCGGCAATATGGCGTATGTCCAGGTTATATACCAGTAACCTTAGTGACCACCTGGTCAGCCTCATATTCCGATTGTGAAACTGGTCCAAGAACTTGAGAGGGGGATGATCTGTGTAAACTACAACGACCGGACCATAGGCTGGAACATAGACCTCGAAATGCCCCAGCGCAAGCACAACTGCCAGCAGCTCCTCCTCGACAACAGAGCAGCTCCCCTGGGCTGAATTGAACTTCTCCGAGCAGAAACTAACAGGATGCTCCAGCCCATCATCGTCCTTTTCCACAAGGACGGCACCAGCCCCCACACCACTAGCATCCGTTGCTAGTTGGAAAGGTAGGCTAAAGTCAGGGGCCCTGAGGATCGGGTGAGTGCACAACAGGTGTTTTACTACTCTAAACGCCTTCTCACACTCAGACGCCCATTTGACTTTCTTATCCTTCCAGTTATCCTCCACCTGAGCTTGACTGTCCCATTCTCCTTCTCCACCTTGACTGCTAAACGTCATCACAGGAACAGTGAGAGGCTCAGGGGGGTGCCTCACATAATCCTTCATGAGATTAACGTGACATAACTGATTGCGCATACGTCTGTCTGGAGCGGCCACCAAGCAATCCAGGTCCGATAGCCTCTCAACCACCCTATAAGGACCAGTGTACCTCGCGGATAAGGGATGACCTACAAGGGGCAGTAGAATCAACACCTCCTGAACCACGTGAAACTCCCTGAGTTTAACCTTGAGGTCGTACCTGTCCTTCATGAGGGCCTGAGAGCTAGTCAATTACGGCCAGCCAACTCCAGACTGCGCAATATCCGTTCTCGACTGTCGAGGACATACTTGAGCATAGAACAAGGTTTTTCTGTGCCCTCCCATATTTCTTCAACCATAATATTATGGAGAGGCCCTCTGACATGGTGTCCAAAGACGAGCTCATTAGGGCTGAATCCCAAACTTTCCCCAGGTACCTCTCGTGCAGCAAATAAAACACATGGCAAGCCAAGATCCCAACCATTCCCACCCTCAAAGCAACAACAACAAAGCACAGATTCCTAGGCTGAGCGCCATCGCTCTAACACACCCTGGCTCTCCGGATGATACGCAGATGACACAACCGTAACAATCCCATGCTGCGGCATTGCTTGAACAAAGAGGCTAGAAGTGAAGTTGGATCCTTGGTCTGGCTGAATCTCCCACGGGTAACCATACTGGGAAAAATACACAAGCAAGTTTCGGACCACCGTCTTCGCTGACCCATTTCTCATAGGGTACGCGTCAGGGTACCTTGTTGCTACCTCCATGATGGTCAGGGGATACTTGTAAAAATCTCCCGACTGTGCATCACAGTCCTCCTTCAACTCGACAGCACCGGTACCACATTCAAGAACCTCCGGGTCTTCTAAGTGCAATTTACGAATGTCCGAAGGAACAAGCTTATCTAAGTCTTTGCGAAACAACTCATGCCCCCCTCCTACACTGAATTTAGCCTCCCATTGCTCTCTCTCTCTGTGTATCGTTGCTGTCTCTTCGTCTTTTTAAGCCCATCCTCTGCCTTCTCAGTAACAGTTAATGGGTCTTCTCCAGACTCGAAAATTGGTCCTAATAATGAGTCCCCGAGAATGTCCGTTGATACTAAACTCTCAACCGCATCAACTTCCAACCCCTTCTCGGTACCTTTCCTCTGCTTGTCTAAAGACTGTTGACCAGAATGTGACTCCCTGGATGCAAGATCTCTGGTGACAACACACGCCATAGGTTGCACCGGACACTTCTCAACCGACTCCTGCTCCTCCCTACTCATGTCAGCCGGCTTCTCGGCAACGACTAAGGGTGGAGCCTCAGAAGTAGGCCCCGCAAAGTCGTTACCGAGAAGGAGGTCGACGCCCCCAACAGGTAACTTCTCCACAATTCCTACACTCAGGTCACGAGTCACACCATCAACTTCTATCTTCATTCTTACAAGCGGGTATGACCTTGTTGCATTAACTCCCTGAACCACAACCACCCGCGCCGTATTTACAGGTTTACCAGTGAAATTTCTCAACAATGTTTGCGATGCCCCAGTGTCATACAAAATTCTCACCTCATGTCTTCTACCCCCCCACTCCACACAACCGAGTCCCCTGTGGTCACGAAAGGCATCACGGACAGGGAATAAGCCTTCCGGATCCTTCTGCACTGGCAGTGTATTTACCTCGGAAGAAATGCCTCTAACAAACTCCGATGTCCTCTTGAACACTCCAATGCCGTGAGCAAAAGACACGGCTGCCGGAGGAGGTCGACTAGGGCACTCATTTGCCTTATGACCCTCCTGGTGGCACTTAAAACACATAAATATCGGTTTCGGCTTATACTGTGATGTAAAACAAAACTGACTTTTCCCATACGGCGTGGTGTTAGGTTTGGATTCAGTTTTAGTTTCATTGCTCTTTTGTTTAAATGTGTCATTGCTACGGGGAGGGGGAGGATAACGGTACCTAGCACTTGCATCGTACTTCTGTGAGGACCCGCAACCCCGAATCAACGACAGCCGTCGATCAGCCATTTCTGCTGCTTCGACTAGAGTTCTTGGGTTTTTCTCCTTTAAGTTCAAAGTTAGATCACCGCCCGTGCTCTTAAAGAACTGCTCCAACATCATTAACTGCTTAACTCCATCAAATGTTGTTACCTTCTCAGATCGGAGCCAGTTCCCCATAGCATCGGACAAGTCCGGGGCGTGTTCCAAAAAGGTGCTATCTCTTCCCTTAGTTACACCCCGGAACTTCAAACGGTACGTTTCTGGTTGCAGTTCGTAAGCCCTCAGGACAGCCTCCTTGAGATCCTCATACACAATACATGACTCCAAAGGTAACGCATTGTAGGCTTCAAGACCCTTGCCTATTAATCTAGAGGATACAAGTGCTGCCCATTTATTCTCTGGCCACTGGTGTTCCTGGCACTTCTTCTCAAAGTGTGCGAAAAATTCTGTTGCACCACTCTCATCAAACACCGGAACCAGTTTCAATAAGTGCGAGAGAGATTGATCATGAGCACGGTTACCAGCCCCAAGTCGCTGTCCCGTTGTTTCTACTCGCGACTTCTCTACGTCCATGTCGGCACAGTACCTAGTCGACTCTAAATCAGCTTGGATTTTTGCTAGCTCTATGTGCTGCTGTCTGATAGTTTTTCTCTCTTCTATCTTGGCTCTCTCATCTATCTTGGCTAATTCTAATTGCTGCTGATGCTGAAGCTGAAGCTCACATGCACTTTGTTGCTGCTGAAGCTCAGATACCCTGATAGCCTTTCTCTCTTCGATCTTAGCTAATTCGAGCTGATACAACAATTCTGGAGTTAACCATGGAGGAGGTGAAGGTGCTACAATGTTTGAAATTACCGGTGGTCCCCCCAGGGGCAACCCACCCTGCCAGTCACCACCCAACTGTGGAAGCGTACTCGGGGTCGGCAAACCACTGGGATGGCTGGGAGTCGAGTGTAGGGGAAGCATGGCCGAAGGGCTCTGAGCACTCGCTCACCAGTCACCCTGCTCAGTACACACGTTATCAAGTTATCCCTGGTCATGCTGCTAGTACCCGCATGACCGATAGCTGTGGTCAGACATTGAAGACCGTACCGATCCATACCCTCCAACCGCTTGGCAGTAACAGGCCATTGCAAAAATATCCTAGCATCCTCCTCACAGTTCACCTGATTAACCATTTCATCATACTGCTGTTCCTCAGTTTCGACATTACGTACTGTGTCTCCATTCTCCTCTGATCCGGTATAAGACATGATGCTCACAAAAATTTCCCACCTCAATATTCAGAAAAGAAGCACCCCAAACTCTTATACCTCAATATACACACAAAAATTATCGGAAATACTCAAGGGCTATACTATGTTGCAAAAAAAAAATTATTCTTGCTGATCCCCGCAAAATATTCCCCAAAACAACAAATGTTCCCTGCTAATAAATGTAGGTTCACCAAATCCTAGGTAAGGTCGCCATTTGTTACGACTGAGGTTTAAATATATCAGGGCTCTTATTCATTGGACTAGTAATGGCATAAATGCTACAACAGAAAGCGCTAGATCCAACCTCTGATGTATATTCCCAGTGAACAAAGAACACGAATACTCTCCAGAGTTCTATATGCAATAATAGGTTATCAAACTCTCAATAAATGTGCGTCTACTCTAGGCTTAATGTTATGTGAAAACAGCCTATTACTACCAATAACCGAAGGGGCTTGGTTATGGTATGCAAAGTAAGGTGGTAAGAGACGTTACAGCTTACGTTACTTTAATCAATAAATGTCAGGCACTCCTGCATAAAAGAAAGTGCACTAAAGTCCTTCAACACCAACAAGGAATCTTCTTTAAATGTTAGATGCTATCAAGATGCTCGAATCGGAAATGGAACCCAAAAAGGCAGGCAGCGGAACAATGCTCGTGCAGGCTATGCACACAAAAAGGCAGGAGATATAATGCAGTCGGAGCCAAGAATATCCTAAACGCTACAACAATAATAATAATCGCCACGACAATGCAGTATTCCTATCAACAAAAAGAGCCTAAGTCGTTTGTGTCTCAATACATCAAACTAGGCTGCGAAATGCTTGTGTAATCATAAACGGGTATGCATAATAAGAGCAATTGGTTTAATCTACTTAATGTCTACTACGACTGATAAAGTCTAGCTAGAGTCAATGATACAAGATACTGGTGCGCATGGCATGCTGCATAGCCTAGTGCAAATCTCAAGTCTGTGCATCAAATATTACGTTATAGGGAAGGGTATCTCTCTTGAGAAACCTTAATACCGAAGTATTAAGCGTTCTCCTGGCGTACCTCAAAGACAAACAACCGAGCCTAGAACAGTGCAGAATGGTATAGGCAAAAAGCCCTCATTCGTGCATGCTCTATTCTCAATGGCACACAGACTATAATTTACCCAATCAACTCCAGTTCTCAGGTATGTCGTGCAGCTTTTAACTAAAGCCAGCACTCATCGGAAACAATACCTTATAGTATCAGACTCCTAGTCTAGCATTATCTAATCTAGCAGAACACTAATAATTATAGGAAGCGGTACTGAACAATATGAATGCCAACCAATGCTTCGTGATCAACTTATCTTAACAACTAACATACATGGGTTATATCAGACCTTAACGCACAATACAACTGGCCAGCATGAAGCTGATTATGCAGAGTTAACCAGAGGGGGTATAATATTAATAAAAGGTGGTGAAAGATATGGAAAATGAGAGAGATAGGCAGAGGAAAAGGTTCTCAAGTGCAGAAAGGGGGACAGGTATCAAAGGGACAAGAGGGATGCGTTCTAGAAACCAGATCTGAGGGAGAGAGTGGCCAGAGAGCAGTATATATACTAGCACTAGTTCGAACCACGTGGGAAAGCGGTAACAAGTCCTCTAGCCAATGCTAAAGAAGCTAGCTAAACATGACGTCACCAAGCATGGTAAAAAACTCCTCTAACCAATCCCCGAGGCCAGCCAGCTATGACGTCATCGAGTATAGCAAAACACTGCACGCCTCCCCACACTCTGTTCTACTCTCTCTCTCTCTCTCAAATCCTATCATTACTACTTAATGATAAAACATATACTTTGCAATTAAATATATAAAGCCTTGACATGGGTGAAAACAAACAGCCTTTCTGGACTGCCCATGACACGAGCTTTCATATGAAATAAAGCACACCACAATACATCAACTGTAGCCACATCCACTGCCCTGGCGATTCTAGCGAGTCACTGTAGGACAAGCCATGCGGTTCTAACGGAGTGGTTAACGTCACAGATGGCATACTCATTCAACAACAATGTCCCTTGGTCATTCAGGTCCTCGGGCAAACTGTCATCCCATCCTATTTTACGTCTCCAAACTTCCTGCATTAGAATCCTAGCTCTTATGGTAACGGGTAATGCTAGACCCAAAGGATCAAAAAATTGCGCAACTTTGCCAAACAGACTTCTTTTTGTGTGCGCTCCTGTCTGCTGAGCAAAAGACCTTGTTTGAAAAGTTAGTATGTCATGTTTAGGTTACCAGATCATCCCCAAATTTCTGGACTTTTCCTGGTTAAGAGATGCCGTACCGTCCACCTGTATTAAACTCTGTAGATCTTTACTATTAGTAACCCACTCGCGGAGAAATAGATGTGCATCCGCAAACAATCTGCGTGCTTGCCAGTATGTATATAACAAATCATCCTGACTATCGCTAGAACCCTGCAAATTGTCAATATACAGGGTGTTTTAAAACAATACTGACAGACATCATCTGCTAATTAGTAAATAAAATAACGAAGTAGATTATCTAAGGTCAACATGCAAAATAATATACCATTAATGATTTAAACCGCATAGAGTAAAATAATTAGTGACACCCAGGTATGAGCTATAATCCGAACACGGGCTAGTGTCCCCCCTCCCCCCCAAATAGCCTACCTCTTGCCTCCCATCCCATCCCTCCTTCCCCTCACCCTCAGCAAACAGTTCGTTTCAGTTCGAGTTTTTCTTCGAAGCTTTGGAGTCATAACGAATCTTCTCATGTGTTTAATCATCTGCTCGGCCATGGTGCTATCTTCTTCTGTCATAGTGATTTTATTTACCTTATAATATCACATAAATATGGATTGTCGTTATTTAGGTGTGTCTCTGCCTTGTTATTTTATACTCGTTAAGTCCAAGTGACGTAAATTGTTTGTTTTGGGTACCATTAGATGATTTTAAATATTCATTAGTGAACACCATATACTTGTATGTCTACAGCTACGTAAAATCGTCAAACTTCAACCATAAAACTGATAGACATATTTCGTTAGTACTCTGTGATAATAGTAACGTAATGAGGTATTTCTATTGAAACAGTAAATTGCGCAGGAACAATTTTTTCCCATTCAAACAGTTTCACGAACGATTAAATTACCTATAGCAGTGTTCGGATACCTGACCCAGACTTGAGATTCATTATTTTACCTCTTGGTCATCGTTACAAATGGTGCATATATTTTTACGCTACTTGGATTATAATACTTAGTAGTTTTCTTCTAATTGCAAAATATCATTACCAATTTTATGTTACTTTGATTTTGTAATTATTCATATGTGATTAGGTCATTAGATATCTCCTCTTTACCGTTTTTACTTGGTAATCATTCATATTATGTATCATATGCTTTGTGCTGAGCTCAGAACCCTGTTTTGCTACATTTCTAAATAACCATTTATCTCCGTTACAATATATTTTTGGTAAAAATAGAATAGAAATATGTGTATTATATATTTTTATCAATGTGGTCGTCATACTCTGGCAGTGTTGTTTTAAAACACCCTGTATAATCCACGAGATAGTTTACTTGTGTCCTCATGAGTGTCAGCTAGATGTTTTCTGATTGCGGCATTTAACAAAAACTGTGAGCACGTGGCCCCAAAGAGTACAACCCGAAAACGGTATATTATGATTGGACTTTCAGAGTCGCTAATGTCGCTGAACCAAAGAAAGCGGGTAACATCTCTATCTTCCTCCTTTAGCTTGACCATCAAGAATGCTTTCTCGATGTCACTGGTATAGGCGTACTTCCCCAGCCTAAACCGCAATAGATGTTGGGACAGGTCCGACACCATGGACGGACCTGTCAACAGGCAGTCATTTAGACTGGGTTGTTGACCTTGGTGGGCAGAACAGTCATACACCACCCATATTGGTGTGGTAACGCTGTCTTTCCTTACCCCATGATGGGCCAGATAGTGAACCCTACCCTTCTTAAACGGTTCCTTGACATCGACTCTCTCAATAAAGCCCCTATCTTCATAACTCCGAAATACATCGTCATACGCCTGGCGCGTGCTCGGTTCGTTAGACAATTTACGCTGTAATGCGCGGAAACGACCTACTGCCAAACCATAGTTGGTAGGCAGGCTTATCTCACTGTTCTTCCAGGGTAAACTAACTTTATATTGCTTGTCTGAGGCACAGTAGCACACAGACTCGTCAAACCTTTGTAGCGCAACTTCCGAGTCATAATCGGTCTCCATAGGATTAATGCCTATGTGATCCAATCTCCAAAGTCGTTCCAGGTCGAACTCGGCAGCCATCTTAGGGTCACTAGGTTGGGAATCCTCCCTTCCCAACTCCTCTGCCGCGGTTACATTGACTCTATATATCGAGACCGTGTCGACCAGGACCTTTGACTGTGTAGACTACTTCATAATAATGATCCACACCAAGTAGAACATGCACCTCACTCTGATTTCCCATGGGATCTGACAAGTTAACCCCTTTGCTATGTAATGCGTGTTCCACCTTTTTCACACCCACAGATACATATTCTGGTAGGGTGTCTACTACGATACAAGTCATAAAGTACCGTTTTTTACGGTGGAAATATGAAATCTCCGCTATCTCGTAGTCTTGCTTATCAGTAACCCCTGTGAAGCCCTGTAATCGAAGAGTCTCAGCCCCTACGATTCGGTGCTTCAGTCCCACTAGTACGGACCTCTTTATAAAGGAACGTTGAGACCCTTGATCTAGAAGTACCCGACAAACTTTGTTACTGTCATTACCTTCCATGGGAATCTGTATTGTGGGCAATATAGTGATGTCTTGCGTGCTACCTAGTGTCACAGTTGTAGTACCCTCTGTTTTGACGTCTTTGACTTTATCTGCAGTAGGACACAACTTATCAAAATGATGTCCTTTGCAGTGGCGACAGGGCCTTAAGTATGTAGCAGTACATTGTCCCTGCTTACCATGTTCCTTACTTAGACAACCTACACATAGCTTCAATCTTTTCGCCTGTGCTAGTTTTGTCTCATTTGTTGGGTATTTTACGCAGAAACTCCATTTATGTTTGTTGTTACATAGCTTACATAGAATCTGAGCAAGTTTCTTATACGCACCCTCTTTCTTTTCTTTAGTCCCCACTGTCATGCTTACTGTTCCCCCCTTCTCCACATCTCACTCCCTCCCGACACATACATTCTCCCTTTGTTCAACTGTAGATTATTGATTTCCTTACTGAACTGAGTTTTGAACTCACCCAGCTCAAATGATCTCACCTTGTCAAGTATTGCCATAGGAAGCTTCTGACACAAGATAATGACTATCATTTCCTGTGTGGTAAGCCCTAGGCTGTCTAGCGATCGAGTATGGCACTCCATATTTGCCCTGAAGTTTGTCAACTCCTCAACCTTATATTGTGGTTCTGCGAGCCTTAACAAGGCAACGACATGGGCCATCTTCAACTGCTCTTTATCCCCGTATGTGGACTCTAATAAGTGTACTGCCTCAAGATAACTACCACCCACCACCGCAAAACCCTCTATCAAATGTAAGGCCTCTCCTTCCATTTGTCCCTTCAGAGAGTGAAACTTGCGGACATTATCAAAAGAGGATTCATGAACCGTAGACCGAAATACGTTTCAAAAAGCTAACCACTCAGTCAACTTGCCCCCAAATGTAGGAAGATTGAGCTTTGGGAGGTGTACAGTATGTTTTGGGTCAGCCCATCTATGGGCCTCATTATCGCCTCCCTTCTTACTCGCGACAGCATGCTGTAATAAAGATGTACTTCGCTCTAAAGACAGGTTCGTCATAGAGGGCGCGATTATCACACACTGTAACTATCTCTTCCTCCTCTGTCATGTCAGCCACAATCACCTCACTCAGAGCCATAATACGACCGTGGGTAGCTGGGACGTTTTCTAATCTAGCCTCCAATTCCTCTAGTTCAGCAGTAGTGATGAAAGTGTTGACGTCCACAATTAGTCTATTTAATACTCCCCGAAGTCCCGCCCTTTGATTTTTAGGGGCCTTAATCAGCACCCCACTAGATGGTGTCTCTTCCTGTTTATTCATTTTGCATGTAAGCCTATAGGCTATGTATCCAAATGTTACAAAAACAACGGCAAAATAGTAGTCTAGTTAAGAGACGCCGACCCACGGACTTCTATGTTATGGAGAAAAAATAGTACACAAAATAGCAATACCTACTAAAGGATAATATTGAACAAGATTTTTTTTTAGGTCAGGTCATAAAATGTCACAGGAAGTCTGAAATGGAAAAGAAAATTATTGGGGAAAGATGATGGGTGGGATGCAGGACTTAGGCAGGTGCAACGATGTGACCCTGCATTCCGGCTCTAACCATCGCTTGGCTAGCCTTGCCAGTTTATCATAGAGTTGTTCCTGCATCCTGTTATATGTCCCCTTGCTCATTGCCTTAAAAATCCCTTACTGGTAGCTAATTCCCGAGGTCTGGGCACCAATGTGGTAAACTATCAATGGAAGTTAAATATTACTAAGCTATAATGAATCAAATAAATAAATCTAAATGAAAACTACTCCATATCTAAATTGAATTCAATCTGAAACAAGCTAAGTTATATCCAAAGGTCTCACATAATAAATGTATATATAGGGTAAGGTTATAAGGGTTAATATTAGCCAGGAATTAACTCGCCAATAGTTCCACGTGGCAATGAGGAGAAAGTTTTACCCAATATGGCGGTGGACAATGGGGAACGAGACTTCGGTCCCAAGACACGAGTCAAGTTAAAGAAAGAATAAATGATTACATGGGAATGGACATGAATATTATGCTTATCTGTCAGTCAGTCATGGCGTCGATGAGAGCGTCGTGATGGTGTAGCTGTGTGTATTGCTGTATGTGTATTGTGATTAGAGGCACAAAAGCACGATCAACTGAGGGCGGAAAATTAGATGTTAACTGGTTGGTGTTCGTGAAGGCTCTGCCGTTCCTCGAAGGCACACCTTGCTGCCTTGGCAAAACGCCAGGAGCCCAAATTATCGTACCGCATCTAGGTTGCTCTATACGATAAATTATATTAATATATGCGATAAATTCATATATTCTACATAAGACCATGGCAATATTGCTTAATAGAATATTAGGCCTTTTATAACTTAACTTATTTACAATCTTTTAATATACGATCTACTCGTCCTACGTCGTGCTGTAAGAGCGATCATGACGTCACAGAGGCATACAAGATCACAAAAGAGTCATCGCCTATCGTATTTATGATAAAGGCATTGTTTTTTTTCTTCTGTGTTAGACACATTATACTTGCGTGACCCGCCATCGAATGTTGTCATATTTGATAACTTGAATCTACTATTGGCCTATATATAACCTGTTTAAAATTCATATTATCATTTGGTATCACATAAGTCACATAAGTATGCTATAATTAATGATATAGTATAGATTTTCGCCTACTCTTATGACTTCAGAAAGCTACCTTACATATGTTATTTTTTAAAATGTACTATTTATTTAAACTAATACAGCATTGTCTTTTCTTTTATATGCTGTGCAATCTCAGCCAACTAATAACATATTCTCATGCAATTGACAACAGTGATAGTCATTGATCGACCATCACTCTCTAACCTCGGAAACACAAACTACGTCAACTAAGCATTTCTCGTGGCATAATTGGTACTCACACACACACACACACACACACACTCAGAATATTGAGTGCCTCAATAAGCATTATCGGAGTGAATATGCTTTTTATAGATAATTATTTTTGGTTGTAACATGGAACACTTAGCAAAGTCATTATTTAGCAACAGTACTAAATGTATGCTACACAATTGAGATATAATTCATAAGCATATATTGCGTGACACCTCATGTAATAGTGGGTGGACATATCAATAGCCATTATGTGCGTTTGCGTTTGCGTGCGTGTGTACATGCCTGCTTGTTTGCATATGCTTGTGGCGTGTTGACTGGGAGGGTCTTCAAGGTTTCTTTATTGATATTCCCTGGACCTCTTTCTTTTCTAATGATGCACACTCCACCTTGAGCCACATACAAGATTTTGTAAAAATTGGAAAATGGAAACTTTTATTCATCATCAAAAGTACAGTAACAGATCTAATTCACCTAAATGGTTTGACCATAATTATGCTAGAGTAACTGAACAAAAAGCAATAGCCTACAATGCATACACAAGATCAAAAACACATGCAGCCTTTAATTACTTTAGAAACATCAGAAATCATGCCAAAACTGTATTAAACCTAACTAAATCAAACTTTCTCCACAAGCAGGCAAATAAACTTCTAAATAATCCAAATGATAACAAAATATTTTGGTCTACTCTTAACTCATTTAAATCCAACTTCACTACTGCTTCATCCATTCCACCATTAAAATCTCCGACTGGCAATCTTGTAAGTGACCCACGAGGTAAAGCTAACCTTCTTGCGGATATTTTCTCCACCAACTCAACCTTAGATGAAATAAATCAAGATGTCCCTGTACTTAATTTTAATTCGCCTGAAATTCCCTCACTTAAGATCCACACCAGACATGTCAAAACTATTTTGCAGAATCTCTCGGTAGATAAGGCTCCTGGTCCAGATGAAATTCCTCCAATAGTACTTAAGAATTGCTCCTTGGTGCTCGCTCCTGTATTGGCAAAAATTCCGTCTGTGTACTCATACCTCATGCTTCCCAGTACCCTGGAAAGAAGCAAACATCCATCCAGTTCCTAAAAAAGGTGCCTCTTCAGATCCATCAAACTACAGACCAATAGCTATAACTTCCACTCTTGGTAAAGTCTTTGAAATTATATTAAATAATCACATAATTAAGCATCTTGAGAATAATAAATTAATCAGTGATAGGCAATATGGTTTTAGACGATGTCGATCAACTGCAGACATGCTTTGCCTTCTTACGCATCAAATCAACCAAGCTACAGACCAACATGGTGAAACACATACAATGGCACTAGATATATCAAAGGCATTTGATAGAGTCTGGCATCAATCCTTATTGTCGAAGATGTCACACTACGGCCTTGCATCATTAGTTCCACTAATTTCTTCTTATCTTCATAACAGAAAATATGTGTAATGGTAGATGGCCTTTATTCTCAATTTCACTCAATAAATGCTGGTGTTCCCCAGGGATCAGTTTTGGCCCCAATTCTGTTCCTCATTCATATCAATGATCTCATATCTACCACTCATAATCCAATACATTCCTACGCAGATGACTCAACACTCCACAGTTCCTTCACATTTACCAATTCTTTCACCCAACCCGATCTTATAAATTCAAAAATAAACACTGCAATTTCTCTGAACCAGGACCTTTCTAGAATTAATGGATGGGGCCAAAGAATCTAGTTTCCTTTAATGCACAGAAAACCAAGTACATTCAATTTTCTAACCGACAGAATCTCACTGACTCCCATATATTTTTTAATGATGTAAATATTCCCACTTCCCCTAGTATTGACATTCTTGGTGTAACATTAACTACTAACTTGAGCTGGACACATTATGTTAGAAGCATTGCTAAGAATGCCTCTAAAAAACTGGGACTCCTGTACAGAGTTCGAGAATTCTTCACTGACGAGCAGTTGGCCGTGATATATAAAAGTCATGTGCGTTCTCAGATGGATTACTGTTCACCTCTGTGGGGTGGAAATGGAGTGGTTGCATTGAGGCAGTTGGACAAAATTCAAAATAAAGCTATTAGATTAATCAATAACCCTGCAATCACACAGGACCTTCCTACATTATCCATACGAAGAAACGTTGCATCCCTTGCATTATTCTACAGATATTTTCACAGCAATTGTTCCGAGGAACTTGCTTCAATTGTGCCGCCTCTCCACATCTTTCCCCGTAGAACTAGGGCAGCTGAGAGCGCCCATGAATTTACACTTTCTCCTCCACAATGCAGGACTTCTGCTTATCAGAATTCATTTATCCCCAGAGCTACTACTCTTTGGAATTCACTTCCCTCGAATTGCTTCCCACAAACTTACAATCTACAAATGTTTAAATCCAGTTGTTACAAACATTTTATGAATGGAGGATGCCTTTAGGCACATGGACCTTTTTGTTTTATCTGTGTTTTTCCTTCCTCCGTTCATTGTCTCTTAAAAAAAAAAAAATGATAGTTCAGAAATATATTCATATAAGTTATGTTGTAAGAACAGAAATATATATTTATTTGAATATAGTATTTATTCAAGTTCCAAATCAAATTACCACAGTAATCCTTTGTATTTTAATTAGTATAACTATAATAATGGTTTCCACTGCAAGTCACGAGAATATATTGTCTCCAGTCATACCAACAGTTATATTCTGCAAATTTTTCTAATCAAAACAACTTCACAAGAAGCACATCAAGCACCTGTTATTTGTTAGCATTGAAAGATAAAGCAGGTGGGTCAAAACCATTATATTGTTAAGGACATTAAAGATAGAGGGTATATATTGATATCGTGACACATGTTGGCATGCCTGAACAGCTGTAAATGTGGCATTTTCAGAGGTGTTAGGGTCTCGATCTCGATCTCGATTGATAATGTGTAGGGCGCTGGACTTGCGCATACTACACATATAAGGGTATTAGGGTGGAGGATGGGGGGAGCTAAGTGGAGGGTTTATGGTGTGTGTGTGATGTGGGCGAAATGTTAGTTTATTCTGTGTTTGAATGTGTCTAGTGTAGGGCTATTTATTGTATATTCTGGGAGACTGTTCCAATCCCGTATGGTTCGTGGAAAGAATGAGTGTTTGTAGAAGTCAGTATTAGTGTGGTATGTTTGGTACTTATGAGAATGTGTGTTACGAGTGTTGCGGTTGTTTGAGTTGTGTAAGTATTCATGTTTTTAATGTAAATATAATTGTGTGATTTTATACATTACTGTGAGTCTGCCTGAGTCTTCGAGTGTTAAGGGTTTCCATGCTTATTTGATTTTTGATAAGGGTTGTGATGCCTGGGATTTGCGTGTAATTGTGTGTGATGAACCTGGCTGCTTTTGTGTTAATTTTTTCAAGTGTGTTAATGTTAGATTGAGTGTATGGATCCCATACTGCGGCGCAGTACTCCAGTGTTGGGCGAACAAGGGTGTTATAAGCTATGTGTTTGATGTCTCGTGTACAATTGTGTAAATTCCTCCTCAAGAACCCTAGTGTGCAGTTTGCCTGACTTTGTATGTGATGAATGTGGGTGTTGAATCTTAGGTTGGTGGAGAGGTGGACGCCAAGATATTTGTATGAAGGAACTGATTCTAGTGGTTGGTTTGTGTAATGTGTAATTGAAAGTGATGGGTGATCGGGAGCGGGTAAAGCGGCGAAGTTTACATTTATCAGGGCGGAAAGACATCTGCCAGGTGTTCTCCCAATGTTCGAGGGCGTTTAAGTCTTGCTGGATAAGTCCACAGTCGTCTCTAGTCAGTATGGGCCTAAACATCAAACTATCGTCGGCAAATAGTCTAGTAGAAGAGTTAGGTGTTGACAGAGGAAGGTCATTAATATAAAGAAGGAAAAGAAGAGGGCCAAGAACGGTGCCTTGTGGGACACCAGAAGAAACAGGGACAGAGTCTGAGGAAGAGCCGTCAAGGAGTACTCGTTGAATCCGTTTTGTAAGGAAATTAGTGATCCAGTGAAGAGTAGGTCCAGTTATACCATAAAAAGCTAATTTATGCTGAAGTCTTTTGTGGGGTACTTTGTCAAAGGCTTTGGCGAAATCGAGGATAATAGCGTCAACCTGTTTAATGTCTCGTCGGTCCAGTTGTTTAGTTATGTCATGATATGTGGCAATGAATTGTGATTCGCATGAACTTTTGGGCCGAAATCCATGTTGTGTGTCAGTAAGGATGTTGTGATTCATAATGTGATTATTCTAGGTGATTCATAATGTGTTTATGTATAATGTGTTCTAAAATTTTGCATGGGATGGATGTGAGTGAGATGGGTCTATAATTCTTTGGGTCAGTCCTGTTACCTGTCTTAAAAAGGGGAGTGATGTTCGCACAAAGCCAGTCAGGTGGAAGGATGCCTGTGTGAAGTGACTGAGTAAAGATGCTTTGCAGGATGGGGGCAAGGATTGA